>JAAGEH010000417.1:14648290-14792364 GCA_011751065.1 Lasiurus cinereus | reverse complement strand
GGTGTTACTCTGTCATATTGTTGTGATTATTTAGAGTGTCCGCAAGTCCAGACACCGCAGTCTTTGACTTTGGCTTTTAAAACATTTTTTTTTCTTTCAATTACAGTTGACGTTCAGGATCATAGTGTTTGACTCTGGCTTTAATGATAACCCATTGCAAGGATCCTCAGGTATATTGCTCCCAGCCGTGGGGGCATTTTGCCCTCCGAAAATAGTAATTACGTTTATTGAGGGCTTCTTGTGGTTAGGCTCTGGGCAAGTCTTTTGTATGTTTTATCTCAATCAATCTAACCCAAGGAGGGTGCTCCATATCACTATCCCCATTTTAAAGAGGAGTCTTAGAAAGGTTAATTACCTTGACCGGGTGCACACAAGCTAATAAGTAGCTAATAAGTGGTGGTGTTGGGATTTGAGCTCAGGTGTTCCGACTCCAGGTGCTTAATAATTAAATTAGTATCGTGAATCTCTAGCAAGGAGCCAGCCTAGCCTCAAGTAACTCAATGAAGTGGGTGATTGCTTGGCTAAAGGCTGGTGCTGAAATTTTAAGGTTCAGAGAAAAAAAGTGCATCTTAGGTTTCCCACTAGATCTGGTTCATAGAGTAAAAAAAACCCCAAAAACAAAAACCCCCACAAGACTTTATAAAACTGGGTGGAAACTTGCAGGTATTCCATCTGAAGATAAAGATCACAACCTTCTCTGCTTTTTTTTTTTTAATTTATTGATTTTTTACAAAGAGGAAGGAGGAGGAATAGAGAGTTAGAAACATGGATGACAGAGAGACATTGATCAGCTGCCTCCTGCACACCCCCTACTGGGGATGTGCCTGCAACCAAGGTATATGCCCTTGACCGGAATCGAACCTGGGACCTTTCAGTCCGCAGGCCGGCTCTCTATCCACTGAGCCAAACCGGTTTCGGCTTCTCGGCTTTTTTTAACAATTGCTTAAGCTCCTACCTGTGCCTAAGCATAACATAAGCTGATCTGGTTTCTGTTCTTTGTAAGTTTAGAATTTGGTGCCCTTATTTATAGTTAATTTTTTTTCTTTTTTTTACCCAATGTCTGATACTGAGTCTGTTGCATTCAATGTGCCCCATAAATGCATGAGAACTTAATTTCAGTCATGTGTGACTCTTGCTTTTTAAGTGTTGTCTCTGTTGGTATTCTAAGCTTCATGGATGGAGGGTAAGAGATGAATTGGTCCTCTTATACTCCATACAAAGATAGACATCTTTGAATTCATCACATGTTGGCTGCCTGAAGTTCTTCATTTGCAGATATAGTTCTGGTCTTGTGAGTGTGTGTGTGTGTGTGTGGTCTTTGCCCTGTATAAGGTCCTTGCCTCCATATATATTTCACTTCATACTATCCTCTGCAGGATTCTGAAGAGTCCCATGTGTTCAGTAAATATTTGTTATTCAATTAATTGAAAATATGAAATCTGTAAGTTTCAAGACTGGTTTTATAGAAGTCGAAGCTAAAGAGAAGGAAACATAACCAGAAGGTGGTATTGTAAAGTCTCAGAAAAATGGCTTAATATTTATTAACATTAAAAGAAAATCTTATGCAGTGTTAGCTAAAATTAACTTCATAATTTCACTGCATATAGCGCCGCATTTTATTCAGATTACCAGCTTCTTTAATCCCTTCCTTGTTCAAGAGAGATGGGAGGTAGAGTATCTTTTTTCTCTATGATAAAAGAATGGACAGTGTTATTCCTTGCAAGCCTGTTGTTCTCCTTTTCAATATTTTTGAAGTGTTGCGATATTCTCCCCAAAGGCAGCTTGAGGGTCTGAGGTTTACCTGTCGGTGCACTGTAATTAATCTCTTCCTCAACAGATTTTTATTGAGCACATACTGTGTGCCAGATGCCGTTCTGGGAACTGGCGAAACAGCAGTGAATAAAACATACAGAAATCCCTCTTCTTTTTGAACTCCCCCTTCAAGTAGGGGAGGCAGATAATAACCATGTTAGTAAAATTTACAGTGGTGATACATGGTAAGAAAAAAAAAACGGGGGGGGGAATATTAAGTTTTGGGGAGAAAAATTAGGGTAATGGAAGTTCTAGATAGGATGGTCAGAGGAGACCTTGTTGAGAATGTGACTTTTGAGTAGAAATCTGTAGGAAGTGAGGAATATACATCCAAGGGGGAAGAGCACACTAAGAAGAGGGAACAGCAAGTGCAAAGGTCCTGAGGTGGAGGCTTGGGATGGGGGCAGATAATGTATCATATTGGTTGTAGTTCTAAATATGCATTTATTAATATAGTGGAAGGTACAGAATCATGCCATAATTTTGACGAAGAAAGACTTAAAGATGGGAAAACTGAGGCCCAAAGAACTTTACTAACTTACTAAAAGGCCATATAGCCAGTGAATACAGAGCTATGTTATGCTGAGCAATGCACAGAATATGTTGGCAGTGAAATCTTCGGATCTTCAGGACTTGACGTGCAGACTTGCTTTGGGTGTATACTTTCTTCTGTTTGTGTGCAGGACCTTTGCTCAACCTTGTAACTGATATTTACACATATGACTTTTTTCTGGAATTGTGCTCCTGGCTATCAAGTCTTCCCTTTTCAGCCTCAAAAAAGTTCCTTGGTTCAAAATTTATGTTTAATATAAATCTTCATGTTGGTCTCCTAAATCTCTTTTTTAAAAAACATATTTTTATTGATTTCAGAAGGAAGGGAGAAGGGAGAGAGCGATAGAAACATCAGTGATGAGAATCATTGATTGGCTGAATCACTGATGCACCCTCCACACTGGGGATCGAGCCTGTAACCCGGGCGTGTGCCCTTGACCACAAATGAACCAGGAACCTTCAGTCCGCAGGCCATACTGGCTAGGGAGGTCTCCTAAATCTTAATTGGAAAGCAGTGGCAGGATCACCCTGGATATGAATTTTTTTTAAAAAAAAAGATTTTTATTTAGGGAGGCTTTAAGTTACTATAGCATCTTATATATATTTTAATATGTGTAGTGTATGTTTTCCATGTAGATAGAACTCAAAGAACCCATATGCTTTAAATCAGCATTTGAGCTACAATGCACTTTTAAGGGAAACCATATTGACTGATGGTACTGCACAAGAATTTCAAGAGTGACCTCTTCAGATTCCAATCAGGGCAACAGAAGAGGCCCTTCTTTTCTTTTGATAGGTTTGGCAGGCTTAACCAACCTTGCATTTGGCTAGGACATCTGGGTTAATATCCTGGCCCTGGCACTAAATACCAAGGAATCTTGGCCATAATTAGTACAGAACTTTTTTTTTTTTTCTTTTCAATCTCCATCTGGCAGTTCCAGGAGGACAGATTCCACTCACACTAACTCAATGGGTGGGTCCGTCTTTTGACTCTGTTATTGTGGTTCAGCAACAAAATCTTGCAAGTTTTCTTTGCAGAATATTAGGAAAGAGGAAGTAGCCCTGTTACAGGATCCCTGTTGGGAACCTCCTCTGGTGTGTCTTTCCCTGGGGAAACAAACGCATTCTCATCCACCTCTTCTCAGGAATTTGAATGAGATTACAGAGAGACATTCTTCGGCCCAATGTTTTAGAGAGGCAGAAGGTCTAATCTGCTTTCGACTTGAATTAAGGAGTTGTGATATTTGTGTTCTCCTTCGCTTACATACATCTAAGTATAGCTTGGATTAGATCCCAGTTTTAACTCTGCCCAATTTTTTACACTTAAAATTGCCAAGCCCTTGATTTACTGTGTCTCCTCGGAAGTTAAGAGCCTAACAATCAGATGTTCAGGGTGCATACCACCTGGAATCTGGGGTTTGGTATATAAAGGACATATAACAGGAAGACAACTTTAATGTTTGTTTTCTGATTCTACAAATCCCTAGTCAAGTAGTGCACTGAAATATTTGGCATATCTTTTCTCTCTCAGAATAAGAGGTATTAGAGTTCTTTCCTAAATATCTTGTAATCAAATCTTTTGACCTCCTGCATTCTCTCTGTAACTGATTTCCTCCACAGGATGAATAATTTCTTTCTTTTTTTAAAAATATATTTTATTGATTTTTTTTTACAGAGAGGAAGGGAGAAGAATAGAAAGTCAGAAACATTGATGAGAGAGAAACATCGATCAGCCGCCTCCTGCACACTCCCCACTGGGAGTGTGCCCGCAACCAACTTGCCCTTGGCTGGAATCAAACCCGGGACCCTTCAGCCCACAGGCCTACGCTGTATCCACTGAGCCATACTGGTCAGGGCAGGATAAATGATTTCTCATTTTGTTGTTGTTAATTCTTCCCCAAAGTTATTTTCCCCCATTGATTTCTATGAGAAAGGGGGAGGGGAGAGAGAGATGGAGGGTGGGGACAGAGAGAGACATCAGGGCTGGGAATTGAACCTGCACCTTATATATGTGTCCTTGACTCTCACCCCTTTGATGCTTGGGCAGACACTCTAACCACTTAGCAATACCGTCCAGGGCACCTCCACAGAATGATTTCTTATTAGAGATATTATATTCTAATACCTAAGGCAGTAAGGAACCGATTTCAATTTTTTTCCCAGACTATAGAATAAATAAACTTTGCAGGCAAGGTAATTTTTTTTTTTACAGTCTCTGTGAAAGAAAACTTTTATCAATAAGTTTCATACATGGGTGTATCACATGAAGCCATATTGATAATTTTTCTTGTAAGGCACATGTGGCTAGCTTAGGTATTCCACTGAGAATCTAGTATTAGAGTCAAATTTAGATTTTAGTTTTCTAGTGAAATTATTATTTTTTTTGAGGTTCTCAGGATTTATTTTTTCCTTATATTTTACAATTCAAGTGACCCTTACATTTTCATAACGTATGTAAGTTATCTTATAATATGTGGGTTCAATGCATAAGGATAAACTACACCATAAAAAACACCCACAGAAAAAAAGCAAATTATTCATAATTCTATGTAGAGAAAATAATTTTATTATTTTTTATTTTTAAATATATTTTATTGATTTTTTACAGATAGGAGGGGAGAGAGTTAGAAACATCAATGAGAGAGAAACATTAATCAGCTGCCTCCTGCACACCTCCCACTGGGGATGTGCCCACAACCAAGGTATATGCCCCTTAACAGAATCGAACGTGGGACCCTTCAGTGCACAGGCCGATGCTCTATCCACTGAGCCAAACCGATTAGGGCAAGAAAATCATTTTAGAATATGTCCTCCCAAATGGTAAGATTTCGTTCTTTTTTATGACCTAGTAGTATTTCATCGCAGAATTTCCTTCCTTTTTAAGGCTGAATATAATAATACTCCATTGTGTGCATATACCATATTTTGCTAATCCATTCATCTGTCAGTGCTTCAATGTTTTAGCTATTGTGAATAATGTTATTATGAACGTGGGTGTACAAATATCACTTTGAGATACTGCTTTCAATTCTTTTGGGCATATACCCAGAAGTGGAATTGTTGGATCATATGGTAATTCTTTTTAATTTTTTGAGGACTTGCCATGCGTTTTCTACAGTGACTGTATCATTTTATATTCCCAACAGTGTACAAGGGTTCCACTTTCTCAATATCCCCTGCCAACACTTTCTTTCTTTATTTTTATTTTATTTTTTAATTGCAGTTATCCTAATGATTGTGAGCTGGTATTCTTCGTGTAGTTTTTACATACATTTTTAAAAAATGATTAATGATGTTGAGCATCTTTTCATGTGCTTATGGGCCATTTATATAGCTTTGGAAAAAAATGCCCATTTAAGTCTTTTGTCAAGTTTGAATCTGGTTGTTTTGTTGTTGAGTTTATCCATTCTCTTTTATTTTGTAAAATACGTTTTTATTGATTTCATAGAGAAAGGGTGAGAGAGGGATAGAAACACCAATAATGAGTGAGAATCATTGATTGGCTGCCTCCTGTCTGCCCCCTGCTGGGGATCAAGCCCTGCAACCTGGGCATGTGCCCTTGACTGGAATCGAACCTGGGACCCTTCAGTTCTAAGGCCGATGCTTTATCCACTGAGCCAAACCAGCTAGGGCTATCAGTTTTCTTTTAATTCATATATTTGCCAGCATATATTGAGTACCTACTGTAGGGAAGCACTGGCTCTGATGTTTGGGGATACAAAGTTGAGTAAAACAGACACTCATTCTACTCTTGGGGAACCCAGGGCTATTAATGGAAGTGAGGTGAAGAGTAAGAATGCAGTCCTTTGCCCGACAGAAAGTCCAGTTTTATTTATTACTGTGTGGAAGACCTTGTGTAAACTGTTCAACCTTTTTGAGCTCAGTTTTCTGATCTATAAATTGGGGATGGTGGCTACTTCCTATACTCTTTGGGATGATTAAATGAATTTATGTAAAACTGAGTACATGTTAGAATTCTTCTTTTTCTTTTCCTTTAATCCCTGTATTTTCCTGACTTCACAAGCCCCAACAAGTGATTTCACTGCACGTCTATACTAAAGGAATGAACACTTTAATTTTTCTTCTTTCATTTAAGTTAGAATGTCGAGAAAACCCACTTCTTTCATTTCATGGGAAATGAAAACTATTCTTTCTACCATGGTTTAGAAAGTTAATTTGAGTAGTAGTCCCTTGCCATACTGAAGGGCATATTTTATTTTATTTATTTATTTTTAAAATATATATTTTTATTGATTTCTTACAGAGAGGAAGGGAGAGGGATAGAGTCAGAAACATCGATGAGAGAGACATCGATCAGCTGCCTCCTGCATGTTCCCTACAGAGGATGTGCCCACAACCAAGATACATGCCTTTGACCGGAATCGAACCTGGAACCCCTCAGTCCCCAGGCTGACGCTCTATCCACTGAGCCAAACCGGTTTCAGCTATTTTATTTTTTTAATAATATTTTTTTATTGATTTCAGAGAGGAAGGGAGAGAGAGAGAGAGAGATAGAAACATCAATTATGAGAGCGAATCATTAACTGGTTGCCTCCTGTATGTCTTCTGGGGATCAAGCCCCAAATCTGGGTATATGCCCTTGACCAGAATTGAAACCGGGACCCTTCAGTCCACAGGTTGACTCTATCTGCTGAGCCAAACCGGCTAGGGCGAGGCCATATTTTAAACGAACAGTTGTCACTGAAGAACATGTAATTTATGAGAAGTTAAATATTCAGCATGGAAAAACAACTCGTGATCCTCATGTCAGAACTTGTGCCTTGCCAGATTTCAGGCCCTTTAGTATGGTTGTCAATTTTATTTTCCACAGCTTAATGACAGAGGTGTGTGTGTGGAGGGGGAGGGGGATCTTTCTAAGGTAGAACCTGTTGTGTGTCTGTGTAGATTACCAAACAGCTAAAAAAGAACCAACAATGAAGTTGGATATTAAGATCCAAATGAAAACAATTTCTGTTTTGTTTTTGTTAATCCTTACCTGAGGATATTTTTTTCCATCGATTTTTAGAGGGAGTGGAAGGAAGGGGGAGAAAAAAGAAACATAGATGTGAGAGAGATACATCAGTTGCCTTCTGCATGTGCCCCAAATCAAGTCTGCAACCAAGGTACCTGCCCTTGACCTGGATGGAACCTGTGACCCTTCAGTCCCAGGGCTGACACTTTATCCAATGAGCCAAGCTGGCTAGGGCCAAATGAAACTGATTTCTAGTTTTCATTTACAGTGTGTGAGGGTGGCTGTGTAGAAAACTATCCTAGGGATTCGTGAGTAAATTTAGTCGAGTGTTATCTTCTCTTGAAATAGCCAAGTATCCTTCAGTAGGTAATTGTGAAAATAGAAATGTGGGTATTTTTTCTGTTGGCTCTAAAGACTAGTAATCCTTGGGTACAGGGGCCTAAATAAATGTGCATCACTCAGAGGGGAAAAAAGGACCTCTCTGAGGGAGAAAGAGGGTGGGGACGGGGCCTGTAGCAACTCTTAAATTTGCTCATTTGTGAAGTGAAAATAAGAATGCTTTTATGAAGAGAAAAGAACCAACAGGAAAGTAATTGATTCTTGTGTGCGTTTTCTTGGTGCTCCTTTCTGGCTCAGAACAAACAGTTGGTATGTGTTTGCTTTTAGTGTGGGCAGATCAGAAACTTTTACTCATCAGCATACTTTATGTAGGTCAGGAGTCTTTCATTTGGAGGTTGGGGTTTAAGTCCTAGTCTGTTTTAAGTAACTGCAGCCCTAACAAGTGATTTCACTGTACATCTATATCTATCTAATCGAACCTGCGACACCTTCTGTATGTGGACTGGCTAGGGCATGATTTCACTTTTTAGAAGTGTTTTCCTTGGTGGTAAAATGAGGAAGTTGAACTAGATAGCCAAGGTCTCTTCTGAGTCTAAAATTCCATCATGCTATATTAAGCGCATTTGCTCCTTTTTACACATTAGTATAATTGACTGCTATCGACCTATTAAGTTCTTCTGGGAGATACCAGGCTTAGTCACTTTAAGAGCCATCTTAAGCTGGTGGCAGTAGAATTACAAAGCCAACTAGGTTTTGTAGAAACTTGTGTAAATGAGCAAAATAGTTCCAGTTATTCAGCTTTTCATGTCTCTCTCCCTATCCCTTTTTCAGTTCTTTTGCAGATGGGAGAACTTTAGGAGGATGCTTATATATTATTGATTTCAGAGAGAAAGGGAGAGGGAAAGAGAGATAGAAATATCAATGATGAGAGAGAATCATTAATTGGCCACCTCCCCCCCCCACTGGGGATTGGGCCTGCAACTTGGGCATGCGCCCCTGACCAGGAATCGAACCTGGGACCCTTTAGTCTGTTGTATTCACTGAGCCAAACCAGGCAGGGCTGGTTTGCTTGTTTTCTTTGCATAGAGCTAAGTAGCAGGAATAGAAAATAACTCTTCACTCAGACTGGGCTGAATGAAGACGTTCCTGGTTGCAGGCAGTTTGCACCATGGCACAGAGTTCTAAAAACTTGTCTAATGCTCCAGCTCACTTTGCTTCCACTGGGTTTCTGCCCCCTCCTCCTCCTCTTTAAAAGTGCTGTGGACTTTGCAACTCGGTGTACAGCTTGCATTCTGTATTATGTCATACACACTCTAAATTTTAAAAATGTAATTTTCAAGCACCAAAGTAATTTTTCAAAGGGTTAGGTCTTATCTATTTATACCCTGTTCTGACTTCATTCAACAAACATCCTAAACTTGAGTCTTTACTTACTTACAATTTTTATTTCTGAGCCTGGTCAGCATGGTTCAGTGGTTGAGTGTCAAGCTATGAACCAGGAGGTCATAGTTCAGTTTCTGGCCAGGGCACATGCCCTGGTTGTGGGCTCAATCCCCAGTGTGGAGTGTGCAAGAAGCAGCCAATCAATGATTCTCTTTCATCATTGATGTTTCTTATCTCTCTCTCCCTCTCCCTTACTTTCTGAAATAAATAAATAAATAAATAAATAAATAAATACATACATACATACATACATACATACATTTAAAAAATTTTAACTTCTGACTTTGATAGAAAGATGTGGTAAAGCTTTCTCAGTATCTTATCATATGATATTCTCAAATCAGCCCTTAAGGTTGGTAGGCCGACTTCATAAATTGCTTTGTAAGTTAGAAATTTTAGAAATTGGAAACACCACTTCTTGTAAACACCATTTGAATTAAGGAGCCAATTAATTTTCTGCCCTTCCTGGCTTGTGTCAGTCCTTTAGTGTCTAAGATGGCCTTTTACATTGTTCTTTGTAAACAACGACAGCGCTATTTGCTTATCTTCCATCTTTTGTACTTCATCTTTGCTGGAGAATGCAGGGTGTGTGTGTGTGTGTGTGTGTGTGTGTGTGTTTTACATATTTTTATTGATTTTCTATAGAGAGGAAGGGAGAGGGATAGAGAACTGGAAACATCGATGAGAGAGAAACATCCATCAGCTGCCTCCTGCACGTCCCCTACTGGGGATGTGCTTGCAACCAAGGTACATGCCCTTGACTGGAATCGAACCTGGGACCTTTCAGTCCACAAGCAGATGCTCTATCCACTGAGCCAAACTAGTTTTGGCAACGGTTTGTTGTTTTTTAATTATTCAGTTGCTTTTAAAGCTGTTTGAGTCTGGCCTACTTAAGAACTTGTATCCTGTATTGTGGACGCAATAAATACTTACATATGTAGATAAATATCGGTGGAAATCGGTCTCAGTGGTGCTTTAGAACAATGAGGTGACAGAAGGCTAAGGAAGAGCCAGGGTTCTGCTTCCTGGAGTCTCCCTGACATTTGTTGGAGGGCATTTCACAGTGAGTGCTTTTCTTATGAGTCCGGAGTGATGACAGCTGTAGGGCTTGGATAGATGGGAGCCAACGCTTGGCAGGTTCCCAGGGGTGGAAACCTTTGAGGAAATATCGGTGTTTATGAATATTCTTGACAGTGGAATTAAAAAAGGATAGTTAGCACGGCTTTAATATTCAATACACCCTGGTTCAGTAATGCACCATTTGAAAGGCACACAGATCTGAAATTAAAATAAGGGATGGCCCTGGTAAGGGAGGACGGTGAGGGCCATGTTTTTTGTGTTTTTTTTTAAATATATATTTTATTGATTTTTTACAGAGAGGAAGGGAGGGGGATAGAGAGTTAGAAACATCCATTAGAGAGAGACATGGATCAGCTGCCTCCTGCACGCCCCCTACTGGAGTTGTGCCTGAAACCTAGGTACATGCCCTTGACCGGAATCGAACCTAGGACCCTTCAGTCCGCAGGCCGACGCTCTATCCACTGAGCCAAACTGGTCTTGGCGAGGGCCATGTTTTTGAAGAACAGATACATGGCTCTTTGGAATTCGTGTAAGTAAATCCTGTAAAACAAGGGAATAAACTTGATGGAGAGATGTGGGACTGAATGGAAAGATTGACAAGGGGTGCCATGGTTCAGTTGGGTTGGTGTCTTTTTACATTTTCCCTCAGGTCTTCTTTTCCCTTCCTTGAACTGGTTTTATTATTTTGTGTCTGCTTTGTAATGGCTGGTGAAATGTACAGCAGTGTGTTATTACCAAGTGCTGCCAGTTTATCAAAGGCCGTGCAGAATAACTTTCACCCCCCGAGGTTCTGTTTCCTTAGCCAGGTGGTCCTTGGAGAATGCTGGTGCTTTTCTTTTCTTTCTTTTTTTTAAAAAAATATTATTTTATTGATTTTTTTTCCAGAGAGGAAGGGAGAGTGATAGAGTTATAAACATCGATGAGAGAGAAACATTGATCAGCTGCCTCCTGCACACACCCCCACTGGGGATGTGCCCACAACCAAGGACATGCCCTTGACCAGAATTGAACCCGGGACCCTTGAGTCTGAAGGGGGATGCTGTATCCACTGAGCCAAACCAGTTAGGACAGGAGAATGCTGGTGCTTTTCAAGCTACACTAAGAATGCTGCCTTGCCCTCTAGCCCAGTGGTCGGCAACCGTGGCTCTCGAGCCACATGCGGCTCTTTGACCCCTTGAGTGTGGCTCTTCCACAAAATACCACGTGCGAGCGCACACGTACAGTGCGATTGAAACTTCATGGCCCAAGTGCAGAAGTTGGTTTTCATCTCTCAAAAGAAATTTCAGTCGTTGTCCTGTTGATATTTGGCTCTGTTGACGAATGAGTTTGCTAACCACTGCCCTAGCCGGTTTGGCTCAGTGGATAGAGCATTGGCTCATGGACTGAAGTGTTCGGGTTTGATTCCTTGTCAAGGGCACAAGCCTGAGCTGTGGACTTGGTCAGACGTGCAGGAGGCAGCCAATCAGTGATTTCCTCTCATCATTGATGTTTTTCTCTCTCTCTCTCCTTTTCCCTTCCTCTCTGAAATCAATTAAAAACAAACAAACACCGCTAACAAAAAAACCCCACCACTATTTCCAGATGCTCTGGCCTCCTGAACATATTTGCTCCACCCTTTTAGGCATACCCCTTGGAAGGACAGTCAGCTCTCTGGAAGATGGACTCTCTTTCTGTCTCTTTCCACTCGGAAAATTGCTCTTGTTCACTTTCTGTGTACTAGTATGTTTATTTCTGACAGGGCTAGACCTTTTCCCCTTGCTCATCCTTTCATTATTCCCCAGTCTTGGAATGTACTGCTGGAGATGGTGGGATAAAGACATTGGGATTTGCCCTTTTATCATCATAATCACCAGCCTTAGCAGACTCATCTTCTATGTGTAAGATTAATATATACATACATATATATATACATATATACATACATATCTATATATGTGTGTGTGTATATATATATATATATATTTCAGAAAGGAAGGGAGAGAAAGAGAGAGAGAGAGAGAGAGAGAGAGAGAGAAACATCAATGATGAGTGAGAATCATTGATCATTTGCCTCCTGCATGCTCCCCACTGGGGATGGAGCCCACAACCAGGGCATGTGCCCTGAACCTCCTGGTTCATAGGTCAATGTTCAACCACTGAGCCACGCCGACCAGGCCCTTGGGTAAGATTTTAATGTTACCCTTTAAACCAGGGATGGGGAATGTCTGGCCCATATGCCGTATAAGACCTTCAAAATCATTTGGTCTGGCCCTGCCAAGGTATTAGGGGTGAGTTAACTATATGTTTGGCCAAATATAGCAGGCTAATGTTTAAGTTGGTCATTTTATATGTTCCTCGAATGATGTTATAAATATCCAAATGGCCCTTGGCAGAAAAAAGGTTCCCCACCCTCGCTTTAAACCAACCACTTGTTGAAAACCAATGGCTCCAGTCCCCGTGCTCTCCCCCTCCTCCACCTTGCTCTTCTCTCTAGTTTTTCTCACTTATTACGACACTCACTTGGAGCAGTGTCCATCGGTGGCCCATGCCCTAAACTGTGCGTGGTGACATCACACACATTTTCTCTATGTTCAGGGGCAAGCTTCTGAGGCCAGAATGATGATGAATGATGGATGACCTTTGGTGGCTCTTGTCACTTTGACCAACCACTCATGTGCTTGACAGATGCTCTGTCCCGGAGGTGCTTTCCTTTCCATCCCCCATGGAGTATTCTGTGTCTTTATTCAGACTAACTGGTTTCCCAGATGTTAAAATGTTGGGACAGTGAGTGCTCTTTCTTCCCTGGTCTTACATTTTATAGTCAAAGGCAATTCACCAAAGGTTTAGGGTGGGGGAAGGGTATCTGATTAGTAAGAAACATAACTTTAAAAAAAAAATCAAAACAAACACACACAAATAGCTGATACCAAAGTCATACCCATTATGTCTCTCCTGCAGGTTTCCTTCCAGTCCCCAAGCCTGTCTTTCCACATGTTCTTATCACGTGGGATTGGTTTCCTGCCATTGGAAAGACAGCAAAAGCTTCAGTAGAATTGTGCTCTCCCTCTCTTCTTTTTTTTTTTTTTTAATATATTTTTATTGGTTTTTTACAGAGAGGAAGGGAGAGGGATAGAGAGCCAGAAACATCAATGAGAGACATCGATCAGCCGCCTCCTGCACGCCCCCCACTGGGGACGTGCCCGCAACCAGTATACATGCCCCTGACCGGAATCGAACCTGGGACCCCTCAGTCCGCAGGCTGACACTCTATCCACTGAGCCAAACCGGCTTCGGCTCTCCTTCCCTTCTTTGTGCTTGAAATGCTGCCGCCTGCTCTATTGGCCTTTCGTCTGCCAGTCTCTCTCGGGCCCCTTTCTGGTATCTTGAGACATACTTATTAAATTTTCATCTGTAACTCAATCTCCGCACTTTGCTTTGAGTTTTGTGTGGGCGTATTTTCAAACTCCTGGCGGTGAGCTGTCAAATTTTCCTGGGCCCTGTGCTATAGAAGCAAGGCTTCTTCAGAGGTAGCCCATCCAATAGCCCTCTTACTGTAAATGCTCTCTCTTCCCTTGTTCTCTTCAGGAGAGTAAAATTATTCACTTTTATATATGCAAGGGTTTTTGTGCTCTTTTCCTCATTTATGTGTTGTAATGATGTAGGGAAGACAAATATTGCCTACCCAGGGGGCTTTGGGGTATCTGATTAGTAAGTTTATCATCAATGCCAACCTGAGAGATATATCTTTTTTTTTTTTTTTGCAGGGGATTGTTAGGCATCAATCAGGCTGGCAGGGGAGTGCCGAGAGCTACTTCCTATGCTGCCTTAAACGTGTATTCTAGACCTGCGCTGCACAGTGCAGTAGCCACCAGCCAGCCACATGTGGCTATGGAGCATGCGAAATGTGGCAAGTCCAAGTTGAGATGTGCTCCAAGTATAAAGTACACAAGGGATTTCAATGACCTAGTATGAGGAAAGAATGTGAAGTAGCTCATTAATAATTTTCATATTGATTACATTGTGAGGTGATATTTTGGATAAATTGGATTAAAATGTTACTCACTTCAGCTGTTTCTAATGTTTTATAGCATGGTTGGTAGCCAAATCTAAATTACACATTTGCCTCGCATTATATTTCCATCAGACCGAGCTCTTCTGTGAGAGTATAAGGAGTGCCAGGAAAGGTAATGATATAATTTGAGACTTACAGCTCTTGCATACCACTCGCTGGAGGTAGTAATTGAGCAGTTTGCCTATAGCTGCATTGGCCTACTTTCAAAAGGAGACTCCATGGTTTGGAAATCCTTTAATGCTGTCACGTTCATCAAATGCTTAGAGGGTGAGTTCCAGTTACTTGATGCTCTAGATTGGATAGCAGTAGTGCATCATTTGACAGGTTCTTGTTCTGATACTGAGTCACTTCAGAACTTTTTAGAACTCTTGGTGTGTACCAGATACTTTTCTAGGTCTTTTGGATGCAAAGAGAAATCTCATCCCTGACCACGAGGGACTTAGTCACAGCATGGTATGCAAACAAGATGGGAGTGAGTATGATTCATTGTTCAATAATAGAAGACTGCACAGTGGCTAGGGGAGTCCAGAGGAGGAGGTGATGGGGCAGGAAGTGTAGTCAGGAAAGGAGCCTGTGAGGAGATGCAGCTACTTGTACTCTTTTAGAGTCCATTCCTGGGAAAGTAAATAAAAGGATATGGGCTTTGGGTGTAGAAACAGTTCATTCGCCGACCTGGTATAATGGTGCGCTTCCCACCTCTGGACAGTAAGCTCAGGACCGCTAGGATAAGAGATGTGTTTAACTTGGTCCCCTGCAGGCCTATCAGCTATCAGGTTTTTTTTTTTTTTTTTAAAGATCTTCATTTTATTTTTTATTATTTTTAAAAATATATTTTATTGATTTTTTTACAGAGAGGAAGGGAGAGAGATAGAAAGTCAGAAACATCGATGAGAGAGAGACATCAATCAGCCGCCTCCTGCACGCCCCACAGTGGAGATGTGCCCGTAAGCAAGGTACATGCCCCCGACCGGAATCGAACCTGGGACCTTTCAGTCCGCAAGCCGACGCTCTATCCACTGAGCCAAACCGGTCTCAGCTATCAGTTAGGTTTTGACAGTCTTCTGTGAAGTTAAAATGTTTCGTGTTGGACTTAGAAATGAATTGAAGAAAGCATGCAAACACTCTTCCTGGTTTTCTCTGAGACATGTTATGTTTCCTTCAGTCTTTGCTGTATATGCAGAAATATGCCTGTGAATGAAACTGAAAGGAGGGAAAAATCGAATAGCTTTTGCCTTTTTCTGGTGGAAACACAAGTCCGTTTGGAAAGCTACCAGAATGTTGTGTAATGTTTTCAGTGGCCGAGGCAGACGCGCTCAGGTTTCATTGCTGCGTCTCCGTGTGTTGGGGGTGGGGGACAGCAAGTGACACAGCATACAACAGACACTTACATAACCATGACTTCAGGGGACAGGAGCAGGCTGTGAATGAACCTCCCCAAACTCAGGAACATGATATCAGAACACAGCCTTTGCATTTCTCTTTCGCTCGGCTCAAAAATCAGCTTCAGAAACCTCTTTCTCTCAAACTAGACTTCCGTTACTCTCAGAACTTCTTTCCCTTTCCCTCTGGCTACCAAGCTCATACAGCACGTTAGAAAGGGGGTTCAGACGCCTCAGAGCGCCGTTGTTTACCGGTAAGTCTCTTCGCCTGCCTGTTGCTGGATTTCCTCGGGGTCCCCTCCACTGCAGCAACAGCCCCCCCTGTTCCTGGAGGCCCAGGGTGAAACTCCTTCCTGCCAGTTCTTCGACTCTCCCTTGCCTCCCCACAGAATTTCCGGAGGTAGTAAATAAAGGAGTCTGTTTGTGTTGCTGATGGGACAGGGTGAACCCGGAGGGAACTGGGGTGGAATGTGGAGTGTCATTTGCCTGGGACCATGCGGTAGAGAGCGCGCCAGGTGATGGATGGGGAAGCTGATCTTATCGGTTCGTGCTACACGATGGCAGAGGACTCTGCTTACCGGCTGCCGCATTTAATCCCTCCCTTTCACTTTTGAATCCTTGCCCTCCCACTTGGGTTGTGATTTGAAATCCAGAACGGTGGTGGAAGCACCAAAGGATGGAGTTAGAAATGGATCGCATCCGGTCAGTATCCTCAGGTTGTAGATGAGACCGTGGAGGTCCGGGCAGCGGCTGCGCACTTGGTTGAGGTCATGCAGCTGGCACAGAATCCTGGGGTTCCTTTCCTCGCTCTCTTACGCATTATCTGTGTGTGTGTGTGTGTTTTTAAGCCACACATTTTTTTTTTAATGGTGAGAGTAAAAATAAATAAAAAACAAACCCTGAAGAATTATGGGGAATACTGTTCCTTTTTATTTGACCATAATTTACATGATGCTTGTTTTGGGGAACTGCTTGTTTTGAGGAACCTCTTATTTCTGTAAATTGCTTAAGCGTTTTTTAGGTGGTGAGGGGTTGAGAAGGCAGTGTGGTTTGGATTTCACTAAATTACCTTTTACGATACATTTTTTGTGTGAACGATGTTAACAGAAGTAGAGGGAACAGTGCCATCACCTAACTGGAATAGTGATCACTCATCACTAGTTTTCTTATGTACGTTTAATTGGTTGTGGTACTTTTACTTATTCCTCGTGTAATTATTATTATTATTATTATTATTTTTTGCTAAGAAGCATTTCTGGCTCAGCTGCTTATTCCAAAAGTTTCTTTGATCAGTTTACTTAGCTGAGATGATTGCAAAACTCCAGTTTTTTGTTTTTGTTTTTAATATATGTTTTATTGATTTTTACAGAGAGGAAGGGAGAGGGACAGAGAGCCAGAAACATCGATGAGAGAGAGACATCCATCAGCCGCCTCCTGCACGCCCCCCAATGAGGACGTGCCCGCAACCAAGGTACATGCCCCCGACCGGAATCGAACCCGGGACCCTTCAGTCTGCAGGCCGACGCTCTATCCACTGAGCCAAACCGGTTTCGGCAAAACTCCGAAGTTTTTATTATCTTTTTGCCACTCTATATTAGGGCAAACACACGCTAGCTGCTGTGTCCAACCCCACTAACGTTAGTGACTTACAGGTGAAGGTTATTCTCAGTTTCGGAAAAGTCCAGGGTACGTTTTTCCTGGTGCGGGAATGGGGAGATGGGATTCAGGCCTCTTCCACGTTCTGGCCCCACCGTCTTCAGTCCACGCTTCTGAAACTCGCCCGGCGCGTCTTCCTGCGGCCGGCGAGAGGGCCTACGCCCGCTGGGATTGCACGTGGGAAGATCTTGTGGCCCAGAAGTGACGCACATTTCACACGCTCCTCTCATTTCATTGGCTAAAACTCAGTCACGTGGCTGCACCGAGCCGCAGAGAGAGCAGGGAAATGTGGCCTGTTAGGGGCTTGGTGCACAGCTTACCTACTGCGCATGCGTATCCAAGCCTCATCCCGGCCTTGTGCCGCATTTACGTTCCTACGTGGGAAGCTGCCCAGTAGCG
This sequence comes from Lasiurus cinereus, assembly GCA_011751065.1. Classification (NCBI taxonomy): domain Eukaryota; kingdom Metazoa; phylum Chordata; class Mammalia; order Chiroptera; family Vespertilionidae; genus Lasiurus; species Lasiurus cinereus. The sequence continues at coordinate 14,774,681 of JAAGEH010000417.1, read as the reverse complement.
CGCTGGCCAGGGTGGCTCAGTTGGTTGGGCATCTCCCCGCGCCCAGGTCAGGGCACCTACCCAGGTTGCAGGGTCGACCCCTAGTAAGGGGCGTGCAGGAGGCAGCCTATGGACGTTTCACTTTCACTGCGATGTTTGTCTCTTTCCCCTCTTTTCTCTGTAAAAATCAATTACAAAAAATAAAAAATTAAAAAATATTGAGAAAGAAAAAAAAAAAAAAGCAGTCCAGGAGAGTCTGCTTTCTAACTCCCTGGTTTAAGAAGCCATTTTATTGTGGCTCAAAAATCATTACTTTTTTTCTTTTTCTGTTTACGAAATTGTACCTATTAGATAAAATTTCAGAACCCCCCCCCAAAAAAACCCCCAAAGATGATATAAAAACTAACAGTAATCCCAGCACCTGGTGATGATTATTATTAATCCTCTATTATATTTCCTTCTGGTTTCAGAAGTTTTATTACTTAGAAATGTTAAGAAAATTTCACTAATTCTTATTTTATGCTGGCTTGCAAATGCCACAACTAGGGAGGAGGGGGGAAAACAACAATAATAACAACATCTGGCGATTTTGCTTTTTCTCAGCGAAGATGGACTATTGCAGAGCCATGTTGAGGTTTGCACTTTTGGCATTTTGAAATTAACTTCTTGCTTACACATCATAATCCTCACACTTAGCAAACAATAAACATTGAGACTGGTAACATTTGTGGTATATTAGAATGGCAAGGCAGGGATAATATTTTAACTTTCTGACTACTTCCTACTTAGTTTTCAGACCTCTTAAATATAGCTTAATTTTCAAGGAGAGAATGCTAAGAAAAGATGTTTCCAAATGAAAACTTGCAAACGTGAAAGATATAAAAACACATTCCTGGCAGAGAGCTGAATTCTTAGGTCAGTGGTTCTCAACCTTTCTAATGCTGCAACCCTTTAATACAGTTCCTCATGTTGTGGTGACCCCCAACCATAAAATTATTTTCATTGCTACTTCATAACTGTAATTTTGCTATTGTTATGAATCGTAATGTAAATATCTGTGTTTTCCAATGGTCTTAGGCTCATTGCGACCCACAGGTTGAGAACCTCTGTCTTAGGTGGATGTGCTTTTCTCTGCTTACCTGCATTGCTTTCCAGGCCAGCAGTGGGGAAAACGCTGCTGATCTGCGATAAGAGGGTCATTTGTTGGGAGAGAAGGTAAATTTCTTTTCTTTCTTTAAATGTAATAAATCTTTATTGTTCAGATTATTACAATTGTTGCTCTTTTTTCCTCCCATAGCTTTCCTCCACCCAGTTCCCACCCCACCCTCTGCCCTTACCTCCCCCGCACTGTCCTCATGCATAGGTGTACGATTTTTGTCCAGTCTCTTCCCACATCTTCCACACCCCTTAACCCCTGAGAATTGTCAGTCCACTCTCTTTATATACCCTGATTCTATTATATTCACCAGTTTATTCTGTTCAATAGATTTTTAATTCACTTGATTTTTAGATTCACTTGTTGATAGACATGTATTTGTTCATAATTTTTATATTTACCTTTTTTTTCTTCTTTTTTAAATTTAATAAATCTTTACTGTTCAGATTATTACAAGTGTTCCTCTTTTTTCCTCCCATAAGCTCCCTTCCACCCAGCTCCCACCTCTCTCTCTGCCCTTAGTCCCCCTCATTCATAGGTGTACGATTTTTGTCTAGACTCTCCCTGCACCCCTCTTACCCCTTTCCTCCTGAGCTTTGTCAGGTAACTAACTCCCTTTCTATGCCCCTGATTCTATTATATTCACCCATTTATTCTGTTCATCAGATTTTCAGTTCACTTGATTTTTTAGATTCACTTGTTGATAGATATGTATTTGTTGTTCATAATTTTTATCTTTACCTTTTTCTTCTTCTTCCTCTTAAAGAATACCTTTCAGCATTTCATATAATACTGGTTTGGTGTTGATGAACTCCTTTCATTTTTTTCTTATCCGTGAAGCTCTTTATCTGACCTTCAATTCTGAATGATAGCTTTGCTGGGTAGAGTAATCTTGGTTGTAGGTTCTTACTATTCATCACTTTGAATATTTCTTGCCACTCCAGTCTGGCCTGCATAATTTCTGTTGAGAAATCAGCTGGAAATTGTATGGATGCTCCCTTGTAGGTAATTAACTATTTTTCTCTTGCTGCTTTTAATATTCTCTCTTTGTCTTTTGCTCTTGGTATTTTAATTATGATGTGTCTTGGTGTGGTCCTCTTTGGATTCCTTTTGCTTGGGGTTCTGTGCGCTTCCTGAACTTGTAAATCTATTTATTTCAACAGGTGAGGAAAGTTTTCAGTCATTATTTCTTCAAATAGGTTATCAGTATCTTGCTCTCTCTCTTCTTCTGGCACCCCCATAATTCCGGTGTTGGTACGCTTGAGGTTGTCCCAGAGGCTCCTTACACTATCTTCGCATTTTTGGATTCTTTTTGCTTTTTGCTTTTCCAGTTGAGTGTTTTTTGCTTCTTTGTATTTCATATCTTTGACTTGATTCTTGCATTCCTCTATTCTGCTGTTAGGTCTCTGTATGATATTTTTTATTTCAGTCAGAGTATGTTTAATTTCTTGGTCCTTTTTCATATCCTTGAGGGTCTTGCTAAATTGATCCATTTTTTTCTAGGAAATTCTTAAAAAACCTTATAACCATGGTTTTGAACTCTATCCAGTCATTTGCTTTCTTCCATTTCTTTCGTTTGCGATCTTTTTCTTTGTCTCTGCATTTTCGCTGCTTCCCTGAGTTGGTAGAATAGCTTTGTGTGCGAGGTGTCCTATATGGCCCACTAGTTCCGCCTCCCCAGTTACCTGAGGTGGACACTCTTGGTGCACCCCTTTGTGGACTGTGTGTACAACCTTGTTGTAATTAAGTCTTGATTGTTGTTGTTATCACTGGGAGAAATTGACCTGCAGGCCAATTGGCTGTGAGGATCAGCTGTGTCTACACCGGGAGAACTTCTGTGCTGGAGACACCCTTATGGGACAAGACTTGCAAAATTGCAAAAGCCTTTGTGCTCGGCTTGGATGGGTTGGAGTCTCAGGATGGAGCAGACAGTCTTGGCTTCCTGTCAGCCCTGCTCTATTAGGCCCCTGAGTGTCAGTGACCCTCGGTAATCACTGTAAGCACCTCTGAGTTTTGCCCGCTGCCAGAAGGTCTAATTTCTCCCTGAATGAATCTGGGTTCCAGTATCTCACCCGGAACTGAAGTTCAGCACAATCGGGAGCTTCTGTCTCCCTTCTGCTTTAGAAACCCAGTTGCAAACTCAGCCGCCTGTACACTCAACAGTCAGTCCTCTCTGCATGAGTGTGCCTCTGCCTCCACATCTCCCCTGAGTCTCGATGTGCTTTCTCTTTTCCTGACAGTCCAGCTTCTCTCTGAATTAATCTGGGTTCCCAGAAACTCACCCGGAACTGGAGCTCAGTGGAGTCGGGATCTTCTGTCTCCCTTCTGCTTTAGAAAGCCAGCCATGCACTCAAGCCACCCTTTCTCTCCACACGCTCGTGTGTCTCTGTACCTCAGCCTTTTGCAACTCCTCTAATTCTCAGTGTGCTTTCCTCTTTCCTTCTAGTTGTAGAATTTCCACTCAGCCAGCTTTCCTGTTTCTGGATGGTGTCCACATTGTCTTTTAGTTGTAGTTTTGATATTGTTGTGCGAGTCGGCAGTTTAGGTGTTTACCGATGCCGCCATCTTGGTTTCTCCTCCAGAAGGTACATTTCTTGAGTCATCAACTCTAGATTCCAGGGATACAGGGCCTTCTGGTTTTTCCTTAAAGTGCTGTGATTGCAGCCTAGACGAGCATCAGAATTCCTGTTTGTGAGGTCAGCGTCATGACCTCACAGCCAGGGTTGCACAAAATGTTTGCCCAGCTTCTGGCAGGATATGAGCTGAGGCCTGGCCCGATTCTCCAGACACCATGAGGTACCGCTTTGTCCCATATGATTTGTGTTGACTTTTCTGTGACTTCGTGTAGATAAAAAGCAAAAACATTGATGTTAGGCTCTCCATATTTTACTGAAAAAGATTGTGTAATGAAAATCACTGTTTTAAAACATCCTCTGGCAGGACACTTAACAGAAAACTCACCAGTAGCGCAGAGGCATTTTACTGTGTGAGTGAATATGTGGTTAACCATTTGCTGTGGCAATGGCATTGCTATTGCCAGTAACCACGGCTCTATTTGCTGTGAAACTTGCTATCAGTTTTCCTGTTCCCTGCAAATAAACATAACATTTTTTGTTCAGTGCAGACACATCTATAGCACCAGGCAAGTAAACATTTGAAATGATGAGACTTGGTTATCCGTGGTACCAGCTATTTGTGACCCAGATACCTAAATTCACATGCATCACAACTGAGAGTTACCCCCTTTTGTTTTTCATATAGATTGCTTTGCTCTTTGTACCAGTTTTAGTTGGAGTCGGAAGAAAAGGAGTTGGTTCATACAAATACCTAGAAACCTAGTCTCTGAGGGTTAATACATATATAATTTTCTTCAGGGTTGTATAAGCACTTGATAAATTGTCTACTCCCATCCTTTATTTAAGTAGATATTGGACCTGGGATGCTTGGATTCTTCCAAATTGATTCTGTGAGTTTAAATTGGAAGATTATGTGGGTCTCCCCCATTTTTTGTTTTGTTACATCTTTTTCTCCCTGCGTATAGCATGTCAATATTAAAGAAACTCAACATCCCATTTTTTAAAAATATATATTTTATTGATTTTTCACAGAGAGGAAGGGAGAGGGACAGAGAGTCAGAAACACTATGAGAGAGAGACATCGGTCAGCCACCTCCTGCACTCCTCCCACTGGAGATGTGCCCGCAACCAAGGTATATGCCCCTGACCAGAATCGAACCTGGGACCTTTCAGTCTGCAGGCCGATGCTCTATCCACTGAGCCAAACCGGTTTTGGCAACATCCCATTTTTTTGAGTATCGTCCTCTATGTTCCTATCCCGCCCCCCCCTCTGTAACATCACATGTCCCAATTTTCTTTTCAATATAATTGATTTTTTTTACAGAGAGGAAGGGAGAGGGATAGAGAGTTAGAAACATCGACAAGAGAGAGACATCGGTCAGCCGCCTCCTGTACACCCCCCACTGGGGATGTGCCTGCAACCAGGATACATGCCCTTGACCGGAATCGAACCTGGGACTCCTCAGTCCACAGGCCAGCGCTCCATCCACTGAGCCAAACCGGTCTCGGGCCCAATTTTGTTAAACCTATAAGATCTATAATCTTAAAATATTTGCTCTATTTGAGATGAGGAGCCCTTTATGGATTCAGGAGTTGTGTTCCCTTTCAAATTCATCTCTAACTAGTTGTCTATAACACAGCTCTTCAGAAATGAGCCATCTTGTCCACAGAGGTGGTAGAAACGAAATTGCTGGTTTAATAGTAACGCCTAGTCATGGGGACAGAATGTCACTGCTTTAGATCAGTTTTCATTATTAAAAACAATTCTGTGCTTTTAGCACTTATTTTTATACAGGAAGGATGGGGCTGAATCTTTAACTTTTGAATTTCTGTTCCCTTTGCAAGATCTCTTTCATGGAAAGGTATAATTTCATAAGCAGGGGAAAAATTTTAACGATTTTTTAAGCCACAGTAAAATGGCTTCAACCTGGGTTATTGACGGTGTGTGAACGGTAGTGAGTGGTAGCAAAGGGGGCTGATCCCGGAGGCATCTTGAACGGACACTGTTCGTTTCCGGGGTCCAGCTGTCTGTGTGCACTGCATCAAGTGTTAGGTGGCCGCAGCTTCACCTCCAGACTTGGGATTCATTCCTCAAGTCATGGGATTTTTTCCCTCCTTCCCCTTCAGGGTCCTGGTAACTAACCCATTGTGTTTTGTTTTGTTTTGTTTTCTTTTACAAGTGAATTTATTCCTTATCTGGATATCATTAATATTCTTACCTTTATGAGGCATATTTGAAGTGATTGCTTATTAAAAGGAATAAGTTCAGTAAGCATATGTATCGTGTCTTGAGAAGGCTATGGTCTTGAACCATATTCCCAACCTCTGAAAATTTGTTTAGAACAAAAGACAGATTTTTATGGACTTTCCTGTTCAAATAATGTGTAGTGAGAGGGGCTGTATCTGAGAGGAAAGCAGGGTGTGTGGATTCTTGGAAACAATGATAGCTAACATTTGTGGTGTTTACTATGTTCTAGCATTGTTCTGATCACTTGAAATCTCCCCAGATGCTAGTGTTTTCTAACATCTAACATGCTAGACACATGTGTGCCAAACTTTGACTTCCTAGAGGGTAGGACACTTTTTTGGAGGTGAGGGTGGAGGAGGAGTAAGGAAGGAGAACATTCCTGCTTTATGGAATCTTACATTTGAGTAAAGTACATTCTCAAGATATATATTTCTTCTTTTGGAACTCTCATAGAGGATGGGTCTTCTAAGGTTATTTGCTTCCCTGAAATAAATATCTTGCCCTTTCAAATTTGTTATTTAGATCAGATCTCAGAGTTAAATCACAAACTAGGATATTATATCTAGTTCAAGATATTTGCTTATTTCAGACCTGGTTTTTTTGCTTCTTAAAATAAACCCGTACGTTATACAGAAATAAACACACTGTTCCACTAGTGTTGATGTTTAGCAACAGAACTTCTCTGTTTTTAGGTGGAACTGTAAGCCTCTTCAGGAGAAGGAAGAGAGGGAGAGGGGCTGTGCAGCTGAGCCATCTGTGTCCTGGAATCCCTCTCCCTCACCCGTAGTCATTGCTCAGGAGTAGATTGCTCTTCCTGCTTCTCCCTTTTGAGAATGTGTAAGCAAAATAGTAGCTATTTTTGACTGTTTAAAAGTGAGTCGAGTTCTAGAGATAAGCATTTTATAAGTGGTTCTTGGCTTGAAAAAAATCTTAAAACTGTGGCATCAGTGGTGTAAAAACAGGATTCTGGGATGGTGTTTATATTATACTAGAGGCCCAGAGCACAGATTTGTGCACCAGTGGGTTCCTTCAGCCTCACCTGTGGGGATCGGGCCAAAACTGGTCTCTGGGTTCAGGGTGTGGGTGAAGCATATTTGGGGCTGACATAGCAGCCTAACCCATGGCTGATTCTGCAAGGAATCAGGCTCCTTCCTCAACTGATTGGAGCATCTGTCCCCTGGTGGTCATTGCATGTCATAGCTACCATGTGAACAGTTGGTCGGATGGTTTTATATATATCTATATATATCTATATCTATATCTATATCTATATCTATATCTATATCTATATCTATCTATATCTATATATACACACACACAGACTAGAGGCCCAGTGCATGGATTTGTGCACTGGGGGGGTCCCTAGGCCTGGCCTGTGCCCTCTTGCAATCTAGGACCCCTCAGGGGATGTCGGACTGCTGATTTTGGTCCAATCCCCACAGACCATGCTAAGGGACCTCTGTGCACTGGGCCTCTAGTATGCATATAAGATCTTTGATTAATCTCTTCCCGCCCTCTCCCTTCCTTCCCTCTGAGATTCATTAGCTGTTCTATGTTTCCATGCCTGTATATTGAGTGTCTGCCCTCTGGTGGTCAGTGCACATCATAGCTACTGGTTGAATAGTTGTTTAGACCTTTATATATATAGATGTTGCCATCTTATAGTTTGGAAAGTAAGATTGTAATATAATGTGACTGACTTATATGTGTGCTTTGTAAATTCTTGGTGCTTTCACATGTAGGTCATTTTAGTAATGCTGGTGCTTGTATTTTTAATTGTGTATGGTCTCGTGTAAGGACTATAAAAATCACACTCAAGTTCACATCTGCTTCTTAGCCAAATGAAAGAAAGATAGCATGTGTTAATCTGAGATGCTCCTTCATTTAAGAAAGGATGAGAATACTAGCCAATCCACAGTGTCATAAGGCTCAAGTGGATAATATGTGTAAAAATTATTTCTAAATTGTAATATTCTATGTGTTATGGGATAATAATTCATGTAAAAATTACTTCTTAATTATAATGTTCTGTGTGTTATTGTCCTTACATGTTTAGAAGGGTGGGGAAGAAGGGTATTTGTCTTATTTTAGGTTCAAAACTCTTGATTCAGTGGGCATTGGCATCAAAAATTCAGTTATGTTCAGTTTGTTAGTGGGGCGAGAACACTTTTTTTTTTTTAAATCCTCACTTGATATTTTTCCATTGATTATTTTATTTTACTGATTTTTTACAGAGAGGAAGGGAGAGAGATAGAGAGCCAGGAACATTGATGAAACATTGATCAGCTGCCTCCTGCACACTCCCCACTGGGGATGTGCCCACAACCAAGGTACGTGCCCCCAACCGGAATCAAACCTGGGACCCTTCAGTCCGCAGGCTGATGCTCTATCCACTGAGCCAAATCAGCTTTGGCTCCATTGATTTTTTTTTAGAGAGAGTGGAAACAAGAGGGTAGGACAGAGAGAAATAACGATGTGAGAGAAACACATCAATTGGTTGCCTCCAGCATGAGCCCTGACCAAGGTATGTGTCCTTGAGTCTGCAGACCCATACTCTATCCGCTGAGCCAAAACGACCACCTTTTTTTCTTTTCCCTTTTGCATGTGTAATATATTGCTGCCATTAGCTACTTACCTTCAGGATAGTAAATTGCTTTAAATTCATCTCATTAGCATTTTGTGTTTTTAGTACGTAGAATTTTCTAGGTTCCTAGGTTCAGTGCAGCGGTGGTTTATTAGCATAGATAAGAAAAAGTTGAGGCTGTGAAAGAAGCTTTAATAGTAACTGTTGTATCTACCTTTTTTCTCCTATAGATTCTAAGCTCTTTTTGTGTGTTTTTCTCTCTGCAGATTCAACCCAGAGACCGACTTCCCTCTAGAAGCACCCACAGCCATATTCATGGTCGGGGAAAGGTAGTGGCAGCAGGCACGGGAAGCGCGGCTCTGCCGTACTGAGGACGATGAGTGTGCTCAAACCAAGCGGGCTCAAGGTCCCCACCAAGATCCTTAAGCCTGGCAGCACGGCCTTGAAGACACCCGCTGCTGGTAATGCCTTCTGTTTTCCTCCAGAGCAAAGACATTATAGCCCCGCATGAAGGCTGCGGTGTGAAGATTTTAAAAAGATCATCTTAGAAAACTTCACATTCTTGACAATGTTTTGGTGAACAGAATAGGATCTTATGGCTAAAAGTCTGAATCAGTGAAGAGTTTCCCTAGTTGTAGGTTATCTTTTCTTGACTTAGTGTCAGGTGATAAAAGAGTGGTCAAATTAAGTACCTTGGGCGTTTGGTCCTCACACATCGAAACTCTGTGGACTTCCTTAGTATAGTGTAAAGAGATGGTCAGCATCCGCTCTAGGCCAGCCGGGCCCCTCTCGTCCCCAGTCTTGGCACAATTGGCTCCCATTCATCCAGTCTTGGGCCAGAGGTCGCCTTCTCCAGGAGGCCTTCCCTGACTGCTCTGCCCAAAGGCGCTGTCTCCTAAGCTACCTGAAACGAGCTGTTGTGTCTCTTTATGTGCTGCCTTCTCCTCATCTCTAGACTGAGCCTCATGAGGGCATGGATTGTGTTGTCTTCTCTGTCCCCCAGTGAAGAACCAGGCCTAGCACTTGTCCCAGAGTGGCAGGAGCTCAAAACACATGTGCAGCATGAATAAATACATTTTCTCATTCGATCCTCAAGATAGATATTTTAAAAACCCTCAAGATAGGTATTACTTCCCCCTTACCGATGAAGAAATGGAGCTCAGAGGGGTTGTGTGACATCTTAAGATCACCGCGTGCCTAGGAAATGGTAGAATGATGAAGAATGTGGGCTTTCTTGGCCACGTCACACCAAATACTGATTCAGGGCTTGCTGGGTGAGTGTATGAATGCATTTCCCGTGTAAATATCACATTTCTGGCAAAATGGAGCTTCTGTCTTGACCACAGAGTAGAGATTGCACAAGGTCGTCTTGCCTGATGAACAAGGCCAGATGCTGTCTTTCTTGCCTCGCTGTGACCGCCATCTCTGCCAGCAAAGGAATGGGTCTCTCTGGTTGTGTTGGAGTAATGATGATAGGGGACCACAGCACAAACCCCTCCTTCCCCCAAGCGAATGCCAGTCTCTAGTCAAATGGTCCTAGTCTTGTCAGCTGTCATTGGCTACTCTAATGTGAGTACAAAGCCCACCTCAGTGGTCTGAGTGGGTATTTATTTGTTCATGACATTCAGGGTTGGGAGTGGAGGAAAGAATGAAATCAGACCTGCAGTATGAACTTTGGAAAAGGACTACTTAAAATGTTTTTTGCCTTAGCTGGTTTGGCCCAATGGATAGAGCATCGACCTGCACATACTCGGGTTGCAGGCTCGATCCTCAGTAGTGGATGTGTGAGAGGCAGACAATCAATGATTCCCTGTCATCATCATTGATATTTCTATCTCACTCCCTTCCTCTCTAAAATCAATAAAAATATATATTAAAAAAATGTTTTTAATTGAGTTCAGAGAGGGAATAAGAGGGAGAGAGAGATAGACATCAGTGATGAGAGAGAACCATTGATCAGCTGCCTCTTGCACTCGCCCTACTGGGGATTGAGCCCGAAACCCAGGCATGCGCCTTGACCGGGGAATCAAACCATGGCCTCCTTTTCATAGGTTGATGTTCAACTATTGCGCCACACTGGCTGGGCAAGGGCTACATTTTTTCTTTCTTATTTTAACTTTATCGGATCTTAATTGCAAGTAAGGATTACATCTCCTCAGCTCACTGAGTTTCAACAACATTGAACATGGTAGGGATGGAGCCAGTAATTTTTTAAAAATAAATCTTTATTGTTCAGATTATTACAATTGTTCTTCTTTTTTCCCCCCATATCTCCCCTCCACCTAGCTCCCACCCACACTCTGCCCTTACCTCCCCCCCATTGTCCTCATCCATAAGTGTATAAATTTTTGTCCAGTCTCTTCTTGCACCCCCTCAGCTCTTTCCCCCTGAGAACTATCAGTCCACTCCCTTTCTATGCCCCGATTCTATTATATTCACCAGTTTATTCTGTTCATCAGATTTTCAATTCACTTGATTTTTAGATTCACTTGTTGATATGTATTTGTTGTTCATAATTTTTATCTTTACCGTTTTTTCTTCTTCCTCTTCTTAAAGAGTACCTTTCAGCATTTCATATAATAGTGGTTTGGTGCTGATGAACTCCTTTAGTTTTTTCTTATCTGTGAAGCTCTTTATCTGCCCTTCAATTCTGAATAATAGCTTTGCTGGATAGAGTAATCCTGGTTGTAGGTTCTTGCTATTCATCACGTTGAATATTTCTTTCCACTCCTGTCTGGCATGCATAGTTTCTGTTGAGAAATCAGCTGACAGTTGTATGGATACTCCCTTGTAGGTAATGAACTGTTTTTCTCTTGCTGCTTTTAATATTCTCTCTTTGTCTTTTGCTCTTGGCATTTTAATTATGATGTGTCTTGGTGTGGTCCTCTTTGGATTCCTTTTGTTTGGGGTTCTGTGCGCTTCCTGGACTTGTAAGTCTATTTATTTCAACAGGTGGGGAAAGTTTTCAGTCATTATTTCTTCAAATAGGTTTTCAGTATCTTGCTCTCTCTGTTCTTCTGTCCCTCCCCCCCCCCCCCCCCCACAATTCTGATGTTGGTATGCCTGAGGTTGTCCCAGAGGCTCCTTACACTATCTTCACATTTTTGGATTCTTTTTTCTTTTTGCTTTTCCAGTGGGGTGTTTTTTGCTTCTTTGTATTTCAAATCTGACTTGATTCTTGCGTTTCTCTATTCTGCTGTTAAGTCTCTGTATAATATTTTTTATTTCAGTCAATGTATGTTTAATTTCTAGTTGGTCCTTTTTTATCTCCTCTTGGGTCTTGCTAAATTTATCCATCTTTTCTAGGAAATTCTTAAAAAACCTTATAACCATGGTTTTGAACTCTATATCCAGTTGTTTGTTTTCCTCCATTTCTTTCGTTTGCAATCTGTTTCTTTGTCTCCACATTTTTGCTGCTTTCCTGAGTTGGTAGAGTAGCTTTGTGTGCTAGGTGTCCTATAGGGCTCCGGAGCTCCGCCTCCCCAGTTACCTGAGGTGGACACTCTTGGTGCACCCCTTTGTGTACTGTGTGTATAGTTTTGTTGCAATTAAGTCTTGATTGTTGTTGGTATCACTGGGGGGGAATTGTCCTCCAAGCCAATTGGTTGTGAGGATTGGCTGTGTCTATGCCTGGAGAACTTCTGTGCTGGACTCAGCCTTAAGACATGCAAGATTGCAACAACCTCTGTGCTGGGCTTGGACGTGGTGGAGTCTCAGGGCTGAGCAGACAGCCTTGGCTTCCCATCAGCCCTGCCAAACACGGCAGCCCCTGGGTCTCATGTCCCTCGGTAATCACTGTAGCCCTCTCTGTGCGCACGCGCGTGTGCCTCCAGACCTCTGCCTTTCCGGCTCCCCTGAGTTTTCTGTGTGCTCCGGGGACCCGTATGAGTCTGGGTCCCCAGGGTCTCGCCTGAAACGGGTTCAATGCAGTCGGATCTGGATTTCAGTGCAGTTGGGAGGTTCTCTTTTCCTCCTGCTAGGGAAAGCCCATGGCACAATCAGCAGTCAGTCCTCTTTGCGCGTGCCTCCAGACCTCTCCCTTTCGTGTGGAGCCAGTCATGTTTGCCTCCTTGCTAAAAAAGAAAGGAGGAAAGGAAGAAAAACAGGGCACTTTGGACTTTCTCAAGTGTGTTTCCCTCAGCCTGACCCGCAATCTCTTCTGATCCATTCAGTTACAGCTCCAGTAGAAAAAGCAATATCCAGTGAAAAAGCATCGGCCGCCCCTTCCCCTGAGACACAAGAGGAATTTGTGGATGACTTCCGAGTTGGGGAACGAGTTTGGGTGAACGGAAATAAGCCTGGCTTCATACAGTTTCTGGGTGAAACCCAGTTCGCACCAGGCCAGTGGGCCGGAATTGTTCTAGATGAACCCATAGGCAAGAATGATGGCTCAGTGGCAGGAGTCCGGTATTTCCAGTGTGAACCTTTAAAGGGCATATTCACCCGGCCCTCCAAGTTGACGAGGAAGGTGCAGGCTGAAGATGAAGCCAGTGGCGTACAGACGACTCACGCTGCCAGAACGACCTCGCCTCTGTCCACTTCTGCAGCCAGCATGACAGCCTCCTCCCCAGCCACCCCCTCACATATTCCTCAGAAGTCATCCCAGCCAACAGCAAAGGAACCTTCTGCCACACCTCCGATCAGTAACCTCACAAAAACGGCCAGTGAATCCATCTCCAACCTTTCAGAGGCTGGCTCGGTCAAGAAAGGAGAGAGAGAACTCAAAATTGGAGACAGAGTACTGGTGAGTCCAGAAATCTTCCAAAGTCATCGTGTTGACCTGAGATGTAATCACTGATGAGTGGTTAGAAATACAGGCTCAGAGTCTGTTCTGGAGAAATGAATCAGCTTTTCTAGTGGTTCAGTTTATGTGTAAACATGCTGTGAATTAGAACCTCGCCATATAGCTTGAAAAGAGTTGTGAGTATAAGTTTGCAGTAATCAATTCTAGTTTTATCTCCCAGTTTAGCCAAAAGAATGAGTTTATAACTTACAAATAACTAGAGGCCCAGTGCACAAAATTTGTGCACTGAAGGGGGGTGGTCCCTCAGCCTGGCCTGCACCCTCTCCAGTCTGGCACCCCTAGTGGGATGTCTGACTGCTGGTTAGGCTAACTGCCTCTGCCTGCCAGCCTCATTGTCCCTAACTTGTCCCCCTGCTGGGCTGATGGACCCTAACTTGCTCCCCTGCTGGCCTGATCACCCCTAACCGCCTCTGCCTCGACCCCCAGCCTAAGCTGCAGTCTGGCCTCCCTCTGTGGGAGGCGACCTGGCAGATCAGGGGAAGGCACTGCCCCCATTACCCTGCTGCTGTTGCCACTGCTGACCTGAGCCTGGGCACTTCACAGCCATGCCTCAGCCCTTTGCAGCTGTTGGGGCTTTGCCTGGAAGGACGTACAGAAGGTCATCCGGAAAACATCTGCTCTAATTAGCATATTACCCTTTTATTAGTATAGCTAAGGTAATTTTACTTGACAAAATAGGCTCAGAAGTGGTCTTAGATGTCTTTATAGGTTTTAAAAACATTTTTTTCTTGCTTTAATGATGCACAAGAAGCTCTATTTGTCCAACTAAAGTAAAAAACATATTAATTCCAGTACTTGTCAAATAGAGTTCATAAGAGAATATCTGCTCTACATCATCTGCTCTTGTCACATTATTTTAAAAAAATATATATTTTATTGATTTTTTCAGAGAGGAAGAGAGAGGGATAGTTAAAAACATCGATATGAGAGAGACATCCATCAGCTGCCTCCTGCACACCCCCTACTGGGGTTGTGCCTGCAACCAAGGTATATGCCCTTGACTGGAACTGGACCTGGGACCCTTCAGCCCTAGGTTGACGCTCTATCCACTAAGCCAAACGGTTTTGGCACATTACTTTTTTAAGGGGGTTTACTTACCATCATATGTTATAGATGGGGAGGCTCAAAAAGATATCATCAAGAAGCCACCTTACAAAATCTCATTGCTCACAAAATTCCTGTGAAATAAGCCCTGTTACCACTCATTGGGCTTTTTGTGGCTTTATAAATCCAGGCCAGTGAGACCCAATGGCTTGTTTGGGACTTGATAATGGGTAGATTGGAGAGTTCAAAAAGGATTCACTGTTTCCTATTTCCTGTTTGCAGACCCACTCAGCCCTGCAGAATTGATCCCTGCTCTTACTTCTCACAAGAGTTTATGAAAAGGGTGTTTGCTTCCTGGTCAAGGCACATGCCTGGGTTGTGGTTTGATCCCCAGTAAGGGGTGTGCAGAAGACAGCTGGTCAATGATTCTCTCGTCAGTGATATTTCTATCTCTCTCTTCCTTCTCTCTGAAATCAATAACACAGACACACATACACTCACACACACACACACAAGAATTTTAGATTTGGTGGGGGGAGGAAGTAAACCAACATATTGGCATGGCATTTCCCCCCCCCCCCCAAGGTAAATGTATATGATATTACTGCATCTAGAGAAGTGTTGCCAGTCTGTTTTGTGGGGATTTTTTTATAACGCTTCAGATTTTAATGAAGCCCATGGTTTGCTTGGAGATTTTCTTGCCCACAAGCCTCTTAAATGCCTCTTGGAAAAACAGTCATCATGAGAGTGACTTAGACTCACCCCCAAAGAATTCAGCAGATTAGCTAAGGAGATTGCATCATCTTTAGCTAATGTGCTGAGTTCTTCTTGCATGATGTTGGTTCCACCTGCTCTGGATGCTATGGTGTAGGAGTGGGAACGAAACTGAGGCCAGTTTTATAGAGGTGATTGCTTGTAGATTCCAAGGATGCCAGAAGAGTGTTAGAAGGTCAGATGTGCCACATCTAGTGCTGGAGTCTCATTGGCATGAGCAAGCTAGCAGCTAACATATAGTAGACTCCTATACTATCTGTTAGTTTTTTAAATACATGTTTTTATTGATTTTTAAAAATATATATATTTTATTGATTTTTTATAGAGAGGAAGGGAGAGGGATAGACAGTTAGAAACATCAATCAGCTGCCTCCTGCACACCCCCTACAGGGCATGTGCCTGCAACCAAGGTACATGCCCTTGACCGGAATTGAACCTGGGACCCTTGAGTCCGCAGGCCAATGCTCTATCCACTGAGCCAAACCGGCCAGGGCTGATTTTGCTTTTTGTGTGTTTTTTTTAGAGAGAGGATGAGAGAGGGATAGAGAGAAACGTTGATGAGAGAGAAATACCCATCAGCTGTCTCCTGCACACCCACTACTGGGGATCAGGTCTGCAACCCAGGCAGGTGACTTGACCGGGAATTAAACTGTGATCTCTTGGTTGTTCATATGTCAATGCTCAACCACTGAGCCACGTCAACCGGGCAAAATGTTTCTGAACTTTTATAAAAAAGGATTAAACAGAGTTGGGGGAAAATACATGTCATCCCAAACTCATAAAAAAGTTATATTCAGAGAAAAAGTAGAAATAAATGCCTTTAGTATTAAAAAGCAAGACAATGTCGAAACTGGTTTGGCTCAGTGGATGGAGCTTCGGCCTGTGGACTGAAGGTCTCAGGTTCGATTCTGGTCGGGCCATGTACCTTGGTTGCAGGCACATCTGCAGTGGGAGGCATGCAGGAGGCAGCTGATCGATGTTTCTCTCTCATCAATGTTTCTAACTCTCTATCCCTCTCCCTTCCTCTCTGTAAAAAAAATCAATAAAATATATTTTTTAAAAGAAGGCAAGACAAAAAATAAGCAGTACATATGTCTTAAGAACTTAGGAAGGAGCCCTGTCCGTTGTTTCTCACTGGTTAGAACATCGGCCCGTGCACCGAAGGGTCAAGGATTTGATTCCTGGTTAAGGGCACATGCCTGGGGTGTGTGGGGGAGGCAACCAATTGATGTGTCTCTCTCACGTCCATGTTTCTCTCTCTCTCCTCTCTCCTTCCCTTTCACTCTCTTTAAAAATCAGTGGAAAAATATCCTTGGGTAAGAATTAACAACAAAAAGAAGAAGAAGAAATTAGGAAGGAAAGAACAGCCAAAAGGAAGTGGAGAAGGAAAGGAAGCCTGCTGATAGAAAGGAGGGTGCGCAGTGTGCCGTCATTGGTGGGAACTGGAGAAGATGAAGCGTAGTAATGATGCTCATCTCCTCATTTTAACGCTCTCTTCTTCCAGGTCGGTGGCACTAAAGCTGGAGTGGTCCGGTTTCTCGGGGAGACGGATTTTGCCAAGGGGGAGTGGTGTGGTGTGGAGTTAGATGAGCCTCTCGGGAAGAATGACGGGGCTGTTGCTGGTACCAGGTTTGTTTGGAACTGGGCACCATCGTGCCTCACTCACTCTTGCATGAAAAGGTGCCCGGGCAGATCTAGCCCATTGTGTCTAATAACCCGGAAATGGGCGTCTTGAGGAGTTGCCAGTGTTAGACACTTGCTGGGTTTCCTTCTCTCTTCGCCTGGCAAGGTTCTATGAAGGGGATTCCTGTATTGTTGAACTCCTTTCTCTCTGTTTACCTGATGGTAGAAATATTCATTCCCTTTGTTACTTTGGTACCGATGAGCAATTCTGCTTCTTGCATGACATTATTATTTATGAGTGTGTCTTCTAAGACATTGCTGAGGTTATTTAGCAGCCTTCATCCATGTGAATGCTGCCTGCTATACCACACCCCTCTCCACCCCCCACTCATATCTACACACCCCCACCCCCACCAGCTGACCGGTAGAATTGACAGCAAACCCGACACGACTTGGGAGTTAGGAGCGCTTTCTCGTTACAGTTTCTCTTAATAAAGTTTTTGGTTACTGACTGTCCTTATTATTGTTCTCTCAAGGTATTTTCAGTGTCAACCCAAGTATGGCCTGTTTGCTCCCGTCCACAAAGTGACCAAGATCGGCTTCCCTTCTACCACGCCAGCCAAGGCCAAGGCCGCCGCGGTGAGGCGAGTGATGGCCGCCACGCCCGCCAGCCTGAAGCGCAGCCCATCCGCGTCCTCCCTCAGCTCCCTGAGCTCCGTGGCCTCCTCCGTGAGCAGCAAGCCCAGCCGCACCGGATTAGTAAGCCTCCCCCTCCTCGCCGCATGTGTCCGCCCTCCCCTCCCCTCCCCCAGCGCTCGCAGCTCTGCTTGTCGCCCCTCACCCTTGTGCTGAACGTTAGCCGTAGCTCGTGAATGTCCTTGCCAGAGTCACAGAATAAAACGCTAGCAAGAATGCACGTTTTAAAATAGTTTTTAACAACCCCTTTCCAATTCCTAAGGCTTCATGATGGAGCAGTTCTGGGTGAATCTAGTCACTACCGACGAGATGACAACGGCTTTTCTCAGAAATTACTTTGGGCACAAGAAAGACTGAAAAACTGGGGTGGGAGTGGGGGATCCTTTTCCTTAAGCACGTAGGTCTCTTATTTCAAACAGTTTTAGGAACTAAAGTATTTTGAGCAAAGCTATGTTCTTGGAATTTTGACACGAATACAGTCTAACCCTCTGAAAGCAGATAATGTGTGGAGTGTTCCCGGCCTGGGCCAGAGGACCCAGAAGGGAACTTGTAGAACTTGAAAGGATGCTGGGAAGAGCTGTGTTTCGTTTTGTCTTCTCTCTCTGTCCTACCTCCTTCCCTCTCCCCCTTTTCCCCATTTAGATCACTAAACATAGAGTCACCAGAGTTAAAATAAAATAGCAGCGTCTCATTCTGATTGATAACGCGAGCTTCCTCAGGGTTAAAGCAATGCCCTTTAGGCGTCAACCCCTGCCGTGACGCTTATCTATGTGAAGAGAGGCAAATACCATTGAAGTGCTGCAATGGCAGGGTTGTCCTCCAGGCTGAGTTGGGAGCTCTGCATGATGATGGTGGACTACGGACAGGAGTTAGGATGCTGAGCAGTGTGATCTCGGTTTGCCTTCTTTCGGGTGATGTCAGGCAGGGAAAGGCCAGGCAGCGGGGTCTGCCCTGGAAGTGGGGGTGGTGCTGCTCTGCCCGCCGGCCCAGGTCACTTCTTCCTCATCAAGTGCAGTAAAAACCCGCTTGGACTATTTCGTTTTGCCTTTGAAGAGTTACAAATGGACTTTATGGGAAAGGTTGCCAGGAGCAACGAAGTGGCGATGAAAAACCTCAGTGCCCACAACACCTTGTTCCAGGGGTCCGCAAACTCCACCGTGGATGTCCCATCTGCTTTGTCAATCCTGGACGATTGCACAGAGGTGTCAGGTCTGGGTTAGGAATTCTTTCTTGAGTCATTTCTATGACGTCGCCATCATGAGTCCATTTCCTTGGCAAATAGCCGAGCTCTCCTCGCTCCCCCCAGCCTCCCCTCTCAGACCAATTCTAACAATTCATCCAGGGAAGGACGGCAACAAAAGAAAAAGGAGTCAGTCTTCTTGCCTTGCAAAACAGCTTATTTTAAAAAATATTTTTATATAGGGTAGCTATGGTTTCGAAGTCAAAAATCACCATAGAAGAATATGCCAAGAATAGAGAAAATTTGAAATGTGATTCCTAGAAATGTATCTCAGCAACATAATCCTACTCATATGTATATATATATAAAAGTCTGAAGACGTTCTTACAAAATGATCTGGAAGTGTTGGGCACAGAGATTCCCAGGCTTCCTGGGTTCACAGCCCCTTTAGTGTCTCAGATATTTTTTTCATGGTGGACCTAGGTCAGGAGAAGTAGCTGACAGTTCTGTTTATTAAGTAATTAGGTTTAAATAACGTAATATTTATGTCTCAGGAGTTGGTAGCTGTTTAAAAAATGATACCTATTAATTAAAAGGACAACTATTTTAAATTCATTCTTGAATAACCGTAACTCATCACTACCAGGTTGTATGCTGCTGTTGGGCACCTGTCAAATCTTGGAATCTCCCTGAGCACCAGCGCCCTCATTTTCGGTGCCACGCTGATTTTTGTTGGCATAGTCTTTGCTTTCTGTCACGGCAGTAGCCCAAACCCAGCTTCAGAAAGACATGATGTCATCTAAAGGAATATGTATGACCACCTGAGGTATGAAGAAATAAAAAGGAGTCACTGTGGTCAAGCAGCTAAATTACTAAAATCGCATCGGCAGAGGCACCAGAAAACAATTCATTAATTAGCCTAGGAACTTCTTAGGAAAGAATGTTCACGTGTCCAGACCACCTGATGCCCATGAGCCAGACCATGGGACGTCCGGAAGACCATCTCAGACCCATCCAGAGGCTCAGGACGCAGAACGGATCCTCCTCAAGAATGTGCACTAGGAGAACTCTTAGATTTTTATTTCTTCTTCAGAGGGACACCCTGGGTATTTTCTACCCGTGTTTCCAGTTTGTAAACCCTAAGACCCTTGAATAAATAAATCTTCAGCGTTTATTTCTAGCCACAGCCTATTGAAACAGAATTGTCTCAAGCTGTAGTTTGCATGGTGTCCAACAGGTGTCGCTGTTTCCCTTGAAATTCACTGCCCTTTGCTGCAGTGCCCTGGGGCATCTCTGCAGGAACCTCAGATTTAGTGTCTCCAGGAAAAATGTTGGTATGGGAACGTATAATTTAGCCACACAGGTAACGAAACTGGAAAGTCAAGGTCAAATGGTAAGAGAGAGAATAGGAATCCCCCCTTCCCCAGTATGTGTAATTCAAGCAGTTTCACTAAATAGAAGCCACAAAGGACTCCTCGGGTTTGATTGGACCCTTGCCTCTCTTAGTCATCAAATTGCCTCCCTAGGAGGGGAGGGCAGATCCCTGTCCTCAGACTGAGGAAGAGAAGAGCATTCAAGCCGCAGGTGAAGCCCCAGCTGCAGAAGGTGAAGTCAGGGCTCCGGTGGCCGGCAACCTAGCGGTCACCGAGGGAACAGCCCTGTACACACGCGCACCAAGCGCCAGGCAGTGAGGCCCTTCCTCCACCACGGGCCTCTGAAGCTGGGCTTCGAAGAACAGTGCTCGACTTGCCCAGTCACCTGTTCCCAGGTAGTAGGGGGTTCTTGGCTCTGTGCTTTTATGTGACGTTAGCCTCAAGACGGAGGATTCGGGCATGTGAAACAGGTGACCGAGCTGATCCACTCCTTTCCTAGTCACTCTCCCTCCCTCGCTTCTCATTGTCCCTCCCCTTCCCTTTCCATGCCCTTTTTTCTCATCCTCCCTCCCTCCCCGACTTCTCTTTGTCCATAAATCTCTTTCTCCTCCTTTTCGTCGCATGTATTTTTTTCTTTCTTCCTCTTATGTGTGTCCTTGTCCAGACATATGCATGCACGCCCACTCCCTCCCACACACCTTAAGGCACATCAGCGGGGTCTTCTTCATCTTGTCCTTGTAAATCTCTCGGAGGATGGGCATTCAGCTCCTCCAGGCTACATTGCTGGGCGAGATTGCCTCTGCCTTTCACTCTGAAACAGAGATGAAGGAAGTCCTGGCAATGGTCCAACTATTTAATCCATTGAAGGAAGGTTCACGATGCAGAGAGGGATCTATTGGTCTCACCTTCAAGTCCAAAGATCAGAAGATTGCCCAACATGTCGTGACAAGAAGGCAGCTAGAAGTAAAGCTTAGGTCGGAATGGAGTGGAGAGAAACATGTTCAATGGGTTCTGTGGAATTTTTCTAGATTCCTGGAAGGCCCTGCGGGCTGAGCTCAGGGTGCCTTTGACTTGAGCCACTCATGCTTCCAGACATCCTCCCGATCGGTCCACGGCCTCTTTGCATTGATGGGTTCTTTGTGGGATTTACAGACAGGAGGCCTCGCATGCTGTCTTGTTTCCTTGATGAAGAGCCTTTCCGAGTCACTGGCCAGCCTGGGAGCCGGGGCGGCGCTTTTCGCTTTGCTGAGGAGGCACCCGCCCTGCATGCACCGCTCCCTGTCCGCGTCCCTCGCAGCCACACCGCCCTTCACTTCTTTCACTTTCCTTTGCAGTTGACCGAAACCTCCTCCCGGTACGCCAGGAAGATCTCCGGCACCACCGCCCTCCAGGAGGCCCTGAAAGAGAAGCAGCAGCACATTGAGCAGCTGCTGGCCGAACGGGATCTAGAGAGGGCGGAGGTGGCCAAGGCCACGAGCCACGTGGGGGAGATAGAGCAGGAGCTAGCCCTGGCCCGGGACGGACACGACCAGGTGAAGTCTGGCGCTGGCCTCATGGTGATGGTGGCAGGTTCTAAGCTGATGGTGTTGCAGAGATGGTGGCAGGCTCTAAGTTGAGGGAGGAGGCCGAGTTCCCTTCCTGGTGCCGGGAGCTAGCCTTGGGTGTAGTCCTGGGAGCACCAGAAATGTGTTTGCTGGTCCGTTTGAAAGCTGTGAACCGGAGTCCCAGTTGGCATCATCATAAAGATGGAGTCTTGTTGTTCTTGAGTGCACCTTAGCCTCTTGGTCTTTACGTCCAGGCCTTTTGGCCTGTGTGTGCCGGGTGAGCTGGCTTAATTGGACTTCCCCTGTGATTGCAACTTCTGTTTTGTAGATGGTCCTCTGCATGAGTTTTAGCTTCCATAGATGGGAATTGTTGTAACATTGCCCTCTGCTGCCATCCCGGTGTGGTTTCCATCCTCGTCCTCCGGGGAATGCGGCTGACAATAACCTATTAAAAATCATAGGATGCATTCTAAGGTTAAAGGTTTTGGAGGAACGCCAGCCCACAGTGGTGCCACTCAGCCGTAGCTCTTTGGAGGTGTCCCTGGGCCTGCCTGGGTCAGAGAGAGGCCGCTCACTTGACACCCTTGCCTCCCCAGCATGTCCTGGAGCTGGAGGCCAAGATGGACCAGCTGCGAGCCATGGTGGAAGCTGCTGACAGGGAGAAAGTGGAACTGCTCAACCAACTCGAAGAGGAGAAAAGGTGATCCTGAACTGTCCCCCTGGGGCATGTGTGGCCTTTTCCTTTTAAACTTCCTTCCCATGAGCAGCCATGTTGGTGTCAACCCGTAGAACCAACGGAATGGCTGTGGTCAGCAGAAATAGAAGTCTTCCTGTGAGTCGTTTATAACCATCCAGACAGGGCCTGATGAACTGAACAGTCATTTGAGGAGCACCTACTGTGTGCCAAGCATCCTCTGAGGGTGGCGTTCACTCAGACCCAGCCCCCTGTGGAGTCCTTCCTGGGGAGGCGTGCTGGGCCCAGCTCCCTAGGACTTATCTGGGCAGCTGATGAAATCCTATTATGTGTGATAAGTGATACAAGGTCCCTGTCCCGGAGAAACTCAGTACCTTATCAGGAAAGCAAGGTTCTCACGAGAGGCAGCTAGGGAATTTTCCAGGTCAGGACGAAATCAGGTGCTAAACTGAGAGAGAAAGCAAGCTTGGGTATGATAGAAGGGTTTTGAGGTTGTTAAAAAACAATTATCTCTACAAAAAAACATATCTCTTCATGGGAATCATGTGAACCTCTCTGGTTACGGGGTGTTAGTCCTCAGCTGTTGCACTTAATGCCACCTTCTGCCGTTTCTGACAGCAACTCTCCTAGTGGCTGGTGATCAGGATGGCCATAGACACTGCGTGGTGAGGGGACAGCCCGGTGGAGGTGGAATGCAGCCTCTGACCAGGGAAACCACTCTCTCACTGGACAGGGGAACACTGCACCTAGGATATCCTCCTCGCCTCCCGAGTACGGGTGCAAGCAAAGGAGCGACGGTGGCAGGTCCTTCTGGACTGTTTGCTCCGTTGTGAAACCTGTCCTGGCTCTGCTGATGGCGAGGCAGGAGAACTGTCCCCCCAGCTCTGCAGTAGCTTGGGGGCTTCTGGCCTTTTCCCGTTAGGCAGACCTCGTCTTGATCACACCCATTCTGGTGCTTGTGACCATGGGAACCGGTGGGTTTTTCTCACTGCTTACTCCTGCCTTCTGGAACGCATACCTGGATAAAACTCTGGAGCTTCCCGAGGAAGAGAAGCGCTCTTGGGTGCATACACCAGACGCCTGCAGATGCGTTGATTTTCTATGCTTCTGAGGCACATCTTCCTACGGCCCTGTGCTAAGTTTGCCAGGGTGTGATTATAGAGATTGAAGGGGGGGCTATCCAGACAGTTAGGTTTCCGGTGTTGTTATTTTTGTTGCGTGTAAGAGCTGAAGGAGGTGAAGATGACTTTGTTTTGTCTTTTAATTTCGTGTTCACTGTTTAAGCATTCCATGGTGATTTAGACCTGGTTCGCAAGCAAAGGGAGCTCTTGAATGCATGGGCCTCCCCAGAGTGCCGCCATAGGCAGGGAAGGCGTTTGCAGCGTAAAACATCCCACCTGCTATTGAGGCGCACACTTGTTCCTCCGTTGTTTTCTGAAGTGCTTTCTCTCCATCTCGTTCCACAGGAAGGTGGAAGATCTTCAGTTCCGGGTGGAGGAAGAATCAATTACGAAAGGCGACCTTGAGGTAAAACCCCTCCAGCTGTCCAGAGCGTTTATGGGTCCCCATGTTTGGAAATGTGGACGAAATCATCTGTGCCAGCTGATGTGGCCAGAACAGGCAGCAGAGGGATGGCAGGGGCCCCGCCTCTGGCCAGCTGGGCTGTGGGCGTGGCTGCCAGAGGGGACGGGGCAGCCTCTGAGCCTGGGACTGAGCCATCCCACCTCCGGGGGCCCAGTGAAGTTTTCACTCCTCTTTCCTTGTGCTTTGAAATTAAAAACCTCAAATTGGAGTTAATCAAGTCATGCATCTGGCAGTGTGTCCCGAGTGAGACTCTCCATGCTCTCTGATGACCAGAAACGGCTTTCCTTGGGAGGAGCATTTTTGGCTTCATCCGAATAGTCCAAAACAGAGCCTTGCTTCTTCCACAGAGCAGGACAAACCTTTTCTAATCCTCAAAAGGGATAAATACATGTTTTAGCAGTTGAGCTTTTTACAGAAGTAATTACCAGAAAAAAACAAGAGCAATTTATATGTTAGCTTCTTTTACTTCCATGGCATACTTTTAATTAATAGGGATTTTTCCTTTATAATCAAGTTTCTCATCTCGTAACAATTATTCATACTATTGTTTTTCAAATTTAGACACCAGAGTTCAATGATCTTGACGCTTTTCAAACCACTGCTAGATATATGACAAGTACAAATTATTAAAATTTTCAAATTCTGTAGATTTTTGGTACTTTAATCTGTAATATTTTAGTAAAAAACTGCACGTTTCCGTGCAGTTCTCAAAATATACGTTTATGCTACCATTACAATTTTAGAGTCTGTTGACTGCCCACACCATGCTTACATTTCAAGGGACTTCCAAATAGGAACTCTGATTTCTTTGGAAATAAATGTATCTTTATAGTTAACAAAAAAGTAAGGAAAACATTTTCTGAGTTCTAGTTTTATAAAGCCCAGGATTTAATGGATTATTAGTAATAAGTCTTCATTCATTCCATATATTGTACAGTTACATTCCTTTAGTTTACGTTTGTGTTATTCTCATCCACTTAAAAACATCCTCAAGTTTCATTAGAAGTTTCATATCATCATCCATTTCATTTGAAATATAGCCTATGGTGTTTCGGAGAAGGACAGATGAAAATATTTACATCAGCACTAGGCTAGGATATAGACTGTCTGATAAACTTACTTGAAATTAATCAAAGTTATTTTGAAATCCTAACATTGAAACTTTAGTTGAATCTCTCTTTTGTTGTTGTTTAATTTTTTATTTTTTTACTGATAGCAAAAGAGCCAGATTTCTGAAGATCCTGAGAATGTAAGAGGGCCCTTAACTGTGTGGATATTTTCCTTGTTAACACAGATTGATTACAGATTAAAATGCTTATTGATATACTCAAATACTAACTGCATAATTTGACCTTGAGACATTGACCTTAATATTTCTATGCATGTGGCTTTCAAAGCAGTTACATTTGTATCCTGAAGAAATTGTATGTAATGACTAAGTTCTATAAATCCATTTGTTTAATGCATAAGCGTGCGTTTACTTTATAAGAAATTTTGTCAAAAATGGGCAAAATTAATTTTGTCTGGGATCCTGGCCTTCCCTTAATTCATAATACATTTTAATAGACTTATTAAATAATAAAATTATTCCAAAAGAGATGAAGCATAAAACATATTAGATGAAGGAATTATAGAAATTCTGGGGGAAGTTTTCCTAAATTGTTTAATTTTATTCCCAGGAGAGGTAAAAGGGAATTGTGAATCCCAGACTGACTGCCTTAGGTGTGCTCACCCCCTGCTGGCCAGTGCCTGTCCCTGCAGCTTACTAGAAATAACAAATTTGGTATTTGCCACTGTATTTTCCCTAGTGTTTGAACTTAGAGGCTAGAATTCTTTAGTGAAGAGACTGAGTGTTTTAAAGTTATTATTTTCGAAGTGAGGTTTTTAGGGTAGCAGTGCTACGAGGCATGTAGGTGTTTTTCTTTTCCTTCCTCCTCCTGTTTAAGATTAAACACCCAATTCAAATCTTACCAAAGTGACCTCGAAAGCCTGGCTCCTTGGTGCCCCTTGCCAGCTCTAATGCCAACTGACAGAAACCTAAAAACTTCTCACGGTGATTTACCGCCACAAGAGAACAAAATGAAGGCAAAGACTGTTTCCTCCCACCACCTCCTGGCAGGTAGAATATACCACTCAAGACCGAACTTTTACGACAGCCTCCGTTCTGAAGGTTCCCTTTTTGTGAAGCTACTTCAGTGATCTGGGTCTCCTCTCTCCTTCCCACACGGGCTCCCGCTGCGCCCAGTGTCCGTCTGCATGGGGTCTCCCTCCCGCCTCTCTGTGCGCTTCTTGCAGAGCCGCTGCTTGCCCTCTCCGCCTGTCCCAGGACTGCCCTCTGGGAGACGTGTCTTCTTCTGCGAAAGGAGCCAGTTAACAAGGAGGGGTGTCCTGCTGGGTACCGTGGCGTGGACGTGGGTCACTGGTCCCCATGCCGGTGGCTGGTCAGAGACCGTGGTGCAGTCCCAGGTCATTGGTACGCACCCTGCCAGCAGGGAGGTCTCGCTGCAGTCACCCGGAAGGGGGAGAGGAGCGCACACTGTGGACAGGAGTTTTTTATCTTGAAGTGGTGACCTTTCACCCCCAGGACACTGAACTCAGTGTCCAGAGAAGAAAAGGTTTTGTTGCCTTTTGCTATTTGGATTTCGGTGCTCGAGGCTGCGGCCACCGTTATGTAGTCCTGGATCAGATCCTTTCCTTGTAGAAGCCGTTAACTAGAACAACTTCTGTCCGAGGCACTCTGGAGGAAGGGGGCTATCCAGACAGTTAGGTTTCCGGTGTTGTTATTTTTGTGGAGTGTAAGAGCTGAAGGAGGTGAAGATGACTTTGCTTTGTTTTTAATTTTGTGTGCCCTGTTTAAGCATTCCATGGTGATTTATACCTGGTTCGCAAGCAAAGGGAGCTCTTGAATGCGTGGGGGCCTCCCCAGAGTGCCGCCAGAGGTAGTGAAGACGTTTACAGGGGAAAACATCCCACCCTCTGTTAAGCTCTGCACTCCCTTTTGTTTCTTTATTTAGTGTTGGTTGTCATTTTCTCGTTTCCCGTAATGGTTCAGATGGACAGATCTGACTGGTTAGAACCACAAAATAGTTAAGTTACTACAGTAACTAGAAGCTTCCGGGAACAGCTCTATCAGTGGGTTATGCTGGACCTCGAGGCTAGAGAGGTGAGCGGGAAAGAGGTGCATTCAGACCGACATCAGGATTATTTGACGGAGATTCTGTTGTACTGAAACCTGCTAGAAAAAGGTCGCCTCCGGCTTCTCCATCGGGTGCGTGTGAGGGAGGGAGGATGGAGACGCTCAGCAGTGTTGAACCATGGTAGGATCTCACCAGCTCCTGCCTGAAGTTCAAACTCACACTTTTGTGTGGAGTCATCATTTCTCACCTCTGAGATCAGAACTACATCTAGGGATCAAGATAAAGAGTCCAGTTTTGGCCAAACTTTTCAACTTTCCTCCTGCTCTGAGCTTCAGGGATGGAAGCTATGGAGCATAACTGTTACTGGAATTTTCTTTTTTGTAAATCTGATTTCTTTTTTTTTTTCTCTTTCCCCTGGTGACAGCCTTCAGAAAAGCCAGGGCTGGACAGAAAAGAGAGCTTGAATGGCTCTTTCCTGTCCGATTTGAGGATGTAGCTGAGAATCTCACCAGAGGCCGCTGGTGTGGTTTCCTTAGCTCTCGTTTCTAGATTCCCTCGGGGAGGTGTCACACTTGACCCTGTTCATATCAGGTTGGTGCCAAGGCGCACGGCGCTGCTCTAGGGACTTACCGTTCCTCAGGCGCGCTGCATCACCTTCTCCGTATTTAGATGGCGAGGGTCGATCTACTTTTTAAAGTCACCAAGTCAGTTACAAATTCATCAATGCCCAATAGCCATCGAGGGGAGGAGGGAAGAATGGTAGTCTAGTCTAGGGGAATATTAACTGTTCTAATTTGTGCTGATAAACCTCACTTATCAATATAACTTGTATTTGGCTGCATGCATCTGACAGTTTTCATCCTGCCTCACGTGTTTTCCATTTTTTTCCTTTCTCAATAGCCTAGCACCATGTCCCCCGCCCACCTCATCCTTCTGTTTGGTAGTTTTCATCCTCACCCCCCACCCTCCTCATCTCACTTCCATCCTCTTCCCGTCTCCATCTCCCCCCGTCTTGTCCATCCTCTGGCGGAAGGTACTGGTGGCTCAGCCTGCATGCCGCTGTCCCCCTCTTGTGCTGGCATGTCATGGTGGCACTGTTGTGTTCTCTTCCTCTTCCTTTTTACTAACAGACGCAGACCAAACTGGAGCATGCCCGCATTAAGGAGCTTGAACAGAGCCTGCTCTTTGAAAAGACCAAAGCTGACAAACTCCAGAGGGAGTTAGAAGACACTAGGGTAATGGTTTTCACTGTTTAATGAAGCGGACCCGTGTATGTGAGTGCTGGACACCTCGGGCGACACGCCCTTGCAGACGGTCTAAGCCTTGACCCAGTGGTTCGACCTGAGTTGGGTCTTGATCCTGTTCGTGAGCTTAGACGGATGGGTAGGCACAGGAGTCTTACGTCAAATCTTTGGTCAGAGGTTAAAAAAAAAAAAAAAGACTCATTCCTCTGTTTCACTCAGCCAAAATCAAGATCAGATACTCTCCAACTGTATACGTGTGTGTACATGGCTGCATTTGCGGTTCTTTGTATCCCTACCTCGAAACCAGTTCGCCATAAGCAGTCAGTTATCCTCTTATTGTCCTATTCCTAGTCACTGGGTTTTCTAGATACTTTTTTGTTATTATTACTTTTTTTACTTTAGCTTTCTTTTCCTGCCTCTTTCTCTGGCCTCTTGGGGGAGGGGAACAGAAACATTGATTCTTTTAAGTGTGAGTTAAAGACTTTTACCCCACTTCTGTTTTGTTTTTTTCTTGATATTTGCTTTTTTTTTTGCATTTCCCTCCTTTCTGTCACCTCGGTGGTT
Source organism: Lasiurus cinereus (assembly GCA_011751065.1). NCBI lineage: Eukaryota > Metazoa > Chordata > Mammalia > Chiroptera > Vespertilionidae > Lasiurus > Lasiurus cinereus. The sequence continues at coordinate 14,745,877 of JAAGEH010000417.1, read as the reverse complement.
AAAATGCCAGCTGTCAGGAAGGAAAGGTGTGTTGGGAAACAGAATGGCTTCTTACCACCCAAAGCCCCCACAGAGCCATTGCATTTGTCATGTTTTTGCTTATATATTTAATAACACACCTACACGGTGCTTACTTCATGCCAGGCACTCTGCTGAGTACTTTACAAGTGTTAACTCAGTCTCATCACAGCCTCAGGTCATTTTGTCCCCATATTACAGATGAGGACACTGGAGGCACAGAGAGATTAAGTGACTTGCCTGAGGTCACACAGCTAATAGTAGTAAGGTGGCGCCAAGATTTGTATCTAAGCCATTTGGCCCCAGAGTCTGTGCCCTTAGCCACAGAGTCTGACTGTTATGGAAATAGTTTAGTGATGAAACATTTAAGAAATTATATGAGCTATTTATATAGAAGAAAATGTGTGTCTGTGCTCGCGTATCATGAATTTGGCTGTCAATGGCTAAATTGTCCAGATCTTTAATTTTAAAAATTTCAAAAATTACTCTATCTCTGATCAACTATTGGTTATAAAACCTGATTTTTTTCCTTCTGAATCATTAATATTTTTAGAAATTTCCCTTGTTGACAAAATCATCAGCTGATCTTAAAATCTACATAATTGAGTGATTTTTCTTCTCTAAGTCATTTTTTTTACCTTTTTAAGAAGAAAGGAACTGTTCTCAGTCAGCCTCAACACTAAAGCTACCTCCTGTGGATGGGGTGAGAGAAATACCCTGGTAGTTGGTTTCTCCATTTGCCAAGAGCCAAAGGCTTGGCCTGGGAAGTAGAAGAGACTGGTGATAAGGCTGAGCTCCTTGGTGGGGCTGGCTGTCAAAGGAAGGATAGTTTCTTTACTCCCAAACTGCTTTCTTAGCGAACACCAGCAAACACTTTTGATGCTTTTTTGTGTGTGTGGCTGTGGATAAGAAGACATCCATTCACTGCATGGATTACTCACACATTTCCGATTCAAGCTGTCATTTCTTTTTATCTAAGATAAAAAGTTTTTTTTTTAAAAATTGACGAGTGAAAGGGACAGACAGAGAGAGGAAGGAAGAAGAATGAGAAACATCAATTTGTTGTTCCACTTATTGATGCATTCATTGGTTGATGCTTTTATGTGCCCTGACCTGGGGATCGAACCCGAAACTTGGTGTATCGGGACCTTGCTCTAACCAACTGAGCTTCTTGGTCAGGACTCCAGCTGTCATTTTTCTGTGACAAGTCGTGTCTTCTGTTGATCCTCACTTTTGGTTTGTCAAGTGTGAAATCAACCAGTGCCCCATATATGTTTCATATCACCGAGACTCCTTTTAGGAAACGCTTTGGAATTCCTAAAAGCCAGTAAGCCCAGCTCATAAACTGTGCTTGGGGCTGTCCAGATCTTAGCAAGAAGAAGAAATGACACCTGGCTTTTCTGGCCTCAAATGAACAGGAGAGGCAGACCCATAGGTAGTTTTGCCTGAGGGCAGACTTTGGGAAATTAAAAAAAAAAATAGAAGTGCTATGAAAATGCTACATAAAGTACACCCACACTATTATTTTCACTGATTTTCTTCACTTGGCATGCCCTCAGTTTGACTGTTTTGTTCTGCCTCATTAAGAACTATTGCCCTATTGGATTCATTTGTCATAGACTTTGTAGCAGTGGGGCCTGTCAATATTTTGTACCTTACTTTGTGATAGCAGACTCTGGAACTACCCGACTGCACACCCTAGAAAAAATGTTACTGAATTAATATCTTGAATCTGAATGGGCTGTTTCAGATCCCAAAACCCAACAAGTATAGATAGTGCTGAAGTATTTAATGACTCAATTATGTAGTTTTGGAGACCCGAGGACTTTCTTTTTTTGAATATATTTTATTGATTCTTTTTTTTTTTTTTTTTTTACAGAGAGAGAGGGAGAGGGATAGAGAGTTAGAAACATTGATGAGAGAGAAACATTGATCAGCTGCCTCTTGCACACCCCCTACTGGGAATGTACCTGCAACCAAGTTACATGCCCTTGACCAGAATCGAACCTGGGACCCTTCAGTCCACAGGCTGTCCCGGTCCAGGCAGGGACGGGGAGGAGTTTGACCCAGGAAGCTTGGGACTTGCCCGTGTGTTTAATCATTCATGCTCCCTCCTACCTCCCAGGTTAGCCAAATACTTTTTATTCGTGAGGCTACTGCTTCCCATACATTTTGTAGATTAATCTGACTGCCTCACAGGTGGCAGAGGGTAATAATTTCTGAAGAAAGCAAGGCCACAGGTTATTTTAAGTGTTTTTCCTCGTCCTGGGGGGGGGTGGTGTTTAAAAGAATCAGGTTCCTGGGTCCCTCCTTGAGCCGAAATAGAATCAAAACATGTGGGAGTGACCGGGCGCCTGCACTGTAGACACGTGTCCAGGTGGCTTACGTGCACACTGGGGTCTGAGAACCACTGGATTAAGGGAACAAGGTGTGCGCCTCAGAATTCGACAGAATTAAACAGTCCAAGAGGGATGCTATGTAGGATTCTTTTATATGTGTGCAGGTAAGTCGTCATTCTTCCTTTGTCATTTTTTTAAAAAAAGGTTAGTAAACTCATCATCCAGCTGAGGCTTTTATTCTACAGTTGATGTGCTATTCGTTGAAACATTGGATAGGTAATTTTACATCTCTGATACCTGTGCTGTTCAATAGGAGTATAATATGAGCCACATAAATGTGTGTGTGTGTATATATAATTAAAACTTTCTGGTATATTAACACATTTTCTAAAAAAGATAACAGATGAAATTAATAATATATTTTATTTAAACTAATACATCCAAAATATTTCATCATGCAGTCAATATAAAATCATTAATAAGAACATGAACTATGTTCTTTTTTCTCCAAGTCTTCAAAATCTGATGCATATTTTCTGCTGACAGCCGTGTCAACTCAGACGAGGCCATTTCAAGTGCTCTGTAGCCATGAGTGGCTCATGGCTGCTCTACTGGACAGCACCCCTCCTTTAAAATCGTCTCCTTCAGATCAATAAGCATTGATACATCCTGAGTGAAGCGGAGGGAATAAAACAGGCAAAACAAAGAGAGTTCCTTCTACCAGCCTGCAGATACATTTGAGAACTTTGACAGTTACTGTTTCTGTTAACTTCTTATCAATCTCATGCTGGTCATCATGGTACTTCCTCGCTTTAAGCTTCTTTGGAGGAAAAGGAAGTATTTTTGGAGTTAAACTCAATGTCAGTTTTAGATTCCTTTAGCGTGTCCAGATGGTGGAAGTTTGACAAAGATTATAGTTTTGAATCGGAGCTACCAGAACTGGGCTTAAGCCACGGTCAAAAGTTAAGAGACAGACTATCCTGTGGGCATTGTGGGGGTAGTTTGCTGCCTTGGGAGGGGATAGGTTTACTTAAGATCTTCCAAGTTAAAGAAAATCGTCTATGACTTGTTACTTAAATGCTCTCTCTTTCTTTGGACTGCTGTTCCTAGGTGGCTACAGTGTCAGAAAAGTCTCGTATAATGGAGCTAGAGAAAGACCTAGCGTTGAGAGTACAGGAAGTAGCCGAGCTGCGAAGAAGGCTCGAGTCCAATAAACCTGCCGGTGATGTGGACACGTCACTCTCCCTTTTGCAAGAGATAAGCTCTTTGCAGGAGAAGTTGGAAGGCGCCCACGCTGACCACCAAAGAGAAATCGCCTCCCTGAGGGAGCGCCTTGGGGCCCAGGAGGAAACGCATCAGAAGGAGGTGAAGGCCCTGCAGGCCGCCGCAGAGAAGCTCTCCAAGGAGAACGAGTCGCTGAAGAGCAAGCTTGACCATGCCAACAGGGAGAACTCGGACGTGACCGCCCTGTGGAAGTCCAAGCTGGAGACCGCCATCGTGTCCCACCAGCAGGCCATGGAGGAGCTGAAGGCGTCCTTCAGCAAGGGGGTGGGGACCGAGACGGCCGAGGTGGCCACGTTGAAAACGCAGATAGAGAAAATGAGACTGGATTACCAGCATGAGATAGAAAGCTTGCAGAACCAACAAGACTCCGATCGGTCTGCTCACACTCAAGAGATGGAAGCCGTGAGGGCGAAGCTGATGGAGGTCATTAAGGAGAAAGAGAACAGCCTGGAAGCGATCCAGTCGAAACTGGACAAGGCCGAAGACCAGCATCTGGTAGAAATGGAAGACGCTCTGAGCAAGCTGCAGGAAGCCGAGATAAAGGTAAAGGAGCTAGAGGCGCTGCAGGCCCAGTGCAGCGAGCAAACCAAGGTTATCGATAATTTTACATCACAGCTCACGGCTGCCGAGGAAAAGCTGCTGGATCTGGACGCCCTTCGGAAAGCCAGTTCCGAAGGTAAATTGGAGATCGAGAAACTTAGACAGCAGTGTGAGGCAGCTGAGCAGCAGATTAAACATTTAGAGGTTGAAAGGAATGCGGCAAGTGACAAGGTTTGTATTGACATCCTCCATCTTTTTCTTTTCCATTTGCTTGACTTATTTTTTCATTGTATGCTTTTTTTTTTTTTTTTTTTTTTTTTTTTTTGCGTTGAAGTTAACTCATCTTCCAGATTCTTGATTTAAGTAAGACACATTGCTGGGTGTTAACCATTTTCCCAGTTTGACTGTGGTATGTTTTGATAGTCTTGAGTATAGTTTCATGTGAGGAAATTGGAGAAAATAGTGGCTCAATTAGGTGAATTTGTTCCAGTTTCCAGGATGTTGCTTTACCTCCATGCTTTCCCGTGATCTCCCATTCAAGCTTAGTTTCAGTCTAGAATCTCTTTTTAAAATAGAGAACTCCCTAATTTGACGGCGTTAAAGTAAATGAATTAATGCATTCGATAGAGACTTACATGACCACCTGCTTTTCCAGCACCACAGTGGCCTGGTCTGTGAGGTCATCTATGAAAACAAAATGTGGGCTCTTCGCGGCTCTTCGCTGTAACACATGACCATGCCATGACGAGGAACGCTCATGGCAGAATTTGGACGGAGAGCCCGGAGCCCTTTGCAATGCCTCTTGGGTCTCACTGGAGAGTTTCTGTGCCACCAGCAGAACACGGTCTGTTCCTCCTTTGGGGGGAAAGACGGGATGAGGGTGCTTTTGGTCAAAGCACAGGACGTTAGGTGAAACATCTGCCAGCTTCATTTCCGACAGCGAGCCTTTTTCAGCAAGGTTCTCTTCACTTTATGGCTTGCTCCAGGAGCTAATTAATGCTCTTCTGTGAGGCGCCGGCATGCTGAGTGTCCTGAGCTTTTTGCAGGAGAAGCAGCTCCTTCGGCAAAGAAGAGAGGGTTGTGAGGGTTACGTGGGGAGGGGAGGACAAAAGGCAAAAACTGCTAAGTAACCTTCGTTGAAGACAATAAACTATCTACAGGAAATTTTTCTCAAATCTCACTTGATTCCAAATTCTAATCAAAATACAAAAGGCAGTTAGTGGGGAATATGCAGCTAATGGTTGGTGCACTTTTAAAATATATTTTATTGATATTTTTACAGAGAGGAAGGGAGAAGGATAGAGAGTTAGAAACATTGATGAGACATCAATCAGCCGCCTCCTGCACACCCCCCACTGGGGATGTGCCCACAACCAAGATACACGCCCCCGAACGAAGAACCTGGGACCCCCCAGTCCGCAGGCCCATGCTCTATCCACTGAGCCAAACTGGCTTTGGCGGTTGGTGCACTTTTTAAAAAAAAATCAGGATTTAATGAAAGCCCATTTCTGATGACTGTGGTAGAGTGCATTTTTATAATTTCATTTTTTATGTTCGATGTTGGAATACTTTAGATATATAAAAATACAGAAAATGATAACCCAGACAGACCACATGTACCCATCTTTTCTATTTTAAGGCTTTTAAAGTCCAGGAAATGAAATTGCTCAACTAACTCATTCAGAAAGTTAAGCATCTGCACTTCCTGCTTTAAATCATGTTGATATTTCAAATACAGGCATAAAAAAACCCCACTATTTTGATTACCTTACAATAGCCATTAGATAATATCTAGGATTGACTGTGAAAAGTCATTTGTTTCTTAGAGTAAACAAACAAAATGGTTTCTTACCCCCATCTGTATCCCTTTCAGTTGTGTTTGGTTGTGTTTGTTTCTCATAAATATTTTGTGGGTTTTTTTTTTTTGTTTCTCATTATTATTTCATTTTTGTTCATTTGTTTCTGCACCATGTAACTGTGTACGGTAGGCTAGTAGCATTTCCAAAGAGCTGCAGGGGAAAGAGCTCGCACTCAGCAAACTTGAGGAGCACGTGAGTGAAGTCAGTCACGTGAAAGAGACTTTGGAGAAAGAACTTCAGATGTTGGTAAGTACCTGCTGGGAATCTGAGTCTCTGGCCAGTCGAATTGTTCCTGTTGACAAACAAAAATCTCCATAAAGAGAAAGCCTTGTACCCAGTTCTTTCTCTTTCAGAGTATTTATTTAAATTGAGTGTATTAGTAATTGGCGGCTAAATACTTTGAAGGGAACCTGATTATACCTAAACTAGCAAGGTAGGTATTACAGTCAGTCGATCCCCCCTTATCTGGGGGAGATACATTCTAAGACGCCTGTGGATGCCTAAAACTGCGAGGGTACCGGACCTTGTGGGTACTTTGTTTTCTCCTATGCCATACAGATCTTTGATAAAGTTTAACTTATCAGTTAGGCACAGTAAGGGGATTAACAACAATAACTACTAATAAAATAGAACAGTGATAACAAGATACTGTAATAAACGTCACGTGGTCACGCATTTCAGGGGCCCCTTGCGGAAGTCCTTATACAGGCTCAGTGCTTTCTGGCACAAAATGCTGTCATTAATTGAGACATGTTTTCTGCTTGTCCACCCACAAATTTAAAAAAAATTTTTTTATTGATTTCAGAGAGGAAGGGAGAGGGAGAGAGAGGAACATCAATGATGAGAGAGAATCATTGATCAGCTGCCTCCTGCACGCTCCCTACTGGGAATGAAGTCCACAACCCGGGTATCTGCCCTGACCAGGAATTGAACTGTGACTTCCTGGTTCATAGGTTTACATTCCACCACTGAGCCACGTCGGCTGGGCCACCCACAAATTTAATGCCTTTTCCATCAAGCACTTCCATGCACTGTGGCTCTAATTTTTGGAGTTGGAGGTGTAACAGCAAAAGTAATAGGAATTTAAAAGACAACTTTTTAACCCAGGAAAATCTTCTCAAAAGTTGGGGGTCGTCTTATATGCCCAGTTGTCTTATACGCCGGAAAATACGGTATTTTCCTTCACAACTTCACAGATAGAAGATTCTCACTTCGGCATACAATTTTCTTTTTCTTACTTCATAAGTTGAGGACTTTCACCTTTTCACTTGCAGGGGTGAGGAACGTCCAGCCCGTGAGCCATATATGGCCCGAGAAATCATTTGGTCTGGCCCTGCCAAGGCATTAGAAAGGAGTTAATTAACTGTTTGACCAAATATCACAAGCTAGTTTTTAAGGTGATAATTTTGTATGGCACGTGAATGGTGTTATAAGTAACCCTATAAATGGCCCTGGGCAGAAATAAGGTTTCCTACCATGAAAAGGAAGCCCTTGATGCTGATCTTTGCCTACCTGAATCGCCAGCACCACTGCTCGAAAGGCTGCTATCCAGTAAAATAAGGTGACTTGCAATAAGCATCGCGCTATCTCGACAGTCGATTGGATAACCAGGATGGCTACCTAGGGACTAAGGGGCAGCTGGAGTATCCAACATGGAGACGCCAGACAAAGGGATGAGGCACATCTGGGCAGGACAGGGCCGGATGGCGTAGATTTTATCACGCCACCCTCAGCACACGATTTAAAACGTTGGAACTCTTTACCAAATTGTTGATTTCTGGATTCCACATTTAATATGTTCAGACGTAAGTTGGTGGTGGAACTGGAACCATGGAAAGTGAAATCTTGAATAAGGGGACCTTCTGTTCCTTCAAAAATAATCTGTCCTTTGCTCCAGTGATGTGTTGCTTTGGCGTGCTATTGCTTAGTTTTATTAGACACAGGGACCTTTCTAGTTATGCACCAGCACCTTTGGTTTCATGTATAAGGAGGCCATGCATTGTGCCTTCTCCATTTGCCTGGTGACAACTAGCCAGCCATCCTGGACCCCTAGACCCTCTGTTAGCAAGGCAGGTCCTAAATTCCGCAGATTTACACAACTCTCTCTTACAATTCAGCTTATTCACATCCAGAAATTCCTTTTTCTTTCTTATTTAATTCCAAGTGGTATGGTATTTTTTTTTCTTAGCTTTTCTCAACTGTTCTTCCTACCTTGCCTCTTGCATCAAAAACATAAGCTTAATCAAGGTTGATCACTGTAAGCAGTGCCAGTGATACCCACACATTGGTGGGAAAGTCGTAGGCTTATGGAGGGACTAGGTAAGGGAAGCAAGTACCACACTATGCACATACATGCATATACTTAAACGTGTGCACACACACACATATATCTGGATGCATGTGTTTGCCCAGGCATGCACACATGCACATGCAAACCTCATTCACTCGTGCTTATCCATGCACAGTATGCATACGGTAGTAATTGATTCCTCCATGTTTTAAGTGTAAGTTAGTTTTAATGAAACAAAAAACTAGCCACAAAAATTAAGTAGCGTAGTTATAACTGAAACATTTAGTTTTCGTATTTTGAAATCTCTATTCTGAATAGCCAGTTCTTTTTTCTTTAGAAAGAAAAGTTTGCTGGTGCTTCAGAGGAGGCGGTCTCTGTCCAGAGGAGTATGCAAGGTATGTGTTTCTTTTTTCTTCATTAAATATATTTTTGTTGCTTTCAGAGAGGAAGGGAGAGGGAAAGAGAGAGAGAGAGACATCAGTAATGGGAATCATTGATTGACTGTCTCCTGCACACCCCACACTGGGAATCGACCCACAACCCCAGGCATGTGCCCTGACAGGGAATTGAATCATGACCTCTGAGGCATGCTGGCTGGGCTGCAAAGTATGTGTTTCTATTGTATGAGTAGATTGGGTTAGAGCAGTGGTCAGCAAACTCATTAGTCAATAGAGCCAAATATCAACATTACAGCGATTGAAATTTCTTTTGAGAGCCGAAAACCAACTTTTGCACATGGGCCACGAAGTTTCAATCACACTGTACGTGCACGCCTGCACGTTGGTATTTTGTGGAAGAGCCACACTCAAGGGGCCAAAGAGCAGCATGTGGCTCTCGAGCCACAGTTTGCCAACCACTGGGTTAGAGAGTAGATTGCGTTAGAGAATGTCCTGTTCTTACAGTGGAGCTGGCCCCTGCAGTACACAAAGTCCACACTGCCCAGCGTCTGACTGCACCATCCTCTAGGCCTCTGCAGTGCCCATTAATACTGCATTCCATTGGCTCCCTAAAGCCTCAAATGCCCAGTAATTTTTTTCTTATTTTATTTTTATTGATTGTGGAGAGAGGAAGGAAGTAAGTAAGGGAGGGAGGAGGGAGGGAAGAACATCTATGGGTTGCCTCTTGCACACCTCCCCGACTAGGGTTCATCAAAGCCACAGCCTGAGTATGTGCCCTGACGAGGAATTAAACCCTCCACCTTTTGGTGCACGGGATGATGTTCTAACCAATTGAGCCACACCAGCCAGGGCATTATTTTCTTCTTTTGACTTAAAGTTTGTTTCATATTAAAATGTAAGTGTACTTAAGGAAAGTATTATCATGCCTAAGCTTTAGTTCCTCATAGCTCTGTCTGTCGAGTTTTAAGTGGAAGGATGCCTCATGCCTGCCTAATCTACAGATTTGCGGAGGCAAAAGAGATGCATGCTTGAGGTTCATTATACAGTGTTTGATTTGTAATGGGACTTTTAGTATTCCCGTGATTTAAAATCGCACTCATATGATTTGCCAAGCTCTAGATGGCGTGTTAAATATGAAATACATTAAACTTTTCACTTTATCCTAAATAGAAACTGTGAATAAGTTACATCAAAAAGAGGAGCAGTTTAATGCGCTATCTTCTGAACTGGAGAAGTTGAGAGAAAATCTAACAGGTAAGAAGATGTCTCCGGTTACTAAACATTAAGTATAGCAGGCTTCCTAGGATTTGAGATAATTGCAGGATGTTAGAATAACGTATCTACTCAGGCTTAATGTCTTCACTTGTTATGGTGAAACAATGGGACAAAATACTTGCTGAAGTCCTGCCGCAAACCCTCTCGGCCCTGTTTTTCAAAGAGCCAGTGTTCAGCCACATCGCTCCGCTCCCACTGCTGTCCTTGACCCTAGCCAGCCACCTTGCATCTGAGCTACTCCAAGAGCTGGCATCCTGCCTGCTTCTGCCCTTTCTCCCTTCTGTTTGTTCCCAGCACTGCAGCCAGAGCCATCCTTCAGCATCAAGTCAGCAGCCCCCCGCTCCTGCCACTCCTCTGCTCAGGATCACCCATTGGCTCCCATCTCACTCAGGACCAAAGACTGTGCTTTCTCTCTTCCTCACCTTATACTAGTTTCTTCTCTGTCCTTTCCTCTCCAGCCACAGTGGCCTCCATGGTGACACCTGCACGTCCAGCATGCTCTTGCCTCAGAGCCTTTGCACTCGCTCTCCCCTCTGCCTGCAACCCCTTCCTTCACTTCCCTCAGGTCTTGGCTTAACTGTCGCCGTCTCAGAGGTCCTATCCGAGATTTAGCCCCCCACCCCAACTTCCTTCTTATTTCTTTCTCTACTTGCATTTTCTTCTTTTTAGCACTCAGCACTATCTATTACATATAGTATTTCCTTTATTGGTATTGTTTATTGCTTGTCTTCTTTGCTAGAATATAATTTTTGCAGGGATTGCTCTATGCAAATATCCTCAGAGCCAGGCTTGGTGTACGGGATTCAGGCAGTCAATTTTTGTTCATTCTAACAGCAGTGCTATTTTTTTCTATGTCTATTCAGGCATGGAGGCAAAATTCAGAGAGAGAGATGAAAGAGAAGAGCAGTTGATAAAGGCAAAAGAAAAACTGGAAAACGACATTGCAGAAATAATGAAAATGTCAGGAGATAATTCTTCTCAGTTGACAAAAATGAATGACGAGTTACGTCAGAAAGAAAGGTACGTGTGAATGCCAATAAGAGTGCCTGGCTCTGGGTTAGGCTCTGAGGCAGGGCCTCTTGAGGGGAGGGTAGCTCAGATCCTCAGGGTTGTTGTTTTCCTTCCCGTCTCTTCTTATTACCTCAGTGTATTCATGAGTCTACTGCTTAACCTCTTAAGGCAGCAGTTCTCAACCCGTGGGTCGCGACTCCTTTGGGGGTCGAACGACCCTTTCACAGGGGTCACCTAAGTCTATTGGAAAACACCTATTTCCCATGGTCTTAGGAACCAACACACCGCTCCTCAGTGTAGCAAAATGTAGCAATGTAGTTTACTGTTGTTATATTAAGACTGTTACCCATGCTATACCACGATTCAAGACAAAATTTCATTTATTTGTAATTAGAAATAAATATTTCACAATATATAATTACATATTGTTTTTGTGATTAATCACTATGCCTTAATTATGTTCAATTTGTAACAATGAAAATACATCTTGCATATCAGATATTTACATTACAGTTCATAACAGTAGCAAAATTACAGTTATGAAATAGCAACAGAAATAATTTTATGGTTGGGGCTCACCACCACATGAGGAGCTGTCTTAAAGGGTCTCAGCATTAGGAAGGTTGAGAACCACTGCTCTAAGGAATACAATATTGTAGACCTCCCATTGACTTGTTAGGAAAAGATAATAGTTTATCAACAGCAGTAACATCTTTTACAGGCAGTTAAAAAATATTTTTGCCGAAACCGGTTTGGCTCAGTGGATAGAGCGTCGGTCTGCAGACTGAAAGGTCCCAAGTTCAATTCTGGTCAAGGGCATGTACCTTGGTTGCGGGCACATCCCCAGTAGGGGACGTGCAAGAGGCAGCTGATTGATGTCTCTCTTTCATCGATGTTTCTAACTCTCTATCCCTCTCCTTTCCTCTCTGTAAAAAAAAAAAAATCAATAAAATATATTTAAAAATATTTTTAAAATATGTTTTTATTGATTTGAGAGAGAGAGAGAGAGAGAGAGAGAGAGAGAAACATCAGTGATGAGAGAATCATTAATTGGCTGCCTCCTGCACACCCTTTCTCTCTCTCCTCCCCGACCCTCCTCCCTGGGGATGGAATCTGTAACCTGGATATGTGCCCTGACCAGGAATCGAACCATGACCTCCTGGTTCAAGGTCGATGCTCAACCATTGAGCTACACCAGCTGGTTATTTATTATCATTTTTTATATTTTATGTTCTCAAGCATCACTAGAATGAGTTTTTAAAAATCTAGTCTGCTAAAATTTTGACACTTTGTAAATGCTCAGGATGTTTACTTTTCAGTCATTTTCCCCTGTAGATCTGTGGACATAAAATAATCCTAACAATTAGAGTAGATGCCACTCTCAATAATGCATTTATAGCTATGACAGTTGTTAAAATCAGTCTTCAGGACAAATCAAGTTTTTTGGTTGTTGCTTATTTCAGATGTTACTAATTACTCAGAATATTTATAATCATTAATACTGTTATGATTGGTAGTATCTTTCTAGTGGAACTCTAGAACTGAAAGCATTCTTTTGAAAAATCTGACATGGTGTATTGGAATTTCTCCTAGAAATGTGGAAGAATTACAGCTAAAACTTACAAAGGCCAATGAAAATGTGAGCTGTCTGCAGAAAAGTATTGGGGATGTCACTCTCAAAGCTGAACAGAGCCAGCAAGAAGCAACTAAAAAGCATGAGGAAGAAAAGAAAGACTTGCTACACAAACTGCAGGACCTGGTAAGGAGGAGGGAGCACATGGGACTGTTTGCTGGCGAGGAAGGTGAGGGGCAGTTCAGTGGTGGTGAGGTGACTCATTCCTTCTCTCTGGGGTCTCCCGCAGGAAAAGAAGGTGGAAACGAGCCACAACCAGTGTCAAGATCTGAAAGCCAGGTATGAGGAAGCCAGTTCTGAGACCAAGGCGAAGCATGAGGAGGCCCTGCAGAAGCTGCAGACGATGCTGCAGGGCACAGAGGAGAGGCTGGCGGCCACCCAGGAGCAGAACAAGGGTTTGATGCAGGAAGTGGCGGAACTGAAAAAACAAGCTGAGGATGCAAGAGTAAGTGGCAGAGGGAATTGCGTTGCCTGTGTTTGCTTGGGTTCTGCTTCAGGCTGGAAAGGCTCTTAGCTGGTGGCTGCTAAAGAGAGGAGATTGACAAATGTTTGCCTTGCCAGTGCATGGCCTGATGGTGGATCACATTTCCTGCCAGCCGCTGTCCTTGACCGGGGTAGGCCAGAGCTGCAGGTCTCTCTCCCCCCTGAACATACCATGTGGCCATCGCCCCCTCTGCTGTCACAAAGCGTCTGATGTGGCCTGAGATCGGTCTGCCTTCCTGGAATAGACTCTTCTTTGTGGGAAAGCTTGCTCCTCTAATCCCGGCCATCTTGCAGCCACCTTGCGCTCGGGGCTAGAAGAGACCTGTTGCAGAAAAGCCAGAGGTAGAGGCCAGGTGCAGAGGTGAGCAGGGAATGGAGCCTGTTTGGAGGAACAGCTCCCAGCGGAGAACTTAATTCTTTCTTTTTTTTTAAAATATATTTTATTGATTTTTTATAGAGAGGAAGGGAGAGGAATAGAGAGTTAGAAACATTGATGAGAGAGAAACGTCAATCAGCTGCCTCCTGCACGCCCCCACTGGGGATGTGTCCGCAACCAAGGTACATGCCCTTGACCAGAATCAAACCTGGGACCTTTTAGTCCGCAGACCGATGCTCAATCCACGGAGCCCAACAAGCTAGGTCTTTCTACTAGTTTTTAACTTTTTCTTACTGCTGTTTAACTTACTGAAAGAAAAGTAAATACTTGTCTTTATTTTGAATGTTCCAGAGAAATGTTTGTAGAGGAGGAGTTTGCTAGAAAGAAAAGCCAAAAAGAGCATCTGTAGGTCTTGAAACAGATCCCATTTAAAACTTGTAAATTAAGGGATCATCACACAATATATGTTGTGTATAAGATGTCTTAAGTTTTCTCCCTCCTGCATGCTGGCCACCAGGGCACTCTGTTCTCCCTGTAAAATACCTCAAGTTTTATGATCCTCTTAACACTGGGTGTAAGTTCCAGATCTTCTGTCTTGTGGTTCCCTTGATCTGGACAGACTCCAGTTTTTTTTGTGTGGTTCCCTGTTGCAGCCTGACCTGACCACAGCATTCTCGTAGTTTGTGTAAAAGTCTCATTAATCTTGTTTGCTGGCTGGGTGTTTGTTTGTTTGCTTGTTTGTTTACGAGGGTCATTTGGTTCACATGCTGTGACTGCTCCCCCTCCAGAGTGTCTGGATATGCGGTTTCTGGGGCTTTCAGTTTGTCGACAAGGCTGGCTCACAGGCTCTTTTTGAGAATCTGATGAAATCTTAAGATGTTTTTCCTGGGAGAGTTTATATATACACCCAACAGGCTTTCTGTGACATTCTGGGAGGTGCATGGAGCCCAGGAGGCCTCTGCTTCCCAAGTTGTAAGAGCCCTGGATCTATAGCTGTGTGTCCAGGACAGTAGCCACTAGCCACGTGTGGCCATTCAAATGTAAATTAGTCAAATGTGTGTGTGTGTGTGTGTGTGTGTGTGTGTGTGTATTGCATTTATTGTGTTGACATTGGTTCATGAGATTATATAGGTTTCAAATGCACACTCTATGATAATTGGTCTGTATATTGCATGGTGTGCTCACCACCCAAAGCCTCCTCATCTTCCGCCACCATACATTTGGCCACTTTACCTTTTATTGCTCCCGCCCCTCATTCCTCCGGGGGCCACCATCCTGTTGTTTGTGTCAGTTTTATATCCCACATTCGACTGAAATCACATGGTTCATCGCTTTTTCTTTCTGACTCATTTTGCTTTGCATGATAAGTCCGATGTTAATAAGATCAGCTGTTCAGTCACACTCACCGTGCTCAAGTGCTCACACATGTGGTGAGGGGAGAACATTTACACCATTGCCGACAGGTCTGGATAGCGCTGGTATAGACACTGTGGTCAATTTATGTATTCTGTAAACCGATGGCATTTGTTTAAAAACCCACTTATTCTCATTGCCAGAGCTTAGCGAATTATTCTGTATTTTTAATGTTGTATGTAATATTGGGACTAGATTCGTGTCAGGCCAGCAACTCTCCTTTAGTAAGTAAGGGCCTGCCGTGAGTTTGAAAGCAACAGATGTTTTCCCCCTTGCTCTTACCACACTACTCTCCCCTCCCTACCCCCTTGCATACACACATACTTTTATTTTTTGAAAATATACTCACTTTTTATAGTTTGTTGGATTGTATTTTTAAAGATTCTTTTGCATATCCTTTCCTACATAGACATTGTTGGATACTTAGAATGGCAGGGAAGAATCATATGCCCAGATTAAAAAATCACACTATTGATTTTTCTTTTTAATTTATATATTTTTATTTATTTCATAGAGGAAGGGAGAGGGAGAGATAGAAACATCAGTAATGAGAGAGAATCATTGATTGGCTGCCTCCTGCATGCCTCACACTGGGGATTGAGCCTGAAACCTGGGCTTGTGCCCTGACTGGGAATCAAACCGTGGCCTCCTGGTTCATAGATTGACACTCAACCACGGAGCCATGCTGGCTGGGCCACACTGCTGTTTTTACCCTTAAGAAGCTGTCAAGAATAATCTCAAAAATTCTCTAAAAGGTAAAAGAAACTAATAGCTGTCTCAGCCCTTTGTGGACTAATCCCACTCTGTAGTATCTTATTATGGGCTCTGTTCTTCGGGACTCTTTCCCTCATTATTCAGATAGTTTTTGTGACATTTATTATACAAATTTTTAACTTTTATGATTTAAGCTACATTAAGTTATCTGGGCTTGCATGTGTCTGCTTGATTTCACCTTATTTCCATTCTTCCCACCTTTTGTTTCTGTAGTCGCTAACTTGTGTGTTAACATCAGCCCAAAGAGAAACTGAGCTAATGTCAGAAGAGCTGAGGGGTCTGAGGTCAGAGAAGCAGCTTCTGGCGCAGGAGGGCAATGCTTTAAAGTCAGAGAGAGGTGCGCTCTTGTCCAAGCTAGTAGAGGCCGAGGCCAGAGTGGCGTTCCTCCAGGAAGACCAGCGGAAGCTGTGGTCTATAAACGAAGCCCTTAATTTAGAAAAGGAGAAACTCTTGGAAGAAAAGTTGCATCAGCAGGAGCAGCTCCAGAGTGACGCTCTCGCCGTCGAGAGAGAGAAACTGCTTCAAGAAGCCAGCGCCGCACAGGAGGAGATCTTGAAGATGCGCACGGAAAACGACTCTCTGCAGGCGGCCAGGACCACCTTGCAGGCTCTCGTGGAGGAGCTCCAGTTCAGCAAAGAGAGCCTGACCGCCGAGTGCCAGAAGGATCGGGAGGAGAAAGACCGCCTGGAGGACCGCTTGAGGAAGCTCGTGAGCGAGAACCTGGCTGTGGCCAAAGATAAAGATGAGGTCATTCAGAAGCTGCAGAGCTCTTATGAGGAGCTGTTCAGAGACCAGAAGGCCTTGGTGCAGGAGATGCAAGATCTCACGGCGGAGAAAAAGTCGGCGCTAGAGAAGCAGTCGGGCCTTGAAAACATATGCGTGGCCCTGAAGGTCGAAATGGATGAGCTCCTGCAGAGCAGCAGGGACCTGCAGCTGGAGAAGGACGCACTGCTTCAGGACCAGGACAAGCTGAGCTCCAGCCTGGCCGCTGCGCTCCAGGTCAAGCAGCTGCTCAGCGCCGAAGCCAGCGGGCTCCGGGCGCAGCTGGACGCCACCAGCAAAGGGCTGAGGAAGGCCGAGCTGGAGACCATGCAGCTGCAGGCCACAAACACCAGCCTCACGAAGCTCCTGGAGGAGATTAAGACCAGCCGGGAGATCACGGACTCCGAGTGCATCCAGCTCCTGCACGAGAAGGAGATCCTGGCCATGTCAGAGAGGAGGCTCCTGGCCGAGAAGGAAGAACTGCTGCGGGAAAATGGGCTCATTGCCGAGCAGCTCAGCCAGTGCTCAGGGGAGGCTGTCTGCGTGGAGGCGAGCCTGAACGAGAAGATCGCGTACCTGACTTCGGAGAAGGAGATGGTTTGTCAGAAAGCGTCTAAGATCAAAAAGCAGCTGGACAGCCTCCTGAAGGAAAAGTCTGTGCTGGAAAGCCAGAATGGAGAGTTACTTGCAGAAAGGGAGAATTCCATCAACAGCATAGGAGAGCTCAAAAGGAAGTACGAGGAAGAGTCTGCAAACAGGAGGCTCCTCCTGCAAGAAAAGATGAAGCTCCTGGGGAACCTCGATGCTCTGAAGAAAGAGCTCCAGGAGAGGAAAAAGGAAAACCAAGAACTAGCCACCGCCAAGTGCGAGCTCTCGCTGCTGCTGAAAGAGGCCCAGAGTGCCAAGGAGCAGCTGGAGACAGAGCACAGCCGCCTCCGGCAGGCCCAGGAGAGCCTGAGCGCCGAGCTGGGCGCCTGCTGCTCCGAGAAGGACCTGCTGCTGAGGGACGGGCTGGGCCGGCAGCAGGAGTGCCAGAAGCTGAAGGAGGAGGCGCACGCGGCGCAGCAGTCCTTGCTCCTGGAGCAGGAGGCCCGGGCCCAGGAGAGCAGCAAGCTCCTGGGGCGGGCGGCGCGCCTGGAGCAGGAGCTGGAAGAGCTGAGGGCATCCACCAAGGAGCTCCAGGCCGAGAACGCGGGGCTCGTCCAAGAGAAGAGCAGCTCCGAGCAGAAGGTGGCGGAGATCCTGAAGGAGAAGGAGGTCCTGTCGGCAGAAACGGCGCGGCTGGCCGCCAACATCGAGACGCTGCGGAGCGACTTCGCCTCCCTGTCCAAGTCCAAGCTGGAGCTGCAGGAGCTGCACGGCTGCCTCAGCAAGCTCCTGGACGACCTGCGGCTGAGCCACGAGGCGGCCCTGGCCGAGCGGGCCCAGGCGCTGCAGGACAACAGCAGCCTGCTGGCCGAGAAGAGGGACGCGGCGCTGAAGCGGGACGAGCTCCTGAAGGAGAAGGAGACGCTGGCCGAAAGCTACTTCATCCTGCAGAAGGAGATCAGCCAGCTGGCCAAAACCAACAGCCACATTTCCGCCAACCTCCTCGAAGCGCAGAACGAGAACCGTATCTTGAGGAAAGACAAGAGCAAGCTCACCCTTAAAATTAGAGAGCTCGAGACCCTTCACTCGTTCACGGTAACGTGGGAGGCCCCAGCACCGAGCGCCTGGACTACTAACACTGCACTAACCCCTTAGTGGCCAGGGTGTTTGTGTCCGTTTCCCTGCAAGGCCCTCCACCCCATTTTCTCCATTGTGTGTCTTCATTTATTTGTTGCCACCCGAAAGGGCACTTCTTTACTAAACGTCTAATTGCAGCACTCTCTCTATGAGAAACAGTGGTAAACTGTGAATACCAAGGATATACTTTTTAACTGGAGGGGAAATTTTTCATGAAAAAAATCAAAGGGGGTTCTTTTTTTAAAAATATGTTTTTATTGATTTCACAGAAGAAGAGAGAGGGAGAGGTAGAAATATCGATGAGAGAGAATCATCGATCTGCTGCCTCTTGCACACCCTACACTGGGGATCGAGCCCACAACCCACGCATGTGCCCTGACCAGGAACTGAACCATGACCTCCTGGTTCATAGGTCGATGCTCACCCACTGAGCCACACCAGCTGAGCTCAAATATGGTTAAGGCTTATGAACAATAGTAAAATGGTCACATTGTTGAAATATATAGTATCTTCAATTTGGCTTTTTTAAAAAATATTTTATTGATTATTTTTACGATGAGGAAGGGAAACTATTTGGCTTTTTACTGTTTCATGGTGTCCGTCCATTTGAGTTGAAAGACTCCAGTGGAACCTCCATGGCTGGTAACAGGGAAGGAATAACACTGAATTCCCCTATGTGTCATTGGGCCACTTGTAGTTGCAAGCAACTGCCTAAAAAAGTTTTCATTTATTTTATGATATATATATATATTTTTTTACAGATTGCCAGCTAAGGGTTTATTTCCCTATTCATCTTATCTTTTTTATTCACAGTTGTGTTTATATTCTTTACCCAACACTTCTCATAGACGTTTCCATTCAGTGCTGCTCCTTATACTCCTTAAGCACTTTACCCTTACATTCTAATTACGCAAATAATTTTATTTTTATTTTATTTTTTTAAAAATATATTTTATTGATTTTTTACAGAGAGGAAGGGAGAGAGGTAGAGAGTTAGAAACATCGATCAGCTGCCTCCTGCACGCCCCTTCTCCTCTCCCCCGGGATGCACCTGCAACCAAGAATGCACCCTGACCGGAAATTCAGTCGCAGGCCACCGCTCTATCCACCAAGCCAAACCGATTTCGGCTCATTTTTATTTTTACTTGAAAAATTCCCCATCTCAATTCTGAGTGGTTTCAGAAGCCCCGCAGTTTGAACTAGCAAGGTTAGTATTTTAAGCTTCGAACATGTGATTAAGAGAAAAATGCAGCCACGTAAGGGTATCGCTCTTGATCGTCACTGCACGTTTCTCTCCAGCCGAAGCCAGGAGGGCGAGTGTGACTGTCAGTGTCACTTGGAAGGCGCAGGTTCAGAGGGGTCTGGAAACGTGCACATTGCCCATGATAATCGGTTTCCTGAGAAAGGGCCTGGGAAGGGAGTAAAGTCTCTCGTGTCTCGGTCAGCATGCGCTGACCTCAGGCTGGCCCGTCCCTGTGTGACCCCTGTGCAGCGCAGCCTGAGCGTTGACCTCATGGGGGCTTGGCGAGAGTGTAGCCCGATGCCTCACAGAGCTTTCTTGTATTTAGGCTGCTCAAACTGCAGAAGACGCCATGCAGATCATGGAACAGATGACCAAAGAGAAGACGGAAACTCTGGCCTCCTTGGAGGATACCAAGCAAACCAATGAAAAACTCCAGAATGAAGTAATCAGATTTAAATGGCTTTTTGTACAAAGGACAGCTTATCGACTTCATGGGATGTTTGATCACTAACCCGGGATTGTTTATTTTTTTGAAGTGTGGCCTCATGCAGGTTGATCTTCGTTAGTGGAGTCGAATGTACACCAGCACCATGATAATGTTAAATAAAGTGTGTTACTTCATTGCTTACGATCCACCTTTTAAAACCAAGGGAGAAACTAACAGCTTTCTGTGGTGACTGTTGGATAGAACCACAGAAAGGAGGCACTGATAACATGCTCTAGTTTTTATGTCTTTTCTCTTAGATCACATACACTTTTTTTATTTTTCCAACTCTCTCCCAACTTTGAGCCACTAAATTTCATTCCTCAGCTCTGAGTTTGATGTAGGCCTTTTCTTGGCCTAATTCAGTACTGGTTCCCAATGGTGTCATCTCGAGTTAGTCACTTCTGGATCTTGGAAACATTTGTGGAGTCGAGATCATTTCGATTCTGTCCAAAAGTAGCATTCTCATTCTTATACCCTCCTCTGATTTCCTCCCTCCACCCTCCCAACTCATATCAATCCTTTCTGTCTTTGGAAAGGTGTTACCTAAATCCCTAAGCAGGGTGATTCACCGGCCTAAGTTTACATAAATTCTATAGAACTTTGGGTGCTTTTACTTTTTATTATATTTTAAAATATATTTTTACTGATTTCAGAGAAGAAGAGAGAGTTAGAAACATTAATGGTGAGAGAGAATCATTGACTGGCTGCCTCCTGCATCATATCCCCTACTGGGGATCGAGCCTGCAACCCGGACATATGCCCTTGACTGGAATCGAAGCCAGGACCTTCAGTCCACAGGGTGACGCTCTATGCACTGAGCGAAACCAGCTAGGGCCTTTGGGTGCTTTCAAACGTGACAAGCAGATAAGACATTAAGTAAAGCACGATAGAGACTAGGCCTTCTCATTATGGAAGATCCAGGATGTGAAACCTTGAAAGACATGAGCATTTTGAGATAATTATAGGGTCAATAAAATGTGACAAGGTAAGGAGTATATTTATAGAATTGACAGTCTTCGGAGAAGACTTCACACTAAAAATATAAACACATTTAAAAAATCATTGATGATCATCAACATTAGAAGCTAAAGTAAATGAGAAGGTTTTAGGGACTGGCCTTCACCTCTGAGGCTAGAATCGAGTGCCTCAATAGCATATGCCCAGGTGTCTTAGTTACAGCCAGAATACAAGGCTGTATGACTCATTTTCTGGACCCATGGTGATATTTTGTTTTTCTTGTTCTGTGACACTAAAATGTTAGAGGGCACAAATAGGAAGGCGGTGTGTAAAAATTAGCAAGGCACCTTCTGGGACTCCTGTCTGGTGACACGTGGCATAGCAAAAGTCTCTCTGGCGGGAGATAAGTGTACAAATCCCAGAAAGCCAACCGACGCCCAGAGCACACCCTGTGTGATGGTTGACTCCCTAAAGCGCTCCCCATCCTTGGTAGGGGGTCCCCGCCTAGAACTGCAGCCCCTGCCAGAGCCTGTGGTTGATCACATCCCCATTCATCCCTGTCTCACGTCTGGATTCCCACCAGGGGCCAGACAGGCCCTACTCCCTGCTGTGTCCCCCGCGGGCAGGTGGCAGGGCTGAGGGTGTGTGAGGGCCTTTCAGTGTCACTACATGGTTTTTTCCTCCTCAGATTGAAGTTCCAGTGGGTAGATCTCTTATTCCTCATCTACACGTTTTGTTTCAAGTCACTTTGTAAATGAGGACTATGTAAAATTGGTACTAGTGTTGAAAAATATCATAGCCTAAATCACTAATCTTAAAGAGAGAGGTTTGTTTTCATTACAAAGAAGAAGACTTACTGATATCAAACCTTTGCAATGTCTTTCTTTTGTTTTTAAAGATGGTTCATACTTGAGTAGCAAGTTCAATGATAAATGTCAGGATTTGTACACAAAGTGAAATGAAACTTTCGTTTTCTTTACGAAGCAGTTAGTCTGACATTTTGACCAGGTGTACAAGAATCCAACTAGGTATAAAGGGGGTGGGGGAGTTTACAGTTTATAACACTTGGTCATATACAATCTCTTCACCAGGGTGATTTTTTTTTATAAGTGACTGAGTTCACTATTTTTTAAATGCCCGTTTTCGTGAATAATTTGTCATGATTCAGTCATATCCTTGGAAAAGGAGATAATTTCACCGAGCTTTTTTCTCTTGGTCTTTAAGTTGGATACACTTAAAGAAAACAACTTGAAAAATGTGGAAGAGCTGAACAAGTCGAAAGAACTTCTGACTGTGGAGAATCAGAAAATGGAAGAATTCAGGAAAGAAATGTAAGTTTATCTCTTGTGAGAGATGTGTGGAACTTACTAAAATCACAAACGTGAAAACAATGCTCATTATTTGAAATAAAAAACAAAAGAAAAAAAACTGGACAAGTACATGGAGTAAAAATAGTCACCTCCTACCCCCTAGGTGTTGTTGTATCTGAGAAGTAACCCCTATAACACACTATCATAAGTCAGAACTACAGGTGTGGTAAAGATCAAACTGAAATGTGTATTGGCTGGTGGTCCGAACCCCAACCCAGGCCCCGCTGCCAGCCTCCCACCTCTGAGCTCTCTGGGCCGTCCTAGGAAACGGAGAGGCCGGGCCAGAGTGGGCCTCGGGATTCGAATATGATCCCTCCTCCCAGCTGTATGTCTTCGAGCCTCTGGTGACGGTCACTCCACTGGTTGGTGTCGAAGTATTCAAGGTCCTTGCTCATCATTCTGTCCAACTCCCTCCCCCACAGCGTGGGGTGGTTTCAACTCTCGTAAGAGGTAAATTGTTTTTGTGCCCCCTTCTTTGAATGAGCCCCTCAAGCACTGAAAGCTTAGCCTCAGCCTGTGGAAGCAGAGGACCCAGGAGCAGAAGACGGTGCTGCTGCCCCTCTAACCTCGGCCTGTCTTCCTTCCTGGAGCCGCCCTCCCCTGCTCCTTGACGGCCGTGGTCCAGGCGGGGGCCAGGCCACAAGGCGGACAGACCTAGGTTGCTTTTTTAATTCTCAACCAACAATTAAGTTTTCATTGATCTTTTTAGAGAGAGAGGAAATGGGGAGAGAGCGAGAGAAACATATCGAACCTGCAATGCAGGGATCAAACTGGAAACCTTTTGCTGATGCTCTAACCAACTGAGCCATTGGGCCAGGGCTAGGCTGCTTTGATTCTTAACTTTTTTCTGGTCCACCTCTATGAAGTGCCATGTACCCACTGTGCTCAAAAGAAAAGAGGTGTTTCTATTTCCCAATCAGGTCCATGTTGCTAGTTAAAAAAAAAATTTTTTTTCAGAGAGGAAGGAAGAGGGAGAGAAAGAGAAAAGCATAAGTGATGAGAGAGAATCATTGATTGGCTGCCTCCTGCACACCCCCAACTGGGGATTGAATCTGCAACCCAGGTATGTGCCTTGACCAGGAATTGAACGGTGACCTCCCGGTTCAGAGGTTGACGCTCAACCACTGATCTGTGCTGGCCGGGCCACCAGTTTTAAGTCCAGTTTTCTCAACTCGACAACTTACTGCTGCCATTATGATTTGGGGCAAATCTTTTCAGTTCCCTGAGCCTCCGTTTTCTCATCTTTAAAATACAAATAATATCATGAGCCTCCTTAAGAGTTTGAGGATTCAATGAGAAAATGTGTAAAAAAGCATTTTGGTTGATTTTAAAACATCGAACAAAGACTTAGGACATTTTGACATTTCTTAGACGCCTTTCTAAAAATTTCCTTGCTGTGGGCTCCTAAAAGACGACACCCAGGATTGAAAAACCTTTAAAAGATGGAAATCTTTCCTAGAGAAAGAATAGGGTCACAGATGTCTCTCTCACAGGCCACACAAACGCTGAGACCACACATCCCCTGAGGAGGGCAGTGCCCACCTGGGAGTGAAAGGTTTGGCTTACGATGATTTCCTCATGAGTAAAACCTTCTATTTGGTCAGGAATTCATCAGGCAGAAGATGGACTTTAGCTGGTTTTTGTGCATGTATGTTTTGATCCATGGCTAACATCAAGCCTCCCAGGTTTTGATGTATGTTTGTTTCTTAATATATTGATTTCGGAGAGTAAGGGAGAGGGATAGATAGAAACATCAATGATGAGAAAGAATTATTGATTGGCTGCCTCTTGCACGTCCCCTACTGGTGATCGAGCCCACAACCCAGGCATGTGCCCTTGACTAGAATCGAAGCTGGGACCCTTCAGTCCACAGGCCAACACTCTATCCACTGAGCCAAATTGGCTAGGGCAGTGGTCAGCAAACTCATTAGTCAACAGAGCAAAATATCAACAGGACAACAATTGAAATTTCTTTTGAGAGTCAAATTTTTTAAACTTCAACTATATTGGTAGGTACATTGTTATTAACTTAATTAGGGTACTCCTAAGCTGGCCTTTGCTAAAAATAAAAACTCAAGGGGCCAAAGAGCCGCATGTGGTTCTCGAGGCGTAGTTTGCCGACCACTGGGCTAGGGCAAACTAGATTTTGAATGACTAATTATCTGAGGCTAAAATCTCCTCTGTCTCAGTTTTTCTTTTTCTTTCTTTTTTTTGTTTAATATATTTTATTGATTTTTTATAGAGAGGAAGGGAGAGGATTAGAGAGTTAGAAAGATCGATGAGAGAAACGTCAATCAGCTGCCTCCTGCTCGTCCCCACTGGGGATGTGCCCGCAACCAAGGTTTATGCCCTTGACCGGAATTGAACCTGGGACCTTTCAGTCCACAGGCCAACGCTCTATCCACTGAGCCAAACCATTTCAGCTGTCTCAGTTTTTCTTGCTAAATAAATATCTCTGTAAAACCCAAATTTAATGTGCTAATAAGAGAATTGCTTTGCAAATTTATTCCCCTAAATCTTCAGGAGGCTAGCCCAGCGTGCATATTATAGGTGAATGGAGAACTAAAAATCTAGCAAACGGAGATGCCAAGCACTGCCGCCCATTAGACAATTGAAGTTAAAAATAGATGTGTTCATGCGTCAGCGGATGGATTCATACCCAGATGACTGGACTCAGAATTCAGCCATGTATGACAGCTTGCTAAAGGGAGGGTAGCCAGCACAGACTCAAGATGCATAATTGTATCAAAACCTGCGATGGCATAAAACTACAATGTAGTGATCAAATAGAATATTTGAAATGTCCATGTATGGAGGTTAACAACTTGAGAGGTATATTTTGGATTAATTTTAATCTTGGAAAAATTCTTAGTATATAGAGTTCGCCAGCTCAAGTTTTTTTTTTTGTGTGTGTGTGTGGTTATTTTTTAAAATAGATTTTTACTGATTTCAGAGAGGAAGGGAAAGGGAAAGAGAGACAGAAACATTAATGATGAGAGAGAATCACTGAGGGGCTGCCTCTTGCATGCCCCCCACTGGGGACTGAGCCTGTAACTGGCCATGTGCCCTGACCGGGAATCGAACCCTGACTGCCTGGTTTGATGTTCAACCACTGAATCACACCAGCCAGGCCTTGCTCATGTTTTATGTGCTGAGATTCACAAGATAGGTTAGCAGACTATTTTTTAAGTTTTATTTCCTTTAATTACAGATTAGCAGTTCAGAAAGAATATAGTCCAAGTAAAAACACCTGCTACGTAACTAGAAAACTATATTTCCTTTGGGATTACACCTCCAGTTGGTCAAAAATATATACTGATTCAGGCCAGCACTCGATTCTGACAGATATCGACAAATGAGATCATTAGATTTTTATTTCTGCCAGCAAAAAAACACACAAAACAAAACCAACAATAATTAAAAAAAAAAAAAAGATTACAAACTTAATGCAGTTAGGACAGAGTACCTTGGCAGCAAAGTAAATTCCTTTGTCAACATAAGTAGGCTTTAGTATGATTTTCTAATGGATATAGTCCTGAAGACAAGCGGGGTGCTGACCATTTCTCTTGTCGTTTATTTGATAGTGACATTGCGTTTTGTATGGGAAGTGTTTAGAAGTAAGGCGAATGTGGGTGGTGAAAGGCTGGATGTAGAATTTAGTAGTGTTTTTTTTTTTTTTTAATATATACCCGTGGGTGGCAATCCTCCTCCTGAGAGGTGAGAGCCATTTAGCCCCTCCTGCATGGGGATAGCACTGCCTCCTGCTATTATAGATCCTATCGGGCACGTGACCCAGATACATTTTCCTCAGCGCTGGCAAGCTGGTCGGCTCCCACAGTTTCCGTGCCTGTCTTGTTTCTATGGTAACCCTGCACCCACTGTCCTTGCAGAGAAACCCTGAAGCAGGCAGCCGCTCAGAAGTCCCAGCAGCTTTCTGCACTGAAAGCGGAGAACGTGAAACTTGCCGAGGAGCTGGGGAGAAGCAGGGACGAAGTCACGAGTCACCAGAAGGTCAGTGGGCCTCGGGTGGGCGTCCCTGTCTCGGCCACGCCGACGCCGGCTGCTTGCCGGCAGGGCGCTGCTGAGAGGCAACTCCAGATGCGCTCCATGTGGCTGGGTCCTTCCCACTGGGATGTCACGCTGCCTGTGTTACGTGTCTCCTCGTTTCCAAGCGTGCTGTGCCGTGGGGCTGAGGGTAGGAGTCACGGGCAGGTCCTTAAACACAACACACCACCACTGGGAACTTGCCAGCAGCTAGAAATTAAGGTGATTATTAGCTGATCTTACAGCAGTCCATTTACATGGACAGGACAGTTTCTTCTTCCTACTCCACTTTCAAAATGTTCTTAAGACTTTGCTTTTTCTTTTATCAGAATTGGTTTTAAGGGAACAGATTCCAAGAAGAGGGTTTTGGTGTGAGGTTTGGCAGCTGTTTCTAAGTGGAACTCTGCTTCACTTTAAATTTTAAGACATGGAACAGACATTTCCTAACTGGAACCACGTGTACGTGTACACTCCCGTGCAACAGTGTGCAGGATGCGCGTTACCCCCAGAATGAGCACTAGCCCCAGCCTGTTTGCTCCTGTGTTTAAATCCCACGGGTTTCTGGCAAGTGTGTCAGACACCGAAACCAACCTGACTTGAGAGAACGCCATCTTCTGCTCTTTATTCTTTAGCAGCCAGACCCAAGCGCTCGGCTGGTAGTCACACCCATGTCAGAGCCGAAGCTCCGAGGGGCGCTGTGGAGGGGCCACTGTGTAGTAATTATGGCTCTGCCCGTCCAAGGGGAAAAATTTTCCCAGCATGCTTTTCAAACATCCATTCTCCCGGGGCTGAGGAGTTTGGGGTAAGTGTGTAGGTATCTGGGGACATGGTGCCGTCTGTGGTGAAAGCACTCTCTGCAGAGTTGAGCTCAGACTTTTGAAGCCTCCATGATAGCTTTCCACACAAGGGATGCCGCATCTCTCCAGCCTCTGAGGGGACCACAGCGCTGCTGGCGGTGGTCTCTCCCTCCTCTGATGAGTCCTACCACGTGACAGGCACAGATAAGCGACAGCTGTCCTCTCACGCATCTGCACAGTGATTCTAGGAGTGGCACTGTCATGAACCCATCCGTAAAAGGGGGAACAGGAACCCAGAGAAGATGGCCACTTGCTCAACCCCGTTCAGCTCTGGTGTCAGGCCCTCTGCCATCTTCTGACTTGGGCCAGGCCAGAATCGGAGAATCGGAGCGGGCTGCCTGATGGAGGGCGGTGCGCGAGCAGCTGGAGTTCTGAGAAGTAAAACCCGGGAGAGGCTTTCTTCCCTGCGTGGCTCTGAGGTCGGCGTGTCTGTTCCCATCTCCTTCATCTTGTTCTGTTGAACTTGTCTGGGGGGAGGGAGGGGCTCTGTAAGTGGGAGGAACACCCAGAGGTCACCCTCTCATCTCAGGTCCTGACCTTTGCCGGGCCGTTGAGGACGTTTCTGTTTCTGTCCCCCAGGCCCACAGAGGGTCTGGAGGGGCTGCCCTGGTGCCCGGGGAGGTTTTCCGGGCTCCTCCACCCCCCAGCGCTTCCTCTCCCACATGTTGGGGCCTGAGCTGCCTTCCTTTTGAAAGGTTTTATGATGCCCTAGCCGGTTTGGCTCAGTGGATAGAGCATCGGCCTGCGGACTGAAGGGTCCCAGGTTAGATTCCAGTCAAGGGCCTGTACAGTAGGGGGTGTGCAGGAGTCAGCTGATCAACATTTTTCTCTCATCGATGTTTCTAACTCTCTATCCCTCTTCCTTTCTTTCTATTAAAAAAAATCAATAAAATATACTTTAAAAAAAAAAGAAAAAAGGTTTTGTGACTAAACATTTGCAAGTCAGTGACATAGAAGAGTGTTAGGAAATAGCACCTGCAAAGGAGCAGCTAGAAAATGACTTCCCTGTAAGGACTGAGGTTGCTATGCCCTTTGCCGTTTCCTAGGTTTCCCTCAGGAGAGACCAGGGGTGTGAATAAAGCATCCTAGGCTTCGATGCTCAAGGTGGTTTACGACATGGATTACCAAGAAGGAGTACAGATACTCTTCCCTTGATATAGATCTACCGTTTTACATAGATATGTTTGTGTGTGTGTGTGTGTGTGTGTGTATACACATATTTCAGAAGTGTGGCGAGAAGCACCCATTTAAAATACCTTCGAAGAAACCTTAGTCCAGTGGCCGGCAAACTCATTAGTCAACAGAGCCAAATATAAACAGTACGACGATTGAAATTTCTTTTGAGAGCCACATTTTTTAAAATTAAACTTCTTCTAATGCACTTCTTCAAAATAGACTCGCCCAGGTCGTGGTATTTTGTGGAAGAGCCACACTCAAGGGGCCAAAGAGCCACACGTGGTTCGTGAGCCGCAGTTTGCCGACCACCGCCTTAGTCTAAAGAAGGCTGGTGTATTCTCTGGCTTATTCCTCTGATTGTATGACTTCTGGGAATATAGAGCACTTTTACTTATGTGAAGTTACAGATTTTCACTCTTTTACATTTCCAAATTATTGATCAACTATGTTCAGAAATATACTACAAGAGCCAGTGTTTGGCAGAAACCCTATTTAAAAAAAAAAAGACTTTTCAATGTAGTACTAATAAAAATATTTAGTGTTTCATTCTAAAAATTAATACAGTGAAGACTAGATTGACACGGGATAGGAACTGAATTGTCCTGGCTCCCTTACTTAGCAGCCCCAAAACTCCCTGCACATCACGTGAGCAGACTACGGTGCACGTTTCCCAGAATCGTCCCAGCACACCTCTGCGACAGTGGGTTCCTTTATAGCCGAGGAAGCGGAGGCTCAAAAGCGAGGTCACTTGCGAAGGACATAAATTTACTGCTATAAGCATTCCATAGTGTACAGTGCAGGGGCAGGTAGTCCATTCACAGTGTGTGCTGGTCCAGTTCCATCACCTCAGGAGACCCTGCCCCATGTAAGCAGTCACTCCCCATTCCTCTTCTAGCCCCTGACAACACTCATCTCTTCTCCCTCCCCCTTGGTGAATTTTGTCTCTCTGGATTTGATGCTGATGATAATGATGATGATTTTTAATCCTCACCCAAGGATATTTTTTCCATTGATTTCTAGATCGAATGGAAGGGGGAGAGAAGGGGAAAGATAGAGAGAAACATCAGTGTGAGAAAGACACATCGATTGGTTGCCTCCCACTCATGCCCTGACCGGGCCTAGGGAATCCCAAACCAGGAATTGAACCTGGGGTCCCTCTGTCTGAGGGCCAACCCCCTAACCACGGAGCCAAATCGGCCAGGGCTGCTTATTCTTGATATTTCTTATAAATGGCATCATGCTGCGTGTGTCTGTTCGTGTCTGGCTTCTCAGCATCATGCTCTCAAGGTTCGTGCAGGGTGTAGCAGGTGTCGGTGCTTCGCTCCTTTTCATGGCTGAATAGCCTTTTATTGGGTGGACGTACCACATTTTATCTGTCCATTAGCTTCAGGTGTTTTATGTCTCCTTTCTCCATTCAGCTTGTCACTGGTCCCTCTTCATGTCTACCTGCTGCCTATAGTTGCTAACACTAGTTTTCCATTAAGATCCCCCGTGGGTTGAGAAATCTCTTTTTTCTTAAAAGCAGTTCTAAATCTTGCTGTGCGGTTTCACACAACCCCAATTCTTCCTTCCTTTCCAACTTTAAAAACGAGTGTTCCGTTTTCTGCCTCTGTCTCCCACCTCCCGCCTCCCTCCCAGCCCCCCGCATGCTGCCCTCTGCACCCGAGATGACGCGTGCTGAGTCATCGCTTACCGAGTGGTGACACCAACCTTGCCTTCCTGCCCACTCGGAGCACTTGGCACCGCCACCTGCATTCTCAGTGCTCCTCTTGTGACTTCTGCTCCTCCTGCTCTTTTTTTCTCTGCGTCTCCTGCCGTACCTTTCTTCACGGCTCTGCGGTGACATCCGTCCTCCCTCCCCACGTGGTGAACCTCTCCTCATGTCAGAAGCCCACCCTAAAGTTCGTCGCCTCTCAGCTCGGAGCTCTCGGCTCCTTCTCTGTGCTCACGTCCCAGTTGCCACTGTTGTCTTATGTGGAGCGCTCAGAGCTCCATGTTGTGGTCGTTTCTACTCTTTTCTCCCCACGCGGGCCACGGGACCGCAGGAGGCGGGGAACACGGCAGGAAGGGGATGAAAGGAGTGTGTTGTGTTGTGTTGAGCCAGGGCTTCACGTCTGTCCTGTCTTACAGGAGGTGTAGAGACTTCGAGATGCCTTTGCACTTCCTCACACGGCCAGTCCAAAGCCTTGTTGCAGAGAGTTGTGCTGCCAAAAGCCTGATCTTTTTTTTTTTTTTAAAAAAAGCCGAAACCGGTATGGCTCAGTGGATAGAACGTCGGCCTATGGACTGAAACGTCCCAGGTTCAATTCCGGTCAAGGGCATCTGTCCTGGTTGCAGGCACATCCCCATTGGGATGTATCCCTCTCCCTTCCTCTCTGTAAAAAAATCAATAAAATATAATAAAAAAACACACACCACAGAAACATTTTTATTGATTTCAGGAGGAAGAGAGAAGGGGGGAGAGAGAGATAGAAACATTAATGATGAGAGAGAATCATTGATCAGCTGCTTTCTGCACGCCCGTCCTGGGGATAGAGTGTGCAACTGGGCATGTGCCAGGACCTGGAATTGAACTGTGACCTCCTGGTTCACAGGTTGACACTCAAGCACTGAGACACACTGGCCAGCCAAAAGCCTGATCTTTAACTGAGTGGGGCACTTGCTATGTGTGGACGGTGAAGGCACATGTGTGGATTCTGGCGGTTAGCGTGGTCTCAGGAGGAATGGAGAGAATTCAGAGCCTCCTTTCTTTTCATGAGGAATACTAAAAATAACCATCTTACTGTGAGTTCTGTTCCAGTAGTCATCTGAGGCAGTCACTTCTGAAATGTCTGATTTATCATCCCAACCCTCATACATCTTCTCCTTTGTAAGGGTTGCAGATGCACTCGGCTGTCACTATGGGAACCGTTCTGATTTCCTCTGGTTATTTGCAGAATGAGGTTACAGTTCGCCTGTGACAATTTGATAGGATTAGAGACTCAACACCAGTATTTCATCCGCAGTTCTTCTTGGTTATAGTGCATGGTGCATACAAAAAACATTACACGGGGTTATCATCTAAACTGAGTCACGAATGGGCTCTGGCCAGGCAGCTCAGGTGGTTAGAGCGTCATTCCAGTATGCCGAGGTTGCAGGTTCAAACCCCAGTCAGGGCACATAAAAGAATCAACCAATGAATGCATCAATAAGATTGATGTTTCTATCTCTCTCTTCCCCTCTCTCCCTCCCTCCCTTCCTCCCTCTAAAATTAATAAGAATTGCCGAAACCAGTTTAGCTCAGTGGATAGAGTGTCGGCCTGCGAACTGAAAGGTCCCAGGTTCGATTCCGGTCAGGGGCATGTACCTTGGTTGTTGTGGGCACATCCCCAGTGAGGGGTGTGCAGGGGGCAGTTGATCGATGTTTTTCTCTCATGTTTCTCTCTCTTCCTCTCGTCAAAAATCAATAAAATATATTTTTAAAATTAATAAGAATTTAAAAATAAGTAAATAAGCTGATGCATTAGTGATTGTCTGCCTCTTAAACCTGAATTACCAAACAGGAATGCTTGGGAAGGGAATGCTATTTTTAGCTTGCCATGTTTTATTTTGGAGAAATGGTCATCATCAACCATCATAATTTTCATGTGGGCTCAGGGACTTCTGGACAAGTGGGACTGAGTGAAGCTGAACCACAGAATCCCTGTCTCTCTTTTTTTATAAAATATAATTTTTAAATGAATTTTTATTGATTTCAGAGAGGAAGGGAGAAGGAGAGCTAGAAACATCAATGATGAGAGAGAATCATGGACTGGCTGCCTCCTGCACACCCCCCACTGGGGATTGGGCTCGAAACCCGGGCATGTGCCCTGACCAGGAATGGAAACCTGACCTCCTGGTTCATGGGTCAGTGCTCAACTACTGAGCCACACTGGCCAGGATCTTCACTCTTCTTTACACCAGAGGGTTCCCCCTGTCTTTCTTTCTCTTTTATGACTTGACTCTTTGGAAACCTTTGTATTTTATAGGCCAGAAACAAAGGCTTGAGATAGAGCAAGCATAAAACAAGGCCCACAGAGAGGAAATGACCTGTTCCTAGCCCTCCCTGAGTTGGTGACATTCAACCTCTGTTGTTTCCTGAAAGGAACCAGAATGTTCATGATGACGTTTTCACTCATCTGTTAACATTTATTGAATGTCTAAGGTTTATGCCCCTTTACTGTTCAGATGTTGTTTAATACTTTTTTTGTTTTGTTTTGTTAATCCTCACCCAAGGATATTTTTTTTCCATCAATTTTCTTTGGGTGAGTGGAAGGGGAGGTGGGAGGGAGAGAGAGAGAGAAACATTGATGAGAGAGAGAGACTCAATTGGTTGCCTGTTGCATGCACTCCAATCCAGGCAGGGATCCTGCAACCCAGGTATGTGTCCTTGACCAGGAATCGAACCCCTGAACCCTTGGTCTGTGGGCGGCTGACACTAACCACTGAGCAAAACCAGCTGTTGATTAATATTTTTAAATTCTCAAGCCCATGAGGAAAGGGAGTCAGTCAGGTCATACATGGTTTGTAAACAAGTAGCTGTACATCCTGTGATGTGTGGTCCCAACTGCTCTCAGCTGACCCGGGGCCTGGGAATGGAACCCGGGGCTTGAGAACGAGATCTTGCTGTGGACTCGTTGGGAACTGACCTTCCATGTATGTGCTTTATTCCAGGTGGAAGAAGAGAGATCTGTGCTCAATAATCAGTTGTTAGAAATGAAAAAGAGGTAGGTCTTCTTCTTCTGTTTATCATTGGCATGTGTTGTGAGTGTGCGAGTTTAATAAGGGAAACGTTAGAAGGTGATGTGTACGGTGACGTATAGGAAGTGTGTGACCTTCTCATTCAGAAAATTGCATCATGATAGCTCAGCACTCGCCATTGACAAATAATGAAAACTCACTTGCCAAAGTCTCGGTCTTCTTTGCTAAAACAAAGAACAGCTGCATTTTAAGTCACGTTCATTCATTTGTTTGTTTATTTTCAGAAAAAAAAGAGCTTTGTCATTTTTTTTCATGATAATTAAATAGTATTAAGTGAAAGCCTTCCAGTCCTTCTGAGTAAGGATACACAGGCCCACATTAGCAGTCATTTAGAAGCTTAGTGCTTTTATACATCCTGACAGTCTGTCTGCTCTTTTAAAATGTGTCTAGAGAAATTTTTTAAAAATAATGAAATAAAGTAGAAAAACAAGAATTCCCCACTCTCTTGCAAAGAATTCTCCTACTTGTCAGGGCCGAGGGGCTCCCCTGCCAGGCAGCTGCACACGTGTGTTATTTACACCTCAGAGCCACTCCTGTCCGTTCGGCAAACCTGCTGAGGAATTGAGGGCTGCACTTCGCCCACAAGATACCTGAGTTCCATAAGCTACATCCTAAAGGATATTGGGCCTTGGTCCAGGGGTGCCGTTCCTCCTTTCCCTCTCTAATTAGATTCATTCTTCGTTAAAGTTTCACACCAGAATGCGTGTGTTTCGGCACCGCCACGCCCCTGGCCCAGCCCGGCGTAGCCCGGCGTTCTCCAGGTGACAGTGCATGAGCGTGGTGACCAGGCTGGCCTGCCTTAACCCAGCTCCTGCCTGCAGGCACAGCCCCACTCATTCGGGCCTCAGGTGTTGATTTTTTCATCCTAAGGCTTTGTTTCTTTAAAAAGAACTCCGTCGGGGAGATCTGTAATACTCCCAACAATAAAGATAAATTTAAAAAAAGAAGCAACCGCAGCTCATGTCTGCAGTTATCCAGGACATGTAAAAAAGTTCACAGGCCTCTTCCTGTGACATTCTGGCCAGCAGACAAAGAAAAACGGGCAGATGTAAACCCTGGCATGTCCCCTTGCATTGATGTAGCAAGTCTGTGATCTCAAAACAACCTACTGAAGTGTGTGGTGAGGCATGCATTTAAAAAGGATGAAAGCTCAACAGTAAAAATAAACTAAAAAAAAAAAAAAAAAAGGATGAAGTGCCAGCCCAAAGAGGCAGGCACCTTGGCCAAGAACTTAGAGGCATGTTTAAGACACAGATCCTCAGATTTTTATCCTGGTTCTTGTCTCACTATACAGTTACTATTATTCCTTTTTAAAAGAAAGATGCTGTGCTTTGTTCATCCTTACCACATGCCTTTTAAAATGTGACTGGGGTCCTAGCTGGTTTGGCTCAGTGGATAATAGCATCAGCCTGTGGACTGAAGGGTCCTGGGTTAAATTCTGGTCATGGGCACATGCCTGGGCCACAGGCTTGGTCCCCATTAGGGAGCGTGCAGGAGGCAGCCAATCCATGATTCTCTCTCATTGATGTTTCTATCTCCCTCTTCCTTCCTCTCTGAAATTAATAAAACATATATATTTTTTTAAATGTGGTTGGACATTGACTTTTTTCATGGCTTCAAAAGGTGGAACATGCCTGTCTTCATATTTCACCATCTCTGCTCCTGTTTTCGGTGCTGTATATGTTTAGGAGGATGTCTCTTAAAAATTACTCTTGTTACCAGTAAATACAAATAAAAATGATAATTTTTCTGGGAGTGAAAAAAAAATTTAATCTATGTTTTCATATTTACAACTATTTTTTAAAAATATTTTTATATTGATTTCAGTGAGGAAGAGAAAGGAGGAGAGAGAAACATCAATGATGAGAGAGAATCATTGATCAGCTGCCTCCTGCATGCCCCCTACGGGGGATCTAGCCCATAACCCAGGCATGTGCCCTGACCAGAAATTGAACTGTGACCTCCTGGTTCATAGGTAGAGGCTCAACTGCCAAGCCACACCAGCCAGGCTACACTTTTTTTTTTTTTGGTCAAATTGTTTATTAACCCTCATGGAAAGGTATGTCTGTTTCAGAAATCTGAAAGCAAGTATATGTTTGAGCTAATAATTTGGGCCCCTAAACACCTTCTAAAGTCAGTTTGATAAAGAATTTGTATATGGGTCTATGTGTGTCATCATAGTTAAGTAAATTTAGCATGGAGTACTAAAAAGAATTGGATCTGCTCTTACTTTAAAAGCCTGGAAAGTACTTAAATCATAGTTATTTGAGATGTAGTTGTGGAAATAAGAATTGAGATCTTAGTCAACAGTTTACTTTGGAAGTGACTGTTGAATAGACATAATCAAGAAAGCATAGACTTGCCTTCATTACACTGAAGTGATTGTATTGAAGTGCAGTATTTACTCCTAACTGTAGGATGAAGCTCCTTTTCATGAAGAAATTTGTAACAAAAGGGGAACATCTGTAATACTTTCAACAATAAAGATAAATTAAAAAAAAAAGAAAGTAGTAACATCCTCCTGTGTTGCTGCAGTTTATTGGTATCTAAACATTGAATTGCAAGCAATATGTAGTCAAGATTTTCCTCTTAAGAATGTAATCATTGCCCAGCCCTCAGCATGGCTCAGTGGATGAGCGTCAACCTATAAACCAGGAGGTCTTGGTTCAATTCTCAGTCAGGGAACAGGCCCAGGTTATGGGCTTGATCCCCAGTCGGGGTGGGGGGTGTAGGAGCCAACTGATCAATGATTCTCATCATTGATGTTTCTCCCTTTCCCCTTCCTCTCTGAAATCAATAAAAAAATATATAAAATTTTTTTTAATGTAATCATTTCTTCGGAAAACTGGTTTCCACCTTAGGCAGACCTCCTTCAAAACAGGTTCCAAGATGTCTGAGAGATCCGGCAGAGCCGACTTTGGCCGTAACTGACCGAGTGGAGAGGTGGGTCTTCGGACCCCTGAGGTCTGCGAGCAGATTAGACAACTTGTTAGCTTCCCTTCCTCGCTCTAGGCTTTTCCATGTCAAAGAAGGGACTTGAGAGCCAAAATCTTAGACGTGGATTTGTGGAGTCAGAAACAGTTCTGTTGGTGTCAAGGCCAGATTGCCGTTAGGGCTGGAGACTGGTCAACAGTTCCCCCGACAAATTCTGCGGAGTCTCGTGCTGCTCACTGTGGGTGGCTGACTGTCTGACTGTCTCCGAGCTTTCGCTGCTTACCAATGCTCACTTCACTCCTCTCTTTTCCCTTCCTACTCTTGCTTCCTTTGCTATATCTGTGTGTCTTTCATGGTAAGACTAAAGAAAGTCTATCCACATTATAATAAATAAATTTCATATATTTTTAGTAAACCAAATTGTTGTATATATTTTTGGCTGCCTTTGTCCCTCTGTGTCTTGCTTTTGTTTTGTAAAATATTCTCAGCAGTATACGCACACACACACACACACTCACACACACATCTTTTTTTTTTTTAAGCAAAGAATTGCAGTGCAAACTTCTCCTGACTGATTTGCATTTATCTTCATGTCTCTAATATTTGGTTCTTGTTATCTTGCATTTTTAAAGCTTGCCCCGTTACACATTAAGGTATTCGCTTTACTGCTAGAATTTATTTCTTGTGCAAGTAGTAAGGAAAGAATCTGGCTAGTATGTCCCTTTGGAGGAGAGATTTTGGGCCCCTCGGGCCCTTCCTGCATATTCTGCTTATCTTCCCTATTTGACGTTTTGAGTAAAACCAAGTCATTCCAGTCAGCGTGGCTTCAGGGAACACGGGCCCGCCTGCCGGCATGATTTGTGACGCAAAGGTCCCTGATGTGGGCTAAAGGGTTCAACTCAGCCTCTCTCGGTCTGCACAGTGGGGTTGGGGCTTAGAAATAGTGAAGGAAGCCAGCGGAGGACCTGCCCCCAACGAGGAGCTGCCAACAGCTGTTTGTCCTGCCATCTGTCACCAGTTAGGTCCCGCCCTCAACCGTGCATCTTTTGATCGCTGTACAAGGTACGAGCGCTCTGCTCGCCCTCTCCTATAGCGGCCTTGCTCAGAGGCTGCGTGTATGTGAGGATGAGCAGATAAAGATGCCGTGCCTTCCTCCCGCCGGCTGGTGGTCCCCTACACCAAGAGTCAGTGACCTCTCTGCTAACTAGAGTTCCTGTGATGGAAGAATCCACATCTGTTCAGTACTCCCCAAATCCTCATCTCCCCCCCCCCCATACAAATATTTCAAATAATGTTCAGATTTGAGTTGGTTTTCGAACAAGTGACGCTCTGGAAATAGGTGTTACTATAGAGCAAACCACCAAGTGAGTTTGCTGGAGGCTTAAGGAGCCGGAGCTTTATTGAATCTCTGGATCGCATCAGGTACTGACTTCCCCA
Organism: Lasiurus cinereus; assembly: GCA_011751065.1. Lineage (NCBI taxonomy): Eukaryota > Metazoa > Chordata > Mammalia > Chiroptera > Vespertilionidae > Lasiurus > Lasiurus cinereus. Next base: position 14,708,413 of record JAAGEH010000417.1, on the reverse strand, counting down.
GAGGAAGAAGGGTGTGTACGCTCTCTCCCTTAAAATCGTTTTGTTTTAACCCGAGCAAGATCCTATTTCCTAGCAAGGTGTGCCACTCAGTAATTCACTGCTGCTCACCCCATTTCAGTGTACAGATAGTGCTCGGATATTGAATTCCAGGAATGTTTGTAAGTCTCAAATTCTTTTCTTACTACTTATCACTCCGGAGTATGAGTGTCAGCCACACAATGAGATAAATACACTTTACTATTTTTTATCTTTGTGTAGAATCTACCATAAATCATGAGAATTCTGTAATTCGTGTGCCGGATATCTTGGGTCTCACTAACCAGACATGTACATTCTTCCATTTCTAACCTGGGCCTCAGTTCTCGATCCTTTCTGTCGGCTCTGCCACAGACCGAACCACGACATGCTCCACGCTCACCCCGTTATTTCCAGCGGGACCTCAAGTAACTTGGCCTGTTGCCTCAGTTCTGAGTTCTCACTGAGGATTAGCTCCATGAGTGACGTGTCCAGGTTGTATGCCTGAGGGCTAGCTAGGAAAAATTCTCTCCAGTTTTGTCTTTTTCCAAACTATTATTGTGATACAAGGTCTTTTTCCTCTTGTTTCACACTGCATACAATTAAAAATAATTTTTTTTTTAATTTTTAAAATTAGAGGTTCTCAGAAGAGTTGCCAGGGAAGTTCTGAGTGTTCCCACATGCCCTCCCACCTCCACCCCCCACCCACCCGGGTCCATCATCCATCCCCTCGTACACTGACCAAACCTAGAAAGTGACTCTGCACACACTCTCAGCTAGACTCCTGACCTTACTCAGATCCCCGCAGCTTTTCCACCAACGTCCTTTTTCTCCTCCCGGGTCCAGCCCTCAAATCACACTGCATTCAGTTGTCACGAGGGAGTTAGTTTCTCCCAATCTGTGACCGGGCTTAACCTGACCTCCTCCCTGCTGACATGACCGTGGCACTCTCGAATGCAGGTGATATCTCAACAACACCCTAAATGTGCACACACACAAACACACAGTAGATAGTGTGCATTCTATCCCCGGAGCTCCATTTTAACATGTCTGTTCTGGCCTTTATGTAATTACCTGTCATTTCTACGAGCAATTTAATGCCCTCTTCAGGTTTCCCAGAGGAAGCATGAGACTCCTTCAGCCTGAATAGCAGTGGCACTATTTGCTACTGTTTGGCCCATTAGATCTCAAAAACTCATTCCTGGAACTTGCTGAAAGTCACTGAAATTAGTGAGAACCAATCGATACTTCCAGCATAAAACTGCTCTGCATGACATTGTATAATCGCTTTGCATGTGTGTATTTTAATTGTTGGTACTGCTTGGTAGTAGTTTATTCAAGAAGTAATAGAATTCAGCTGGGGTTCGATATTTAGAACCTTTGGGGGTGCAACAGTCTTATTATTTATAATCATAAGTCTTCCAAAGTTACTGTTTCTTTAAATTCAAATGGCTACAATGATAGGCAGATTCAAGCATGTCTGTGCATAGTGAACTTTTTCTCCCCTCGCAGTAAGTAAAATTTGGAAGCTTATAAAAGCCTTCTCCTTCCCCTATGATGCACTTTTTCCTTTACATTAACTGAGGTTAATTGTGTGTGTGTTCTAGGGCAGTCATACCCTGATCACTCTCTCGGCTGATTTCTGGAATTTGTAACTCTTTGGTCTTTTAGAGAATCCAAGTTAATAAAAGACGCCGATGAAGAAAAAGCCTCCTTACAGAAGTCCATCAGCATTACTAGTGCCTTACTCACAGAAAAGGATGCCGAGCTGGAGAAGCTGAGGAACGAGGTACAGTACCTCCCAGGGCGAACGAACGCTCGCTGCCCCACTCTGTGCCCGCGCTGCCCCACTCTGTGCCCGCGCTGCCCCACTCTGTGCCCGCGCTGCCCCACTCTGTGCCCGCGCCTAAGCTGCGCGGCCGCTGTGTTGCAGGTCACGGTGCTCAGGGGAGAAAACGCCTCGGCCAAGTCCTTGCATTCAGTTGTGCAGTCTCTTGAGTCTGACAAGGTGAAGCTTGAGCTCAAGGTAAAGAACTTGGAGCTTCAACTCAAAGAAAACAAGAGGCAGCTCAGCAGCTCCTCAGGTAAAAGGATGACCGTGGCCCCTCCCCCACCCCACTGCTCCCTGCAAAGGAGCCCTTTCTGGTCAAGATGCGCTGCTCCCCGACGTGGCCCTTTCACCCTGGGCGCTCCCACCCTTGAATCTAACGAGGGCTCAGCACCACCCAGGTCCCATGCGAAGGAGCATGCCTGGTATCCCCATGGCTGGGCTTTCCCCCCTGGTCTGAGGGTGGGTAGACCATAAGCTGGTAGAGGCTGGCTGCCATCCCAGTACAGCCGTGGGTTCTGAAGGTATACAGTGAGGGTGCAGAGATGGTCCCTCACCCCTCTGAATTCAGGTGGACGTGCTGGCCATTCTTGCCAGCAGTGAGCCAGCCCGAGAGAGAACACTGGAGGGATGTGGCCAGCGCCGGGCTGTGGGACGGGAACTCAGGAGTGTGTACAGAGAGGCACATCTGGGAATTCCACAGAGAATGATTTTCAGTGCCATCACAAGGAAAAAAGATTGCGCTTTTTTAAACGTCCCCCTCCATTTTTTTATTTTTCATGTAAGGTAATACTGACACTCAGGCAGAAGAGGACGAAAGAGCTCAGGAGAGTCAGGTAATACTTCTTCCTTTGGTTCGCTGACTTGCTATTTTAAAAAATCATTTGATCTTTTGAACAGGAAGTGCATTCATATGATCTAAACAGTAAGCAATATTGAAAATATGTTCAGCAACTCACCTCCCTCCAAACCTTTCTCTCTGGTCAGTTCCCCGCTCTCCTATCAGGTAACCACTGTTATTAGAGTCTTTAAAAAGTCATCTTCAGAATTAAAAAAAAAAAAGGTGACTATAAGCCAAGGCTAATACAGTCTTTTTCCTTTCCCTTTTAATGTACATGGTGGCATATTACACAAACTGATCTGTACTTCCTTTTTTGGCAGAACCTTGCCCCCAAAAGCCAAGCCTAGCTCCTAAGCAATACCGATTCCTCCAGCTGGCCCAAGGGAGCCAGCCTCAGTGTCAGTGGTTTTCACAGGCCCTTCTCCCTGGAGTCAGCCCTTTCCCCTCCGGTTCCCAGGCTCTGTATGCTCACTTACAGGTCCTTTCCTGTGAGGCAGTCTTAGGGAGACCGGGCTTTCCCAGGGCGCAGGTCAGTTTGGTTTTAATGGACCAGCCTGGAATACCCAGCCACAGCCCAGGAGCCCAGCCTAGTCCCAAAGGGCTGGCCCTCATCCCGAAGAGCCAGCCTCGCTCCTAAACCTCAACCTAGTCCTGAAGAGCCCAAGACCACCCCGGAGGGCGGAGCCTCGCTCCAAAGAGCCAAAGAGCCAGAGTCCCCAAGGGAGGAGTCTAGCCCTGAGGAGCTGAGCCCAGACCAGACCAGCGGTAGCCAGTCCTGAAGTGCAGAACCTCACCCCAAGAACCTAGCTTCTCCTGGAAGAGCCCAGCCCCGCCCCTAAGCCACACCCCCTCCTCCAGCAGGTCCAAGGGGGCCAGCCTGGGTGTGTCAGAGTGACTTCCACAGGCACCTCCCGCTGGAGAGTCAGCAGCCCTTCCCACCTCTGTCCTTCCCGTTTATAGCTGTATGGTGTTCCGTTATGTGGATGTAACTTCATGGAATTGGTTCTCCGCCCGTTGGCATGCCATTTGGGAGGTTTCTGATCTTCTCAGTGTATTGTAAACAATGCTGAAATGAATTGTCTTGGACATCTGTCATGTTGTAGATATACTAGTATTTCTTTGGGGTACACTACTAGAAGTAGAATTGCTCTGTCAAAAAGTTCCTTGCTTATCTCTACCTTACCAAGACAGGGTTCTCGAAAAATGTTTCCTAAATCCAAAATTAACAAAACCTTAATTTTAAATGTAGAATTATATGGAAACAAAGTATTCTCTATTTGGAAATACAGTGGGACAGACAATAAGCATCCATCTTCAGTTTTAATAATATTATCTTGGGGTATATTTATCCTGTGCAGAAATCACAGGTACAAAGCCATCTTTCATTTTTAAATAAAAGCTCAGGGAGTTTTGATTTGTCTGACATCTCCTTTAAGAGACATGAAAGGATTCAGCAAACTACTAACTTACCCATTTAGCATTGTCTGCTTAGTGTGTATGCGTAATAAACATCCACTTAATTAACAGTGTTTTCTCTTTCTCCCCCTTTCCTTTCTGCTTCCATTTGTCTCATCTGCTGCTGCCAACACTTTCTTCCAACCAGCAAATGGTTTGTTTTATGTTTCCTAATTTGCGAGCACGTGTGTGTGTGTGTGTGTGTGTGTGTGTGTGTGTGTGTGTTTTCCCACTGTACTAAATCCATGTTGTGCCATTTTCTTCTTCTCGAAACGGAGCTAATATGATAAAGTTTTAGAAAATGCAGTTTAGAAGTGAGAATAGATTCAGTGGGTCTGCCGCCAGTGTTGGCAAGGATGTTCTGCAGAGAACCACAAAGCTACTGATTGCTAGCTTCGTTTCCTAACATGCCCCAGCAGGAGAAAGAGGATGATGAGTTCTTTAAAGATGGAGTTACCCTGTGTACATGTACACACTCATACACATTTTTTAAGTTATAAAGTAAGATTTTTTTCATCAGCTATTTAGAAATATGAGAGCTTTTTATTTGTAGGAGAGGGAAGAAACTTTTTGTTTTTCCAGGAAAGTGCCCTTGGTTTGAGAGCAAATGTTAGGACAGGGTGTTTCCTCCTGCTGGCCATCTCGTTATTCCACTGCCCAGCGAATCCTGGCACAGTTGCTCTTCCCACGTGGGGTGCCTGAGCTCCACTCTGTACCTGAGCATGTGCGTAAGGGTCTCCTTGGTGGAAATGGAGCTTGAGCCTTCTCTTTAAAATTTCTCCATTTTTCTCTGATGTCTCACCATTGCACCACAACCCATCAGTGAGTGTGTGGAGGATGCCCCTGTACTTTTTCAAGAGACGATAAGTTGTGGATTGGTTCTACAGTGTCATGAGCCAACTCTCTTGTTACGCTTTTTGTAAAGTGTTGTTTGTATATGTTTGTGTATCAATAGCTAAGGTATAGGTTCAGTAACAGCCACCTCTGGCCCCTCTGTGACCACACGCTCACAGCTGTAGCCTGAGTCTACATCTGCGACTTCTTGATAGGCAGTCCACTGGACACATTTCAGACATTTTATACATGTTTCTTTTTTTAGATTGACTTCCTAAATTCAGTCATAGTGGACCTTCAGAGGAAGAATCAAGACCTCAAGCTGAAGGTGGAAATGATGTCAGAAGCAGCCCTTAATGGGAATGGTGATGACCTAAACAATTATGACAGGTATTTCATATGAGACAGTACTGTTCAGTTCCATCTAACTAAACTGCTTTTAAAGTTAGTTTCTTCGGTGGGTTGAAGAGACAGTTACCTTTGGCTGATTGGCCGTACATCCATCCCCATCATTCTGGCAAGACTGTGATACATACACACTATAAATGGCTTTGATGTAAACATTTTATTTCTTTACTGTAAAAATTTTTAAATATATTTTTACTGATTTTTAGAGAAAGAGGAAGGGAGAGAGATAGATACACAGAGAAAAAAATAACATGGGAGATTAAATATGGCGGTGGAGTAAGTAGATGCTGCACGTACATGCTCCCAGCACCAAAATGGAATTACAACTAAAATATAAAAAACTTCCTGAATAATCAATGGAAGACTCACTTAAGAGAACCCTGATAACTGAGGACAGAAAGTGGAGATAGCATAGCGACTGGTAGGAGGGGCTGAGGCACAAAAGGGTGGGCTCCCATAGAGAGTGACTGAAGTTCCTGAAAGATATGGCAGCTGTTGGGGGTTGCCACTGAAAAATCTGGGATCTAATTCACAACCTGGGCCTCCCAGCAAAGAACACCAGAAATGAAAAAAGTATACACATCTGGCTGTGAAAAGCAGCGGGGTTGCTGTCTGACAGGGAGAGATGGCTGGAAATTCAGGCACCTTCTTGAAGGGCCAATGCACAAAATTCCCTCTGAAGCTACTCACCCTGTGCTCCAGCAGAGAGAGGGCAGAATGAACCGGAGCTGTATGAACAGAAGCCAGGATCAGGGGCTCTGGGGTTAGAGCTCAGAAGGCAGACACCTGGTTTCCTGTCCTGAGTCATTCCCTCATGCTGCAAGATCATCTTTCTCATGCAGACATTTTCTATACAGTTGGCTTTGCCTAGGGCAGTGGTCTGCAAACTGCAGCTCTTGAGCCTCAGTTTGACATTCTATTGACTAATGAGTTTGCTGACCACTGACCTAGACTCTCCACAAGCCGTAGTTTGCCGATCACTGGCGTGGGAGGTAAACACGTTGTCCCACATTGCAGAGTTTCTGAGGCCCAATAAGAGACTGAGAATAACAATCAGCCTTCAGTCTAGACCGGTTTGGCTCAGTGGATAGAGCGTCGGCCTGCAGACTGAAAGGTCCCAGGTTTGATTCCGGTCAAGGGCATGTACATTGGTTGCGGGTGCATCCCCAGTAGGGGGCGTGCAGGAGGCGGCTGATCGATGTCTCTCTCTCATCGATGTTTCTAACTTTCTATCCCTCTCCCTTCCTCTCTGTGAAAAATCAATAAAATATATTTTTTTTAAAATTAGCCTCTATGTAGAAGCAATTGCCCCATCCTGTTGAAAAAACTCACACCACATCTGAGGATGATTACCTATGGGCAATTCAAGACAGAATCCTATCAGTTTGTAAGCAGAGGTGGTCTCTAGAGGCTTTGAGTCTTTGCCTGCTCTAAATTAGACAGAAACAGCACTTGACACTGTCCTGCACTAGATATTGAGAGGCAGAGATCTACCTAATACATTCTCACAAACCCAAATAGGCAGCCAAAATGAGGAGTCAAAGAAACAACTCCCAAATGAAAGAAAAAGAGAATTCTCAAGAAGAGATCAATGAAATGGAGATAAGAAATTTACCTGATGTAGAGTTCAGAATAATGATGGTAAAGATGCTCAACAGCATGAGAAAAGATGTAATTATGAAACAGAAATAAAGAATGATATAGCACAAATAAAGAACACATTGGAAGGAATACACAGAAGATTAGGGAAAGCTGATGATCTAATCATCGAATTAGAAGACAAGGTAGAGGCCTTAGCCGGTTTTGCTCAGTGGATAGAGCATCGGCCTGTGGACTGAAGGGTCCCATGTTTGATTCCAGCCAGGGACACATGACCAAGTTATGGACTTGATCCTCAGTAAGGGGTGTGCAGAAGGAGCCAATCAATGATTTTTTTTCATCATTAATGTTTCACTCCATCTCCCTTCCTCTCTGAAATCAATCACTATATATATATATATAATATATTTTTTACAGAGAGGAAAGGAGAGAGAGAGAGAGTTAGAAACATCGATGAGAGAGAAACATCGATCAGTTGCCTTCTACACGCCCTCCTTTGGGGATGTGCCCGCAACCAAGGTACATGCTCTTGACCAGAATTGAACCCAGGGCCCTTTAGTCTGCAGGCCGATGCTCTATCCACTGAGCCAAACCGGTTTTGGCAATAAATATATATTTTTTTAAAAAGACAAGGTAGAAAAAAATCCCTCAATCAGAGAACCAAAAAGAAAAAATGAATTAAAAAATAAGAGGACAGCTTAAAACTGTGAGACAACATTTCACCCTAAAGCTGCAGAATATACATTTTTCTCAAGTGTGCATGGATCATTCACAAAGATGGATCACATGTTAGGACACAAAACAAGTCTCTACAAGTTCAAGAAGACTGAAATATCAATCACCTTCTCAAATCACAGTGGAATAAAATTAGAAATCAACTACAGTAAAAATACCCCCAAACATTCAAACACATGAAGGCTAAATAGCATGTTATTAAACAATGAATGGGTTACCCACAAGATCAAGGAAAAATCAAAAGCTTCCTGGAAACAAATGAAAATGCACACACAACAATCACGAACACACAACAATCACAAATCTCTGGGACCCAGTAAAAGCAGTCCTGAGAAGAAAGTTCATAGCATTACAGGCCTCCCTCAAAAAAACAAGAAAAATTAGCCAAAACTGGTTTGGCTCCGTGGATAGAGCGTCAGCCTGTGGACTGAAAGGTTCCATGTTCGATTTCAGTCAAGGGCATGTACCTTGGTTGCGGGCACATCCCCATTGGGAGATGTGCAGGAGGCAGCTGATGTTTCTCATTGATGTTTCTAATTCTCTCTCCCTTCCTCTCTGTAAAAAATCAAAATATATTTTAAAAACACAAGAAAAATTAATAAACTATTTAACCCTACAAGTTAAAGAACAAGAAAGAACAAGAAAAGCCCAGATTAAGTAGAAGGGAGGACATAATAAAGATTAGAGCAGAAATAAATGACAAAGAGACTAAAAAACATTACCAAAAAAACCCAAAAATCAATGCAGCAAAGAGCTGGTTCTTTGAAATGATAAACAAAATTGATGAACTATTAGCCAAACTCATCAAGAAACAGGAGCCAAATAAAATCAGAAATGAAAGCAGGGAAGTAACTACTGACACCACAGAAAACAAAGGTTTGTAAGAAAATACTGTGAACAACTATATCCCAGAAAAATACAATCTCCCAAAACTGAGTCAGGAAGAATCAGAAAACTTGAATAGGCCAATTAACAACTGATTAAATAGAAGCAGTAATCAAAAAATAGCAAACAAAGGGCAAGTCCAGATGGCATCATAGGTGAGTTTTAAAAACATTCAAGGAAGAACTAACACCTGTTCTCCCCAAAGTACTCCAAAAAATCTAAGAAGAAGGAACACTTCCAAGCTCTTTTTATGAAGCCAGAATTATCCAAATTCCAAAATCAGATAAAGATACTACAAAGAAAGAATTACAAGCGATTATCCCTGATGAACATAGATGCTAAAATCCTCAACAAAATATTAGCAAATTGGATCCAGTAATTTATTAAAACGATCATACACCATGACCAAGTGGTATTTATTCCAGGGATGCAAGGCTGGAACAATATTCACGAATCAATAAACGTGATACATCACATAAAAGACAAAAACAACATGATCATATCAATAGATGCAGAAAAAGCATTTGACAAAATCCAAAACCAATTTTTAATAAAAATTCTCAGCAAAATGAGAATAGAAGGATCATATCTCAACACATTATAAAGGCCACATATGACAAACCTACAGTGGACATCATACTCAATGGGCAAAAATAAAACCATTTTCCCTAAGAACAGGAACAAGACAGGGATGTCTGCTTTCACCACTCTTATTCAACTTAGTACTGGAAGTCTAGCCACAGCAATCAGACAAGAAGAAATAAAAGGCATCCAAATTGGAATGGAGGAAGTAAAACTCTCACTATTCACAGATGACATGATACCATATATAGAAAACCCTAAAAACTCCACCAAAAAAACTACTAGATTTAATAAATGAATTTGGCAATGTAGAAGGATACAAAATCAACCCCCAAAAATCAATGGCTATTTTATACACCAATAATGAATTCTCAGAGAAACTAAACAATCGCATTTACCATTGCAACAAAAAATTTAAGATGCTTAGGAATAAACTTAACCAAAAAGGCAAAAGACTTATACTCAGAAAACTCCAAGATATTGAAGAAAAAGAAGATACAAACAAATGGAAGAATATAATGTGTTCACTGATTGGTAGAATCAACATCATGAAAATGTTCATACTACCCAAGGCAATTTATAGATTCACTGCAAGCCCTATTAAAATATCCACAGCATATTTCTCAGATATAGAATGAACTTTCCAAAAATTTATATGAAATAAAAAAAGATCCCAAATAGCTGCAGCAATCTTAAGGAAGAAAAAGTTGGAGGAATCACAATACCAGATATCAAGTTATACTACTAAGCCACCTAATCAAAACAGCCTGGTACTGGCACAAGAACAGGTATATTGATCATTGGAACAACAGAGACCCCAGAAATCAACCTTTGCTATTATGCTCAATTAATATTTGACAAAGGAGGCAAGAGCATATAATGGAGTCAAGAGAGTCTCTTCAGCCAAAACCAGTTTGGCTCAGTGGATAGAGCGTCGGCCTGCGGACTGAAAGGTCCCAGGTTCGATTCCCGTCAAGGGCATGTATCCTGGTTGCGGGCACATCCCCAGTAGAGGGTGTGCAGGAGGCAAGCTGATTGATGTCTCTCTCATTGATGTTTCTAACTCTGTCCCTCTCCCTTCCTCTGTAAAAAAATCAATACAATATATATTTTTTTTAAAAAAGAAGAGTCTCTTCAATAAATGATGCTGGAAAATTGGACAGATACATGCGAAAAATGAAACTAGACCACCAACTTACACTATACACAAAAATAAACTCAAAATGGATAAAAGGCTTAAATGTAAGTCGGGGAAACCATAAAAATCCTAGAAGAAACCATACCCAGTAAAATCTCAACATCTCTTGTAGCAATATGTTTATGGATACATGTCCTAGGGCAGTGGTCTTCAAACTGTGGTTCATGAGCCACATGCAGCTCTTTGGCCCCTTCAGTGTGGCTCTTCCACAAAATACCATGGCCTAGGAGAGTCTATTTTGAAGAAGTAGTATTAGAAGAAGTTTAAGTTTAAAAAATTTGGCTCTCAAGAGAAATTTCAATCGTTGTACTGTTGATATTTGACTCTGTTGACTAATGAGTTTGCCGACCACTGTCCTAGGGCAAAGGAAAGTAAGAAAATAAACAAATGGGACTACATCAATATAAAAGCTTCTGCACAGCAAAAGAAATCAACAAAACAACAAGAAAGCCCACTGTATGGGAGAACATATTTGGCAATGATACATCTGAAAAAGGGTTTACATCCAAATCATATAAGGAACTCATACAAACAATCCAATTAAATGGTCAGAGGACCTAAATAGACATACAGATGGCCAAGAGACATGAAAAGATGGTCAAAGTTACTGATCATCAGAGAGTTGCAAATTAAAATGATAATGAGGTATCACCTCATACCTGTCAGAATGGCTGCTATCAACAAATGAACAAATGACAAGTGCTGGTGAACATGTGGAGAAAAGGGAATCCTAGTACACTGCTGGTGGAATGCAGACTGGTGCAGCCATTATGGAAAACAGTGTGGAGTTTCCTAAAAAAATTAAATAGGGAACTTCCATTTGACCCAGTGATCCCACTTTTAGGAATATATCCCAAGAAACCCAAAACACCAGTCAGGAAGAATGTATGCACCCCTATGATCATAGCAGCATAATTTACAATAGCTAAGATCTGGAAACAGCCAAGTGCCCATCTGATGATCTGTTGTTCCAATGATCAAAAGCTGTGCTACATTTATACCATGGAATACTATGCAGCAGTAAAAAAGAAGAATCTCTTACTCTTTGAGATAGCATGGAGGGACTTGAAGAGCATAATGCTAAGTGAATTAAGTCATTCAGAGAAAGGTAAGAATCACATGATCTCACTCATATATGGACTCTTTAACAAAATAAACTGATGAACAGAGTGGATCCAGGGACATGGAAGCATGAAACAAAGTGCAGAATCTTGGAGGGAAGTCGGGAGTGGGAAGGTGGGAGGAGGGGGAAGGGTGAGTGGGAGGTAATCAACCAGTAATCTTGTATGCATATATGCATGGCCCATGGACGACACAGTGGGGTGGTGAGGGGTGAGGGTGGGGATGGCCTGAGGGGGTCAATGGGGAGAAAGGGGGACATATGTAATATTTTCAACAATAAAGAATTTTTAAAGAGAAAAGGAAAACATTGATGAGAGAAACATTATCAGTTGTCTGCCTCCTGCACACGCCCCCTACTGGGAATGGAGCTGGAAACCCAAGCATGTGCCCTCATCTGGAATTGAACCAGTGGCCTCCTGGCTCATGGGGGTTAACCCTCAACCACTGAGCCACACCAACAAGCCTGATGTGAATATTTTATTTTATTTTTAATATATTTTTATTGGTTTCAGAGAGGGAAAGAGAGAGAAGAAAACATCAATAATGAGAATCCTTGATTGGCTGCCTCCTGCACACTCCACACAGGGAAGTGAGCCCACAACCAGGGCATACATATGTCCTGACTGGGAATTGAACCATGACCTCCTGGTTCCTAGGTTGACACTCAACTACTGAGCCACACCAGCCAGCCTGATGTGAACATTTTTAAAAAATATTTTATTGATTTTTCACAGAGAGGAAGGGAGAGGGACAGAGAACCAGAAACATCGATGAGAGAGAAACATTGATCAGCCGCCTCCTGCACGCCCCCCACCGGGGATGTGCCCGAAACCAAGGCACATGCCCCTGACCGGATCGAACCCGGGACCCTTCAGTTCGCAGGCCGACACTCCATCCACTGAGCCAAACCAGCTTCGGCTGATGTGAACATTTTAAATGGGGATTGCAGTAGTTACACTTGAGGTTCACAGAGTTGGCCATAACTCTTGCTTGTTCTTTATCCTTTACACGTGGTCAAGATGAGTTTCTGTTTTTTCATCATTAAGTCTATTGGTGTGACATTGGTTAATATGAGAGTTTCTGATCGTGCACCTGAATTTTTGCAGTGACGACCAGGAAAAACAGTCCAAGAAAAAACCTCGCCTCTTCTGTGACATATGTGACTGCTTTGATCTCCACGACACCGAGGACTGTCCCACCCAGGCGCAAATGTCGGAGGATCCCCCCCACTCCACACACCATGGCAGCCGGAGCGAGGAGCGCCCGTACTGTGAGATTTGTGAGATGTTTGGGCACTGGGCAACCAACTGCAATGACGACGAGACCTTCTGACGAAGCCTCACATCCAGGACTGGGCTTTCTCGGATGCACCAGCATCTGGGCAACCGAACACCAGCATTATGTGTGCAGACTTCCGGACGACTCACGCTATTTTTGACCCCCACCAACAAACCTAAGAAAATATTTTGATCTTCAACAAATTGCCCTTTTAGTTTCCCCGTAGACGTTAGAATAATAAATGCTTAGGAGGTGAGTTTTCACCTCTTATTTTTGTCGTCTTGATTTTTTAAGTCTCAACAGGATGTTGCACCAGAGGTTGTTACATATATTGTCCCGAGGGAAGCCTCCAAGAACAATCCCTACCCTCCAGTACCTTATTTAAGTAACTTTAAATTATGCCATTACTTCTCATATTTGCACTAAAATCTTCCCAGGCTGTGTTTTTGTATAGTGAGATGTTTTGGTTAAGCTTTGACACTGGAATGAGTTGAAAAAAATGTGCCATTTTGCATTTTCATCTACTCATATAGAGCATTTTATTTTGAGTCGAAGGGATATGTAAGATCTTTGCACTACCTGATGTCAGTAGTGCCTTTACTTCAGGCTTGGTAACACTTAGGTATGATGATAAATCATGAAACAGGTAAAGTGGGGGTGGGAAGCCCCCAAACTGCTGAGGGACATTTTATCATCGATATGCTGCACCCACTTACTCTACTGTGGCGTTTTGTTTGTTGGTTTTGCATAATTTTAGCTATATATAATATGTATATATTTTTAAAAAATCTTTATTTTGGGAAAAAGAATTCACAATTGTCTTTCTTTTCAGATTTGTACCTTTATAAAAAATAAAACACTTAGAATGTTTATCAGGATATAATGGGCTAGACCAGAAATAGCATCACACAGCTTTGAAGCTATTTTTTATTTTTGTTTTCATTTTGTTTATCAGATATAAATATATACAATATTTTTCCTTCTTTAGCAGATATCCCCAGCAGTTAATTAATTAGATAATAAGCTGCTATACAATACTTACATTAACCAATCCACAATCTTTACAAGTTGTATTTACTGTCTTTTTAGATGAATGTATGATGAGAAATTCAATATTAATAATTTTGGATTTTCTTATCACAAAAAATTAAATGAAGGACCTCAGCCACCAGAAGTTTATCAACCAGTTTTATTAAACTATTTATCTTGATTTGAATTGAATGTCTTCTAGAAGATGTAAAAAGTAATAAATGTATCTCCATGCTACGTGTATAATAAGAACGTCTATAATTGTATATATGCCTTTGATGTATTTTCCCCTCAAGATTATTAATTGTGTTTGACAAGTGAAAAATCTGTAATCAATTGAAATTTCTGGTTATAAACATAATGAGAATTGTTTCACAAACAATATGTAAAGCAGTATTAAAATTTGAGCAAAAAAAGTGTTCTGTACCTACTTTATTTTTTTAGTTAAAGAATACCATTCTTTTTAAAAATAACTTTTTATTGTGGAAAGTATATATGTTTCCCTTTTCCCCTCATTGACCCCCTCCAATTCGCCTCCACCTCCTCCCTATCTTTCCCCTCCTCTTTGGGCCATACATATAAAGTCCTTAGTTGATTACCTCCCCCACTCACTCATCCACCCTCTCCCTCCCTTCTCTCCCCTTCACCTTCCCTGTGAGATTCTGCACTCTGGTCCATGTTTCCATGTCTCTGGATTCACTCCATTCATCAGTTTATTTTGTTAGATTCTACATATGAATGAGATCATATGATTCTTGTCTTTCTCTGAATGATTTATTTCACTTAGCATAATGCTCTCCAGGTCCCTCAATGCTGTCTCAAAGGGCAAGAGCTTCTTTTTTTTAATGCTAGTGTGTATTTCATGGCATAAATGTACCACAGCTCATCTACTGATGAGCACTTGGGCTGTTTCCAGATCTCAGCTATTACAAATTGTGCTAATAGCATAGGAGTGCATACATTTTAAAAAATATATATTTTATTGATTTTTTACAGAGAGGAAAGGAGAAGAATAGAGAGTTAGAAACATCGATCAGCTGCCTCCTGCACGCCCCCCCACTGGGGATGTGCCTGCAACCAAGGTACATGCCCCTGACTGGAATCGAACCTAGGACCCTTCAGTCTGCAGGCTGACACTCTATGCACTGAGCCAAACCGGTTTCGGCCATACATTCTTTCTGATTGGTGTTTTTGGGTTTCTTAGGATATATTCCTAGAAGTGGGATCACTGGGTCAAATGGAAGTTCCATATTTAATTTTTTGAGGAAACATACTATTTTCCAGTGGTCACATGGATGCGCTTCCACGTGACTCTGCCTATGGACACACCAGTCTGCATTTCCACTAGCAGTGTACTAGGGATCCTTTTTTTCCATATCCTCACCAGTACTTATCATTTGTGGATTTGTTGATGGTGGCCATTCTGACAAGTGTGAGGTGCTACCTCATTGTTATTTTAATTTGCATCTCTGATGATCGGTGACTGAGCATTTTTTCATATCTCTCTTGGCCATTTGTATATCCACTTTGATGAAGTGTCTATTTTAAATATATATAATAAAAGTGTGATATGATAATTACAGCAGACAGTTGAACAACCTTCTGGACATCATTCTGGATGTCCTTCCAGATGTTCTTCTGGATGAAACTTTGGCAACGGGGGCCGAGGCAGAAGCAGTTAGGGACGATTAGGCAGGCAGGCGAGCAGTTAGTGGGGATGAGGCAGGCAGGCAGAAGTGGTTAGGGGCAATGAGGCAGGCAGGCAGGCAAGCAGTTAAGAGCCAACGATCTTGGATTGTGAGAGGGTGCAGGCTGGGCTGAGGGACCCTCCCCTCCTGTGCACTACTTTTGTGCATTGGGTCTCTAGTATGTATCTATATATTTGATTTCAGAGGGAGAGGGAGAGAGAAACTTCAATGATTAAACAGAATCATTGATTCGCTGCCTCCTGTATGCCCCCTTACTGGTGAACAAGCCACAACCTGGCATGTGCCCTTGACAGAATCGAAGCAATGACTCTTCAGTCCACAGGCCAGTGCTCTATCCACTGAGCCAAACCAGCTAGGGCTATATCTACTTTAATGATTATTCTTTTTGCCCAGTGGTACTAACTGATATTTTCAGTTTCTTTTATCATAATGGTTTTTCTTCATATGAGCAAGCACTATAGATCCAAAGATCCATTTCTATTGCAGTCTTGCTAATAAACAGCTTTAAGAACTTGGTATATTCTTTTTTAAAAAACAGATTTTTATTGATTTGAGAGAGAAAAACATCTGAGGAAGAAACATCTATTGGTTCCATATGCAACCTAATGGTGACGAACCTGCTACCTGGGCATGTGACCTTGACCAAGAATTAAACCCGTGATCCTTGGGTGCACAGGGCCGAGAGGGCCGACGCTCTAACCACTGAACACACCGGCCAGAGCCTGATAATGTTGCAGAATGATTTCTACAACAGATAAGGTAATATGCGAATTTTACTGATGAAGCAAGCGCTGGGACCTGGATTCTACATCGGATAGTATTTCCTAAGAAAAGTCTACGAAGAAGAGCCAAACAGACAAGCCCCTCAGGTTCCTTTGGACCTTGGCCATTTTTCTAAATTTTAGCCCACAAATCCAAAGAGCAAAGAGAAGGACCTTTTGATCGCTCTAATTGAAAATATCATTATTCACGTTTAGCTTCAAATTACCATTTTACAGCGAGTACGATGAAAGTGGCGATTTTTAAAACTTAAATGGAGCGAGCAGTCTCCGCCTTTAAACTCAACGGTCAGCGCCCAGCGACTGCAATACGGAGACAGCGTTAGTGGAGGAAGCAGGCGGCGCTGGGGCCTGGAGGAGCCGCGGGCGCCGGCCGGGCCAGTTCGGCGTTCCAGGTCTGCGCGCCAACGCCAGCGCGGTCACGTGGACGCGCTGCCACGTGACTCCGCCTATGGCCCTCCGAAGAGGCTGCGGGGACGCGTTTGGAGGAGGCGAGAGAGCGGGGGTGGGGCAAGATGGCGGCGCACCTGTCCTACGGGCGAGTGAACCTGAACGTGCTGCGCGAGGCGGTGCGTCGGGAGCTGCGCGAATTCCTGGACAAGTGCGCGGGGAGCAAGGTGAGGGGCGGGAGGTGGCAATGGCGCCCTGGAGCCCCCCCCGTCCGGCCTGGCCTCATCCGGTCCGGCCGCTCGGGCTCCCATTGGCCGAGGTAGCTGGTGCTTCCCGGGAGGCGAGCAGGTGGCGGGTCCGGCGCAGACGGCCCAGCTCCGCGCGGCGTCGGGATGTTTGTGGCCGCAGAGTCAGCCGCCGTGTCGTCTCAGTCCCCGAGCACCAGCTGATGTCCGGTGCTCGGCGGACAGCGGGCGGGCGGGTGAGGATGCCGGGCAGTACAAGGATCGCAGGTGTAGTAACAGATGAGACCTGGAAAGTCTTGAAGCACCAACACCATGTCACCTGCTGCTCGTGCGGAGGAGAAGTTGGTACTTGAGGTTTTCTCTGGCCCTTCCTGTTAGGCGCTTCCTACTAGCATCCAGTTCGCAATGGAATCCGGAACTGCAGACCAGGGACTTTTAAAGGATATCATGATCTTTCCCCCTAGAGCAGCGGTTCTCAACCTGTGGGTCGCGACCCTTTCACAGGGGTCGCCTAAGACCAGCGGAAAACACCTATTTCCCATGGTCTTAGGCACCCACACACCGCTCCTTGGTGTAGCAAAGTGTAGCAATGTAGTTTACTGTTGTTATATTAAGACTGTTGCCCATGCTACACCACGATTCAAGACAAAATTTCATTTATTTGTAATTAGAAATAAGTATTTCACAATATATAATTACATATTGTTTTTGTGATTAATCACTATGCTTTCATTATGTTCAATTTGTAACAATGAAAATACATCCTGTATATCAGATATTTACATTACAGTTCTTAACAGTAGCAAAATGACAGTTATGAAGTAGCAACGGAAATAATTTTATGGTTGGGGGTCACCACCACATGAGGAGCTGTCTTAAAGGGTCGCGGCATTAGGAAGGCTGAGAACCACTGCCCTAGAATCTATCACTCTCCCTTCCCTCTAAATAACTGACAGTAAAACTGGACCAGAAAAAGAGAACTGAGGAAACTCAGGAATCCGTCCAGAAGAGGAAGCCCAAGAAGTAGAGTGGGTGCTAGGAGCCATGGGGAGGAGAAAACAGGCTAAGTCCTGGATCCCCAGTTCAAGCTCCAGAAATAATGCTCAAATCTGAAGAAGGTCATGGATTGGATCACTGTCAATACCCTGGATGTAATATTGGATTATAGTTTTTGCAAAATATTACCATTGGGAAACTGGGTATAGAAGAGGTACCTCTGGAGTACTTCTTACAACCGAATGTTACCTACAGTTACCTCAATAAGTGTCAGTTAAAAGGAAAAGAAATGATCCTGAAGTTTAGCAGTAGAAATGCCCCAGGGGCCCAGAGCAATGACCTGTGGGGTCCTTAAGTCCTAAGTTGGAGTTCTGACTCCCTTATATTATTCGTACAAGGGGCTTGACCCTCGAGGCACTGGCGCCCCCCCCTCGGCGACCTCACCCCTGCCCCCTAGTTGGGGAAGATCCTTCCACCATCCGGTCTAATTACCATATTAGCTCTTTATTATATAGGATGCATGGTCACTATGTGGCCTTGAACATGTTACATAAATTTTCTGAGCCTTTTAAACGGCCGGCTTCTGTCAAAATAAGATTTGTAATACCTATATCGCAGGTTTTAATTTTTTTTAATGTATTTTATTGCTTTTTTTACAGAGAGGAAGAGAGAGGGCTAGAGAGTTAGAAACATCGATGAGAAACATAGATCAACTGCCTCCTACACACCTCCTACTGGGGATGTGCCTGTAACCAAGGTACATGCCTTTGACCAGGATGGAACTTGGGACCTTTCAGTCCACAAGCCAATGCTCCGTTCACTGAGCCAAATCGGTTAGGGCCAGAGGTTTTAATTTTTATGTAATTGGATTATGATATATATATAATACTAGGTTGAACTATTGCTAGTTTTCATATGGTTTAATCCAGTAATACCATGACACAGGTACATAACACACTAAAGCTCCTTTTTGTTGAGGAGAGTGATGAAGTCTTAATTTTCCTGTGACCACCACTACGCTTGTCCTTACTGTTTTTCTTTAGACCGGCAGGATATGAATGTGGTCAAAGTCTATTAAAATTTTTAATTCAGAGCCCTAGCTGGTTTGGCTCAGTGGATAGAGCATTGGCCTGTGGACGGAAGGGTACTGCGTTCAGTCCCGGGTTTGATTCCGGTCAAGGGCATATGCCTGGGTTGTGGGCTAGATTCCCAGTGCGTAGTGTGCAGGAGGCAGCCCATCGATGATTCTCATTATTATTACTTTTTAAAATATATTTTATTTATTTTTCACAGAGAGGAAGGGAGAGGGATAGAAAGTCAGAAACATCAATGAGAGAGAGACATCGACCAGCCGCCTCCTGCACACGCCCTACTGGAGATGTGCCCGCAACCAATGTACATGCCCTTGACCGGAATCGAACCTGGGACCTTTCAGTCCGCAGGCCGACACTCTATCCACTGAGCCAAACCGGTTTCGGCGATTCTCATTATTGATGTTTCTGTCTCTTCCTCTCCCTTCCTCTCTCAAATCAATTAAAATATATATTTTTTAAATTTTAATTCAAAGCTTGAAGCAGAGAGTTCTATTATGTATGACTGCTATTTTCTGTTGATATTGTTGACATTCCTGATAGTAACCATAATAAGAGAGTGTTTCTCCCCTCTTATAGGCAATAGTGTGGGATGAGTACCTCACAGGACCATTTGGCCTGATTGCACAGTATTCACTACTGAAGGTAAATGAACTATTCTGGTTTTGTTGAGGGATTAATAATTATGCATTTTCGCAGTAATAATGGAATTTTACATTTTCTCTTTGGCTTATAAAGCTGTTTGGTCTTTGTAAACACGGATACTAATTCTTGGCTAACATTTTGATCCTTTGGCCTATGATGCGACACTGATTCTAATTCTAAGGAAATTACTAACATTGTATTATATGACCATTACCTGGTGTCTTTGATAGGTAAATCATGTGAGAGTCATTTGAATTCAGATACAATAATAGTGACTTTGTCTTGAAAAATTGGTGCTTTATACACCTGGCTTTTGGGAGTCAAAATTTGGATAATTAAGTACTAAGAGCATTTGGCTAGGATAGTGGTCGGCAAACTGCGGCTTGTGAGCCACATGCGGCTCTCGAGCCGCAGTTTGCCGCTCTGTTGACTAATGAGTTTGCCAACCACTGCGTAAGGCATTAGCCTTACCCAGAAGTTTTGACTTCAGGTTAAAGATATTAGTACATTATTAAAATGTTTTTTTTTAAGTGTTTTTCCCTAAGATAGTTGTTGGCAAACTCATTAGTCAACAGAAGGGCAAACCACGGCTCGAGAACTGCATATGGCTCGTGAGCCGCAGTTTGCCAACTACTGGGCTAGGAGGGTAGGATGTCTGAATCTGGACATGATAGGTAAAGACAGGTTATTTTGTTAACCTTTTGTGTATGTTTCCCTAGGAACATGAAGTGGAAAAAATGTTCACCCTTAAAGGAAGTCGTTTGCCGGCAGCTGATGTCAAGAATATTATTTTTTTTGTCAGACCCAGGCTAGAATTGATGGATATAATTGCTGAAAATGTGCTCAGGTATTTCTCAGAGCTTGTGTTTGATCCAAAAGAGGTTGGTCCTCTAGGTGGTCTTAATGTACTGAGCTCCTCATTGCAACCCCACTCTCTTGCCAGTGCATTGGAAGGTGGTCTTTTGAAAACGGACAGGCATGAAAGGATGGGGGGAGGGGGCGGTAATGGGACACTTGTGAAGGAAGTTGTTCAAATAGTTTTAGGGGCAGAGTGTCATCGCATAATCCCATTCTTTTATAAGACAGCTAAATTTTTGGACCTGTATTAGTATAAGGGACCTTGATTAAAAAGAAAAAAGAAAAACCTCCGATGGTTGTTTTTCAGTATATTGAATATAGTGTTTTTGAATCTCATAAGCAGAATAAGTAAGAGCTGATTAAAATTTAATACAGCATCGCTATACAGAGGAAGTTGTCCCAGCCCAGTCTGTACTCTGGTACAATTGATTGGTGTGGCCCCTAAAACCATAAAAGCTAATGGGCTATTTTGGGAAGTTCACTGAGAAGAGAGTGCGGGGGGTGGGGGGGCGCTCAAGAATAATCTTTCGTTTTAATGTAAGACTCTGTATCTGCATTGGTTTGGTTTAAAGAGCCATTTGTTTTCAGGAAGACACACATATCCTGTTTCAGTAAACCTGAAAGCTTTAGTGCCCCATAAATAGTTTAAGAGGATGCTAGAACATGCATTACAAAGTTGTGGCAATGAATCAATGTTGCTTTCCTTTCAGGTAGGAAAAAAAGAGAGAGCAACTGTAACAATTTGGGTCTGAAAATCAATATTAGTATATTTACCTAGCCAACATTTATTTAGTGCCTGCTGTGTACCAGATGTAGGACCAAGCTTTGAGAATAATATAAATAAAATAGTTTGTGACCTTAAAGGGCTCATAAGCTAACAAACGTTACTTCTTTTGCAGTGAAGACAGACGTGGCCCAGCAAGAGATTTCCACATTCTGTTTGTGCCACGACGTAGCTTATTGTGTGAACAGCGGCTGAAGGATCTGGGTGTTTTGGGCTCCTTTATTCACAGGGAAGAGTATAGCTTGGATCTCATTCCCTTTGACGGGGATCTCTTATCCATGGAATCAGAGGGAGCCTTCAAAGTAAGTCTGGTATTTTCTTTCTTGGTGTCAGACTTAAACTTTTGCCAAATTTACAAGTATGACAGTGTCCAGGCTATTGTTTTAACTTGCATTTCCTTGGTTACTAGAAGCTGAGCTTTTTCTTAGGTATATTAATGTTTTAAGATGTGTGTTTTTTTTTTAGCAAATTGCGTGCTCATTTTTCTTTGCCCATTTTTTTCTTTTTGAAGAATTCTTTATATA
The DNA here is from genome assembly GCA_011751065.1 of Lasiurus cinereus. Classification (NCBI taxonomy): domain Eukaryota; kingdom Metazoa; phylum Chordata; class Mammalia; order Chiroptera; family Vespertilionidae; genus Lasiurus; species Lasiurus cinereus. Next base: position 14,686,583 of record JAAGEH010000417.1, on the reverse strand, counting down.
TCTTGGGTACTTACCATTGTGGGTTATAAAAGCTGCTAGTATCTTCCAGTCTGTGGCTTGGCTTTTAACTTTAATTATAATTCCTTTTTACCAGGTAGACATTTCCAATAATAAAGTAGTTACATTTTTAAAAAAATTTTTTTATTGATTTTAGAGAGAGAAGAAGTGAGAGGAAGAGAAAGAGAGAGAAAGAAACATCCATGTGAGAGAGAGACATTAATCGGTTGCCTCCTGTACACACCCTGACCTGGGATCGAACCCACAACCTGGTACATGCCCTGACTGCTAATCAAACCCAAAATCTTACAGTACATCTGATGACACTCAACTAACTGAGCCACACCAGCCAGAGCTGAACTCTTTTTCCCTCAAATTTCAAACATAGAGAAAAATTGAAAGAATTATAGAGGGAGTGCCCACATACCCATTACCTAGATTCTGGAATTAACATTTTGCCATATTTGCTTTGTCACATATCTATAACGGTACGCTCATAATTAGTTTGCACGTGTAATTAACGTGAATTGGCAGCAGCTAGGAAACATGTCCTGGCATGACAAAACCTGTCTAGAGGCGAGGGCTCCTGTTTATGTAATCAGGAATTTGCAAAGAAGGGCAGAATTATTTACTGCTGCGCACTTTGAGCCCTGGGCTTTGTGTGTTCACTTAAGGATTCAGTTTAGAAAACAAGCATTTTGCTTGGATGGTAAAGCTAAGAGTTCTATCTAATGTTAAATTCAACCCTGATTTCTGATGGAGTTGCATTTTACTTATGTGGTTTGTAAAAATATGCCTTTATTGATTTTTAGAGAGAGAGCAAGGGGAGAGGACTAGAGAGATAGAAACATCGATGAGAGAGAACCATTATCCATCAGCTGCCTCCTGCATGCGCTCTATTGGGGATGGAGCCCACAATCCGGATGTTTCCCTGACCGGGAATCAAACTGGTGATCTCTTGGTTCATGAGTTAATACATAACCACTGAGCAACACTGGCTGGGCTATTTATGTGACTATTAAACTGCAAGCATAATTTAGCATTTCTCAGCACTCTAGAGCTTTTCATGCTTGCAGGATATGATGATCATCTCCATCATTCTGTACAAAATGTGGGGATTCCAGCTCTGCCCAGTTTAATGCTCAGGAGCAATGCTGAACCTATTGTGATCTTAAGTTGTTTGTATATGTAAAAATCAGTGTGTGTACTACCTATTTGTAAAAACTAAAAAATAACTTTGCAAGGTCAAAAATGTGTATTTAAATGTTAATGGGTGTTAGCATTTGGCTCTCCCAAAACATGCTCATGGATTAAAATGCCACAGGGAATTTCACACATGCAGAATAGAGTTGGGATGTCAGTATAAACAATCTTCCCACCACCAATAATATTAGAGCAAAAAATTATATAGCTGATGTTAACTTTAATATCTTTTTTAAAAAAGAATTATTTTTAAATGCCATGGTAGTAATATAACTTTTAAGCTAAAAAAAATATATGAATGCTCTTTTGAGAGATGTTTCCTGATATTTTTTTTTCTTGAATTTTCACCTTACCGCAGCTCCAATTGGGAGTTTTTAACACATTCTTGATTTTGGCCTGTCATATTCAGTGAAATGGTGAGATGCACGAGACTTGGAAGAACCTTCTGCTGTCTCTTCCTAACTCCTCGCCCATCCCTGTCCCCTCCCTCCTGGCTTTGGGGACAAGAGATAGATTGGTGGTAGTACAATGAACCATTGGATGATGGTTGTAAAAAATCCAAATAACTTATAATAAAAGTTAACTTTAATTAAGCACATTTCAGGTGCTAAATATAAAGCTGTCTTTATAACCATTTTTCTCATTAGTCCTTATGCTGCATGGAATGTGCTCCATTCTACAAAGGAATACATAAAGGCACAGAGAGGTTATCTAGTTGTTGTAGGGACCAGCTGGGAAGTGACAGCAGGGATCAGATCAAGACACCCTGAGTTCAAAATCTGGGCGCTTCCTTCCAGTGTCAGAACTGATCGCTTCCGTTTCTCACTTCTCAGCAAAAAAATGTTAAAAATTAGTATATTTTTGTATATTTTACAAAATGCACTTTGTATGTTTTATAAAGTGAAATATATTTTCTAAGAATGATATCATACTTTGGAGAAACCAAGATGTCAGCATAGGTACACACCTAAACTGTTGCCTCGCACAACAATTTCAAAACTACAACTAAAAGACAAAAAGGATATCATTCAGAAACACAGGAAAGCTGGCTGAGTGGAAATTCTACAACTAGAAGGAAAGAGAAAAACTCATGGAGAATCAAAGGAGCTGCAAAAGGCTGAGGTACGGAGACACATGCGCAGAGAGGAAGAGTGCTGAGTGCCTGGCTGGCTTTCTCTGACAGGAGGGAGAAAGAAGCTCCCGACTGCACTGAACCCCAGTTCCAACTACATTGAACCCTAGTTCTGGGGGAGACCCTGTGGACCTAGGCTCATACGGAGGGAGTCTGGACTGTCAGGTAGAGAGAAAGGTACATGGAAACTCGGGGGAACTGTGGAAGGCAGGGGTCTGGAGGCACACGCACAAATGCACACAGAGGATGGACTGCTGAGGTTGCCGCTGACTTTCCCTAGTGGGAGGGAGTCAGAAGCTCCCGACTGCACTGAACCCCAGTTCCAACTACTCTGAACCCAGTTCCGAGCAAGCCCCTGGGAACCCAGGCTCATACCAGAGAATCTTGATGTCAGGTGGAAACTCAGGGGAGCCGCAAAAGGCAGAGGTGTGGAGGCGTGTGTGTGCGCAAGTGCGAGAAGAGAGGACTGACTACTGAGTGTGCAGCTGGCTTTCTCCAGCTGGAGGGAACCTGAGGCTCCCGCCTGCACTGAACTCCATTTCTGGGAGAGAATCTGGAAACCCAGATTCATTGGGGAGAGAAACTGGACTATCTGGCAGCAGGTGAGACCCGAGGGCAGCTTTTTCTCAGAGGTTCTTGCAGCGATTGCCTAGGGACACTGAGACCTAGAGGCCTCATGGGGTGGACCTGACGGGAAGCCAAGACTGTCTGCTCAGCCCTGAGATTCCGCCCCATCCAAGCTGAACACAGAGGCTTTTCCAATTTTGCAAATTTTGTCCCATAAGGCTGTGTCCAGCACAGAAGTTCTCCCAGCTTAGAGACAGCTGATCCTCATTGCCAACTGGCCTGGAGGTCAATTACCCCCAGTGATACCAATAACAATCAAGACTTAACTACAGCAAGGCTGTACGCACAGTCCACAAAGGGGTGCACCAAAAGTGTCCACCTCAGGTAACTGGGGACCTAGCACACAAACCTACTCTACCAACTCAGGGAAGCAGCCAAAATGCAGAGACAAAGAAACAGATCACAAACAAAAGAAATGGAGGAAAATAAATGACTGGATATAGAGTTCAAAACCATGGCTATAAGGTTTTTCAAGAATTTCCTAGAAAAGGCCAATAAATTTAGTGAGACTCTTGAGGATATGAAAAAAGACCAACTAGAATTTAAACATGCACTGACTGAAATAAAAAATATACACAGACCCAACAGCAGACTAGAGGAACGCAAGAATCAAGTCAAAGATTTGAAATACAAAGAAGTAAAAAACTCAACTGGAAAAGCAAAAAGAAAAAAAAAATCCAAAAATTTGAAGATAGTGTAAGGAGCCTCTGGGACAACTTCAAGTGTACCACATCAGAATTATGGGGGTGCCAGAAGAAGAGAGAGAGAGTAAGATACTGAAAACCTATTTGAAGAAATAATGACTGAAAACTTCCCCCACCTGGTAAAAGAAATGGACTTACAAGTTCAGGAAGCACACAGAATCCCAAACAAAAGGTATCCAAAGAGGACCACACCAAGACACATCATAATTAAAATACCAAGAGCAAAAGACAAAGGGAGAATATTAAAAGCAGCAAGAGAAAAACAGTGAATTACCTACAAGGGAGCACCCATACGATTGTCAGCTGATTTCTCAACAGAAACTATGCAGGACAGAGGGGAGTGGGAAGAAATATTCAAAGTGATGAATAGCATGAACCTACAACCAAGATTATTCTACCCAGCAAAGCTATCATTCAGAATTGAAGGTCAGATAAAGAGCGTCACAGAAAAGAAAAAGCTAAAAGAGTTCATCAACACCAAACCAGTATTATATGAAATGCTGAAAGGCATTCTTTAAGAAGAGGAAGAAGAAAAAAAAGGTAAAGATAAAAATTATGAACAACAAATACGTACCTACCAAGGGAATCTAAAAATCAAGTGAATTAAAAATCTAATGAACAGAATAAATTGGTGAATATAATAAAATCAGGGGCATAGAAAGGGAGTGGACTGACAGTTTTTTTGGGGAAAGGGTGTGTGGGGTGGGGGAAGAGACTGGATGAGGACAGTGGGGGAGGTAAGGGCAGAGGATGGGGTGGGAACCGGGTGGAGGGAGCTATGGGGGGAAAAAAAGAGGAACAGTTGTAATAATCTGAACAATAAAGATTTACTTAATTTGTTTTAAAAAGAATGATATCATACTTTAAAGATTGTTCGACCATTCCTTTTCCTCTCACAATGTTGTTTACTGCCATCATTTGTTGGTACATGTGAAAACCTGCCTCATGTTTGTAAAAACTGCCAAGTATTCTGTTGTGTGATCATCTGGGACTTTGGGGGTCAAAGAATGTGCACATTTGTGAGTATTAGCATGTGGCTCTCCCAAAATATCCTACCAAAGTTTATATTCACCATGACGAATGGGAGAACCCGTGTAAGCTTTATTAATCAGTAATTTATTCAAGAGCTGATAAACTTAAGAACTGGCATGCCTGGTGAACCCTCTTCTTCCAGAAGGTTCTGCCCCCGGAGAATTGCTTCCACAGCTGTACCCTGAGAGCTGAGCTGTTGGCCCTGTGGCCTAGATTGCCAAACAGAGCTTTGTAAAAGGGACTTGGGTCCCATCTCCTGCTTCCCCGGCAAAGTGGAATCTCAGTGCCAGACAGGTTAGGCACCCAGGTGACAGTGGCCTGGCAGTGACCTTCCATTTCTCCCTGCAGGAGTGCTACCTGGAGAGCGACCAGACCAGCCTCTACCACGCGGCCAAGGGGCTGATGACCCTGCAGGCTCTGTACGGGACCATCCCCCAGATCTTCGGGAAAGGAGAGTGTGCCCGGGTGAGAAACAGCCGTGTTTCTGGGCAGGGGCCCCTCGCACCCAAGAAGGGGGAGGGAGTGGGAAGCCATGTATAAACAAATCCCACTAATCCTTTTCATTGGGAACTTGCCTGCTTGCCAAAACTTACTCGTAACTCCTGAAGTGATATTCAGTGTTTTGTGGACATGCCAGAAATAGCAAACAGTTTGAGCTGCCCAGTGCGCATGTTGGCAGGAAGGTTGAACAAAATGCTGTTCTGCCCTCGTGTTTCAGCTCCTACTGTAAACAGTGTCCTTTCTGTCACTAAATGGGCTCATACACTGCTCAATGCCACATTTTTTGCATCTTTGTGCTGTTTATTGGTGGTTTGTTGTTAAAACGGTCCTCAGGTGTAGTGAAAACGTGTCTAGTGTCCCAGAGCTTAGAAAGGCTGTGCCAAGCCTCCTGAGAAAACACGTTGGGCTGGCTTCATTCAGGTGGGAGTGATGGTGCCATAGGGCTGTGAGCTCACTGTCAGTGAATCAACAAAATATCTTTTTTAAATATATTTCTATTGATTTCAGAGAGGAAGGGAGAGGGAGAGAAAGATAGAAGCATCAATGATGAAAGAGAATCATTAATTGGCTACCTCCTGCTGATTAACCCCGGCATATGCTCTGACTAGGAATGGAACTATGACCTCCTAGTTCATAGTTGATGCTCAACCACTGAGACATGCTGGTTAGGCTCAACAGTATATCTTAAACAAAATGTCTTTAAACAGCAACACATTAAACAAGGTTACATGTTGACCAGTTGATCGGAAATGTGACCCGAGCCCGCAGGAACCTCACCCCCTGTTTCCACCAGGAGCTGGGTTCAGTACTCACAAATTCCTATTCATATAACTTTATAGAACACAACCACCAGGAATAATACAGGTAGACTGTCCCTGATTTTGTGCCCCATTGAGAAATACCGGTTGCCATTGGCCACAGTCTGAGTGTTGGGATGGGTGGCCAGCAGCAAATGCTTTCTATAGCTGCTAATTTCTTATCTATCTCACCATTCCACAGTTTTTCTTGTTTTACTTTTCTGATTGTCTTTCTGTTTTTAGCCAAATTTTAAAATCGGCTCATTCCCAGGAGGGTCCCACCTGATCCAATATTTTATTTCCAGCAAGTGGCCAATATGATGATCAGGATGAAGAGAGAGTTCACAGGAAGCCAGAATTCCGTATTTCCTGTTTTTGACAATCTCTTACTGCTCGATCGAAATGTGGACTTGTTAACGCCGCTTGCCACTCAGCTGACATATGAAGGACTCATCGATGAAATTTATGGCATTCAGAACAGTAAGTAAAGTGCCATCTATTTTTAATAGGTCATTTGGCCAAGATAACAGTCATTTTTTTGAAGGTGCTTTCTTTGCATATAACTCAGAGAATATTGGAAAATATAAAAATACTGCTTTTGACTTTTAGACACTAGAGGTAAACGGTGTCCAAGCAAACAGGCTGGCCAACGTGTAGTGTGAGGACTGTGCTTGTGTCCGGTGAGCAGAGGCCTGGGGTTAAATCCAGGCGGCACTGCAGCTGTGTGGGAAGCTGTTGGGGAGGGGGCTGGGGTGGGTTTGGAAAGGGGGAGAGTGTCGAGGGTGGTGCTGGGGAGGGGCAAGCAGCAGCATCAAAGCAGGGAATGACAGGCGACCAGCTTGCTAAAGCAGAGAATGCAGCTGGGAACGTCACACAGGCTGATACGGGCAGTTGGGGACACGAGGGAAGATGGGAGGCCTGCAAAGGTTTAGGCTTGACAGAATCTTAGGTCAGAGGTCACCAATGTTTTTGTTTTTGGCCCACATGCTGTTTGTTTCTGTCAGCATTCATTCATTCATTCATTCATTTAGCAGGTCGAACGGGGTTGTTTTCTTTTTTTCTTTTTAATATATTTTATTGATTTTTTTACAGAGGAAGGGAGAGGGATAGTTAGAAACATCAATGAGAGAGAAATATCCATCAGCTGCCTCCTGCACGCCCCCTACTGGGGATGTGCCAACAACTAAGATACATGCCCTTGACCGGAATCGAACCTGGGACCTTTCAAGCCGCAGGCCGATGCTCTATCCACTGAGCCAAACCGGTTTCGGCATCTGTCAGCATTTAAAACTGGAGAAAATCTTGATAATAATCCTGACTGATTTACTTATGATCTGATTCTACTTTGATCATGGAAAAATTAAAACCTCAGTGCTGTGCACCATTTTTCAGTCAAGGCAGCTTACGTGTCCTTTGGGAAAATTCTGCTCTGTGCCTGGGCATGTGAGTGGTTCTTGAGGAAATGCACATAGACGTTTGTTCCCGTCCCTGCTGTCCAGGTTACGTGAAGTTACCCCCAGAGAAATTCGCACCCAAGAAACAGGGCGATGGCAGTAAGGATCTTCCCACGGAAGCCAAGAAGCTTCAGCTGAACTCTGCAGAGGAGCTGTACGCCGAGATCCGCGACAAGAACTTCAACGCCGTGGGCTCCGTACTTAGCAAGAAAGCCAAGGTGATCTCGGCTGCGTTTGAGGTGAGTTGTCACCTGCTGCTCCTGTCACAGGCCAGACGGCCCTTTTAAACTTCTCCCCTGGGAGCAGCGGTTCTCAACCTGTGTGGCCGGCCCCATCACTTAAGACCATCGGAAAACACAGATATTTACATGACGATTCATAACAGTAGCAAAATTACAGTTATGGAAGTAGCAACGAAAATAATTTTATGGTTGGGGTCACCACAACATGAGGAACTGTATTAAAGGGTCGTGGCATTAGAAAGGTTGAGAACCACTGCCTAGGAAAAGGTATTCTGCTAAGTTTTTCCCCTTTTTTGGGAGGGGCAGGCAGTGTTTGCAGTTTATAAGCTTTTGCCATAAACACTTGTTTTCACTCCTTTTTCATTATTACCTACCCCACTTAAGCGGAAGCCAGCTGTACTATAAATAAAAGATCCTCTGTAATAGAACTTGCAATTTGGGGTGAAAACTCCTAAGATTGACTAACATGCTGGTGGCAGAGGCCCCTGCAGACATGGTGGGTGATAATGAGAGCGAAATCCCCAGCGACAGCGACAGGAGCTTTGAAATTGGCAGCTTCATTATCAGCTTCCTGCCGGCTCCTGCCTGGTCCCTGCCTCTTCGGGATTCAGGTTGATTTTGAACCAAGGGAATCAGTGCGATGTAGACGGAGTACTTAGGCATTAGAGACATGAATTTGGAGAACTTTTGAAAACTAATTTCCCACCGAGTATGTATTTCCAGATTTCATCTTTCTTAGGAATTATATCCATTAATTTGATTTTCATATTTCTGAAGTTACCTTTGGTTTAAATGACTATTCAATTTTTCAAAAAAAATATTTTCTCATCATTAAGCGAGGTTCACTTTGTTCAAGGACATTATTCAAAATTAAGACTCAGAAAGAAGGATAGTTCTTTCCTTCCTGCTATAGAAGGAAGGAACTTGCTGTTTATGTTCCCCTCTTAATATAGTGCTTTTTGTTAGTGTTTTACTGCAAAATGTCTGTGGTTTACACAATACTATCCCCCCACATATACTCATGTGCCCACAAAATACTGTTCCCAACAGGAAGTGGCACCTAGGAAGAGAAAACCATAGACATTTGCTTGGGACAGAAGCACCAGTGCAATGAACAGGCATGGTGAACTGACCCTTTCTGGTTTCCCATGTGATGTTGGAGCTGGGTTTGGCCTGATTCATTTTTATCCCATTCTTTTTGCCACATTAAACTAAACTAAACAAAACAACAGAGCTCTCGACAGTGAGTATCTTCCTTTCTCGGTGGTTCTGCCCATTTCAGGAGAGGCACAACGCCAAGACGGTGGGGGAGATCAAGCAGTTCGTCTCCCAGCTGCCCCACATGCAGGCCGCCAGAGGCTCGCTGGCGAACCATACCTCGATTGCAGAGCTGATCAAAGATGTCACTAGTGAGTATCCAGGGATGATGAGGTTTGCCTGGGCTGCCTAGTAGACCTACCCATTGTCTGCCATGTGGCCATGGGCACCTCTGTGATTCTCAGTGTTAACTAAGCGCACACATGTTCACGGTTCAAGGTGTGCCATTCGTGGTGCGCACATTTCTTTTGATTATTAAAATAATATAATCATATGGTAAACTTTTTGGGATACCAATAAGAGGGAGCAAAATTTTTTTATAAGTGTGCCACCATAATATGAGGCAGTTAATTTTTTGACTCTAGTTTTTTTTTTCCTATTGTTAAGGATTATTTGATTTGAGCAATGGAATGTTTCTGTTTTTCCCTTGAAAACTTTCCACAGAATTGGTATATAGCATACAGTGAGTGTTTAGAAAGAGCTCAGAGGGTGTATATTAAACCAAAGACAAGCTTATTCTTTAAAACTCAGGCTGTAAAAGCTGCCTAAGAGATTGGTCGGTGCCCTGTACTATGAAGTACACTTTGAATCTTAGCTGTAGCACAGTGTTGGATAGAAATCAGGTGACACTGGGTTGAATCTGATGATGCAATACTCTGGGAAAATTAGCTTTCACTGAAACTGGGGCAACATTTTTGAGTTTTGAGGATAGCAAAGGGGTTCGGGGTCCACTCTGTCTCAATGGAATTAAGGCATGCAGGGTCGGAGGATTTCCATGCTTTTAGAAGGTTTTTGCCAGGAGGCTGTTTCAGCCTGTGGCCTGCCTGCTTTTTGCATGTCTTGTTTCTTAATCATGCTCTGCTCAGATTAATGGAAATTTATTTGATTTCTAAGTTGCAAATCTCTTAATTACGTTTTAGCTTCTGAAGACTTCTTTGATAAGTTGACAGTGGAGCAGGAGTTTATGTCTGGAATAGACACTGATAAGGTTTGTGAACAATTAAATTTTCTAATAAATAATAAATATTATGTCAAACATAAGACCATAGCTAGAAAAGCAATGGCTTTGACTCCAATGTCTCATTTAAGTATTTTTAAGAGCAAATGCAAAATGAAAATACAGATTTTATCAGTAACAGTATTTAATGTCACTCTGTGGAGAGCACTTCCTGTGATGCATGGAGAGGTGAGACCTAGCCCCCGAAATCAGAATTTTAAGAGCTGAAATAGGCAAATTGAGATACTTGCTTTCAGAGAGAATTGGTCATATATTTCTTTACATAGTCACCTCTATTAGTAAATTTAAAATGGTTCATTTTATGAAAATTTCCATCTTCTAAAAACAATCCTGTTACTGATAAATTGCCACTTTACTGGGATAGACTAGGTCACACATCCCTCTCAGGACACTGTCTGTAGAGATAGATGAGCCCAGACGGGCATCAGGATTGTTGAACATGCCCTCACTGGCCTTATGCTCCTGGTGACTGGGGGTGTATGCCAGGGGCTGGAGGGGGCTTAGGGAATGGGAGGTTGGGAGGGGGGGGCGCATTCTCCCACACATCTCCTTTATTTGATTTTTAAAAATAATCGTATGTATCCAAGTCTTGAGGTCCCCAAAGCAGGTGATGGTATAGGTCTGTCTATACTTTGTTTCCAGGTCAATGGTTACATTGAGGACTGCATTGCCCAGAAGCATTCACTGATCAAGGTGTTAAGACTTGTTTGCCTCCAGTCGGTGTGCAATAGTGGACTCAAACAAAAGGTTCTGGATTATTACAAAAGAGAAATTCTCCAGGTCAGAGTGTGTGTGTGTGTGTGTGTGTGTGTGTGTGTGTGTGTAATATATTCTTATTGGTTTCAAAGAAGAAGGGAGAGGGAGAGAGAGAGAGAAACATCAGTGATGAGAGAATCATTGATTGGGTTGCCTCCTGCACTCCCCACACTGGGGATAGAGCTTGCAACCCAGGCATGTGCTCTGACTGGGAATCAAACCGTGACCTCCTGGTTCATACACTGAGGCTAGGTCAGTATATTTTTAAATTACTAATTTGCCAAGGGAGAAAACAATTTAAAAAAATCAAAAATAAAGACTTCTAAAATCTGCTCATTTCAGTTGGGATCATAAATTTTGACTCTGAATACATTAAATCCCTCTGAAACAAATGAGCTGGATTAATTGTGATGGACAGGCAGTTTTAGGGCAGGTTCTTTCTCCACGCCGCAGTCAGTCATAACCTGGACCTCGGTGGCATGCCCTGGAGAACAGAACACATTGATTTATCAGAGGTGCTCTTTGATGAAAGTCGCAAAAGCCTTTTCCTGATGTGACATCCAGGCCGAATGACTTGTCTTGCAGACATATGGCTATGAGCACATTTTGACCTTACACAACCTGGAGAAGGCTGGCCTACTGAAACCGCAGATTGGGGGCAGGAACAATTACCCGACGATCCGGAAAACCCTACGCCTCTGGATGGATGACGTCAATGAACAAGTAAGGCACCCTTCTCACGCCAGCTTAGTCAGTAATTGGTTAACAGTCTGTGGTGACAACAGTGTTCTAATGTGAAAAAGTAATGCATTTGTGTGTTATATCTGTCAGAATCCTAGCAGGAAATGGGGCGCTTTCACACTGGGTAGTTTGAGGAGAGTGTCATAAAGATGGGGGTGGGGGCAGTGAGGCAGTGTGTTGGGCAGCCCTTGACCAGGAAAGGCTTGAGGGCAAGGAGAGCGAGCTGCTCCAGAAACCTGTGCCAGTCGTGGACAGAAGAGCTAACTGGAGAGGCCGTCTGACAAGACGAGGGGTGACAGGCCTCTGGTTGAGGGACACAGCCAGCCTCCAGCTGAGTCACAGAGAGGAAGCCAGGGTGGAAAAACCCTGACCTCACTGCTGCCCACTCTGCCGTGCTTATCTGGTGCTCCCCCTTGGTCCAACCCAAACAGAGGACTCGGAGTGCGTTGGTGCAGAGCCGGCAGTCTGCCTCCTGGGCTCAGAGCCAGGAAGGGCAGAGGGGACCTGGGAGGAACCCAGCATGTGCGGTGAAAAGTCAGCTTGTGCAAAAGTAAGGCAGACAGTGAAGTTCGGTTCCTTCCACAGGTCACCCCAGTATCCCTCAAAGGCAGCTGTTGTAACCTTAACCCGCTTTTTAACCCTTCCAGAAAGATTCTGTGACTGTACAAACGCTTTCACACAAATGGTGCAAGTCTGTACCATTGATCTCCAAAGCAGGTGCACTTCGTTTTACATGTATGGTTGATTCCACTCTTCCTGAACTTTTTTCTCTTATATTTTCTCTTGGTTTTTCATTAGGCTGCCTCTTGCAACAAAGACTAATAATTAGACTGTTTCCTCTGTCAGCAGCGAAATTAGATTGTCTTTTCCCGTTTGCAGTATAAAGACTTAATGTAAATGATATTTCAGTTTGGCTGTCTTCACCGTTCTGATCTGCTTCTCCCACCCCACTCATCCTGTGCACTGTCTCTTGAAGGTCATCCTGTGATCTGCCTCTTTATTTTTCTGTTTTTGCTTACATTTTAATTAGAATCAATGCTTTAGGGCTTACATTTAAATAAAGGTTTATTTCTATAACATAACAATTAGTAGTTATAATAACTTCAGTAATTAGTAATAAGCATTTCTTGATGTCTCTGAAAGGCAAAAAGTATCCTAATAAAATAATATCTATAAATTCATAACAAAACTAAATTGCCAACACTAATTGCTCTCAAAAGATACATATTTTTTAATATATATATTTTTATTTCAGAGAAGAAGGGAAAGGGAGATAGAAATATCAATGATGAGAAAGAATCATTTGCCTCCTACACACCAGTAGGGATCCAGCCCGAAACCCTGCAACCCGGGTATGTGCCCTGACCTCCTGGTTCATAGGTTGCCGCTCAACCCTGAGCCACACCAGCCGGGCCTGCCTTGTTTTTTAAAAGTTCTTTATACTTGTTATATGCCATTTTTATAATTTAACAGGTTTCTATTGCTAGTAATTCAGGTTGTTCCCAGTCCGTTCCTGGTGCAGATGGTGTTACAGTTACTGTTGGTGCTTTGGTCTGGTCTCCCCTAGTATGCCAGCCCCTCTGCAGGATAAATGCCTAAAAGTAGAAAAAGTTTCTTGCCAAACGAAGTAACAATTTTCATCTCTGGCTTTTCAAAATGTGACTCAAAAGTCAGCTTCCAGCTGCTAAGATGTGGGTGGTTATTTGTGGCTTTGCCTTCAAAGACAAATCAAATAATTTTGGGTTATCCAAAAGGCCACAGTTAGGTGGCTCTGAGTCTCTATACCCACAGGCTTTTTTCCCTTTAATTTTGCCACAGAATCCCACGGACATATCCTACGTGTACAGTGGCTACGCCCCTCTCAGTGTGCGGCTGGCCCAGCTGCTTTCCCGGCCCGGCTGGCGGAGTATTGAGGAAGTTCTTCGAATCCTCCCAGGGCCCCACTTTGAAGAACGGCAGCCATTGCCCACGGGATTGCAAAAGAAACGTGAGTCTACAGGCAGGATCTACAGATCATTACGTGCTATTAGTGTGGTTTTCATGTATTATGCAGTTGCTTTATAGAATACATTTGTAAAGTCCTTGGGACTCAGAGTCCAACATACCTTTTTTATTAGTTGCTAATGTATATTGTAAGCAGGGGAACCCATTATTCCTTTGGGGATAGCAGCTTTCAGCTCCCGAATTGAGAATCTCAGTAGTTATAAAAAACATGTGAGAGCAAAATTGTGTGTCTGAGTTTCAAATGAACTGTCAGACCAAGACACATTTGACTTTTTTTTTCTTATGAATGATGCAGTTTTGTCTTTTAAATACATTTTTATTGTTTTTTAGAGAGGGAGGAAGGGAGAGGGAGAGAGGGAAACATCAATGAGAGAGAAATATCAACATTGATTGGCTGCCTCCTGCACGCCCCCTAACTGCGGATTGAGCCCACAACCAACCAAAGCATGTGCCCTGACTGGGAATGGTCTGACTTTCAACCACTGAGCCACACCAGCTGGGCAATATGCACTTTTTAAGAGTGGGAAGAGGCCGAGACCGGTTTGGCTCAGTGGATAGAGCGTCGGCTTGCGGACTGAAAGGTCCTGGGTTCGATTCGGTTGGGGGCATGTACCTTGCTTGCGGGCACATCTCCACAGTGGGGCGTGCAGGAGGCGGCTGATCAATGTCTCTCTCTCATCGATGTTTCTGACTTTATATCTCTCTCCCTTCCTCTCTGTAAAAAATCAATAAAATAGATTAAAAAAAAAGAAGAAGTTGGAAGAGAAGCTCCAATAACATATAACTTCATTCTGAAATGTTTCAATTTTAGGTCAACCGGGGGAAAACCGAGTCACCCTGGTATTTTTCCTCGGGGGTGTTACCTTTGCCGAAGTCGCTGCCCTGCGCTTTCTCTCCCAGTTGGAAGATGGAGGCACAGAATATGTCATTGCCACCACTAAACTAATGAATGGGGCCACATGGATAGAGTCTCTGATGGAAAAGCCTGTGTAGGGTGCTCAGAGCGGATTGAACAAGCAAACTGCAGAATAAACTGCCCCATTGAGGAAGTTGCTGGAAGGAAGTACAGCCCCCCCAGAGGAATAACAAACCCAGGAATACAAAACTGACTTTGGGGTCAGCCTCTTGAATTATGCTGTTTTCTCCCTTCTCTTTTGTGTTCCTAACTTTTTGAAGAAAGAAGACAACCTAGATAAAGACATACCAGTTTGTTGTGGTCTCGGCTCAGAATCTTCATTAGAGACCTCTGGAAGAAGTATGTTAAGGAGGTGGGGATGGATAATCTACACAGCCACACAGATGGGACCAAGCAGGTAAAAATGACAATAAAAGTGGAAAGTGGTTAGAGTGTCAGTCTGTGCACCAAAGGGTTCGATTCCCGGTCAAGGGCACATATCTGCCTTGCAAGTTCGATCTCCAGCCTCAGTTGGGGCTCGTGATAAACAATATGTCTCTCTCCTTCTCTTTCCCTCTCTCTCTTCCTCCTTCCTTTCATCCCTCCCACTCTAAAAATCAATGGAAAAACTATCATCAGGTGAGGATTAACAACAACAACAAATTAAAAGATTTGCTTGTCCTGGGTTTAATTGACATTCGGTACATGGAAATGGTCTTAATGAAATCGATTCCTGTGTTAGAAATCCTTTCTCAGATCCTTGTTATCCCAGGGAGATTAGTTTATACCTTCAAGCCCCCGCAGTGGTCAGCCTGGGCTGCCTTAGAGAGTGAAATGCACCTTTGTCCCTCAGTGTTTTTGCCTCCTGGGATTCAAGTCCAGTCGAGTCTCCTTGGCTGGGGTCTTTGTCCTATGAACAGATACTCGGTTGTGTCTCATGTGTCTGCATTCACTTGTAGCTCTCGACTTGCCTGCTCAGAGCATAGTTAGGTCAGCTCCTACAAATGCATTCCACAGAAGACTTAAAAACATCAATTGCTTCATTTGTATGCAAATAGAAAGTGGTGGATAATTATATATTATACGCTTTTGTGTCGGTTCATTTAATACTTAAAGCAGTCTTTGTCTCAAAGGAGTGTGGCCTTACTGAGAAAAGGGTATGTGAATGGTACATTTATTCCTGGAGTGGGGAGATTGTTTACATCACGTCTGGACTTTTGTCTAATTGGGCAGATAATTCTGCTACACCAGGAGTCTGCATAGATAAAGAAGTCTACATAGGCACTATTCTGTGTTTTACTATACACTTTTGAATTTTTGCCAACAGAGAAATAAGTATTTGAACTGTAGTTAACTGTGGAGCAAGAGTGTAATGGTTAAAAGGAGGCAGATTAGCCTGGCTGGTGTGGCTCAGTGGTTGAGCATCGACCTATGAATCAGAAATCACAGTTCAATTCCTGGTTGGGATATATGCCTGGGTTGCTGGCTCAATCCTCAGTGGGAGGCGTGCAGGAGGCAGCCAATTGATGATTCTCACCAATGTGTCTGTCTCCCTCTTCCTCCTCTCTGAAATCAATAAAAATGTTTAAAAGGGGGGAAAAAGGGGCAGATTAAAAACAGCACGTTGAATTCTTGGAGAGAACTGAGAACTGGGAAGGGAAGATCCCATGAAAGTCCCAGTCCATTTTAGATCTGCCCTCCCTGGAAATGGATTACTATTGATCATGATGTGCCTGTTTGTCTGTTGTTCTCAGTTGCATGTTCAAGACCTGCCTGTCATCAGGAGGAAGTGTGTAGTCAGCAGAGCTGAATTAAAAAAGAAATGCTTTAAATAGCAGAGTGAACTGTGTGCAGACAGGAAGGGGGGTTGTGATAGAGATGGTAGGTGTAGAAATGTGGCATCTCAGACCATGAATCATGAACAGACCGTGGATTAGACCCAGACCAGATGTATTACATGGTCAGGGGGTTTATTGATGGCATGCTACAGAAAACAGAGGATGCCTTTTTGTCAGACAGTTGAAGAAAACGACAATAATGTAAAGTTTCTCAGATTCTTGTATTTCTAAATGAATGCATATGAACTTTAAGCCACATGTTTCTTAGTTTCAGTTCATCTGGGTGCCGAGCCGGCACGGCCATGGCATACTCAGCCCCACATGTGGGTGCCACATGTGCCGCGCCAGCATGGCCAAAGGTGAACCTGAGGTAGGACGGTGAAGGATTTAGAAAAGAGAGACGAGAATAAAAGCTGCGTCTCGGTAGGATGCTGCTTTTCTGGTGGAGAGACAGCCTGTAAGCTGTGTATTTTATAGCCAGATTCCAGGAGGTAAAGTAAGGGTGTGGTCAAGATGTTAACAATGTTCTAATCTACTCGATTACATGCACCTGAACTCTATCCAGCCCACATTACTCAGCCACGTGGGACCACAACTATGATTGTACTAGGCGGGCTTTGCCCTCCAAGCTGGGACTTGCATGTGGCTTTGCTAAGAAAGTACTGTGCCTTCTCATTAGTCCGAGACTTGAACCTGTCCAAACACTGTAGCTGCTCTCCATACTTCATTGCTATAAAATACCCAAAATTGGATGGTTACTAGAGGCTAAAACATATAGCTGCCTCGAGACATCATTTGAAGGGTGTGAGCTGTGGAGGACCGGAATCCGGTGTTTTAATAGTCTCTTCTCTGTTACTTTGGTGTGGGTTGAAGGTATAATCTTAGTTAATACTTTCTTTTCTGGGACTACACAGGGCACAGAGCTCTTCAGATGACCAATTCTCTCGGGGAGCAATTACTGCTTGCTGACTTCCTGAGCACTTGGTAATAGTCTGCTCTGGTTTTTAGCTGAGCTGCAGCCAGGGCAGTGATTTGATAATAAGAGGTCTTGATCAAATTAAAGAGCCATTTGCTTCTGGCTGATGATGTTGACAAAAGGGTTGGTGTGTGCACTGCCTGCTTTTTTTATTTTTTTTATTTTTAAGGTCAAAGAAACGGTAACTACGAACTAGAACAAAAAGCAAAATAATCAACAGCAGCGTCAAGTTTATTTTCTTTCACTCCTAACATCAGGAGACGGGTCCGCTCTGCATTTGCTGCTTTCAGAACTGGCTCTTAGAGCCTGTCTGTTGGAGGACTTGAAATTGGAAATGGTGGGCCCCTGGGAAGGTGACTATATGATGCGTCTCTAACCTGCTCAGCTCTGTGACTTGGAACCAAGCAATCAACTCTTGACTCTCTGTGCCTGGTTCTCACACACATGCATGCTCACAGTGGCATGTTTTTTTTAAGACATTTTTGCTTAGCTGGCAGTCACAGTGAATGTTGTTTGTACGGTGGTTCTTTGAGAATAGGATGGGATTGCTCTCCATGTGAGCGTTAGAAAGGGATTTGGAGTATATCCCACCCGCAGTGTTCAGAAACGCAGACAAGAAGGGGCATGAAACACTCCCTGGTGTACCGCTGGCTCGCTGGCTCGGCCCATCGAGGAGCTTTGCAGGCACCTGGGAGGCTGTGGGCAGTGGTGGGGCCAGGCAGAGGGTGGGCAGGGTTACCGCTGCCCCGCCTGTGCTGGGATCGCGCGTGTGCGGGCTCCCTGGGAGCTCAGGGACCACATGGAGGTTGTGATTGGTCTCCAGACCACACCTAGTTGCTGAGAGCAGCTGCGGCCGGAGAAGTCCCGCATCTCTGCCGGGATCGCTGGAGCGCACACAAGCTACCCTCCGACACCGGGTCGCGGAGAAAGCTCGGAGCTGCCGAGGCGGAGGCCTGAAAACCTGGCTGAGTGAGTGCAATGAGGAGAGGGAAGCTGGGGCGCACTGAGGGGGGTTCCTGGGCAGGGCAGCAGTGGAGGCAAAGAGCTGGTTTGTGAGGGTCGCCGTCTGATTCCGTCTGTGGTGGACGAGCCGCGGGGCTGGAGCAGATGGACAAGAGGCCGATGGGGAAGGAGATAAGCCCAGAATCAAACTGAGAGCCACCTCCGGGCATCCTGCAATCCTGGCAGGCCAGAGGGCTAGCATGCCGGCCCCCAAAGCGAAGATCCTCAGATCTGCTACCGACAAGCGTTGGGGCCAGGGGTTTGCAGAGGCGTTGCAGGGGGGCCTGCTGCCTTTCCCACCCCGAGTAGCAGATGGCTTGAATTGCAGCCTGAGCGGTGGGGAAAGAAAGCTCGACTCCATCAGCCCATTAGCAGCACTCGCAATATTAAAAATGCAGGAGGTAGACGGGAGGAGCGGCCGGGCGGGAGACTGATGCAGCAGCCTGACGGGGAACCGCTAGGCTGCTCTGCCATCCACGCCCAGATCCAGACGGGGAGCCCGAGAACCAGGGTGGCTTCTGGCTTAAAAGAGAGAGCATCCGATGGCGGTGAGGGCCCAAATCGGCGCTTTGGGCTTCCTTAGCCCTAGGGAGGCCTTGACGCTTCGGGGGGCGGGACCTCACCCCGCCACCTCCGCCCGAGGCGCCTGGAGCAGAGCCTGGCTCAGCAGCCACCTTGCGTCCGGCGGAGGCTGGCTGCGCGCGGAACCGCCTCTCTGCGTACTCAGGGTCTCCCGACTGCCCGTGGCCCGCAGGTCTTCGGCCACCGGAGCAGGGCGATGCCGGCCTCGTCCGCCGTCCACGTGCTGCAGCTGCTGCGGGAGCTGCTGGCCTTCGTGCTCCTCAGCTACACGGTGCTCCTGGGCGCGCTGCTGCTGGCCGGCTGGACCACCTACTTCCTGGTGCTGAAGTGACAGCGCCTCCGCGCGGCTCCCCGCCCCTCCCGGCGTCCTCGCTCCCCGGCCGGGGTCCCGCCACCGTTGCCACGGCCGGCTTCGCCCCGCCCCGCCCACCCCGCGCCCTCAGGCCAGGGCCCGGCCCGCGCCGCGCGGAAGCTCCGGCGGTTGGGTACCCGGCGCGGCCGTTGCAGCCGTTTTCCTAATCCCCGCCCCCTTCTTCCTCGCCCACCCAATCATGACCGCTCCCTCGGGCTGGGGCGTGGTCCTGGGGCCAGGCCCTCTGGAGTGGAGGCCGCGCCCCGCCCCCCCGCTCCCGGAGCTTCGTCACTTCCGGCGTGTGCGTCTGGCGTCCGCGGGCCGTGGGATGGCGGCTCTGAGGAGTTGGCTGTCGCGGAGCGTATCCTCCTTCTTCAGGTACCGCCGCGGAGTGGGGGTGGGTGGGCGGGACGGGAGACGGAGAGGCGACGCGGGGAGCGCTCGGCGGGGTCGCTGCGCCGGCCTTGCTGGCATGCCCTTCTCTCAGCGGCCCGCCCCTCGCTCTGTCCGGGGCGGCCCGCCGCGGCGGGGCGGGTCTTCGCTCTCGG
The DNA here is from genome assembly GCA_011751065.1 of Lasiurus cinereus. NCBI lineage: Eukaryota > Metazoa > Chordata > Mammalia > Chiroptera > Vespertilionidae > Lasiurus > Lasiurus cinereus. The sequence continues at coordinate 14,666,865 of JAAGEH010000417.1, read as the reverse complement.
GCGGCTTTTCCGTTATCCCACCTGCGGGACGCGAGCCCGCCCGCCTCCCGCTGCCTTCCTGGGGCGGCCCGGACTGCCCGGACTGCCCGCTGCTCCCGGAGCCCGGACGGGCGGGGAAGTGTTGCCAGCGGACAGAAGGGGCAGGGGAGCCGGTCAGCCCTTCGCGGCTCCTGCCGCCCAGGTGGGGTGGGCGGGGACGGTCCGACCAGACCCTGCCCGCGGGAGCTCGTTTGAGGGTGAGGTTTTAAAAAGCCTAAACGGCCACCTCCGGCACCTGTTGAATCCAGCGCCGCCCTTCGGCTTGCCTTCCCGCCCGGCGGGGTTGGCGGCGCCGGGCGGCGGGGAGGACTTCGGCCAGGCCCGGCTCCCCCGCCCAGCGCGCCCCGCTGCCGGGAAGGCCGGCCCCGCACCTGCGCGGAGGTTCCTGCGAAGCCGCCGTGGAGTCCCCGCCCGCTGTGAATGGTGGCAGGACTAATACCGATTGGTGGGTGTGACCCCGGGCCCAGCCGGGGTGTCTCAGTGGTTAGGCATTGACCCGTGAGCCAGGAAGTGACAGATTCCTGCTCAGGGCTCATGCCTGGGTTGCAGCTCAGTCCCTAGTCGGGGGTGTGCAGGAGGCACCCCAGCAATGAGTCTCTGTCATCATTGATGTTTCTGTCCCTGTCTCCCTCTCCCTTCCTCTCTGAAATAAATAAAAACATTAAAAAAACAAATGTGACTCTCTCTCTAGATACAGGCGGAGTGTACCGGCGGTGGCCAGCTTCAGGCGGCGCTGTTTCTCGGAGTTGAGAAGACCATGGCACAAAACCCTGGCGGTGGGCGTGGGAGTCGGTGTGGCCCTGTGTGCAGTCCCCATCGCGCAGGTGAGGCAGGATGTGCCTGCGGCAGCATGTCCTCACCCGGAAAGCTCCCACAGCTCGCTGCAGTGCACTCGCACACACACACAGGATGGTGTTCTCTCAATGGTGCCAGTGTCTTTTCAGAGCTGACCAACATTAATATTCCCATTTTGGTAGCCTCTTTCTGTAGGAACGGTGTCTGAAGTTATCACATTGTCTAAGGAGGGAAGAGAGAAATAAGTGTATCACAGTCTATCACTGAAATAGTCTTTCGTTTAACAAAAAATGTCTTGAGCGTTTTTGTGTACCCTACACGGAACAGAGCAGAGTTCCTGCTCTCTTAGAGCTTCGTACTGGAGAGAAGAAAGGGGAGAAAATGAACAGATATAAAATGCCAAGTGGCCAAAACCGGTTTGGCTCAGTAGATAGAGCGTCAGCCTGCGGCCTAAAGGATCCCAGGTTCGAGTCCACCTTGGTTGCGGGCACATCCCCAGTAGTGAGTGTGTAGGAGGCAGTTGATTGATGTTTCTCTCTCATCGATGTTTCTAGCTCTCTATCCCTCTCCCTTCCTCTCTGTAAAAAAATCAATAAAATAGATTAAAAAAAAAAAAAGCCAAGGTGCCTTGGTTGGGGTGGCTCGGTTGATCATCATAGGTTTGATTCCTAATCAGGGCTCATTCTATTCTATTTTTTCTCAACTCCTCTTTTTTTCTCCCTCTCTCTCTCTCTCTCAAAGCAATAAAAAAAACATTTTTTTTTTTAAAGCGAGGTGATGAGTGCTGTGCAGATAACAAATAAGGTGAACGAATAGGAAGTGCTGGACAGAGTTGTTATGTTTTAGATAAGGTGATCTAGGAAGTCCACTCTTATAACGTGGTAGTTAAGTAGAGATCAGAATGCTCTGTGAGAGTGAGCCATATATTATTTTGGAAAGACTTTCCAGGCAAAAGGAACTCAAGTGCATGATACCCTCAAGGTCCATCCATGTTGTTGCAAATGGCAGGATTTTATTCTTTTATATCGCTGAATAATATTCCATTGTGTATGTGTTTGTACATACACATACATACCACATCTTTATCCATCTATTACTGGAGATCTAGGGTGCTTCTGTATCTTGGCTGTTGTAAATGAACATAGAATGCATATATCTTTTTTTAAAAAATATATTTTTATTGCTCTCAGAGAGGATTGGCCGCCTACTGCATGCACCCCACTGGGGATCGAGCTTGCAACCTAGGCTCTATCCACTGAGCAAACCCAGCCAGGGCTATATCTTTTCTAATTAGTGGTTTTGTTTTCAGATAAATACCCAGAAGTGGCATTGCTGGATCATATGGGAGTTATATTTTAAATTTTTTAGCTAGACTCCATATTATTTTTCCATAGCGACTCCACTAATTTACAATCCCACCAACAGTGCATGAGGGTTCCCTTTTCTCCATATTTTGGTAAGCACTTGATTTGTTGATACTAACATCCATCCATTCTGACAGGTGTGAGGTGATCATTCATTGTGGTTTTTATTTCCATGTCTGTGATGATTAGTGATGTTGAATATCTTTTCATGTGTGTTGTCCATCTTGGGAAAAATATCTGTTCAGGTCCCGACATGTTTTTTTTTGTAGGAGGGCGGATGTTGTATGAGTTCTTTATATATTTTAGATGTTAACCCTTTATTAGATGTATCATTTGCACATGTCTCTTTTCACTTTGTTGATGATTTCCTTTGCAAGACTTTTTGATATATTACCGTTTGTTTATTTTCTTTTGTTACCCTGGCTTGAGATATTTTCAAAAATATATTGCTAAGAGCAATGGTCAAAGAGTTTATTGTCTGTGTTTTTCCTTTTCGGAGTTTAATGGTTTCAGGTCTAACATTTAAGTTTTTTATCTATTTTGAGTTTGTTTTTGTATATGGTAAGAAAGTGATCTATTTTTATTTGTCCAGTTTGCCAACACCACTTACCAAAGTGATTGTCTTTACCCCCACTGTATGTCCTTGCTGCCTTTGTCATAGATTGACCATATAAATGAGGTTTTATTTCTGGACTCTATGCCATTGTTCTTTTTTTATCTCAATACCATACTGTGTAATTATTGTTACTTTGCAGTATAGCTTGATATCAGGGAGGATGATAGCTCCCATTTTCTCAAAACTTCTTTGGTTATTTTTTGTGTGTGTGTGGTTCCATATAAATTTTAGGAATAGGTGGTCTAATTTGAGAATAATGCCATTGGTATTTTAATAGGGATTGCATTAAATCTGTATGTCACTTTTAGTAGTGAGGACATTATAATGATGTTAATCCTTCCATTTATTTTTATTTTGTTCAGTGTCTGACAGTTTACAGAGTATAGGACTGTCACCTCTTTGGTTAAATTTATTCTTAGGTATCTTACATTTCTCATGCAATTTTAAATGAACTGTTTTCTTAATTTCTCCTCCTGATCATTTATTATTGGTATATAGAAACAACAGATTTCTGTATATGGATTCTATATCCTGAAACTTTACTGAAATCATTTATTCTAGTAATTTTTTGTAGGAAGCTTTAGGGTTTTCCATATATAGTATTATGTCACCTGACATAATTTTTAAAGGTGCCTGTAAAACTAGGAGGAGTCTAGGCATGAGATGATAGTGCAGTTGGTCTAGGTGGGCAGCAGTGGAGGTGGGAGAATAGGGCTTGCTGATGGGTTAGATGTGGAGTATATAACCTAGATGCTTTTAAAAGGCCTAAGAAATGGAAAGAACAAAGTGCCATAGGATTTTGGAGGAAGAAATAAAGAATTGGTCTGAGATATTTAGTAGACATCTAGGTGGAACTGTTATGAAAGGTGGTGTCTTATTTTTAACAATTTACTTATCAACTATCACTGGTTATAATCTCAGGAAGAACTAAATAGGAAACCAGCAAATTCCACTTTAGCAAAATATTCCTGATACTTAAATGTATATTAATTCCATTTATTACAAGTATTTTCAGCATCCTCTGAGGCTCACTGATGAACCCTCACCTTTTTGTGCCTCCACTTTAACTTTTGTCGAAGCACAATGATGAATCTTTAACCCTAAAACCTTTATTTGAACAGCAGCCATTTTCATTGACAATTAAGACATTTTTCGGTTTGTCTTTCTCAGTTTGTGTACTAGTCTGAAGCCCATTTACCTCAATCTGGGTTACATAAGAGGAGCCTCTCGTTCTCTTGCAGAAACAGCATTTTTGTTCTTCAGCACCTGCGGCAGCTCTGCATTGTGTTAGACATTAATCCAAGGGACTCCCGTGCCCTCCCGTCCCAGTTCCTGAACACCCCCTACACACATGTATTATTTTCCTCATTGTGTCTTCTAACCAGATGCCTCACCACTAATCCTAGCTATCTTCACGCCCAAATCCACCTCTCCTTAAAGCCATTCCTCTCCAACAATCCCCTTTTCTGACCACTTAATGTTGTCTGTTTTTATATTTTATGATAGTCCATTTGGCTCTCTCCTGAGTCCGTCAGCAGAGCCCATGGGAAGATTTAGTGTGAGGTCTGGATGTCTGTCTTTTTGGTGAAATTATATGAGCTTCCATTTCCTCATCTATTAAAAAAGAAGTGATACTATCAGGACTGTTGTGAGGAACTGGTGAAAGTGCACTGTAAAATGTAGGGCATTATGAAAACGTAAGTTATCAGACTAGATCAAAATTAGTTTCTCATAAGCACAGATACTGTCATTCCTTTCTAGCCCCTTAGTGTACAGTATATAATGAATACTTATTTGATTGAATGAAATACAGGTAAGTTAAATAAATTCTTGATTTGCTCCTGTATCAGAGATATTTATTGAATACTGTTTTCAACAGGCAACACTGTTTTACCCTCTTTAGCAAGAACAAGATACTAGATGATGGAGGGGGTTGGTTTCCTTGTTAGTTGTAGAACAGTCAGGGCTCTGCTGAGGAAGAAAAAGGCAAAGTCAGGTGGTTATATTGACTTTTTTAACATAATAGCTGAGGTCAGAGTGCTCATTCTGCTCAAAGTTGCCCATTTACTTTCTTCGCTTAATCCTCAACTCTGTGAAGCCTTTTGTAGCTATTCTCCTTCTTGATTGCATTCCTTTTTCAAGTTCCCTTTAAGCTCCAGCCCTTCCCCTCCTTATCTGAAATCTTTGAGGGCAAAGAATATATATCTATTTTTATAACCCAAGCATCTAGCACTTGTGGTACATGAGATTTGTTGGTTATAATTACTAGCTTTTAAATTGATTTTTTACAGAGAGGGAGTTAGAAACATAGATGAGAGAGAGAGACATCAATCAGCTGCTTCCTGCACACCCCCTACTGGAGATGTGCCAAGGTACATGCCCTTGACCGGAATCGAACCTGGGACCTTTCAGTCCACAGGCCGACCCTCTATCCACTGAGCCAAACCGGTTTCGGCTATAATTACTATCCTTTATGTAAAGAAAACTGTGCTGTTTGCAGCAGCGACTAAAGAATAAAAGTAGGTAGAAGGCATGCTCTGGAATTACTTCTACTTATTGTTTTAAATAGCCAAAATAAAGCTTAAGCAGCAGCAGCGACACAGCAGCACAGTGCAGTATGGGAGTTACATTTCCACCTGGCTGGCTGGGACACCTTCTCAGCTTGTGCTTTGGAAGTTAAGTGAAAATGTTTGTGTCTTTCAGAAATCAGAGCCTCATTCTCTCAGTAACGACGCACTAATGAGGAGGGCTGTGTCTCTGGTAACAGATAGCACCTCCACCTTTCTCTCTCAGACCACGTATGCGTTGATTGAAGCCATCACAGAGTATACCAAGGTAAGCCTCGCTCATCTAGACCAATGGTTAGCAACCTGGCTCACAGACCAAGCCAATCTGGTGTCTGCTTTTGTGAGTTAACAGTTGCAACAGGCTCTAGGGCCCACAAAGCCTACAGATTTTCCTTAAATACAGCAGGGCAGTTTATAAGACGGGAACCAAGATGATTTGATTCAGTCAGGGGTGAAAGGGCCCAAAGCCTACCACCAGCAGCACCAGGGGCCTCTCTGTGAGGCCAGTTTGGAAACCACTGTTGTGAGCTAATAGAGTATATGGGTAATCAGTCATTTGAAAATTATCATATCTTTATTTTCTAGCAGTGTTCTGAGCTTTCTCAGTTCCCCTCTGCATAGTCTTCTCTTTCTATGTCTGAGTTACAAGCTTTTAAAAACACAAAAATTCATAAGCGGAGCTCCTGCCCTGGAATAATACCCACCCCTACATCCCACACCATGCGTGTTGGTGAGGCTAAGGACTGAAGGCCAGTTTGCTATAATGGGACTTCTTCATCTGCAGGTGTGGGTCTCACTAATGCTACTTCATATGTCTCACTTATTTCACTCAGACTTGTTTTTTCTGTTTGTAGGCTGTTTATACCTTAGTTTCTCTGTACCGACAGTATACAAGTTTACTCGGGAAAATGAATTCACAGGAGGAAGATGAGGTGTGGCAGGTGATCATAGGAGCCAGAGTTGAGGTAAGCAAGGCGTCAGCATTTCTGTATGGCAGCTTCTGTCTCCTTGTGGTATCTAACCAGTCACTATTCTCTAAATCTCCCATTTTGAATAAGTCCTTTTAAATGTACTTAACCTCTTCATGTTCTCTGAAGCACTTTGTTTAATTTATAGATGACTTCAAAACAGCAAGAGTACCTGAGGTTGGAGAGTACCTGGATGACCGCAGTTAGTCTTTCAGAGATGGCGGCGGAAGCTGCATATCACACCGGTAGGTTCCATTTTTCACTGTGGAGGTGCCGTTGGAATTCTCTTCTGGAGGTAAAATGAGAGGATTTGGATTAGATGGCCTAAAGCCCACTCTGGCTCTAACTTGGTGAGAAAAGGTCCCCATTCTATTTGCACAATGGGGAAGCTAGGTTGTCAACATCTAGAAAATAAAATGGTAAAACTAGTGCCAACTGGAAAATTTGCCTTCAAATAGTTTTTAAACATTTTATTTTATAGCCCAGATAATTTGAGTAATTAATGTTTGTCTATTTCAGACTTTATGGTAAGCATTTTATAGATATTTTTAATTTAAACAACAACAGGTTCTACTCTAAGGGAACTGTGGGTATCATTCCCACATTACAGGTGAAGAAACTGGGGGCTAGTAACTCACCCAGGATGCTGTGGCACAAGCAGCCATACTAGGGGTTTAGGCCCAACCGGTATGGCTCAGTGTTTGAACATCGACCTATGAACCAGAAGGTCACAGTTCAATTCCCATTCTCTTTCTCTCTCTCTGAAATCAATAAAAGTATATTTATTTTTAAAAATATTTTGAGGGAAACCTGACTGGTCCATGATCCCAAAAAGGTAGCTCACAGATTAGAGCCCAGGACCAGCTCTTAGTAAGATACGGGTGTGTTAAAACACGTCTTTTTCTATTTCAGGATATCAGACTTGGGTCTCTAGTGCCAAATTTTTAAAAGGTACAAAAAAGACTTCTTAGTTAACTAAAACCTGAGGAATCCGATTCTGAAGACAGGTCTGACAGGTGGCAGTGAAGGTGGAGATCGGCTGAGGCACTGCCACAGGACTCCCAGACCACTCACCCAGGCAGGCTGAAATCTAGCAGAGGAAACAGAGGAAGTAAGCATTATCTGAAAAATAGGCATTCCCCAGAACTGATCGAAAGGGCTCCCGAAAGCTCTAAACAGATTCAGAATGTAAAAGTTCTAAAAAGCATAAGAAAAATATGATTATACTTCCTTTGTAAGTACATCTAGACATCAGTCTTATCAGCAACCCCAGATGCGAGGTGGAAAATGGAATAATCTGGAATTTTATATCCTATCCAGCCAAATATCATTAAAATGTGAACATAAAGATATTTTCAGGCATATAAGGACTCAGTTTACCAAACACATGTTTTCTGGAAAAACTATGAAGAAGAATTATAAGCAACTAAAATATAAGAATAATGAATAAAATTTAGTAAAACGTCAGAAATTCTGAGTTTTGAACACATTTTAAAAAAATCAATTTGGGGAAGTGAAAGTGTGCTAAGCCCTCTTACCTGTTTTGGGAAGAAGCTGGACATTGGCTTAACATTAGACACAGCTAAATACTGCAAAGAGAATGGGGGAAAGGGACAGGAAGGGACAGAAAAGCAGGGCATTTGAGGAGAAATGAAACCTATTAGAAAAGGCAAAGGAAAACATCAGTAATCTCAATAAAAACAGGTTAAATTTACTGTTGTTAAATGATCCTTTTAGGTTATGTTAGAAAGAATTTTGGCTATAACCGTTTACAGAGGCACCTAAAACAAAATGGCATACGAAGGTTGAAAGTTAGAAAAAGTGAACCATAAACAAAGAGTGTTACCCAAAAACGCTGTCAGAAAAAGGATTTAAGACAAAGCATCTCAGAGTCATGGTCAAGACCAAAACAGTTAAAGCTAAAAGGGTTGGAACAGAATGATTCTCCAAAGCTTAACCAAATATATATACTGAAAAGAAAATTTTGTTTACTGTTCACACACATTCTTTTTAAACAAATAGAACATGTACAAAAACTGATTTTGTGCCAGGTGACAAAGACTCAGCAAATTCCTTCACACTCCTTCCCCACCAAAACTCAAAATGGAAAATTAAAAATATTTAGAACTGTGATGATAAATGCAGTATATAGCAAACCCGTGAGTTTTAAACTAATTGGCTTTAAAGAGAAATTGACGTATATCATAAATGCAAAGAACAGCAGCATGAATAACAGATAATGTTCACTGTATGAGAAGTACTAAGTTACTTAGAACTTAGAAAAAGGGCAAAATAAATCCACATAATGGAAGGATAAAATAAACATACAAAAAACTTAAAAAGACATAGTCAAGAAAGTAAAATTTGGTTCCTTAAAAAGGATTTAAAAATAAGATTTAGCACTTGTTTCTTTGTAGAGAGCAAAAGCAATATCAGAAAGAGCTATTATTGAAGGTTTTTTACATTGTATGAGAATCCCAAATTGGCCCAAGAAGTAAAGAATCCAAAAAAAGACCAATTACCATACAAGTTGAAATATTAAAAGATTCTGTGCCCTAAAAGTAGATACTAAGCCCAGGCTGTTTTGTGGAGAGTTTTATCTACTCTTCTAGAAACATAATTCCTGTTACAGAAAGCATACCAGTCATAGATGATGATGAACAAACCTCCTATTATAATGTATAAAGCCCACACAGACCTGATCTAAGACTTCTGGACCAGCACCAAAACAAAAATATAGTTCAGTGTCACAAATACAGATGTAAATCAAGCATAGCCATTCACTCTCCCAATACAGTGATAATCCAGCATTGGAACAAATTGCCAACATAATTCACTACTTGAGGTCATGTACAGTAAAGATTTTTAAAAAGTCACCCATGTAATCCTATCAATGTATGCCCCAAAAGCCTTCAGTAAAATGTGGTACCCATTTGATTTCTATCTACAGTTATGAATAGAGATAATTTTCTTAAATGATAAAGGCTGATCCTACTTAACAGTGAAATATGAAAAGCATTTCCATCAAGGTCAGAAATGAGAGGTGGATGCCTGCTATTAACCACTACCTTTCAGCATTGTATCAAAGGTTTTCATTAATGCAGTAAGATAGAAAACCATCCAAATGTTCAATAGGTAATGAGTAAATATGCCTATCTTGTGATGTACTATACTAGCAACAGCTAAAAGAAATGGTAGAGCTCAAAAATTGCAAAAGACATTCAATAAATACCTTTTGTGCTATTATATAAACTTATAATAAAATTTTTCTAAGCATTCCATATGTATATGGCCAATATTATTAGTGGTCTCTTATCAAGAAAATCAGTATTTGTGTATTTAAATTAATAAAGCATCTATTTTAAGAGCTGTGTAGCTATAAAAATTGTGAGGATTGCATGTAATAATTATGATAGCTGCTCATAGCTGGAGAAGTATGCTAGGACTTAGACAATAAAAAGTAAAATGCATACCTGAATGTGGAATTAGAGTTCTCTGCTCTACAGACAGAGGGCTGACAGGGAGGACAGGGGCTCAGATGACAACCATGGAGCCCCAGCTTCCTGCGTCCACTTGCACCTGCCCTGTTGGCCTGCTCAGCTTAATTGTCCCATCTCTTGGCAGGAGCAGATCAGGCCTCTATAACCGCCAGGAATCACATTCAGCTGGTGAAGTCGCAGGTGCAGGAAGTGCGCCAGCTCTCCCAGAAAGCAGAAACCAAGTTGGCAGAAGCACAGACAGAAGAACTCCGTCAGAAAACACAGGAGGGGGATGACAGGGCTGACCCGGAGCAGGAGGCCTACCTGCGTGAGGATTGAGGGCCTGAGCCGCTGCCCACGTTGCCCACTCAGCCTGGGGTTGGCACAGCTTTCCCTGCACGGAGAGGAGGCGCAGGTCCTGCCCTGGCCTATCAGGCTAGAGGCTTTTGTGAGCTGTGAGTTCCTGACCCCTGACCCCTGACCCCTGGTCTCAGGCTCGTACTGTACCTGGTTCTTAGTCCGGGGCACTGCAACCTGTTTATGGTTGCACCTCACTCAGCACAGCTGCCCTCTCACCCACCCAACGATTGTTATACTTCCTGCCCAGAGTATCTCACTAACCTGGCCAGACAGAGTCCTTTTGTCATGTCCACAAGTTCAGTAGCTGTTTTAACCTCATTTCCAAGCTTATTCAAATAGGAGTTAGTATTTGCTCCCTCCATAAGGATGTGAGTTTTGGGGGAGAGGGGAGCTTGTCCTCTTTGTAAGATTTCTTTTTAACTGTTTCTAATGCCTTCTCTGACCTGGACCCCTGGCCCGCTCAAGGACAGCCCAGGCCAAGCAGCCAAAAGTCCATTCATTACTCTTAAGGGACTGAATGCAGAGTGTTTACCTGGTACTTTCAACAGGACTTACTCCAACACCTGCTTCCTGTGTCCTTCTTTCCTCGAGTTTCTCTATTGTATCTGAAGGAGAATAATTTTTTTGCATTTAAAAATGAAAATGTGTGTATCTTCTGGGGTCCTCGGCAGCCTCCCACTTTCACCCTCCCCCCGACTGGCAGAATGCTTAGCGGCTCCAGAAGCCCCCCTTCCCCATTTGCTGTGCTTTGGGAACCATTCAACACGTTTTGGTCCAAATTAGCCAGGTTTCAGTGTTTTTAATCAAAGTTAGAAGTTTGAGAGGGGGTTACAAAAACAAAGTCAGCATTTCCTGTGACCATCATGGGTCCAGTTTCTCAGTGTCTATGATAGGAAAATCTACACTCAATCCATTCAGACCACCCCTCAGAGCTGAGACAAGGTGCCAGCAGCGCACTTAAGCCCCTCGTCCGTCACCAGTGCCCACATGGTCCACATCTCCAGGGGGCTGAGCCGGTGCACCAGGAGGAGCCCTCTGAACAGGCAGGGGTCCAGGGGGTTCAGGGGCTGCCGTATTCCAAATGTCTTGAAGCCAGCATGGTGCATGGGGCTCACCCCCAGCTTCCTCAGGCACATACCCACAAAGACGTCATCGATGGGGAAGAGTTCAGCCTCTTCCACGGCTGCTCGGAGGTGCTGCACGGTGGCTCTGGACATGACATACCCTCCACCCCCAGCATAGGGCGGGTAATGGCGGGCCCTGTACATGGAGGGCGGGATGAAGTACTTGACCTTGGTGTTGCGGTTAGGCAGAGCCTGGCGGATGACATCTCCCACCAAGAGGTCCTGGGCTGGGTCCCAGCCGTCCAGGAACTCCAGGACATTGGGCACATGGACAAAGACATCGTCATCTCCCTTTAGCATGAAGTGGGCCTGGGGACAGGCAGCCGCCACCCAGCGCTGCAGGTGCAGCTCCTTGAGCGTCAGGTTGAAGAAGTCCTCAGTGAAGTCCCACTGGAGGATATCGTCAAACTCCCGGCTCTCGTAGGCCAGCAGCTGGGCAGGGGGTGTCGGGCCTGCCACCCCTAGGAGGAACACCAGCTTCAGCTGCCGGCCCCGAGCCCAGTCTCCCACCCGGCCCCACGTGCTGCGGATGGCTGCACGCCGCTCCACGTGGCCAGGCTGCGACTTGATGGCCAGGAGTAGAAAGACGTCCTCGGCACAGCCCGAAGGTTCCAGCAAAATGGAGAAATTGCGGCAGTGACGATAGGTCAAGAAGAGACGGTGACGGCTAGGCAGGGACACGGAGGCATTAGCCACAGTGTGGTTGGGTGGACAGTGGCTACGGCGGGGTCCCAGGGGAGCCCAGAAGGGCTGGCGGGCTGTGGGGACCCCTGCCGGCTTGGCCTCCTTCTTCAGGAAGAGCAGGCAGCTGAGCAGCAGCACAGCAAGGCTGTACAGGACCAGCCAGCCCAGCCTGCGGAACATGGCAGGGCCTGCAAGGAAAGAGCCTGTGAGCGGGCCCTGCCCGTCCCAGGACCAGCCTCAGCCTCCACCTTGGCCTCCCTGGTCCCGAGAGCAAGTTACCCACAAACCTGCTGGCCTCTGGGGCTGCTTTTATTTAATCTTTTAAGCGAGTCTTCCAGCTCTTTCCAAGTCCCTCTCCCGGAGGACAGACAGCTCACCTGCTATGCCAGCCCTTGCCTGCCTTCTGTCCGCAGAGGACTCTTAAACCAACTTTCCCCCAAAATGACTTGCAGCCACTTTACAACAGGTGCCACGGGCATTTTCAGCGTTTGCCAGGAAACTCCAGTACCTCACATGCTTTAGTGAAACGCACAGAGCTAGTTCAGCTTCGTGTTAATTTCGTTCTAAGGACCAAACATGACAATCTGGGCTCTTACGTCTAAGTCAAACCATTTCCAAGAGGCTGCTCTGTAGCTGGCAGGCAGACCCTGTGTTGGGTGTCTCAGCTCCAGCAGAGCAGCAGATGAGCCACCACTGAGCACCCCCTTCAATCTGCTGAGATGGGTAGTCAAACCGGGTTTTAGGGACAAAACCCATGCACAGGAAGAACATAGAAGCAAATGGGAAGCTGAAGACTGGTGCCAGGCCCCGTAGCATTTCCAGATCTGGTTGTCTCGAGTTCCCAGCAATGCAAAAAGGCCAAGAAACGCCAACCAACAGAGGCACGTGCCCAAGGTCCAGGTAGCAAAGCCAGGCCTCAAAGCCTCCTCTTGCCACCTTGCCCTGGTCCAATAGGCCACCCAGTCTACCCACGTTAGCCTCAGCCTGTTGCCCCTGCTACCCCACAGAAGCATCTCTCCCAGCTGCTAGGGATGCAGTGACAGGCAAGACGGGCAGGGTCCGAGCCCTCACAAAGACCCTGAAAACCAGTATGAACTTGAGACAGTGCAGGGACATGACAGTGTCATGGAAGCCAGGGACCAGGAAGGCTGTTGAAACTACCGTGTTTAGAAAGCCCACCTTGATAAAAGACATTTGAGCAAGAACTTGAGGGAGGAAGAGACCAAACCCCACAGAGATCTGGAGAGGGCGCCCCAGGCAGAGGGACAGGTAAGCGTGGAGCCCCTGAAGCAGGGGCGCAGGGCTGGAGATGGAGCAGCGCGGAGGGGCAGAGGTGAGGGAGGCGGCTAAGAAGGCCAGTGTAAGGGCTGCGCGAGGGCTCCGGCGCTCCTGTGGGCGCCTGGAGGTCCACGGAGGACCGGCAGAGGCAGAAGAATTGACATGGTGTGAAATTCACTGCCGCTGCGCGTGATAATGGATCCGGGAAGAGCGAGTGGAACAGGAGACCAGATGGAAACTCATTAGTGGGGACCCAGGACGCAGTCGTGGCGAGGGTGGGTGTGGCTACGGAACGGAGGGCCGGATGGGTTTCAGGTGGGAAAGGGGTTTCAGGCGTGAGGCAGGCTGTGGCTGGTGGTGCCAATTACGGAGCAGCTGCAACGCAAGCAAGCGGCTTGTGCGGGTCTCAGTAGCCAGGGCTGGACTGCGCGAGGGTCCCATGGCCCTTCTGCCAGCCCTCTTCCCTGTGCCCAAACCTCAGTGGCCTCCACTGCCCGGGCAACCAGTCCGCACCGCAGTGACCGGCAGCTTATGGTCCTCCCCCAGCCCCTGCCAACGCACCTGGGAATCCCTCGCCAGTGCTGCAGGCTAAGGGGTCCCCCCTCCCCACCCACCGTAAACTCCCCACGCCTGGTTGTAACCCGCACCCGAGTGCGCGACCCCCTCTAAGTGGGTGCTGAGCCCCAAGGGTTTGGAATTGTTCTGGGTTGACAGCTAACCTGACACGCCACGACGAGACAAAGAGCCAAAGCGGGTGCATTCCTTCCACGCGAGTCTCTACCGGGCTGTTGTGGGGCCGCGGGGCCGCCAAGCGCGGGCCAGGAGCCCGCGGTGGACACCGCTCCGGGGCTGAGCGGACACGCAGCGGCGCCCCTCTGCGCACGAGGCACCCTTCCCCGCCGCGGGGCTCCAGCGCCCCTCGCGGACCTACCTGAGCCGCGTGGCCGCTCAGGCGCAGGCGAGGAGGGAAGCGAGCAGCTCGCGCAGCGGAGCGGGGACCGGAGCCTCCGCCGAACGCACCTGGCTCAGCTCGGGCGGTGGGCGGGCCCGGCCCCTGACCACGCCCACGGGGAGGGGCTTCTGGGCGGGGCCCCTCCCACCTGGGTCTCCAGGGCCCCGGCGCCGCGGCGCGCAGGACAGTCCGGCCGGACCCCGGAGGAGCCGCCCCGCTCCCGCAGCGCCCGCTCCCCCACGCGCGGCCAGACAGACGCGGGGCTGCGGTCGTCAGAACCACCTTTAATGCGGCTACACCACGAGGGTCCGCAGCGCCTCCTCGGCCGAGCGGCACTGGTTCACCTGGATCTGCACCTCCACCGTCAGGGGCTCGGGGTGGTAGTCGACCTCGTACCCTGAGAAAAGACCAGCAGCACCGGAGTCCGCCGACGCGAGCGCGCTGGCCCCCGGCCGCCCTGGCCGGCTCCTCGCGCCCGAAAACGCAACCCGTGCTCCGCGCGTCCCGGGCTCAGACCCCGAATAACGAAAGCAGGGAAGCCACGCCTCCCTCGGAAAGACGCGGACAAGCCTGGGGTCATTCGGACGCGAGTACTGGGCAGGTCGTTCCTTTTTAAGAGCGAGTGGAGTGCGCCTGGCGCTTCAGGGACCGCTGAACGCGTTTTGTGAGAGCGGTAACACTTGCGCTCTCACCCAGAAACCAGGACTTGGGAACACCCCTCTGCCCCAGCAACTTAGTTTCCCAACACCGAGGCTGCTCGCCGACAGGGCGATGGCAGCGGAGCACGCGCTGTCCGGGAGCGGTGTGCCCTGTGCCCACACTGGACGATCTGCGTGGCTCGGTGGCCAGCGTTACAAACACCCAGTGCGGGTGCTGGGGGCTGTGCCTGGTGAAGGCGTGCGGAGGCCCTCGCTGCAGCTGATTGTGCAGACATTCCTTCCGCGACGCCGCCTTCAACTCCCCCTCCCAGGCCGACGCGCGGGCACCTGGGACGCGGTTTCAGAGAAGGGTGCCTGCCGCCCGTAGAAAGCCCGCAGACACCCGCCTCTCCAGGCACACGCCCCTGTGGGCTGGACTTCCTCACACACCGCCCACCTCCCAACGCCTCTGTCCGCAGGTGTTAAAGGGATTTGCAAAAATGCCAACAAAGATAATTTCAAGATCAGCTTCACCCCACAGCTCTGTCACCACTCACAAGTCAATACTGGCATGGTCTGGAAGCCCACAGCGTAAATCCTCTTGTGCTTTTTCTATTTCCCCGCCCCCCCATGATGTATTTTATTCTTTGTTCTTTCTTAAAGTTGCTTTGCGACCCTATGTCCTTTGCTTTTTCATATGCATTTTAGAATCAGGTTGCTGATTTTTTTTTAATCCCTCTAAGGATTATGACTGAAACGGCATCAACTCCTCTATAGGTCAATTTGAGGAAATCTGACATCTTCATAATATTCGCCCTCCTAATCCATGGCAAGTGCGCTAGCCTTATGCTTGTTTCAGGTGAAGTTTTTCATTAAGAAAACTCACCCACCAGGTGAGGACGCCGGAGAAGGGTCTGGCTGGTAACCGGGAAGAGGCCCTTACCTGTCAAGGCTGCCATCTTGTTCTTGGACTTCCCTGGCTCTGCGAGAAACAGGTGTCTGCTGTTCACGAGCTGCCGGCGCTGTGGTGCCCCGTTATCGCAGCCCCAACGGGGGAACCCGGGTCCTCCGTAAACTCCCCCTGCCCCGGTCACGTCATTGGCTCTTACCTTTTTTAACTTTCTTATTCTTTGAATCCTGAGAGAACCACCACCAAATTAGACGCTCTCAGAGCGGGGGTGCTGGGAAAGGGGTGGGTGCAGATTCCAGCGCCTCTTGTGGGCGGCTCCCCCGGCCTCCGGCCGGGCAGGGTCTCCCTGCCCGACTTCACTGGCCACCCTATGTCCTCTGGGGCCTTGCCAATGCTGGGGCTCCTTGAGGGGTTGGGGACCTCCTCCAGCCTGCCACCCCAACCCTCCCACGACCTGGCCCCACGGCCCTTGCTGGCCCAGCACCGTTCCTGTGGGGAGGGTGTGGCAGGAGCCTACGGTACCCTGAGAAATGTCAGCCTGTCGGATTCCAAGGTGCGGATCACCCCAAACTTGCACACGGTGGACACCAGTGGCTCCCCCGCCAGCAGGGGCTCCAGGACCACCAAGCCGCTGCCCAGCACCCGCAGGATGGGGGGGTCCTGGCGAAGCTCCTTAGAAGGACCCCTCTTCTTCTTGGGCCCCTTCTGTTCCTGGGAGGAGAGGCTGGGAGGGTGACAGGGCCTGGCAAGGACGTGCCCAGTGCCCATGGCCACTGCCCAGGCATGGCCAGTGGTACCTTCTTCTCTTTCTCCACTTTGGCGGCCTTCTCTTTCTTTTCTTTCTCCTTCTTCTCTTTCTCTTCTTTCTCTTTCTTCTTCTCTTTCTCCTTGTCTTTCTCCTTGTCTTTCTCCCCTTTCCCCTTGGCAGGCAAGGGAATGTCCACGGGCGGCGGCACCACGGGCCAGGAGAGAATCTAGGGGACAGCAAGGCGGCCTTGCGTGAACGCAGGCCAAGCGGGGGCCGGCCAGGTCTCTCTGGAAAGCGGCCGGGACCGCGCCAACAGGGGAGCTGAGCGGCAGACACCCGGAGGGAAGATGCACAGGGAGGGGCGCCGGTCCTCCGGGGGCACCACCTTCTCCTCCACGATGGTCACGGTCGTCCCCGCCAGCAGGAAGGCCTTGAGCGGCACCAGGTCCTTGAGCGTGTGCTGCATCTCGTAGCTGCAGGGGATGACGTCGGCCCAGGGCTTGCGGACGGTGCTGAAGAGGACTGTCCTGGGGAGGGGGCGCCGGCGTCACCAGGGGCCGGGACCAGACTGCCGGGCGCGGGCCGGGCTGACCCCACGGCGGGCGGGGCCGAGAGGCGGGGAGGGACACGGCGCAGTGAGGAGGGGGGCAGCACTCCGCGGGGGGCTTTGTGCACTCGGCGTGGCTGGAAGGCGACCGGAACCGATCCGAACCTTTAAAAACTTCAGCAAAGCCCGGCAGGCGTGGCTCAGTGGCTGAGCATCAACCTATGAACCAGGAGGTCACGGTTCGATCCCAGTCAGGCCCCATGCCTGGGCGGCAGGCAGTGTGGGGCGAGCAGGAGGCCGCCGATCAACGGTTCTCTCTCATCGCTGTTTCTCTCTCCCTTCCTCTCTCTGAAATCAACAACACACACACACACACACACACAAATATAAAAGATAAAGTTATGGACCGAAATACAGTACAAGTCCAATAAAGCAGTCCAGCCCAGAGCTTGCAAACGTGCGAGGTAACTGTGCAAAGACAAGGTTAAAAGGGAAATGTAGAAATGGAGGACACGCGGCAATAAGTGCTCTTAAAAATGAGTGCTCCCGACAGGCAGACCGACAAAGAATGTCCACTGGACTCGCAGGCGAAACGGACGTCCTCGGCGCTGGAACCTAAAGCGCAGCCCCAAACCTCCGCGCGGAGCCCGCACACGAGGCCGCCAAGGGCAGGCTCGCCGCCCTCGGAAGCAGCAGCCCCTCCGCAGCGCGTCCGCTGGGGCTCCCTTTGCGGAAACCTGTCCCAGGCCCCCTTCCCGGAGCAGCTGCCTTTCCGCCTGCCTTTCCAGGCCCGCTTCCCCCCGCTCCAGGCGGTCCTCGGGCAGCTTCCCCCCGCTCCCGGCTGTCCTCGGGGCAGCTTCACCCCGCTCCGGGCGGTCCTCGGGCAGCTTCACGGTGCTCGGGCAGCTTCACCCCCCCCCCCCCCGCTCCGGGCTGTGCTCGGGGCAGGGGCACTTCCGCCCCCGCTTCCCTGGGAGCCGCCACTCCATCACTTCCCCGCCGGAAGGGCCAGCGCCCCGGGCAGCCCCGCTCGGGACACGCCTGTGGCTCAGGTGACGATTCAGGTGGGGGAGCTGTGTGTGGCTCTCACCTGTTTTCACTGATCTTTCCAAAAATTAAAACCGGACCGTGGATCGGCTGGGACCCACTCACCAGCGGGGGCACCGGGCCTCTCCCCCCCCCCGCCCCCCGTTACCAACAAGCCCGCGGGCGCCCTTCAGTCACAAAAAGGCTGAGAACTGGGTGAGAGCCGCCTCGGCGTCCCCGAGATCCTCCCTCCTCAAAAGGGCCCTTTGGCCAGCAAGACACGCCGCGCCGGCACCCCGGCGGCAGAGGCGGCAGAGGCGGCCGGTGCCGGTGGGACTGCCGCGCTAAGGGAAGGGTCCGCCCGAACCAGCGGGGCCGCCGTGTCCGCGGGCGGAGGAAGTGCGTCCGGGCGCGGACCGGCCGGGGAGGCGCACCCCGGCCGCGCTCCTGCCCCTGGAGGTGCCGCCGGCCGGACCTCGG
>JAAGEH010000417.1:14596976-14645078 GCA_011751065.1 Lasiurus cinereus | reverse complement strand
TCCACCCCGTCCTTCCATCCCAGCACTACCGTCCACCCTGTTCCTTCTGCCCCGAGCACCACCGTCCACCCTGTCCTTCCGCCCCGAGCACCACCGTCCACCCTGTCCTTCCGCCCCGAGCACCACCCGTCCACCCCGTCCTTCCAGTCCCCGGAACCCCGCAGAGGAAGCACCAACCCATCATGCCACATCTCCCTGTCCACCTGCCCTGCTCGTGAAAGCCCAGGAAGGAGATTTTCCTGCAGCAGGCATGGGGAAGTTTCTTTTGTGAAGGAAACTTTCACATTTGGAATGGAGGTGATATTGGAGAGTGTGGGAGGGGACAGGCACAGCATTTGGCCATGTGTCTCTGTGTAAACCTTCTCCCCAAACCCCCATTCTTTTGACATTGTTTCAAAAGTGCTGTCTCTGACTAATATGGATCTCACAGAAACAGATGTTTGTATAAGAATTCTAGGAACTAACTTCAAAAGAAGCAGGCTCTGACCTTCAGGCATTCCAGCTCAGGAAGATTTGCTGACCTTCCACCTGAGAGCCAGGATGACGCACATCAGACCACCCCTTCAGTGTGGAATTCCTATCAGAATGGACCTGTGCAGAGAGAACTTTCTCCATCCCCTCCCTTGATCTCTCTGTTCTGTGTTCCGTCTCTCCTTATAAAAACCCTGCCTGCATCGAGATGTTGAAATGGGCTTTGTGATGAGAGTCCCTCATTTTCTCAGGCTGCTGGTTCTTAAATAAATCTACAGTGGTACCTCGAGATACGAGTGCCCTAACATACGAGATTTTTGAGATACGACCCATCGAGCGAGCAATTTTTGCTTTGAAATACGAGTAATCGTGTGGATCGGCCGACTGCACACGACCCACCAGTTTACCTCGACTGGAGCATCTCATCGTTTCCTACGCCTCAAGGTTACAGAACGAATTAAACTCGTATCTCGAGGTACCACTGTACTTTCCTTCCACCAGCCCATGACTTTTTTTATTTTTAAAAAATTATTGGAAAAAAAAATTATTGGCCTTACGGGGCTGACGGGAAGCCAAAGCTGTCTGCTCTGCCCTGAGACTCTGCCCCATCCAAGCTGAGCGCAGAGGCTTTTGTAATTTTGCAAAGTCTTGTCTCATAAGGGGTCTCTAGCACAGAAGGGGTCTCCCAGCGTAGACACAGCTGATCCACACAGCCAATTGGCCTGGAGGTCAATTCCTCCCAGTGATACCAAAAATAATCTAGACTTAATTACAATAAGGCTGTGCACACAGTCCACAAAGGGGTGCACCAAAGAGTCCACCGTCCACCCCTTCTGCCCTGGTAACTGGGGAGGCTGAGCCATTAGGCCCTATAGGACACCTACCACACAAAGCCACTCTATCAACTCAGGGAAGCAGCGAAAATGCAAACAATGAAACAGATCACAAATGAAAGAAATGGAAGAAAACGACTGGATATAGAGTTCAAAACCACGGCTATAAGGTTTCCTAGAAAAGGCCGATAAATTTAGTGATACCCAAGAGGAGATGAAAAAGGACCAACTAGAAATTAAACATACACTGACTAAAATAAAAAATATTACACAGAGACCCAACAGCAGACTAGAGTAATGCAAGAATCAAGTCAAAGATTTGAAATACAAAGAAGCAAAAAACACTCAACTGGAAAAGCAAAAAGAAAAAAGAATCCAAAAATGTGAAGATAGTGTAAGCAGCCTCTGGGACAACCTCAAGCTTACCAACATCAGAATTATGGGGGTGCCAGAAAAAGAGAGAGAGCAAGATACTGAAAACCTATTTGAAGAAATAATGACTGAAAATTCCCCCCACCTGGTGAAATAGACTTACAAGTCCAGGAAGCACATAGAACTCCAAACAAAAGGAATCCAAAGAGGACCACACCAAGACACATCATAATTAAAATACCAAGAGCAAAAGACAAAGAGAGAATATTAAAAGCAGCAAGAGAAAAACAGTTCATTACCTACAAGGGAGCACACATACGATTGTCAGCTGATTTCTCAAAAGAAACTATGCAGGCCAGACGAGAGTGGCAAGAAATATTCAAAGTGATGAATAGCAAGAACCTATAACCAAGATTAATCTACCCAGCAAAGCTATCATTCAGAACTAAAGGGCAGATAAAGAGCTTCACAGATAAGAAAAAGCTAAAGGAGTTCATCAACACCAAACCAGTATTGTATGAAATGCTGAAAGGTACTCTTTAAGAAGAAGAAAAAAAAGGTAAAGATAAAAATTAGGAACAATAAATACATATCTATCAACAAGTGAATCTAAAAATCAGTTAGGGCATATGCCTGGGTTGTGGCTTGATTCTCAGTAGGGGGCATGCAGGAGGCAGCTGATCAATGATTCTATCTCATCATTGATGTTTTTTTCTCTCTCTCTTTTTTTCTCTCTCTCCTCCCTTCCTCTCTCTGAAATCAGCAAAAACATATTTAAAATAATAGTTTTTTTTAAAAATTGAGATGATTTTTGAAGGAATTAAGAAATACAAATTGGTAGTAACAAAATAGTCACTGCATAAGGAATATAGTTAATAATATTGTAATAACTAAGTATGCTGCCAGAGGGACCACTTTGTAAAGTATATGATTGAATAACCACTATGTTGTACACCTGAAACTAATATAAAATACTGAAGGTAAACTGTAATTGAAAAGTAAAATTTAAATTAAAACAAGTTCAAATTGAGACCATTTTGATATGCTGAGCTTAAGACTCATGGTAAAGCCTAGCCTCCCTTTCTTTTTAAACTATTTTTTATTGTGATAAAATATATTTAATGTAATTTGCCATGTTAACCATGAAATTCAGTGGTATTAAGTACATTCACATTGTTGGACAACCATCATTACTATCATTACTATCTATTTCCAAATGTTTTCATCACCCCAAACAGAAACTCTGTACCCATTAAGCCACAACTCCGCACTGCGGGCACCTCCCCCCACCCCGCCCCTGGTAACCAACCTCTCATGTACTGTCTGTCTATGGATTCGTCTCTTCTACCTCATGGAGGTAGAGTCCTCTAACATGTGCCTTTGTGTCTAGCCTTTGTCACTCAGCACCACATTCCCTTTCCTCCGCAGTGTGCCTGGGCCACTCCGTTTTATGGCCGAGGAATTCCAGCGGCGGAGGGCCCACTGCTCGCCACCCGCCTCGGACAATCCCGGGGTGTCTCCACCCTCTGGCTCCCATGGATGCTGCTGCTAAGAACATTGGTGAACGAGACTCTGAGCCCTAGCCGGTGTGGCTCAGTGGACAGTGTCGGCCCTCTGCCTGAAGGGTTCCAGTTTGTATTCTAGTCAAGGGCATGTACCTTGGTTGTAGGTTCCCCAGCCCTGGTTGGGTACATATAGGAGGCAACCAATCGAAGTTTCTCTCTGTCTCTTCCTCTCTCTCTCTAAATATCAATGGAAAAATATCTTGGGGTGAGGATTGGCAAAAAGAAAAAAAAAGAGGAAGAAGGAGGAAGGAGGAGGAAGGAAGAGGTAGAAGGAGGAAGAAGGTGGAAGGAGAAGGTGGAAGGAGGAAGAAGGAAGAAGGTGGAAGGAGGAAGAGGAGGAGGAAGAATTATCATCATCATCATCATCATCATCTGAGTCCCTGCCTGCAAATCTTTCAGCCCACACCTAGGAAGGGACTTGCTGGGTCCATGGAAATCACATCGTTTGAGGAATCTGGGCCGCCTCTGAAAAGCCTGGGGCTTCACACAGCCACAGTGCCAAGACTTTTGTGCATGGGGCAGGGCAGGGGCAGGGCTGGGTACAGGGCAGGTGCAGGGCAGAGGTAGGGGGGAAGGGGAGGGGCAAGGACAGAGACAGGGCAGGTGCAGGGACAGGGCAGGGGCAGGGCAGGGACAGGGCAAGGACAGGGCAGGGGGAGGGCAAGGGCAGGGGCAGGGGGAGGGAGGGCAGGGCAGGCTTGAAATGGAGCCCAGGCCCTTTACCTTGAGAGTGGGTGGCAGATTGAAGGCATCGATCTCCTTGATTTGATTGGCGCTCAGTACCAACTCCTCAAGCTTTGGGAATTTCAGGAGGTCTTTATCCACCAGGCTCACCTGGGGAGGGAGGGAAGGCGGCTGAGAGCTCAGCTGGAGCAGAGCCTGTGGCTGTGCGGACGGCACCTCTTCACCAGCTGCACGGTCCCCGCCCAGCACCCCCTTCTGCTCCTGGGAGCCTCTCCTGCCTCATCGGCCAGGATGCAGGCGTGTCAGGCGTTGCGGGGACCTCTCACCTCTCCCACCCTCACCCCTCCTCTGACTGTGGGTGCCTCAGTGTCCAGCTCAGTGTCCTGTGTCCCCCGTTGGACGGTGAGCTCTGAGAGCAGGAAGCCCAGGCTTGCTGTGCACCCCGGAGCCACGGTGACCCCGAAGGTCTGTAGCCACCACGGATTTCCCACAGCAGGGCCAGAGCGGCCGCGCCTGCCCTCGCCCTCAGCCCCCGCGGCCTCGGCCACAGGGACCTTCCCGGCTGGGCCTCTTCTCTGGGTGACTGACTGACCAGGCCGGCTCACCTAGGAGCGAGGGGCACCGGGGACATGAGCGTCCTTGCGCAGACCCGGGCCAGTCCCGGGCAAGCAGGCTGTCGCCCTCCTCACCCCCCAGGCACTGCGTCCTTCAGTGTCTCTGGGGAGGAGGACAAAGTGGGAGCCCGGGCTGTGCTGCCCGCCCTGCAAGCTTTGGCTCTGCCATCGAGAGAAGCAGAGAAGGCTCTTTGGAGACAGGAATTGCTGGGGTGCTGTGCCCCTCCCCTGACCCTGGGCCCACAGCTGGAGTGAAGTAACTCCAATGTAAACACTTGGCAGGTTTCTACCGGGACCCAGAAGGGCGGGCGGGCGGCAGGTGCTCCGGAATCAGCTAGGACCCCCGGCGGCTGCAGCGGGGGTGAAGGAAGGAGGCATGTAGAACAGGTGAGCCGCTGGCTCTGCTGGATGGGCCAGCCGTGAGGTTGAGGTTAATTAGAAGGCGGGCAGAGCTACCCTCCTCCCCCTCCCCCTCCACACCGGGTCTCCTCACGGAGTGCTGGAAGGGGGTGTCTCCTAACGTCCCGGTCCCCTCTGCCGGCCCTCACCTGCTTGTCCACCACCTTGAGGGACCTGAAGTAGGAGTACAGGAAGTCCTCGTTGAGCATCTGGGGGTTCCGGATGGCCAGCTGCCTCAGGTAGCGGTCCTCGGCACTGGAGTCCTCCAGCAGAGCCCAGGGCGACTGGGGGCTGCAGACCAGGTCCAGCAGGTCCTCCACCGTCTCCTCCGAGGGGCCCCCGGCCTCCTCCTCTCTGGGGACCAGCTCCCGCCATGCCCGCAGAGTTCGAGGAAGGAATCGAGACTTGTTCTGCAGCGGCGGGAGGGAGAGGGCCCCTGGTCACCACCCGGGCCTCGCCAGGGTCCGAGACGCGCGGAACTGAACCGGCCACCAGGGGTGAAGAGGCTAGAAGCTCAGACTACGATTACCAGCAGGGACAGGAGAGGGACCCTACAACAGTAATAAAGAGCCCATCCCGCCTGCAGGAGTTGCCCTGGAAGATGCGGGGGAAGAGAGGACACGTTTAAGGGGCTCCGAGGCCTGCCTGCCTGTCCGTCCGGAGGAAGGGGTGACTGAGGAGGACTGACCAGTGGAGGGAGGCCCGGCGGTCAGGGCTTCCGATGCCACCAGGAGCGCCTTCTCCACGGCTCCGCCAGGAGACGCTGGGAAACCCTAACGCTCAGCCAGCACCGGGCAGGCACACAGGAGGTGCTCACTGTTTGCGGGGGGCGGGGACCGACGCCCCCGGGCGCTGACCAGTGTGCGGGCCCCGCTTCCCCCCGCGGCCGCCCCACGGGTCCCTCCGGGACGCAGCGCCCCCTCCGGCCCCGCCCCCCGCCCCCCGCCCCCCGCCGCGCGGCTCTGGCTCCGGGACGGGACAGACGGGCTCTCCCCAGAAGCAGCGCGGGGTCTGCAGAGGAGGGAGCGGCTGACGCGCTCAGCTCGGGCCCCTGCGCTCCCCGCGTCGGCTCCCCGGGGCCTCGGTGGGGGCTCCCTCAGGGCCCCACCGCCCACTCCTCAGCGCCGTGCCCACCGGGGCGGGCAGCGCCCTCGACGCCCAGCCCCCAGCCCCCTCCCCCCGGCCGGGCTCGCCCTCCCGGGGCCCCGACCGCCCCGCCGCCGCCGCCCCGCACCCAGCTGCCCGCGCCGCACGGGAACTCCCGCAGACACAGCTTCCGCAGGTGCTCCTGGACCGCGGAGCTCACGGTCTCGCTCCGCTCCTCCATAGCCGCGCGGGCCCGCGCCCTGCCGGCTGCTAAGCAACCGCCGGGACGCGCACGTGCTCGCGGCGGCGCAGGCGCTCTGGGACCCAGGCCTCGCCCCGGGAGACCCCGCCGCAGCCGCTGGCGACCTGGGGTTTCCCTCCCCGACTCGCCGGGGCGCCCGGGGCGGGAAACCAGGCCGCCCGTGCAGGCCCCCCAGCCCGTGCCCGGCGCTTCCCTGGCGCTGCGGGTTCTCCGCGGAGAAAGGCGCGCATTACCGGGGTCCCCACTTGCCAGATGTGGAGGAATTAGCCCGGGTCGGCCTCAGACTGTAATCAGGGGGTTCCCATGGGAATCCCCTTCGCTCCTGACGCGGGGGGTTAACCTCTGCCTGCACCGCAGACCCCTCTGCAGACGGGCCCACTCCCGCTCACCTCTCCGTCCTCAACCGCACGGCTGTGGGCCACCTCGGGGCGAGATGGCGCTGGCTCCTCTGACTCGGGAGCGGTCTCAGTGCGTTCCCGGCGCCACCGCCAGTGTCATCTTCCAGCTTCCCCGCGCCCCACGGGACAGCCCGTGCAGATGACTAGGCGACGGGTCCTCCATTCCCCCATCTTCCCAGCCCCCGCCGCAGTCTGCGCCCTGTCCCCGGGGGTCTGCTCCTCAGCGCTTCACGCAGGGGAGACGAGCTGGGCGGTGAGAGGGGCAGAGCGCATTCCGTTTCTCCGCTCATCAGCCAGGGGACCCTTGAGCTGTCTTCCCTTGCTGGCTCTGACCAGTGATGCTGCCCTGACCACTCGTGCCCCGGTTTGCGTGGGAACGCGCCTTTTCCTTTTTCTCGGAATGAACTCCTCGAGGAGTGCAAGTGAGGAGCCGTGTGGCGTGGGGTTGTGCCGGGCAAACGTTTCCTCCTCTTCTGGGCCTGTCTTTTCTTTCTCTCCCCGGTGTCCCCAGAAGAGCAAACATGTTTAATGTGGAGAAAGTCCCCAAAGCCGGTGTGGCTCAGTGGATAGAGCGTCCGCCTGCGGACTGAAAGGTCCCGGGTTCGATTCCAGTCAAGGGCATGTACCTTGCTTGCGGGCACATCCCTGGTAGGGGGCGTGCAGGAGGCGGCCGATCGATGTCTCTCTCTCATCGATGTTTCCAGCTCTCTATCTCTCTCCCTTCCTCTCTGTAAAAAATCAACAAAATATATATTTTTTAAAAAGAGACAAAGTCCCATTTCCCATGTGATCCTTCCCAAACACCTGCTATGGTGACTACTCTCCTCTAGGAGAACACCTTTGCTATTATTAGAAAAAGTCTCCCAAACCAGGAATAGAAATAAAATACAGCCAAGACCGGTTTGGCTCAGTGGATAGAGCGTCAGCTTGCGGACTGAAAGGTCCCAGGTTCGATTCCGGTCGGGGGCATGTACCTTGCTTGCGGGCACATCTCTACTGTGGGGCGTGCAGGAGGCGGCTGATCAATGTCTCTCTCTCATCGATGTTTCTGACTTTCTATCTCTCTCCCTTCCTCTCTGTAAAAAATCAATAAAATATACTTTAAAAAAAAGAAATAAAATACATATCCATGAGTCTGTTGCAATGTAAACCAATCAAAGAGATGAATCAAGATGAATCCAGGATTTTGAGGAAGCCACTGGTTGGTTTCACTTTTTTCTCACGTCTCAAACCACCGCCATGCGGCTCCCACCCCCAACAGGGCGTTCCCACTCCCCAGTGACCTCATGTTCCCCCAGCAGAGAGACTCCGCAGCTTTATCTTAACTGACCTCTCCGTGGTCGATGGGGGGCAGATCGCTTCCTCCTTCTTGAAAGTCGCTTTCATCTTGTTCCATGACAACACGCTTCTCTGTCTCTGGAGTGCACCTTCTCCGAACTCAGGGCTACGTCACCTTCCGCTCCCTGTTCTGCTGATGGAAGGGCACCCCAGGGCTCCAGACCTGACATATCTTGTAGGCTTACACTTGTGTGTTTTTTCTTAAGATTTTAAAATATATTTTTATTGACTTCAGAGAGGAAGAGAAACCCCAATGATGGAAGAGAATCCCTGATCGGCTGTCTCCTACATGCCCCACACTGGGGATCCAGCCCACAAACTTGCATTGAGCCCATGACCTCCTGGTTCATAGACCAATACTCAATCACTGAGCCACGCCGGCCAAGCATTTAAAAAAGATTTTTAAAAGATTTCTTTTAGAGAGAGAGAGGGAGAGAGAGGAAGGGAGAGAAAGAAACACTGATATGAGCAAAATATTGATCGGCTGCCTCCTGCAATGCCCCCCCAACCCCCACCCACCTAGGATCAAGCAAGTACCCCAGGCATGTGGCCTGATCAGGAATCAAACCTGCAACCCCTTCACTGCATGGAATGTTGCCCAGCCAACTGAGCCACATCAGCCAGGGCAAGGATTAGCTCTTTGCTGCTGCTGTAGAAAATGGGGTACACTTAGCAGCTCAAAACCGCAAAGTTACTGCCTTGGAGATTCTGTGGGTCAGAAGTCCAGGCGGTGTCACTGGGTTCCCTGCTCGGCATCCTATCCGGCGAAATTGCAGTTCTCAGCTGAGGCTGCGGTTCTCAGCTACAGCCCAGGCTCCTCTTCCACTGTCACTGGCCGAGTTCATTTTCTTCTCATGCTTTCCTCCATCTTCAGGCCAGCAATGGCAGTTGTCTCTTTCTCATGCTCTGAGTCTCTCTGACTTTCTCTTCTGACTTCTTCTCTGTTTTTAAGGGCTCCTTGACTACATTGGGCCCACTTGGTAATCACCTAGCTTAAGATCAACTGATTAATAACTGTAATTACATCTGCAAAGGCCTTTCTGCCATGTAATGTAACATAATTATGAGAGTAAATACCAGAGGGTGAAAGTCATGGGGCAAGTTTCTGCTTACTGTGGACTTTGCTAGAGGATTTTTAATAAATTTTGGGGGTGAAAACCATACTGTGGCAGTTTGTGAAGTGAAGTAAAAGTGAGCATAGATTGCTCTGGATAAGAAGAGGAAAGAGCCCTGACTGGTTTGGCTCAGTGGATAGAGCGTTGGCCTGCGGATTCAAGGGTCCCAGGTTTGATTCCGGTCAAGGGCATGTACCTTGGTTGCGGGCACATCCCCACTAGGGGGTGTGTAGGAGACAGCTGAACTATGTTTCTAACTCTCTATCCCTCTCCCTTCCTCTGTAAAAAAAAAAAAAAAAAAAAATAATAATAATATATGTATACACACACAGAGAGAGAGAGAGAGAGAGAGAGAGAGAGAGAGAGAGAGAGAGAGACCATTCCCAGTTGGAAGGAGACTTGGGATTAAGGTGAAAGGGGGTTTGTAGCCGTCTCTTTGTTATGTATCTTCAGTGCCATGGACTGCCATGGCCTGACCTTAGTTCTGCGCTCTGGACTCCAATCCAGCTGCTGACTAGACATTGAGTAGATTCCCATTGGGCATCGCAAACTTGATGCATTCCAAATAGAACTCTTGGCTTCCCCTCTCCAGTCTTCTTTCCCCTCGCTGCACATCAACCACTGATTGCTTTATCAAAATTCCCAGAGTTGTCCTTGATTCGTGTCTTCGATTCCTCTCCACCTTACTCCATTGGATAGTTCTGTAGACTCCATCTCCATCCGCTCTGTCCTGGTCCAAGCCGCCCTCATCTCTCACCTGCACGGCTGCCAACCCTCCTGATTGGTCTCTCTGTTCCACATTGGATTCCCACAAATCCGTTCTCTACTCAGCAGCCCGTCTTCCTTCTCATGTCATAAAGTAAGCCAGACCCCATATTTCCCTCCCTGTAGCCAATCAATGGCGCCTCGCACCTGGAATGAAACCCAAGTTCTTTATCCTCATTAGACCCTTGTGACGTGCCCTCTGCCCCCCTTCCTACCACCCCCTCTTGTCTCACTTTGCCCCAGCTGCCACCAGCTGCTTCCTGCCCTTAGTCACAGCAGGCTGGTTTCTGCCTGAGGACTTGCATGCGAGGGCTCCCCCTGTCAGCACTGCTTCCTCAGCGCTTCCCACAACAGGTCCCTCTCATCTTTCAGGTTCCGGCTCAGAGAGACTTTTCCTGGTCGCCTGCCACTCTCTATGACAACACCTTGGTTTTTAGTTCTTATGACCTGATGTGTTCTTGTTTAGTAAGTGTGCACCTTGCCCTGAGAGTGCCAGCTCCGTGAGGGCAGAGGCCTTGTTGAACTTCCTTGCCACCATCCCTGAGACCCTGGAAGAGCGCCCGGTCGCAGGTGGCACTCAAACCAGGCGTAAGTGATTCCAACGAAGGACTCCCGAGCGCGGGTTCTGGCTCCCGGTCCCGGCCTTGCAGAGCCCAGTGAGGTTCAAGACCGCACCGCGGTGAGGGTCGCCTTTGACAGCGGTTCTCAGGGCTGCAGGCTGGCCGGGCATGCTTCAGAGATTCACAGAGAGAGGCATGCGCTGTGCAAGCAGGCTCCCTCCCCACCCACACGCACCCCGCCGTGACCCTCCCCAGAAATTCCCTGTGGGGCCCCGACCCGCATCTCCTGCAACAGCATGTTTCTTGGTGGTTGGGCCTGTCAACCCGGGGCTTCAAAATTTCTTCTGGTCAGATCTACCCGCTCTTTCCAAGAAGACGTGGCGGCGCTGCGTGTGCCTTCCTGTGTGCGCCTGCACTGAGTCAGGCGTCTGCCCACCTTGAGGGTAACCTCAGCGTTTCCTTCCAGCCCCGCTTTCACTCAGCCCTGGGCGGCAAAATTTTGAAAGTGTTTTCTGGAGAAAAGCTGAGCAATAATCTTGCCATGGGCGGAACACCGATCGCCCTTCCTCGCAGCGGGCCCTTTATATACCGCGGGAGGCCATGGCGAGCACAGCTGGCTCAGGCGGCTGCTGCCCAAGCAGGCTCCGCTCCCTCTCACCATGGCCTCCCGCGCAGGTACCCTGGGGGGACAGAGAGGCCCCGGGGTGGCTGGGGCAGGGCTCGGGCCGGGGAGAGTACTGGGTGGCCCGGGGGCTTCACGGCCACATTCTCTCCTCAGGACCCACCAGGGCTGCCCTGCTCCTGCTCTGCTGTCTGGGAGCCTTGCTGTCCGTCCACATGGCTCCCATCCCTGCAAGTGACCTGAGGGGAATCATCCTGGAACTAAAGGCCTCATCGGAGAGACTGTTGGAAAACTGCGTAAGTGCCCTCCAGCTGTCTTCTCCGAGCCATTTCTCCAAACACCTTTCCTGGCGCCCAGAAGTAGGGGCTCTTTCCAGACCTGCAGCCGGGGCTGTGGCTACGTGGGGAGGGATGGGGGCAACGAGACAGGTTACGGTGGGATGGATATGTGGGTGGGGGGTCAGAGGCAGAAAGGAGCTCAGACAGCCCCAAACCCAACCGTTTCTTAGAGAGAACCATCCATCAGCCGCCTCCTGCACACCCCACACTACAGGATCTGCTCTAGTCCGCTAGGTTCCCCCCCTACCCTACCGTGTTTGGTTCACGATACTGTAAAGCGAAGTTTCCTGTCTGCAGCGTAGCCTTTGATGTGGGCCATCTTGTCTACCGGTTCAGGAGCCGGTGACCACCGACCTGAGCTGTGACCGCGTCCCTGGGAGCGGAGGACGGGAGCTCCTGGGGCCACCGGGAGCTCCCCCCGCAGAGCCGGGCAGCTCACACGTTGGGTGTCCGCCCTGTTCCTCCAGGACCCAGCCTGCCTCTAGCTGAGGGAGGCTCTGCTGAGCCAGCCCCTTTGGGGGGAACGTCTGAGGCTGAAAAATGCCCACAGTCCCTCATTTTCTCGGGGTTGCGATCAAAGCAGCTTTGATTAAACGAACAAGCGAAAACCCAAACGTGGAAGCAGTGGGTTGGGACGCTGGCTTTGCGCCGTCCTCCCACCCTGGCCTTCAAAGCGCGGCCAGGGCTTGGCGAGACCCCGGGGCAGAGGCTATGGGCGAGGGGATGGGCAGTTCGGGCTGATGGGTGCTCTTAGCTCAAGCTCAACCCAGATGCTTAGGCCTCAGGCAGAGGAGCGGGCAGAGCGCGGTCTGGAGCCGGGGTGTGTTTGGAAACTCTCCTGGCGCCTTGCAGGCCTTTCCGCCAAGCAGAGCCTCCTCCGGGAGCAGGGGCTGCCTCGGCTGTAACCCGAGCCGCCAAGAGCCAGTGGCCACCTGGACACCCAGAAGCCTCATTTCCCCTCCCCCTGAGCCCCAGGGCAGCCCAGAGCCACTCTGGGCTGTGGGGGCCTCAGCCAGAGCGGGAGGGGAGGCCAGAGGGAGCAGTGACTGAGCACAGCCATCCTGACGGCGAGCCTCCTGGCGCGGGGGGGAATCTGGGTCTGCCCCCTGATCTTGGGCCGCTCCACCAACCAGCCGCGCTTTCCTTTCCGCTGGGACCGTGAAGACCACGGCCTCCTGGGGTTGTGGCACCGATGAGAGGAGATGTTGGGGGTGACGGTGCAGGGGGGCCCTCGCCCATACCAGCCACAGAGGAAGCAACTAGAAGTTACCTGTTGGGATTTCTAGCAAACCTAATGCTCATCTTCGCTCCCCTCGTTAGAGAGAGACAGGCCTGCCGACGTCCACGCGGTACCCGCTGCGGCCCTTCGCCTCTGACTGCCGACCGCCACACTACATCAACAGCTCGGCCGTCCTGCCGTACTTCAGCGCCATCAAACGGCACCCGTGTCTATGCGAAAACGAAGTGGACATCGATGACATCATACAACAGCTCGAAAAGCCCCAATTTCCACGTGGACCAGAAACTGAAGTTTCGGTGCCTGACGACAGCTTTGAATGTAAGAAGTTCACCTGGGCCATTTTCCAGGAGTTTGCGACGTGCGTGAAATCGTTGTAGCCACGGAAACAGGGGCTCCACGGCCATCCGGCGGAGCCTGTTCCTCTTGCAATGGCGAAAGCGGGGGACGCCTTCGGGAAAGATGAGTGACTGCTAAGTGGGCGAACTCTACCACGGGTTACAAGTAAATTCCTCCAGTGAATGACCTCAGTGAACCCCCGGATGACCAGTCCTGCGGGGAGTGAGATAGAGACGTGTGAATGACCTTGAAACAGATTTTGAACTGTCTTTGTTATCCGTCCTGGTATTTATAGAATGTTGTGTTGTTGTTGTTTTTTCTGCAGACTTAAGTTTATTTATTACTCTCCTTGTCTGTACCCTTGTGAGGGCAGGCGCTGGCACCTGTGTTAACTTATTGATATTTATTGTATTGATTGTTAATGCTGCTTGGAGGAGCCCTCGGCACCTATTTAATAAATTATTTTGAACTTTTCTCATAACGCTGTTTGGCATGTTGTGAAGGAGGCTGGAATTAGTGACTGGGAGTCCAGGCCGGGTGGTGTGTGGCTGAGGGAGCAGGGGACATGCTGCAGAAATAGATACGACTTCTACCATTCCGGCCCACTGAACAGGCTGGGTAGCAAAGTACTGTATAGTAATTTTAGCGGCCACAACCGTTTATTGGGCATTTTCGTTAAGCCAGGTCCTGTAAGTACCATTCTTGTCCTCTCTTTAGAGGTGGAGAAACCAAAGTCACAAGTCGTTTGGTTACTTGCTTGAGGCCAGAAGGCTGCTCCGTGGTGGCCCCGGATTCAAGCTCTCTGGCACTCTGCCCGCCCGCCAGCCGTCCCTCCCTGGGGGGTGGGCTGGGCCTCAGGGGCGCTTAGTGCCATGGCTGGCACAGAGCAAGCACTGGGGTGTCTAAGCATGGCTCCCACCGCCTTCCCAACCCCCTGGTCCTGTGAAGGCCTGCTCCTTCCCTCCATCAGTGGCTTCTCCACAGCCCGGGCCGGCGCGGGATCATTTGATTGAATCTTGAGCCCAAAGCTCTTAATGAGTTCTTAGAAGGCATCTGGACTTGTGGTTCTCAAAGCCGTGGGTCTCTGGCCAACAGCAGCAGTGTCTCCTGGCAACGTGTTAGAAATGCAAATCCGTGGGCCCCACCCCAGAGCTGCTGAGTCAGGCAGTTTGGGGTGCAGCCAGCAATCTGTTCTTTAGTGGAACCTCCAGGTCATTCACATACGCACTCGAGCCTGGGAATTGTGGCCTTGAGTCCATCAGCACTTTCATCTTTATGTTTTTTTTTTGAGGGAAACTGAGGCCCAAACAGATAGTAGGACTTGCCCAAGTCTTCATATAAGGGGGATGAATAGATAGTTCAGCCTTGGACTTCTCCACTCTAAGTCCCACCCCAGCCTTTTAAGCTCCCACCCAAATAGCCTAACCTCCAATGACAATGTTTTGGCCAGCCCTCCCACAAACACCCGCTGTGGTGGACAGCCATCATTCTTTTTGACTGTCCACTTATTTACGCATTCGTTGGTTGCTTCTTCTAAATGCCCCGACTGGCGATCGAATCTACAACTTTGGTGCACCAGGATGCTAACCAGCTAACCTACCCGGTCAGAGCCTTGGCATGATTTATTATCGATTAGGTGCCAGAGTCTGTGGAGTTTGTAGACAATTGATGAGATGCAAATGATTCCTACCAAGTGGAGAAGATAACCCCAGAGGTGATGGTTTACTGACCGTAGAACATCAACCAGTGGAACAGCAACCTGAGCATTTTATCCCAGCGTCCATTTCTTCAGGTGACGGAGAGACAGATGAGAGAGATGTTAGTTCCTTGAACAATCCTTTGAATCGATCCGTCCCTTCCTTGATGAGGTGAAGGAAACCTTGGTCTCTGTAGGAGAACGAAGGGTTCATGGTTTGAGACTTAGTTTTGATGGAAAGTAGAGCCAGCCTCCTGCTACGGAAGCCGGAAGCCGAAAAGGCGGGAGATGCTGCCTTCCTTGCAGCAAGGACGTGGGCGTGTGGAGGAAAATGCCTCTCCACTCACAAGACCGGTGTGGGGCTTCCACCCTTAGCCAGTCTCCAGCTCGCTGCAGACACCAAGCAGGCATTACATTCATGATGGCTGCCCGAGTTAGTGCAGACACCCCAGGATGAGGTCTCAGCCCCACAAGATTGCCCCCCACCACTTCAGACACCAATCACAGGTCCGCAGGTCACCCACTCTTGCTAGAACGGCTCACAGAAGTCAGGGACCCACCTACTCTCGTCCATGGTTTGTTACGAAGGATGTGATGACAACTCAGACAGATGCACAGCTGGATGAAGATGTGCAGAGGGTGAGGTCTGGAAGGGTCCTGAGCATCACGCTTCTGCCATGGGGAGCTGATTGTACCCCAATCCTGGCATGTGGATGCAGTTACCAACCCCCATAATTCAGAGATTTTTTTTTTTTTTTTTTTTTAGGGAGGTTAAAATCCAGTAATCTCCAGTTCCTCTCCCTCTGAGGAGGAGGAGAGGGAGGGCAGGAGTGTGGGGCAGCAAGTTCCAAGATTCTGATCCTGGCTTGGTCTGGAGGGTGACCCAGCACCCTGCAGATATCCGGGAGCTCCCCGAGAGTCACTTCGTCACTTCGCTAAACCCAGAGGCACTCCTTTCACTCCAGGAATCACCCACGGCTTCAGGAAAGCCGTGAGAAACTGGGGCAGAGACAAATACACCTCTCCCGTTCTGTCCCAGCCTGGGACCGTGGTAATGCCATCAGACTGTGGCGCAGGGGCTGGTGACACGGAGCAGCAAGCTCAGCACGCTCAGTGTTGCAGAGAGAGACGGCCATCGCCCCCAGGGGTAGCAGGGGCTGAGCTCTTAGTGGCTGCCAACCCCCCACCCTGCCAGGTTCGGGCCCCCTGCCCATCCTTTCATAGACCCGGGTTCTGCCCCCACCAGCCAGAGTGGGCCCAGCTCACAGCTGACGGCCGGGGATCTGGCAGCAGGCAGCTCACGCCATTGGACGAGAGACAGATCCGTGGTACCAGCCACCACCAGGCTTCTGCAGATGACTCAGTGAGTGCTGGGGGGCTGCGCCCCCGTTCTGACTAAAACCACCTCGAGGCTCTTGCAGGGAGAGGAAGCTTTTTGAAGCGTTTGATTTCTCCTCTTGTGTTTCCAGCAAATCCACCTACAGCTTCTCTGATGACGAGGTTTATCTTCTAACCAACCCCCTTCCTTCCTTTGGGGACAGCATCGGGCATTCCAAACACCAGTCTGCCGCCCTCAGGGGGCCCCATGCTGGTTGGGATGCTCTGTTGTCACGGTCTTAACATTCTTGTTGATTCTGAACAAGGGGCCCGACACTTTCACTTCGTACGAGACCCACACGTGGGTGTCGCTGGTCCTGCGGGGGTGTCAGAGTGAAGCACTGATTCCTGGCTTTCACACCGAATGGGTCCGGGCTGGCCCTGGAATCAGTATTTTTACAGCTTTGTTGACATATAATGTGTATGTCTCAAAGCTCCCCCATTTAGAGTGTCCAATTCGATGTCTTTTAAAAATATGTTTATTGCTAGCATAGAGGAAGGGAGAGGGAGAGAGAGACAAAGACATCCGCGATGAGAGAGAATCATTGATCGGCTGCCTCCTGCATGCCCCCCTACTGGGGATTGAGCCTGCAACCTGGGCGTGTGCCCTGACCGGGAGTTGAACCAGAGACCTCCTGATTCATAGGTTGACATTCAACCACTGAGCCACAGTGCTTTGACTCGATGTCTTTTTTAGTATAGTCACAAAGTCGTGCAACCGTCATCACTAACTCGGGGACATTTTCATTACCCCCAAAAGAAGCTAGCACCCGTTAGCTGGCACCTTCCCCAACTTCCCTCCCCCCGGTTCTAAGACCACTGATCTGCTTTCTGTCTCTGTGGACCTGCTGGGTCCTGTCCACAGAATCACACACGACCTGGCCCTCTGTGTCCCGCGTCTCTCACTCAGCGTCGTGGCCTCAAGCAGCGCCCACGTGGTAGCAGGTGTGGTGCTCCATTCCTTCCAGGTGATGGTGGAGTGAGATGGGTCCCGTGAGGCCTGACACAGGTGGCCCACCAGCTGGTGACACGCCCTCGATGCCTCCGTTCCCCATTTATCAGAAACAAGCAGCATTTGGAGGGGAGATGAGGGAAGAGATTAGGGCCTGACTTGCTCCTTTCCATCAAAGCCACCTGCCACAGTATCACAGAAAAGAAAACCAACACGATTCATTCTCACCTTTCTCGAAAGTGGCAACATGGGGCAGAGATGCCTGCAGGGGACCAATCCTAAGTTACCCAGAACGTCGCCAATGAGGACTTCTAAAGAATGACAACTCCTCCGGGTGGTCATCTGCCCAAATCAAGAAAGAGGCACAAAGATCAGCAGAAGTCGGCATTTTTGCGACAAATTTAGTGTCTCCTCCACCCAATGATTCCCATGGCATATCTTGTGGTCAAAACAACCCCAAGTGATGACTTTTAAAATTCAAGTGCCACTCACCCAAAAAGTAAAGGAAAACAAACTGATAAGCCAGGGTCACAGAGAAGCAAACACTAATACAATAACACTATTTATTTCAGGGGGCACTTGTAAATTTGCCCGATTTATAAAGGAACAACAGGGAATATAAAGCTGTAAGACATTTTTAAGCAATGTCATTTTTTTTTCTTATTCTGGAGAATGAAGGGGAGAGAGGAAAAATAGAAAGAAAATAGAAGAGGCAATCGGATAATGAGAGAGAAAAGAAAGAGGGAGAGGGATCCTTTAATATAAAATGAGAAATCAAATAGCCAATAAAGGTGAAACTATGCTCAACATCACTCATAACAAAGAAACACAAATGTGCAGACGATCGTGTTTTCTGCCCATCCAATCAGTGATGAGGCGTGAGGGTGAGGTTGTGATGAGAAAAGCCCATTCTATTCCTCCCCCCCACCCCCACCCCCCACATACACACACGTAATCCTCTCCTGGGATTCTATTGTAATGAGATTTCCTAAGGAGATGATCAGATGCTTGGACAAGACACACGCCTCATATTCAAAACAGCGCTAATGATAACATCAAAAACAAACAAGGAAACTAGAGCGGAAACAACCTGTGTGAATAAAAGTCTTCCCAGAAGTAGGCACCAGGATGGGATTCTCCGTGCAAAGGAGTTATTAGCAGCTGAGCTGGCGGGAGCAGGTTGGGCTGGGCGATGGGGCCCACCCAGGCAGGCCTGCTCCTTGCTGAAGGAGACAGGGAAGGAAGGGGGGCTGGTGGCATCGTCTGAGACCCCAGGCTTTCCCAAGAGAGCTGAGACACACACAGCGTCGTTGGCTGGGCGGGGGGCCGGGGGGAGGCAAGCCCCTGAGTGCGGGGCTGACGGGTTTCAAAGCACTGTGTTTGGGCTCAGGTCATTCTACCTCCCAAAGGAGGAGTCTGAGAGGCAGTTTCATGGCTGCGGTATAACCCCGATGCCCCAAAACAAGGGAATGGCTGAAACAAAACAAAACAAACAAAAAACGATGGCATTATGTGGCCATTCAAAATCATTTTCTCAAAGAAGAGTTAATGATATGGTAAAAAGCAGGATACAAATGTATTTACGAAGATCTCTATTAAGTTTATGTGTGTGTATATGTGAGTATGTGTAACATATAGGGCCAGAAGGCAAGACTGGAAAAGAAGTACCTTTGAGGATAGGAGTAATTTTCTTTATATTTATATCATGTTCAAAATTTTCTAAAATCAGTATCTATTATTTTAGAAATCAGTAAAATAGACACAACTTCAAATTTTAAACGTTTTTAATTGATATTTATTTATTTATTTATTTAGAGAAGAAAAGAGAGGGATAGTTAGAAACTTCAATGAGAGAGAAACATCATCCATAGGCTGCCTCCGGCATGCTCCCTTACCGGGGATCCAGCCTACAACTCGGGAATCAAACCAGTGGCCTCTTGGTTCCTGGCTTGATGCTCAACCACTGAGCTACATTGGCTGGACAGAACTTCAAGTTTTAAAAGAAACTGCAGCCAGGGAAAAGAGGATGAAATTCGGAGAGGTTTGAAGGATTTTACAAGTGATAAAGGTCAAATTCTTTGGCCACCTCAAGGCAGCTCACTTCAGTGTTGAAGTGGTTCCTGCCTTCCTTTCTTTTCTTCCCTCCTTCCTTCCTTCCTTCCTTCCTTCCTTCTCTCCTTCCATATATATATATATATATATATATATTTAGTGATTTCCAAGAGGAATGGAGGAAAGATAGAAACATCAATGATGAGAGAATTTGATGTGCTGCTTCCTGCACGTCCCATACTGGGAATCAAACCATGACCGCCTGATTCATAGGTTGATGGATGCTCAACTACTGAGCCATCCCAGCCCGGCGAAGGATGCTTATTTCTTCTCACTGATCTCTGCAATTACACTAGAATCCACTGTTCACAGCTGTTCATATTCCTGGCTAAATGGCATAGCCAAAGTAGCCTATCAGGGCAGATTGTTCCTTGCAGTGTAACTGTGCAGTATTGTTACTCCCTCCCACCCCCCACTTTCTCTTTAAGTGTAGTACTCTATAATGGGAAGAGATATTTAGAATGACAATTGTAAGGGTCCTGGAGATCCCAGCTTTATTCATTTAATTATTCAAACACATTCTTTCCCCAACATTGGTGCTAAGAACATATATTCTTGGATTTGGTTTCTGGTCCTCATCTCTATTCTCGTATTAGTAGAATCAAACAATATGTGCCTTTTGAGTGTGGCTTCTCTCACTCAGCATCAGGTTTTCAAGGTTCATCCACATTGTAGTAGGTACCAGTGCTCATTCCTTTTCATGACTGAGTAATTTATACATCTATAGATCCCATTTTGCTTATTCATTCATCAGTTCAAGGACATGTGAGTTGTTCTACATTTGGCTATTATTTTTTTCATTGGGTTATTTTTCATTTTATTGTTGATTTGTAGAAGTTATTTTTTCTGGATATTAAGCCCTTACTACATACATAATTTGCAATTTTTTCCCCATTCTGTGGGTTGCCTTTTCACTTTTTTTTCCATTTTACTTTAAAATATGTTTTTATTGATTTCAGAGAGGAAGGGAGAGGGCCTTTTCACTTTCTTTTTTTTTATCTTTATTATTCAAATTATTACATTTGTCTCTCTTTTTTCCCCTCCATAGCTCCCCTCTACAACTCTCGGCACAGTTGTAGAAAATCTCTTGTTAATAGAGTTATAGATTTATTCTGGACTCTCAATGGAATAGAAATGCATGCCTTGACAGGTCTATGCTTAAAAAACATTTTTCTTAATTTAATAAATCTTTATTGTTCAGATTATAGTTGTTCCCATAACTCCCCTCCACCCGGCTCCCACCCCTTCCTCTGCCCTTACCTCCATTGTCCTCATCCATAGGTGTACAATTTTTGCCCAGTTTCTCCCTGCACCCCCTTCACCCTTTTCCCCCTGAGAATTGTCGGTCCACTCCCTTTCTGTGCTCCTGATTCTATTATATTCACCAGTTTATTCTGTTCATCAGATTTTTAATTCACTTGATTTTTAAATTAATTTGTTGATAGATATGATTTGTTGTTCATAATTTTTATCTTTACCTTTTTCTTCTTCCTCCTCTTAAAGAGTACCTTTCAGCATTTCATATAATACTGGTTTGGTATTGATGAACTCCTTTAGTTTTTCTTATCTGTGAATCTCTTTATCTGACCTTCAATTCTGAAAGATAGCTTTGCTGGGTAGAGTAATCTTGGTTGTAGGTTCTTGCTATTCATCACTTTGAATATTTCTTGCCACTCCCCTCTGTCCTGCATAGTTTTTGTTGAGAAATCAGCTGACAATCATATGGGTGCTCCCTTGTAGGTAATTAACTGTTTTTTTCTTGCTGCTTTTAATATTCTTTCTTGTCTTTTGCTCTTGGCATTTTAATTATTATGTATCTTAGTGTGGTCCTCTTTGGATTCCTTTTGTTTGGGGTTCTGTGTGCTTCCTGGACTTGTAAGTCTATTTCTTTCACCAGGTGGGGGAAATTTTCAGGCATTATTTCTTCAAGTAGGTTTTCAGTAATCTTGCTTTCTCTCTTCTTCTGCCACCCTCATAATTCTGATGTTGGTATGCTTGAAGTTGTCCCAGAGGCTCCTTACACTATCTTCAAATTTTTGGGTTCTTTTTTCTTTTACAGTTGTTGTTTTCTGCTTCTTTGTATTTCAAATCTTTGACTTGATTCTTGTATTCCTCTAGTCTGCTATTAGGTCTCTGTATAATATTTTTTATTTCAGTTAGTGTATGTTTAATTTCTAGTAGGTCCTTTTTCATCTCTAGTTGGTCCTTTTTCATCACCTTTTGGGTCTCACTAAATTTATCCATCTTTTCTAGGAAATTCTTGAAAAACCTTATAACCGTGGTTTTGAACTCTATATCCAGTCATTTGCTTTCCTCCATTTCTTTCGTTTGTTATCTGTTTTCTTGTCTGCACACTTTTGCTGCTTCCCTGAGTTGGTAGAGTAGCTTTGTGTGCTAGGTGTCCTATATGGCCCAGTACCTGAGGCCACCTTCCCAGTTACCTAAGGTGGACACTCTTGGTGTACTCCTTTGTGGACTATGTGTAGAGCTTGTTGTAGTTAAGTTTTGATTGTTGGTATCACTGGGGGGAATTGACCTCCCAGCCAATTGGTTGTGAGGATCAGCTGTGTCTACACTGGGAGAACTTCTGTGCTGGAGTCAGCCTTATGATACAAGACTTGCAAGGCTGAGCAGACAACCTTGGCTTCCCTTCAGCCTTGCCCTACATGGTGGTCCCTGGGTCTCAGTGTCCCTCGGTAATAGCTGCAGCCCTCTCTGTGTGCACGCATGTGCCTCCAGACCTGTGCCTTTTCAGCTCCCCTGAGTTTTTGTGCACTGTGGGGACCTGTATGAGTCTGGGTCCCCAGGGTCTTGCCTGAAACTGGGATGCAGTGCAGTCGGAGCTGGATTTCAGCGTAGTTGGGAGGTTCTGTCTTCCTCCCGCTAGAGAAAGCCAGTGGCACAATCAGTAGTCAGCCCTCTGTGTGCACACTTGTGCTCTCGCGCTTCCAGACCTCTACCTTTTGCAGCTCCCCTAAGTTTCCGAGCACTCCTCCCTTTTCACGACAGTCCAGTTTCTTCCCGTATGAGTCTTGCCCGGACCTGGGGTTCAGTGTAGTCAGAACTGGGGTTCAGTGCAGTTGGGAGTTTCTATCTCCCTCCCACTAGAGGAATCCAGCCAAGCA
The DNA here is from genome assembly GCA_011751065.1 of Lasiurus cinereus. NCBI lineage: Eukaryota > Metazoa > Chordata > Mammalia > Chiroptera > Vespertilionidae > Lasiurus > Lasiurus cinereus. The sequence goes on along the minus strand of JAAGEH010000417.1, from coordinate 14,622,818 downwards.
CTCCACTGCCCGTCTTCTCCACATAGGTGTCTCAGTATCTCAGCTTTTTGCAGCTCCTCTGAGTCTCCATGAGCCCCTCTCTTTCCTTCTAGTTATAGAATTTCCACTCAGCCAGCTTTCCTATGGTTCTGGATGATGTCTGTTCTATCTTTTAGCTGTAGTTTTGAAATTGTTGTGCGAGGCAGTTTACGTGTTCACCTATACCGCCATCTTGGTTTTCTCTTGATGCATCTATCTTAATGCCAGTATCACTCTGCCTCAAGTACCGGAGATTTGTAGTAAGTTTTGAAATCAGGAAGTGTGAGCCCTCCAACTTTGTACTGCTTTTTAAAGGTTGTTTGGGCCCTTCTGGGTCCTCTGCGTTTCCACGTGAATTTTAGGATCAGCTTGTTCATTTCTGCAAAAAAGGGATTTGTAATTTTGATAGGAATTTCACTAACTCTGGAGATCACTTTAGGGAGGATTAGGCAATACTTTCTTTCAATTCATGAGCACTGGATATCTTGCTTCCTTTAATGTCATTCAACATTTTTGTAAATTGAGAAGTTCAATTATATAACATTAACCATCTTAAAGTGTACAATTCAGTGGCATCTTAGTATGATCACAATGTTGTGTGACCATCACCTCTTAAGTTGAAAAACATTGTTATCGTCCCAAAAGGAGACACCACACCCATTAAGCAGTCACTCCTCCTCTCCCTCCCCCGGCCCCTGGCAACATTCATCTGCTTTCTGTCTCTATGGACTCCCCATTCTGGATATTTCATATCAATGGGATCCTACACTATGTGGCCTTCTGTGTCTGGCTTTTCTCATTCTGCATCATGTTTTGGAGGTTCCTCCATATTGTAGCAGGCGTCAGTCCTTTATTCATTTTTGTGGCTGAATAATATTCCTCAACAATGTTTTATAGTTTCCAATGTTTTATAGTTTCAGTCCTACACTTCCTTGATTAAGTGCATTCCTATGTTTTACTCTCTTTGATGCTATTGTGCATGAATTTGTTTATTGCTAGGTCCAGAAAGAAGCAGATATTTGTATATTGATCGTGTGTCCTGTGACCTTGCTGAACTCATTTAGTAGCTCTAATAGTTGTGTGTGTGTGTGTGTGTGTGTGTGTCCATCTTTGGGTTTCCTCAATATGGCATCATGTCATATGTACATATAGACCGCTTTTCCTTCTTCCTGTCCTACCAACCTGCAGTATTGAACAGAAGCGGGGGCACAGACATTCCTGTCTTGATCCTGTCTTAGATGGGAAGCATTCAGTCTCCCACCATTAAACACCTCAGCTGTGGGGTTTTCATAGATGCCTGTGTCAGGAAGAGGAAATCCGTTCTACTCCTCGTTTGTTGAGTGTTATTACAAAAGGTAAGCCTTAGCTGTAAAATAAGGATAATAATTTCTACCATCCACAGATCTTTTAAGGATAAAAATGGGACTACAGAGGCTAAGTTCCCCAGTCAGACACACCCATGTCTACAGCTCAGATTCACACTGGGTGCTAGTGACACCCAGCAAGTTATATAAGCCTCAACTTCCTTATCTTTGAAGTGGGTTGATAATAGCACCTGTGTCGTAGGGTTGCTGAGTCAGCCCAGGCAGTGAGTGGTAGATGTGATTTAAATCATGAGCTTCCTGAGTGAGTGCCCAGGACACAGTCGCTTTGTGCTTTGGTAGATGACTGATAAAACGACATGTGCTCCCTGTCCTTAGGAAGGTGTGATCACGTGAATGCAGTACTGACAACTGCCAAGCACAAGATGGCATGTGATGTGAGGGACAGAGATGGAGCGATGGAAGTAGTCCAAAGTGGGGTGGCCAGAGCAGGCCAGAGAGGAGGAAGCACAAAGCCTTCCAGGGGGAGGGGCGCTTGGCAGAGGAAGAGGGAAGAAGTGTGGGGGATGGCTACATAACAACAAGGGGTCCATTTTGCCTGGCACCTGGGCCACTTCACGGCGAGTGATGGGAGATGAGGTTGCCACACTAAGGACTGGGGCTTCATTCTACCAGGGTAGTAGCTCAGGAAGTGCTGGGAGGAGATGCAGATGAGATTAAGAGATTGTTTGAAAAAGGGATGGGTGTTAGGAAGCTGATAGCTCTTTCCTGGCCGTAGAGCCCAGAATCCAGGAAGGTACTGTTATGACAAACTCAGTGCTGACCTGTACAGCTGTGTCCTCCACATGAAATGGAACTACAGTTAATGACATTTCAGAGGAAGAATTCACAACACGCGATTTGATGAATGAAAAAGGAGCAGGAAGTGACTAGAAACCCACACTTCTAGTCATGTTGCTCATATTGACTAATGTCATCCCAATAAATTTAAATAAAAATTAAAAAGGGGGGGGGCAGGCCGAAACTGGTTTGGCTCAGTGGATAGAGTATCAGCCTGCAGATTGAGGAGTCCCAGGTTCGATTTCAGTTGCCCCAACTGAATGTGCTTGGTTGCGGGCACATTCCCCGGTGGGAGGTGTGCAGGAGGCAGCTGATCAATGATTCTCTTTCATCAATGTTTCTGACTCTCTATCTCTCTCCCTTCCTCTCTGTGAAAAATCAATAAAAATATATTAAGGGACAATCCAAGATGGCGGCATAAGTAAACACCTACACTGCTGCCTCGAACAACAATTTCAAAACTACAACTAAAGGACAGAACGGACATCATCCAGAACCACAGGAAAGCTGGCTGAGTGGAAATTCTACAACTAGAGGGAAAGAGAGGGGCTCACGGAGGCCCAGAGGAGCTGCAAAGAGCTGAGGTACGGAGACGCGCACGTAGAGAGAGCGTGTGCCGGAGTACCTGGCTGGTTTTCTCTGGCGGGAGGGAAACGGAGACTCTCAAAGACATTGAACCCCTTATCCTACAACACTAAACCCCAGATCCAGCCAAAACTCATACGAGGGAGTTTGGACCGTGAAAAGGGAGAGGTGCATGGAAATTTAGGGGAGTCGCAAAAGATCAGAGGTCTGGTGGTGGCGTGCTCGGCACTGCGCAAAGGACAGACTGCTGATTGTGCCGCTGGCTTTCTCAAGAGGGCGGGAGACAAACCCTCCCAACTGTGCCACTTCTGACTCCACTAAGCCCCTGTTTCAGGTGAAACCCTGGGGACCTAGACTCCTGTGGTCCTGGAGCGCAGGGGAGCCGGAAAGATAGCAGTCTAGAGGCACTGTGGGCACGCACAAGGACCACTCCAGCGATTACCCAGTCACGTGAGACTCAGGGGCCGTGGAGGGCGGGTCCGATTGAAAGGCAAGGCAGTCCCTTAAGCCCTGAGACTCCACCCATCCCAAGCTCAACAGAGAGGCTTCTGTGTTTTTGCAGGTCTGGTATCATAAGGCTGAATCCAACACAGAAGTTCTCCAGGCATAGTGAAAATGCCGAGACAAGGGAAGGGATCACAAACAAAAGAAATGGAGGAAAACAAATGACTGGATATAGAGTTCAAAACCACACTTATAAGGTTTTTTAAGAATATCCTAGAAAAGTTGGATAACGTTAGTGAGAGCCAAGAGGAGATGAAAAAGGACCAACTAGAGATGCAAAAGATCCAACTAGAGATGGAAAAGGACCAACTAGAGATGGAAAAGATCCAACCAGAGCTGAAAAAGGACCAACTAGAAATTAAACATACACTGACTGAAATAAAAAATATTATACAGAGTTCTAACAGCAGACTAGAGAAAGGCAAGAATCAAGTCAAAAATTTGAAACATGAAGAAGCAGAAAACACTCAACTGGAAAAGCAAGAAGAGAAAAGTATCCAAAAATGTGAAGATAATGTAAGGAGCCTCTGGGACAGCTTCAAGCGTACCAACATCAGAATTGTGGGGGTGCCAGAAGAAGAGAGAGAGCAAGATACTGAAAACCTATTTAAAGAAATAATAACTGAAAACTTCCCACATCTGGTAAAAGAAATAGACTTACAAGTCCAGGAAGCACACAGAACCCCATATAAAAGGAATCCAAAGAGGATTACACCAAGACACATCACAATTAAAATACCAAGAGCAAAAGACAAAGAGAGAATATTAAAAGCAGCAAGAGAAAAACAGTTCATTACCTACAAGGGAACACCCATATGTCTGTCAGCTGATTTCTCAACAGAAACGATGCAGGCCAGACGGGAGTGGCAAGAAATATTCAACGTGATGAATAGCAAGAACCTACAACCAAGAATAATCTATCCAGCAAAGCTATCATTCAGAATTGAAGGGCAGATAAAGAGCTTCACAGATAAGAAAAAGCTAAAGGAGTTCATCAACTCCAAACCAGTATTATATGAAATGCTGAAAGGCACTCTTTTAGAAGAGGAAGAAGAAAAAGATAAAAGACAAAAAATTATGAACAACAAATACATATCTATCAACAAGTGAATCTAAAAATTAAGTGAATTAAAAATTTAATCAACAGAATAAACTGGTGAATATAATAGAATCAGAAGCATAGAAAGGGAGTGGACTGATAATTCTGAGGGGTATAGGGGTGAGGGTGTACAGGGAGAGACTGGACAAAAATCATACACCTATGGATGAGGTCAATGGGAGGGAGGTAAGGGCAGAGGGAAGGGTGGGAGTTGGGTGGAGGGGTGCTATGGAGGGGAAAAAAGAGAAACAAATATAATAATCTGAATAATAAAGATATAACTTAAAATATATATATATATATATTTAAAAAGGGGGGGGGCAGGCAGGATGCTGCCAGAAAAAGAGAATCAGAAGGACTCCAGGATATTAAAAAGGAGAATGGTCTTGGCCATGGTGTTAATAAAATCTGAGAAATTTGGACCTAGCCAGTATGCCTCAGTGGCTAGAGCGTTGGCCTGCAAACTGAAGGGTCCTGGATTTGATTTTGGTCAAGGGCTCAGTCCCCAGTAGGGGGCATGCAAGAGGCAGGTGATCAATGAATCTCTCTCATGGTTGATGTTTCTCCCTCTCCCTTCCTCCCTGAAAGCAATAAAAACATATTTTAAAAAATAACTGAGAAATTTAGAAGAAGGTCTGATTTGTTGGGAATGGGGAAGAAGGCAGGGAAGAGAGGTGACGAATAGCTAAGTAGCTGACATGACAGGTTCGGGCCATTTCATCCTTACAGCAACCCAGTGGGGAGGTGTATCATTAGCCACATTTCACAGATAAAGACTTTCTGGTCCAGACAGGTTGTCACTGCCCCAAAGCAGCCAGGAACCAAATGGTGGAGTTTGGGTTTTTGACTAAATGCAACAGGAAGCCACTGGAAGTTAAAGCAGGGAAGAACACAGTGCATCTTAAGTGACTTTAAAAAGCTGACTCTAGCCAAAACCAGTTTGGCTCAGTGGATAGAGGGTCGGCCTGCGGACTGAAAGGTCCCAGGTTCGATTCCGGTCAAGGGCATGTACCTTGGTTGCAGGCACATCCCCAATAGGGGGCGTGCAAGAGGCAGCTGATCGATGTCTCTCTCTCATTGATGTTTCTAACTCTCTATCCCAGTCCCTTCATCTCTGTAAAATATATTTTAAAAAATATATTAAAAAAAAAAAGCTGACTCTAGCTCTGTGGCGACAATGGATGGCAACAAAGGGTGGAACCTAGATGTTGGTGCCGTCACCGGGCCAGGTGATGAGGCGACAGCGTATGGATTACCATGATGGCAGTGCAGTGGGGAGGAGCAAAGGACCTGTGATTACTTTGGAGGCAACACTGACTAATGGCAGAAAGTGAAGAAAAGGAAGAAGTGAGGGTGATGTCTGAATTTTTGTTTTGAGCAGCGGGGAATCAAGATGCAGGTTTGGGGATGTCTGAGTTGGGACAGGTGAGATCGAAAGTCAGTGAAAGGCTGCTAGAAGTAGAGAGACTCAGGAGAAACTTGTGAGTAGAGAGGAATGAGTCAGATGGAAGAGGAGAAGAGAGATGACTTTTCAAGGGACAGAAGTGGTAACGCAAGAAAAAGCCCCAGTGGGAGATGGGGACCCACCCGGCTGTGTGCATAGGGGATTAGATCTGTGACCCTTTCTGTCCGTGGAAAGTGCTCTCCTGTGGGCTTTCCCCCTGTGCCTGGCTCACCCTGCTTGTCCTGCTCAGGCATCACCTACCCAGGGGACCTTCCTGATCCCCTTCCAGGCTGGTTTCTGCCCCTCCTCATGCTCCCCATGCTTACCCAGCACTCACAGGTTTTGTTGTGTCTCCAATACAGTCCCTGTTGGGTTCCCTGAGCTGAGTGCAGATTCCACTCTCAGCTCACACTCCTTGACCAAAGACTGGAGGAGAGAGCAAAAAACTGGGTGAACTAGTGGCGGGTGTTGGGGGCGGAGTACAGTATGTACAGTAGGGGTCGTTCAGCTACACGGATGGGTGGGCTGGGGACTCAGGAGACACCAACGGGTTGGAGTCTGGGCTTCAGAGGCAGGTGAGGGGCAGGTGGGAAAGACTGTAATCCCTGTCACCAGGCCCCACTGCCACCACAAATCTGTAATGGAAACAGCTAGCCCTGTTGGGTCACTTCCCCCAGGAGCGAAAATCAGTCAGACTAGATGAAGAGATTAGATTATTTGCCGCACCATACCCATTAAGGCAGGAAAGTAGACGCTTATCTGAGAAAGCCTTTCCCCTTTTTAAATATAAGGGTTTTCTAGCTAAGAATTCGGTGAAACAGAAAAATCTGATCAGAACTCCCCATTCCCCAGGTTTCTCATGAACTGTGACTTCGTAGCTTTTCACAGGAGCCTTCCCGTGACCAACATGGCAGGCGTTTATGCAACGCTGGAAATGGCATTAAGAACACATTTACTGTTCACAGGATTAAAGCCACAGGATCTCTGGGGTTTGCTTCAAAATAATGGGGGCGGGGGTGGGTGGAGTGCATATACGACAGGATTAACCCTTGGTGGATCATTGTGAAAAGGGATGAATGGGCCCGCTGTTCATTACACTGTTCTACTTCAGTGGATGCTGGAGATTGTCTGAAATAAAGATAAAAAAGCACACTTACTGAAATTTAGGACAAGTGCAATCACACCACCCCCCAGAGGCTCAATTTTTAAATATATATGTATATATATTTTTATTGATTTCAGAGAGGAAGGGAGGAGGAGAGAGGTAGAAGCATCAATGATGTGAATCATTGATTGGCTGCCTCTTTCATGCCCCCCCAATGGGGTTCGAGCCCGCAACCCAGGCATGTGCCCTTGGCCAGATTCGAATCTGGGACCCTACAGTCCGCAGGCTGACACTCTATCCACTGAGCCAAGCCGGCTAGGGCCAGAGGCTCAATTTAGATGCTGACATACTGAAAAGAGCTACCAGAGAAGATACATTCTGTTCTGTAGAATTGAGTCCACATCTGAGGTGAAGTGTCTTTAAATGCCACGTTAAGAGTTCTTATCCAATCTGAACCTAACTATGCAATTACAGCCTCAATTATGAAACTCGACTTTTTATATTCAGTATGTAGTCATATAAGTCAATCTCGAAACCTTGTTCCACACCTCGTCAGTGTGACATCTCACACCCTAGCTGCCCCCTCTGTCCCTGACGTCTGACCCCTGCATCTGATAGGGAGGAGACATGACTAGTCTCGGACTTTTCCAAGCTCAACTTGACGTAAGATATTGTGAGGCAGAATGGGGTGAACATTATGATGTGAACTCTTTGTGAAATGATGGTGCATGGATGTGGGTTAGGGTTAAGGCAGAGGGGATAGAAAAGTGGATAATAACCTTGAAAGAAACTTAAAAGACAAACTTGATAGGGCTTGGTGTCGGGGGAAGGAAAGGAGAGATGGGGGCATCTAAGATAATGCTGGGATTTGGAGCATGGAGAGCCCATTGACAAGATAAAAAGTCACCTTTCAGCATTTTCACTCTGACCCATGTCAACTCGACTGTTGCTTCCTCTATGAAATGGGAATAACCATACCACCAACCTGAGAAGCATCCACAGGTGTGGATGTCCCTGTGGTGGCTCCACGCCTGAGAGAGGAATGGGAATCACTTGTGCACTAGCCACACTCGCTCTAAACTCTCTGCTCCTCCCTTCCTAGCCCATCCGAGCTCTCTCTCTCCAAATTATGCCCAAGCATCTTCCTTACTTAACATGGAGCTGAGCTAAAAAACGTACAAAGATCCAGACACCGGCTGCTTAGCTCATTGGCAGTCACCTCCCTATGGCTGGAAGGAGTTCACATGCCGCTCACCTCTCTCCAGGGCCCCGACCCTCAAAGGCCCACGTCTTGTTTTGTGTCATGAACTTCTTTTCCTTGAGGGAGGCCTTGGGGTTTGATCAGACAAGAACCTGTGTAGCAAACTACTGCATTTTAGTCAAGAGATACAGATCTGGGCAGTTGGTACAAGCGCCACTCAACTCTGCCCGCCTGGTGAGTTCACAGGCAGAATTGGGGAGTAAGGGCCCCTTTGGTGGAGGCCTCTGTAAACCACTACCTTCTGGAGACACCTCCAGAATGCCGCCACCTCGGCCTCTGTCCTCACTCCAACGTCTCCACTGCAGGCAGCGTCCCCACCTCTAGGCCAGGAGGCGCAGCCAGGCGGCACTCTGCCTGTCCTCCTTTTACCGGCTCCCCATAGACCACAAGGCAGCACTGAGGACCACGCACCACGGGTGTTTCCAAAAAATACGGCTTTTTATTGTTTTGTGTGTAAAGTAGTTTTCAAACTGCATTGTAGTGTTGAACACAGCTGGTGGAAACATGCTTCTCGACACGCATGACAGGACTGTGCTCTGGGCGACGTGAGCCTGCGGGAGCCTCGGCTGCCCAGACTCCGTGGGGTTTGTTTCGCGGACGGGGTAACTGTCTCCTAAAGGAGCCCTGACACCTCACCAAAGCTCCCGGCAGGAGAAAGCGAACCACTGACCAGGCAATGGGAACCCGGACACGCTAAAGAGCGTGGTGTCTGGGCGCTGAGAGGGTTCAGGTGTGGGGCAGCAGGCGGCATGGCAGAGGCTGTGCTCGGCTCCCTCTCGAGCACACAGCTGGGTCGGGTCTCGTAGAGCCGGGCCCTTCTTACCTTCTAACTGCAGGATGTAAACTCTATGGAAATGTATAAAACTTGATTTTCTCCCAACCCTGCACACGCTCAGTTCTTGAGCGCAACATATCTCTATTCAGAAACGCAGAAGAGAATTCTTCAAATCAGTGACGCCCAAGGTCTATTGTGGAACCAAAATTATGACTGGGAGGTGAAGGTGAATTTTGCTACATAATTGGAAAGGAATTTCACAAAAATAAAATTTCATTAACACACACACACACACAACACACACACACACACACACACACACACACAGTCAAAGCCAACATTCAGTATAAAAAAGTTCCCTTTGTTTCTCCAATAATGCTTTTCACAAGCCCGACAAGGAAACAGGAGAGCCACATCCTCAGAAGAGACTCAGGCAGCTGACCCTGGGGAGGAGCTCGATGGGGAGTGGGGGAATCCTAACGCTTCTCCCTGTTCCTGGAGCCCCTCCCACCACAAAGACCTCTGAGTGGGCCACAACCAAGGCAGCTCCTGAATGGTACAAGCACGTCGAGCTTCCAAGCTCTTCCATCCTCCGCCTCACCCTCCTCTCCCAGTTCAGACGTGGAGAAAACCTTAAAGTGTGAGGCACTGAGCCGGAGGCGGCCACATCAGGGCTCCCAGCTCCATCCCAGCCAGGAACACTGGGGAGCCAGTTCACCTACTGCAAAGAGCTGAACAGGAAGCAGGGAATCTCTGGGAAAGGCAACTCTCCCACCAGAGAGAGCAGCCCAGCTTACACCCAGTTAGTGGGACGAGACCAGAGGGGAGAGGGCTGCTGAGGAGGAGTGATGAGGCAATGCTCCAAGCCTGCCCATCCGAGCCAGTGAGGTAAAAGAACTGAACTGAGGAGGCAAGGGCAGGCAGGGGCAGGCAGCGCCTGGCCCATAGCACCCACTCCTTGCTTGCTGACCGAGTCTGCTGGCCAAGTGTCGGGGGGCGGGGGGAGTGGAAGGAAAGGACAGACACACAGTACAGCCCCGCTCCTCTGATGAGCTCTTGTTCAGCCAGATAACAAACACTTGTGATCTTGAAAACAATCACCCTGCTGCCCCAGGATTCCTTTGGTGGAAAGCCAGGCCTCACAAGGAAGGAGGCCCAGCCTGAGAGGCAGCTGGGGCAGAGCCAGCCAGAACTGCACATGGAGACAGGGGTGTCTGACCCCTTTTGGAGGTGGCTGTGCTAGGAAGAGGCAATGAATGATGTCACTCACTACCACATCCCTTCACCTGGGATAGGACAAAGGGGCAGGCAGGACACCATGCTGGATGGGGCTCTTCCCCCTGTGGCCGTCCCGCCACAAGCCCGACCAGAAAACAGCCCCCAGGTGGTGAGCCAGGAGAGCCACATGTCCTCTAAGAATCTAAGTTTATTTTTCTATTGGCCAAACACACCTTCAGGCCCGACCTCTGGAAAGGTGAGATGGGGTCATGTCACAAGGACGGAAGTGGAGAGAGGTGGGTGCCCAAGGACACATATGCAACCTCAATCCACAGCATGCTGGGGATTTCACTGCCTGCCCCAGCCCCTCCTCCCAGCAGCACTAATTTCTGAGTGGGAACTGCTTCCCTGGTGCTCTGAAAACCGCTGCAAAGCTGCGCGTCTGCCACAGGTCGGGCCTGCTGAGGGGTGACAGCAAGTGTGTAAGGCGCTTGGGACAGGAGGGACAGGCCTTTCCGCTTTCAGAAAGCCCCACAGCGGTCTCTGCAGCCCCACTCATTGTGAAAGAGTAAAGAGCAGTGCAGGGAGCTGATGGCACAGAAAGATTTCACAGAAATACTTGCAGAATATATATGTACCAGACAGGATTTTTTCCCCTTTTCAGATCGATTTTCTCATTCTCCAAAGTGTCAGCATTTTTTTATGCGAGTTGGACAGGATGGAAGTGAAAAGTGTAAACAAACCACAGCCCCATGGTCAGCGTCTACTGGAGGCCGTTGGCAGACTGCTTCAGTTTCCCCATGCCCTGGTCGGGACTCAAGGATAGAGGTCAAGAGACCCTTGTGCTGACCAGATTCATCAGGCAAGATTCAAAAACAAGAAAACCTGGAGGACAAGCAACAGTGTGTCTGCAATAGGAGAAAAGCTTTGTAGCTCTACAGCCACGGTAATCATGAGCACCAAGAGAAATGGATTTAAGTAAATACCTCAAACAGAAACATGCCACACAGACACACACCCTTCAAAGTCACACACAGCTGAACAGCCTTCAACAGAACCTGATCACTAAATCAGCAAAAGGGGGAGATGGAGAGAGGTAGGCCAATGAAGCAAGAGGCCAATTTTATATCCCACTGAATTTGTCTTAAAAAAGGACTCCCAGCAAGTGGTGGGGAGAAAGCTACAGATTTAAGAGAGGTCTAGGCTGGGCCAAGCACTGCAACCACCCACGTGGTTTATGAAGGCACAGATCTGTGGAGGGGCCAAGCTCACGCCCCTCCATGAGCCCTAACAGCTGCGAATGTTGGTCTTCCCCTTTTGAGGGGACTTCATGTTTATCTGGGGGTAACGGTGGTTCTCTTACCACATCCTCATGGAAATGAGGAACCAGCCCAGCCTCATCTTGTGCTTGCCTCTCAGGAGAGGGATCTGGAGGCCTGTAAACACGTGTTCTGGGGAAGCTGAGGGGGTGAAGCATAGATCGGGGAGCAGGTGACAGGTTAGTGACCTGCGGCAGAGGTGGTGGTGCGGACGGCCACAGGGGGAAGAACCCCCATCCAGCCTCCAATACCCAAGGGCACCTTCCTCAACCCTCCAGGAACCAGGGGGAGCCTCCTAATGGATCAGAACCTTAGGAGGTAGCTGTGGTCCCCCTCACATGGCTTCTGGGCCCTCTCAAACCCACCAGCTCTCCTGGCCTGCCCAGTACTGCCCATCTCGACCTCTGGCAGGAGAGAGAGCCAGCTGGCCTCTGAACTTCACAGCAGGACGATAAAAGCACATTCTTTCAACCAGAAGGTGCCTTTGGCCGGGCCAGGCCTCCTGGGTGGTAGAGCACCCTTCACTCGAAGCTTCTCTTACAGACACCGCGAGGACTGGCCCAGACCACCCTCCTGCTACACCTTCCTCTGGACCCTCCGCTGCAATCCACATACCTGGAAACAACCCGGTGCCCTAGGGGAACCCCTGCCCAATCAACTCTGAGTGTAGTGCTTTACTATCTGATCTGGGCAACCTCTGGGCAGCTGAGGCTGGCCAGGAATTCTGCCTGTCGACATTCAATTTCTTCCTCCAAACAGGACAGGACAGCCTTTGGGTGTGGTGACCTCTTTGGTCCGAGGACCAGTCCAGTTTGAGGCTCCTGGGTGAACAATGTAGACAAGATGACCAGGCTGATGGAAGCACCCTGGAGCCTGGCCTTTCGAATGCTGCACCCAAAGAGCCACACGTGCCCATCAGACACTGCTGGAGTGTCCAAGACTGAGTGTGGAAGCCAGCGGAGGACAAGTTGGAAAGGCCACTCAGAAAGCTGATACCTGGCGAAGCCTTGGATCAAGTCCACGTCACCATTCCCATCAGCGGTGCTGGGGATGCTGCCCGCCACAGCAAGTGGAGCCAAATCGGAACAGGTCACAGGCCACTCAGAGGTGTCTCCGAGCTGGAGCAGCAGCTTTGCATTGTTTGTGCTTTCCTTTTGTCCTCGTGCATTCACACCCTCTGCTTTTGCACACGTGAGTCCGGGGTTTCCTAGGCAGCTGGCCATGGGAAAGCCTGTGCAGCTGTCCAATTTGTTTACAGATCACAGTCTGGGGAAGGAGGGAAAAATGTCTTCCTACCTCCCCAGGGCAGGCCAGAGCAGGCAGAGATTCATCCAGAGATGACTGCCAGGACACAGCACACAGGGAGTGGGCAGGGACCTGTACATTTTCTAATTCCAGGAGCAGGCACTGCCTTCTCATGCCCACCTACTTCCGTGGGCCTGGCAGACCAGCAGGACAGGAATGAACGGTGGTGTTTCCCTGTCTGGGCTGCCCTGAGGGCAGCGGAGGTTGTGACTGAGGTCGCTGAGTGAGAGTTGACAGCAAGGAGCTCCCAAAGATGGACTATTGCTGTTGGCAGGACCTGAACCTGCTTCAGACCTGAGCGCAGCATTTGAGCAGCCCCAGGGGCTGTTGGAGTTGGAGGGAGGCCCTGAGGTTCTGCGTCGGTAGAGGCGTGGGATGCAGCCTCCTCTCCACAGGCAGGGAAGGGTCTTCTGGCATCCTGTGCGGCACGTGCCGGCTAAGCACTAAGACTCCCCTGACCTCTTGCCATGTCTGGTGACAGCCTCCGCGGCCTGCTTTGGCAGCTGGGACGGGTCTGTCAGAATGGAGGTGGTGGTGCTCAGATGCCGGAGGGTGCTCAGCACCACTGGAAGACAGGAGGGGGAGTTAGCCCAAAGATACAGTGCAGGCGGCCGCTTTAAGTCCCACCACGGATAGTATGCACACGTGGCCTTACGTGCACAACCATCCTGTGACTCTCATGCTTGCCAAAGGAGGAGAGAAACATCAGGATAGCCCCTCTGCCTTTAAGGCAGCTCTCTGAATCCTATCCGTAGCCTACAGATAGGAAGAACAAGCTCTTCCGGCTTGTTCACCAGTGTTACTACCATTTCTCTATAACCTTACCATATAGACATAGCTTTGTTAGTTATAAGAATTACACAAGGAAACATCTGGGAGGGCTGGCCAATAGGAAGAGCTCAATAAACATAAGCTGGATCTGATCAAACTGACACAGTGAAGCCACAAGAAGGCACTGGGAAGGTCTGCTCCCTGCCTTGCCATTGCCATGACTAGCTCAGGGATCCATACAGCGCCATCCTCATGCCCTGCCCTGTCCGCATGGCTGCTAACAGTGAGGCCTGGGTTCTCTGCAGCCTCAGGGTCCTTGTCTCTCCGGCACTAACACGGAGGTGGCAGCCTCCCACCCCACCGCCGCGGTGCAGCACCCCACTCACTTGGCCTGAGAATGGGCAAAGAGCAGTGCTGATCCAGCCAGGACAGCGCCGTCCGGTGCAGTTCTTCCAGGTTGCTGGTGGACACCATCCCCTTGAAGGACTCGAACAGTGGCTTGATGATGATACTGAACTGCAGGGCACATGGGTTAAAGAAAAGGTAAGCGAGGGGGAGGGCATGTTCCCTTGGGGAAGGCAAGTTGAGCGACAGACCTCTGGATGAGGTAAGCGTCGCCTAAGATGCTCCTATTGAACTGTAACTGACCCCCATCACTGCCTGGCCTTCAGTTCTAAGTATAATTAGAACTGATCACTGAGCAGGCTGGAGGCAAGGATAGAAGCATTTTTTTTTGGTCTGGAATGGATCCTGGTGCAATTATATGAACACAGCATACGTATACAGATGCTCCTTGCCTAATTACAGGGTTACATCTTGATAAATCCTTAAGTAAAAAATGAATTTATTACACCTGATTTATGGAACATCATACCTCTTAGAACATGCTCAGAACACTCACAATAGCCTACAGTTGGGCAAACTCATCTCACATAGTGATTTTCAACCTTTTTCATCTCATGGCATATATAAACTAATTAAATTCTGTGGCATACCAAAAATTTATAGATATAAATATATTTTTATTTGTGTTGGCTGTTGTCATTTTTTAAATTTGATAATCTAAGGGAAAAGAGATCGGTGCCCCTGACAAAATAGTTAGGTACTGCATGTTTTAAAAATTCTTGCAGTGCCCAGGCTGGCTTGGATTAGTGAATAGAGTGTTGGCCTACGGACTGAAGGGTCCTGGGTTCGATTCCAGTCAAGTGCATGTGCCTCAGTTGCAGACTCCTCCCTGGCTCGGGCCCTGATTGGGTCTCCTGCAGAAAGCAACCAATTCTCTCACATCAATATTTCTCTGTCTTTCTTTCCCTCTCTCTTCCACTCTCTTTAAAAATCAGTGAAAAAATATCAAGGATTAAAAAAAAAAATTCTTGTGGTACATGGGTTGAAAATCACTAATCTAACACAAAGCCCATAATAAAGTATTGACTATCTCATGCAATTTACTATTTGTATCACTTTTGTACCATCCTAAAGTTGAAAATCTCTGAGGCCTTGGCCGCAGAGACAGGGCCCAGCACACAGGTAAGTGCCTCATGACAGCATTCAAGGCCTGGGGTACCTACTTAGGGAGCAACCTGGAAGGAACCTGTTTCAAATCCAAGCTCTGCCACTTTGTTTTGTGAGCCTGGTCTCTCACCTGTCACCTGGTATTCTCCTCCTCACCCCCCCAAAAAAGGACAAGTTGGCTGCCAGGATGTGTTAGGCTAGAGGCCACTTCCTTCTACAAGTGGCTCTTGTCTTTATTCCTTAAGGACCCAGAGAGCAATGCTGGCCTGTTCTGCCTCCCCAGGAAGCCCCGACCCCGAACAGTGGCCAACAATAGCCCCACTCCATGTCTCAGGCCTGGCCCCCGCTCTCTCAAGGAGAACTGGCCTTGTTTCACAAGCTGAATGACAGCCATCATATGAGAATCTTTCTAAAGGACTAGAGTGTAGATGTCTGCTGTTTTGGTACCCTGGTTTGGGGTGGGGTGAGCAAAAGAAACCCAAGGATACAATCCAGAACTTCCAATTCTGCAGTGTCCGGCTCTTCACATATTCATCAAACATGTCTGTCATGTGATCAAACTGGCGCCGGGTGACGGGGACTCCTGTGGCAGGGAGCAGCTGCTGGCAGGAACTGCAATGACAGGAAGAGTCAGAGGAAGCTTGGAGCAGCCGGTGATAAATACGGAGCCTGGGAGCACCGAATGGGCAGGAGGATCCTGCCTGTGTGGTGCACATGTGAGGACTGGGCACCGCCCGAACCTCCCTGATGTGCCCCTGCCTCACATGATGGTAGCGTTGAGCTCCTCGATTTCGTCCCGCAGTCGCCGTGTCTCCTCCTGCATCTGGCTGCGCTCCTGCTGCAGCTTGGTGATGTACTCCACTGTCTTCTGCAGCGTGATGGCATGGCTGGTCTGCAGACGGGTGTGGGGTATGAGCAGTGCCCATGCCCCAGGACCAAGCTCCCCACCCAACACTCCCAGGCAGCTCACCAGCTTAGAATTATTAGAGATCAAACTGTTCAAGGTGTCAAAGCCCATCTTGATGTTGAAGCGCCTCTTTTGCTCGGCTGAAATGTGCTTCATCTGCCGGTTCTGTTGGGGGACCGACCCATCACTGTGACATGGGGTGCACTACAGGCCACTTCCCCTTGTCCCTCCTCCCTGCCCTCTCAACCTACTGATGACTGCTGGGGGCAGACTGGACCTGGTGGCCGGGCTAGAGAGCTAAGTGGAAGGAGCGGTGACAGGAGCTGAAAGACTCCAGCAGGAGCCAGGAGGGGACAGGATGGGACTCTAGAAAACCACCCCTAAAGCATGAAGTGTGGCAAGGACTTCAAAGTCCTGGCAAGGAACAAACACTGCTGGTCTGGCCCTTCAAAAGCCACCTGCAAAGCTCTCCTGTCCCTACAGCTGACACTTTCTGCCACATTATAGGATTCAATGTTGCTCCCACAGGCCAGTCAGTGGGTGAGGGGTGGAGAAAGAAGGCTTAATATCAAAATTAAAGGTGCTGACACCCACCCTTCCGAGGCTACCTCAGCCTGGGGAGCACCAGCCGAGCCATGGCTCTCCTTTCCAGTGTGCCCCTCATAAGGGCGTGGCTTTCCCAAAAGTCCTTGCCTCCCCATCCTCCTAAGGAACAGAGACCCGAAAGAGACATGTGGTACCTTTAACACAGCTACATTTTTGGAATCTGCACAGTATTTCCCTGAGCTGTTGTTCTGGGGAGACTGAGGACCGGGGCTGTGTTCTGAAGCACACGGAGAAGCCTGCCCGGAGTTTGGGCCATCACGACCTGAGAAGAACAGAGACCCTGCTTAGAGACAGGGCTGGAGAGGGGGCTTGGCCAGGCTGTGCCTGCTGCAGTCCTCACACACGAAGGGAACCCCAGCAAGTCCCAAGACGCAGAAACCCATCTTCAGCCCCCAAGCAAAAACCAAAGAATCATGCTGCAGCATGCCTGCTGCTTTTCTGCTCCTGAGCTCTATCCTGCCTGCATCCCTCACTTTCCCAGCCTGGGCCACCAGCAGGCTTATGAGACCTTGCTGCTTGGCATGGAAGCCTAGGCTCAATCCTAGGGCACCCATGGTGGCCTCCCCAATCCAGGAGTGGACTAGCTTATTTCACTCACTAAGTTCCAACTGTCCCAGCCACACTGACCACTCACCAGAGCCCACGACAGCACCTTGGGGACTGCCCCCGTGCAGTGGGGCCTGCTCGCCCTTCACTAGGGAGTCTTGCACTGAGCTTGCAGAGAAGATCCGGGAGATGGGGCCAGGCTGGCTGCTTGTGACGTGGCTCAGATCTGTCACCAGGATGCTGCTGTGGAACTCTGTGACTCCAGGAGCCTGGGGTGACAAAAGAGAGAGGGGTTATTCCTGACGACTGTTATGTTGGGCAAGGGCCACCCAAGAGCAGGCCATGCTGCAGGTTTAAGGATGCTGAGGTCTGTCCAGGCCCTCACCCTGGCGATGGGAGCAGGCGTGATGACCACATTGGACTGGGACACAGTTGAAGCCAACATCCCTTCTCTCTTCAGAGGGCCTGTCATGATCACTGCTTGTGGCCGTCCTGAGAAGGCAGCTGCCAGAACAAGAAAGTGAGGGGGAGGTCCCAAGCTTGGGGACCTGCTCTCAATGCTGATGCTAACCCCAAGCCTGGCCACGTCACAATGGGGAAAAATGGGACCCTTTGGCTGCCACTGAGACATAGCTTTTCTTACCGCAGGGCATAGAAAAAACAAAGTCACCAAGTCCCCTAACATGTTTTTGTAATTTCCCTTTGAAGGGGACAGATTACAGACCCAGGAAAGAGATGACCAGGACCATGTGTTTTCCAACTGAATTGACACTAATTTTAAAGGAACAACACAGAATGCAAAACAGACTAGAGCAATCACATGCAGTATTTTTTTTCACATCATAATGTGTGTGTGTGTGTGATGAATATGCAAGCTTTGGGGCCAAGGGAATATCCCGTGGGGTGTGAGGGGGGTCAGACTCTAGCTTCCCTCCCCACTCACCTTGGGCAATGCAAGCATTCTTCAATACCAAGGACACGGGCTCTGGTTTGGGAGCAGGCACTATTTTGGGGGGCTGTTTGGGCCTCCCTCCAGTCAAGGATACAGGTTTGGGATGCACAAAAGTTAAACGGGGTTGCAGAGGCCCCACAGCTGGCTGCTGAGTGGCTGGAGATAGTGCCAGGCCACAGGGGGATGCTGAGGGGGTGGGGTGGTGAGTGGTGATAAGGCCCTGGCTCTGGCTGAAGGTGGTGGCAGAGGCATCGTGCGTGAGAGTGGTGGAAGCCGTGTGGGTAATGACAGCAGGGGACTTGTTGGCTCCAGAAAACTTCTGTGGCTGCAGGAAGGTGGGTGGGGTTGAAGGGTTCAAGGGGGTGGCAGAAGGAGGGACTAGTGGCACAGCAGGGGGAGCCGGCACCGGGGTGGGGCTGGGCGAGAGCACAGGCATGGTGAACACGGGGAGGAAAGACTGTGGGACACTCAGTGGGGGCGTTGAGGGACCAAAGTCTGAGGGCTGGATAAAGGGGTTCTCAGGCTGGGAAGTGCGTTCACAGCCTGGCCTATCTGTGGGGTCCAGGACAGCGGCTGCGGGGGATGCGATGAGACTGTCAGGGAGGCTCACGGTGGGGAGAGAGGTGGTGGACAGGATGCTCTCCTGAGAAGGGAAGAGAAAGGAGGGAAAAATACTGGGATCACACAACTCGCCATCACTTTCTGGTGCTACACTCCACAGAATACAACAGTGTCTGTCAGGCACCTGAGATGAACCCCTGGACAGAGGGACAAAGGCACTTCTCCCATCCCATTACTGCTGATCTGGGGGATGGATCTGTGTCTCCCAGATGTCGACAGGGGTCTTGTTTCCCTTAGAAACTAAATGATAACACAGGGCTCAGACAAAGTGACTGTCTGCACACAGCTGGCTCTCGGCCTGGGAATATCTTATTTCTGAAGTCCAGCAGGGGTCCCCAAAAGTCCCTGCCATCTTCTGTTACAGAGAAGAAGCAGCCTGGATCCCAGCTGCTCATGGGGTTCCCTCAGGACAGTTTCATGTATCAACTTCCAGAGAGGTCACCTCTTCCTAAAAGGGAAACGCTATAAGGAATCAACTGCTCAGATCTCAATCTCTTCAGAGGAAATTCTTCCCAGAGCCAGATGGGAGAAGATGGGCTAGGTTACTGGTGTCTCACTGCACACAGGCACCAGCCTGAGAGCCCCTTCAGGGCAAAAGGCCGGGCCTCACTCGGTAACCAATCTCTGGTGATTGCTGAGTAAAAACTAAAAGAAATACACAGAACTTCTTTTCATTAGCGACCCAAGTTTTTCTTTGCTCTCTTGCTTACTTTGTCTTAAATGATCAGAACAGAGCTCACTGCACACAGGTTACCTGGAGCCTTAGGTAGGAGCATATGTTTATGGAGTCAGTCTCCCACTCCCACTGCGTGAATCTCCAGGATGCTTTCGGGGGGGGGGGGGCGCTAGCAAAATTTCTTGTGATCTAGCAGCCCCTAGCACTTTGCTCATGACTGTGTGGTCATGTCATTAGCCTCGCCAGGACTGCAGAGATTTTCTGACCAGCCCTGTGTCCCTTCCCCAGCTCCCTCTACCTGAGCAGGTGGGCTGTTGGGATCTGGTGCAGATGTTGAGGCAGGTGCAGACGGCAGGGAGCCAAAAATGGAGCGGCTGGAAGAGAAGAGTTCTGAAAGACAACAATGGGGTTTTTGAGCTCTGTGTGTCTGTCACTTCCGTGAATTAAAATGCAAACAAATCAGGCACTGAACCCTACCTTACCCAGAGGAATGCCCAGAGGGCATCCCCCTGAGGTAACTCTGCAGAAAGAGGCCCTCTGATTGGAACCACACCTGATGGTAACTAGTGTGAGCTCTGAAATACTCCAAGGCCTGGAGTTTCACCAGCTCTTACAATGGTGGGAGCTCAAGAACCAGATTTAACTGCTAGAAACTGTAAGGAGATGGCCGTGTCGCTGGCGCCCTCTGCTGCCTACAGAGAAAACTGCTCACCGTCATGGCCAAACCAGAGGCTCTTGAGACTGAAAATGAGACCAATTCCCAAGGCAGCAATGTCTTAGAGAAACTTGCAGATTTTGCAGCTACAACCAAAAAAGAAAGTAGTGCTGGGGAAGTTCTAAGTCCTCCCTGCTCCCTTTCCCACTCTAACAGTCCTCTCTATGAAAGGGAAGCACCAGTCTGCTTTGTCCTGGGTGAAGGAGATGCAGGTGGCCATGCCCTCTCTGCTCATATCCTCACCTTGGAAAGGTTCAAAAGTGTCCATGAAATCCAGATTGGGCTGCAAAGGAATCAGTCCCGGCTGAATCATGTCTGCATTTCCCAGATGTGCTATAAGGATCAGAGAGGAGTCAGAGCAATTACTTTGCCTTCTCAAAGTTGTAGG
This sequence comes from Lasiurus cinereus, assembly GCA_011751065.1. Taxonomy (NCBI): domain Eukaryota; kingdom Metazoa; phylum Chordata; class Mammalia; order Chiroptera; family Vespertilionidae; genus Lasiurus; species Lasiurus cinereus. The sequence continues at coordinate 14,602,329 of JAAGEH010000417.1, read as the reverse complement.
AACATGTGAAAGGTCTGGAATGGATCTCCCTAATCCTGCTCAAATTCTAGATTCTTCCAAGGAGAAATGTAGGCAACTGGCTGGGATTTCTACCTTCTTATGGGTTCATGGCCATTCTCTGCCCTTAGAATGCAGAAGAGAAAGTGAGTTTTTGCAAGAAAGGTAAATTGAGTATCAGGAACAGAAACTCCCAGAAATCATAAGTTCTGCAGAGAACTTATTTCTGAAGTCCAGTAGGGGTCCCCAAAAGATCCCCCAACCCCTGTTCCAATTCTCATCCTGTGGGCTCTTCCCTGATGGATGAACTGGACAACCTCTCAGCCCAGATGAGAGTTCATGACCAGGAGTGCTTCTCATCTTCTTCAGAGTGAGTCACAGGCCCTGTCACTTGGGCTAGGCACACATCTTTTGCTAAGGGACAGGATCAGAAATGTGAAACTGTTTCAGATCAAATCCCTGCTGTTTCTCAGTGATACCATGGGCCTGGCAGCTCCTAGGTAGACTCAATTTACAGTCCCCACTCAATGCATGTGGCCATCAGATATCAATGAGGTTGGTCAATCTTCCTTCTTACTGCCTGCTCTAAACAAGTGACATGCAGCTGCTTAGAGATGGCCCTGAGTGAAGCCTGCCCCAGGGAGGCCTGACAGGGAAGGAAACCAGCCAGGCACTCAAAGTCAGGGATCTAGGGGTGGGTTACCTATTTCCCGTGGGTTAGGCCAGGCCACCGGTGGGTGTGAGGAGAGTGTGGAGAAAAGTGTGTCACTGAATTCTGACATGAGCATGTCTGTGTCCAACAGTGGGTCCTCCTCCATTGGGACTGGAGTCTTCCATCCATCCCGATGTTTGTGCCAATAAAGCATGTCATCTTCCTACCGCCAACAGAGAGGATGAAGAAGTCGAACAGGTGATGGTGGATTCAGAGCTCCCAACCATGTTGTGCTGGGGACATATGCCCCTCTATTCTACAGAGCGGCAGGGGCTGCTGCAAAGAACATGAGTGGGTGCAGAACTGAGGGGAGAAACCCCTGCAGCCCACCCAGCAGAGAACTGACCCCTTTCCTCACATTTTCATGTGAGAATGCAGTGGCCCCTCCTTTAGCCACAGGTAGAGTCCATGTCCCCAGCCTCCTCTGATGTGGGGCTCACTTGTCAAGCCATCCAAGTTATTGCTGTTTCAAAGGGGTTCCCTATGAGAGTCCTCACATCCCCACGCTCCCTCACCTGGGCCAGGCTGGAGAGGTCCTCATCCTTGTGCTGCTGTAACTATGGAGAAAAGGAGACAAGCTGGTCACCCAGGGCCCCGGGAAGAGATGAGGCCCTCAGTCTCTCCTCCCTAAAAAGAGTGTAGACTCCGGAAACATCTAGGCATCCTCTCTCTGGGAGGCAGGTGGAGAGAGAGTCCTGCTCCCTGCCACCCCCAGGCAATGCCCAGCACAGGAGAGTCCTGATCAGTGTTTGTGGATCAAAAAGCCTGTTCACAGATGGAGAAGCTGACAGCAAAGATACGGCCACAGCAAGCCCATCACTCAGAAAGCTAGAACACTCGTTCCACGGGCAGCTATGGAGCTGTAGCCTCCGGGCCAGTGTATGAACGCAGGCCTCCGTCCCTTCCTTCCTCTGGGGCCACTTCCCCAACATGCTCTTTTTGGAGCGCAAGCCAGTTACCCTTTTCTTGAAGTAGGTTCTCCACTTGTGATATTCCCGGATCACGATCTCAATGCGGCTTTTCCAGTACTTTCCTTCTGTGGTGATGGCCTGTAAGAGAAAAGCAGGTTAGTAGGGAAAGATGGTGCCACGATACATCAGCAGAAGTCACCCAGGAACAGAGCCATGTGTGACGCTGGGTTGGAAATCAGCCAGGGCAATCCAGCTCGTAGCCCGCCATGGTCCTAGACTTCATTCACAAAGTGTGTCCCCCTCTCCTGGGCTGCAAGTAACAGAAGATGCAATAGCCAAGGGGGGCTCCGGCAGCACAGGTCCTAAGGGTCTGGATAGAATGGGGTCAGATAGAATGCTCTGCCCGGGTGCTGAGGAGCCCTACAGAGACCCAGGGGTAACACCCAATGCATGTTTCTAGTAGCCACTACTACATATGCGCCCCCTAGTCTACAGAGCGGCAGGGGCTGCCCACAGAATGTGAGTGGGTGCAGAATTGAGGGAAGAAACCCCTGCAGCCCACCCAGCAGAGAACTGACCCCTTTCCTTAGCCCTTCAGTCCTTCATGTGAAAAGGCAGTGGCCCCTCCTTTAGCTCAAGGGCCTTATAAGGAGCCCAAATCCCTCCCTGTTGACTTCAAGAAACACTGCAGTCACAGGAAAGTAGAGCGTAAGTTCCAATTGGAAAGTCCCTCAGTCCCTGGGTCAGCGCACTCTGAGAAGGGGGAGCCACCTGCTCCCCACATCCCCATGGCTTCTCAAGGTCACAGTAGCTGACAGGACAGCACAGCCCCAGCATGCTGCCCTGTGGTCTCCCACTGGGGAACCCCGCCCTGGCTCCCAGCCCTCATGAGTCGTCTCCTGAGTGAGGGTGAGTTCCTTTCCTGGCTACCCATGATCATTGCCATGTACCTCTGGCCGGCGATGCTCATCCACTTCCACAGAGCCGTCTAGAGGAGTGACAAAGTGACATACGGGATTTTTTCGCTTCTCCAAATCTGGGCAGAGAGGGGGATAAGACATCATCACTGTGACCAAGACTCCTGAAGGAGCCTTGCCCCTTGGTACACACCCCTCCCCTCGGGTAGGACCCTCTCAGGTGGGACCCTCTCAGGTGTGTTTTCATTCTCTTTCTCTTAGGAAACAAGATTTCAGACAAACAAAGGAACCCAGGTTAAAGAGAAAGAATGTGTCAATATGGCGTGGGTAAGAAAGGGAAACGCCAGCCTATCGCCAGTGTGGCCCAAGCACGCCAATCTCCTGCAAAAGCCACCCAGGCCAGCTGGAGACAGAACAAGGCTGGACCTGCATTTTCTTAGACCTGCTGAAAGTGGGAACTGTTCCCTAATGCTTCAAATGTCACCTGTCTGCTACTCCCTTTCTGATTCCCCTGCAAAGAACAAACCCCTCCCTCCGCCTCTGTCTTTTCGACATTGGGCCCTGGTGTCTATCATAACAGTGGGCAACTGTGTTGTAAGCAACCAGCTAATACATCTATCTTCTGCAGACTACGGGCACCTTCACAACACAGATCACCTGGTTGGCCCCCTGTGCCTGATGGCAGAGAAGTGTCCAGTTCACTAAGATTTGGCTTGGTTTTCCTGTCTCTGCAGACTGCCCAAAAGAGGCAGGCTTCTCTTTGAAGCACAATTTCCAAGGGTGGGCTCTGTAGTCCAAAGTGCATAGATGTCCAGGTAGAAGAACCTGGAGGGCCATCCCCACAGGACTGGGGGCCCCTGCAGCCTCCTGCCCCAGCTCCCAGGAGGCCCCAGCTCATTTGGCACTCACATTGCATGTACCACGCCCGCCAGATGGCGTTATTGAGCCGGATCTTGTCTCTCCACTGGAGCTTCAGGCCCTTGAAATTCTTCCACTTGGGAGACACTAACTTCCCACTGAAAGGCAAGAAAGAGGGAAACTCATTGGTTCTTCTGAAAATAAGTGACATCAGAAAGTGCCACCTGATCATTCTAGGCCCCCAAATTCTGGATTAATCCATTACAAGTCACAGGTGAGATTGATAGAATATATAAATCCCCTGGGACCTCTCCCAAGTTACGCGGAGTAGAAGTGGTGGGGATGATGGCCATGGGTTGTTAACTGTTGAAGCAGGCTGAGGGCAAGATTCATTACCTTATTTTGTTTATTTTTTGCATATCTTTAAACATTTCCATAATTAAAAGTTAGGAAGAAATCTGTTGTTTGCAATATATATAAGTATTAAGTCACATTGTGCACCTTAAACTTAAACAATGTTACCCATCAATTATACCTCAATGAAGCTGAAAAAAGAAATCTGTTGACCACTGAATGAAAGCCAATTTCCTTTAACCTGGTCATGGCCCACCTCCCACAAGGTACTTACAACAGGCCTTTGAGCCTGTGGGGCCCTCTCCTGCCTCCAGGCCTCTGTAGACATGGTCCTCACTCCTCACGGAGCTCCCAGAGCCCCTGCTTACCTGTTCAGCCTTCAAACCACTGCTCAGAGAGAAACCAAGATGGTGGCATAGGTAAACACCTAAATTCCCGTCTCCCACAACAATATCAAAACTACAACTAAAAGACAAAATGGACACTATCCAGAAGCACAGGAAAGTTGGCTGAGTGGAAATTCTACAACTAGAAGGAAAGAGGAAAGCACATTGAGAATCAGAGGAGCTGCAAAAGGCTGAGGTATGGAGACACGTGAGTGCATGGAGAGGACATAGAGAGAACGGGCAGCTGAGTGCACAGGCGGTTGAGTGCGTAGCTGGTTTTCGAAAGCGGGAGGGAGAAGGAAGCTTCCAACTGCGCTGAACTCCAGTTCCGGGAGAGTTTCTGAGAACCCAGATTCATGGGGAGAAACTGGACTGTCAGGAAAAGAGAAAGCACACTGAGACTCAGAGGAGCTGCGGAGGCACATGCAGAGGACTGACTGCTGAGTGCACAGGCTGAGTGTGTGGCTGGATTTCTAAAGTGGGAGAGAGACGGAGACTCACGGCTGCACTGAACCTCAGTTCCAGGTGAGTTTCTGGGAACCCAGATTCATTTGAGGAGAAACTGGACTGTCTGGCAGTGGGCAAAACTCAAGGGTGGCCTTATTGCAGAGGTGATTACAGGGATTACAGAGGGACACTGAGACCCAGGACCTCATAGGGCAGGGCTGAAGGAAAGCAAGGCTGTCTGCTCAGCCCTGAGACTCGGCTCCATTCAAGCTGAGTATAGAAGCTTTTGCAATTTTGCAAGTCTTGTCTCATAAGGCTGTCTCCAGCACAGAAGTTCTCCTGGTGTACCCACAGCTGATCCTCACAGCCAACTGGCCTGGAGGTCAATTCCCCCCAGTGATATCAACAACAATCAAGACTTAACTACTACAAGGCTGTACACAAGTCCACAAAGGGGTGCCCCAAGAGAGTACACAAAGCTACTCTACCAACTCAGGGAAGCAGCAAAAATTCGGAGACAAAAAAACAGATCACAAATTAAAGAAATGGAGGAAAGTAAACGACTGGATATAGAGTTCAAAACCACGGTTATAAGGTTTCCTAGAAAAGGCAGATAAATTTAGTGAGACCTAAGAGGAGATGAAAAAGGACCAACTAGAAATTAAACATACATTGACTGAAATAAAAACATATTATACAGAGACCCAACAGCAGACTAGAGTAACACAAGAATCAAGTCAAAGATTTGAAATACAAAGAAGCAAAAAACAC
>JAAGEH010000417.1:14576796-14595339 GCA_011751065.1 Lasiurus cinereus | reverse complement strand
CCCCCCGTCTCAGAGAGAAAATGTCACAGCACATTCTCTTAGAATCAGAAGGACAGAGAGCAGCACCTCAGCTCAAAGCATTAGGGCCTTCAAACCAGTTACACACCTTCTTCCTCTCTTTCATCCTCATCCAATAGCACTCTGAACCCACGCTCCTATGCCCCCATTGCTCAGCTTTCACCCCAGTTCAACAGTCAACAGCTGCAGTGTTTCAATGACTCCATTGCATAACTGCATCCTAACTGAACTTTTACGGTCACTTAACTCTTCTGGCACCCATTTCCTGGGTAAGATCTTAATAATACTATCACCTCCAGAGTGTTTTAATAAGGATTAAATGTGTGTACATACACATACAATGGGTGAACCCTAAAGCAAAATATAAAATATTAATCATCACCTCAATGATTTAGATTTACACTATTACTGAAAGGCCTGATTTTAACACCTCCTGATTTGAAAAGGCTTCTTTTTTTGTGCCACTATTGTCATGTGATTCTTCTCTTCTACGGGAGGAGAAAGGTGACACCCTCATGCCCACTCTCAATACCCATAAACAAAGACCTGGGTAAAGGTCTACCCTGAATTCCATATGGCTGTAGAACCACTTGCTTCTTGTTTCCTCATCTGACAAGTCTACTCTGTGCCGTTTGTGAGCTAAGAATGAGGAATGGGATGGATGAGGCAGATGAAGTCCCCAGAGGCTCAAGTCTTGCCTATGTGCTGAATGTTGTGAAGAAGAGCCAGTTTGCCAGTCAGGAGAGGCTTTCTGGAGGAGGTGAAATCTAAACCAAGGCCTAGAGCATAAGAAACCTTTAAATAAACCAAGGAGAGGAGGAGAAGCCTTTCCTGCTGCCTGGCCTGCCATGGCCCTGAGGTGGGCAGGAACACACCTGGCCAATGAAGCATGGCTGGAACCTGGAAGAGTGGGGAGTGGGGGTGGGTGGGGTGCTACCAGACAGACTAGGCTGGAGAGCAGAGTATATCCCAGAGTGCATTAGGTCCCACAGCGGGCAAAACCGACCCACTTCCCCACCTCTGCACGATCTGTCAGCAACCTGATGCCTAACCAGGCAGCTGGTTCCAGGAATAAAAACAACAGAAAATGATCTCCATTTCTTTATTTCCTTAAGGGAAAAATATCCCAAACTTTTCTATAACTGATAGTTTCTTCACATTAAAGCCCAGGATAAAAGGCCCCTTTCTGTGTCACTGGATCCCGACCCAGCATTTGCTACCTGCAGAGAAGGTGCAGAAGACACAAGTAGGAGAAGGGCGATAATGGAAAGCGGGGGCTCCTGGGAAGAGTACCAGCTTTGGTGCCCTGCAGTGTTTGGTGAAGAACTAACCAGTAGGCTTAACAAACCCAACCTTATCACTACTCTGTTACCAAAGACAAAGCAGGGCAACCTGAGCATAACAGCATCTTCACAGAGAAGTGAGGTCACCTGGCCGGCTTCAGTTACTTACAGTGAAGGAAGTGGGGAGACGCAGAGACCAAACCCTGTAAAATGGAAAACAAACCTGACAGGATGTAGTTTGGGGCTTCTTGTCTTCTTCCTCCTCTCTTGCTGAAATGTTTCACTTTTCCTTGATATTTATGTCAAATGTGCTCAAACTTCAGCAGGAGTATGTCAGATTTCAGAACACAAACTGCTATTATCCACCCCCCCCATTTCTGTAATATCTCAATAGCCAACAGGTGGCGCTCAACCAACACAAAGAAGAGTCTGAGTCCAAAACCAAAACCAAAACCCCATCCACAGAAGTAGAGGGTAGGGTGAAAAGAGAGGTCCTGCATGTTTTCATGGTGGCTGAACAGCCCTCCTCCACAGCAATTTCAAGACAAGAGCTGAAGAAGCAATACACGCAGCTCTATGGTAGCAAGGATTCCACAGGCAAACTGTTTGCCACTCTGTTGACTAATGAGTTTGCCGACCACTGCTTTATGTCAATAGCCACAGACCAAACCTGGACGGGGATCCTTGTTACAGGGCTACCTGGAATCCAGTTTCCCATGCAATGGGCCAGGAAAGGCTGGCTGGCTGCTCTACAAAGTCCTGAGACCTGCAGAGTTTAGCAGAGATCCCTAGAGCAGTACCCTAGAAAGCACCTATGGTGGGGTTTCTGCTCCTGAGGCCCTGCCCCAACTTAGTCTTCCAGAAATGGATACTTCTTAGTCTAACTCAGGATTATCCTTCTTCCTTCATTAAAGTGTAATCAGAAACACAGAATGAAAATTACTGGAACCACTGGCTCCCCCACCCCACTCCCCCGATAGATGAAAGACCTCCTCTGGCCTTAGCTTTCCAAATCTGCCCCGCCCATATGCCTGTGTAGGTCCTGGGGCTTCCCCAACAGAACAATGAGCCTGGATTCACCACACGCCCTCCTACTCAGACCATGGGAAGGTCAAGGCCTATGTCTGACTCATCCCAGCACAGTGCCTGGCACCTGGGAGGTGCTCTTAAATATGGAGTTACTAAGTGAATGCTAAACTTTTCCATAAAGCAAACTCATACTCACCCTGCCATGCCACCCTTCCTAGAAGGCAGATTCATGACATGAAACAGGAAGTTCACAGTACAACAAAGGTCCCTCTGAAAACTGTTGGTTAGAACTAGCAGACCGAATTCTTCAGAGGTCTGGCAAGAGACTGCTCTGGAATGGAAATTAAAGGGCAAGCCTTGCACAGACTGGAGCTGGAATAAGGAACAGGGGAGGCTGGGGCTGGGGCAGGGACTTGGGATTCTGCAGGTCCCAGGTAGAATCAGGTCCTACTCCTAGTCAGCCTATCATGAGAAGTCCCAGAACAGTGGTGGAGGCCGCTTATTTGTTCATTTGACCGTACTTGCTTGTTATGGAACATTTCTTTGCCATTACTGATGCTTCTGAGATGCCCAGTAGCAAAATATCCCTAGCACTGCCTCCCCCTCACTCTCTCCCAGCTAGGGAGAGTGGGCATGTCACCAGTGAGTGTAAGAGGAGCCAGTGTGGGTGATCCAGGATCTTTCCCTCCTCTTGGGAGCAAGCTGTCCACCAAGGGCCCACATTGGTCAGGCTCTGCTCCTACATAGTGAAACACTATGGGGCAATTAAAAACCAGCACACATTTCTTTGTACTGACATACAGGTAAGATCGTAGTTACTTGCATTAAGTGGGAGGAAACCAAAGTGCAAGGTATGTAGTATGGCCATGATTTATACTTTCAGCAGGGAGATATGCACAAACAGACAGGAAGGAAGGGAGGGAGAGAGAGAGCAAGGGAGGGAAAGGCAGAAAGACAGCCATCAGGCTCAGGAAAGATACACATGAAACAGGTAACAGTGAAACTGACTTTCATTTGGAGAGCTGAATTAAAGGAGTCAGTCAGAGACTTAGTTGACTAATGAGTCAACTAATGAGGGGGGTGCAGGAAGAGACTGGACATTGCTTAATGTTTTATACTATTTAAATATAACATATAGGGCAGGACTGATGGGAAGCCAAGGCTGTCTGCTCAGCCCTGAGACTCTGTCCCATCCAAGCCGAGCACAAAGGCTTTTGCAATTTTGCAAGTCTTGTCTCATAAGGTTGTCTCCAGCACAGAAGTTCTCCTGGCGTAGACACAGCTGATCCTCACAGCCATTTGGCTTGGAGGTCAATTCCTCCCAGTGATACCAACAACAATCAAGACTTAACTACTACAAGGCTGTACACAAAGGGGTGCCCCAAGAGAGTCCACCTCAGGTAACTGGGGAGGCTAAGCCACTGGGCCATATAGGACACCTAGTACAAAAGCTACTCTACCAACTCAGGGAAGCAGCAAAAATGCAGAGACAAAAAAAAAACAGATCACAAACGAAAGAAATGGAAGAAAATAAAGGACTGGATATAAAGTTCAAAACCACGGTTATAAGGTTTTTCAAGAATTTTCTAGAAAAGACAAATAAATTTAGTGAGACCCTCAAGGATATGAAAAAGGACCAACTAGAAATTAAACATACACTGACTGAAATAAAAAAATATTATGCAGAGATCTAATAACAGACTAGAGGAACACAAGAATCAAGTAGAAGATTTGAAATACAAAGAAGCAGAAAATACTCAACTGAAAAAGCAAAAAGAATCCCAAAATTTGAAGACAGTGTAAGGAGCCTCTGAGACAATTTCAAGCGTACCAACGTCAGAATTATGGGGGTGCCAGAAGAAGAGATGAGAGAGAGCAAGATACTGAAAACCTACTTGAAAAAATAATGACTGAAAATTTCCCCACCTGGTGAAAGAAATAGACTTACAAGTCTAGGAAGCACACAGAACCCCAAACCAAAGGAATCCAAAAAGGACCATACCAAGACACACCATAGAGCAAAAGACAAAGAGAGAATATTAAAAGCAGCAAGAAAAAAACAGTTAGTTACCTACAAGGAAGCACCCATATGATTGTCAACTGATTTCTCAACAGAAGGTATGCAGGCCAGGCAGGAGTGGGAAGAAATATTCAAAATGATGAATAGCAAGAACCTACAACCAAGATTAATCTACCCAGCAAAGCTATCATTCAGAACTAAAGGGCAGATAAAGAGCTTCACAGATAAGAAAAAGCTAAAGGAGTTCATCAACACCAAACCAGTATTGTATGAAATGCTGAAAGGTACTCTTTAAGAAGAAGAAAAAAAAGGTAAAGATTAAAAATTAGGAACAATAAATACATATCTATCAACAAGTGAATCTAAAAATCAAGTGAATAAAAAATCTGATGAACAGAATAAACTGGTGAATATAATAGAATCAGGAGCATAGAAAGGGAGTGGACTGACAATTCTCAGGGAGAAAGGAGTAAGGGGGGGTGCAGGAAGAGACTGGACAAAAATCATACACCTATGGATGAGGATAATGGAGGGGAGGTAAGGGCAAAGGGTGAGGTAGGAACCGCATGGAGGGGAGCTATGGGGGGCTATTGGGGAAGGGGGAAGGAGGAGCAATTATAATAATCTGAACAATGATTTGTTGAATTAAAAAAATAATAAAATAAAAATAAATAAATATAACATATGCATGTGTTATATTTTCAAAATAAACAAGGAAATAGGATCAGAGACAACCCAAGACATTACAGGGTTTCTAGTTAATTGGGGAAGACAATTAATCACATAAGCAGATGGAAAATTTGTGCCTGTCAATTTTATGCAAGAGATCCAAATATGAGGATAATGGCTGTTAAGCAGTTTCTCTAATGAGTTGAGTGGATGAATAATGCTCAGTCAGACTGGTCCTCTTCCAGGACTCTGATTTTTCTTCAAAAGAGTGGTCTCTATTGGCCTTTCCTGGGATCTGGGCTTGGTTCCACAGGCTGCTAGGAGCCAAAACTAACAGGCTCCAGACTGACAGAGGTTCATTGAGGTGCCAAGGCATGGGGTGCAGCAATGGGCGAGGCAAGACACGAGAGGGAAATTGCCTGTAGCTGTGGGCCCGCCACCCTGGGGTCAGCCCAAGCAGAGCCTCCTCCCAGAGGAAGCCTGTGAGGTTTTCAGGTCCTGTTCCCATGCCTGGGCATGGGTCCTCCCTACTGAGCCTGAAATTCATTGTTGTGGTTACTTGGTGTCTATTCTGGGGCCTCGTGTACCACTGATTCACATCCAATCCTGTGCTAGTATTACAGTGCTTTAATAATTACAAATTGCGATGTACTTTACCATCTAGTATCTACGTAAGGATAGTCCCATCACTTTTTAAAGAAATGTTTAGAATTCTTGCCTATTTATTCTTCCATGGGAACTTTATGATTATGTTATAAAATTTCAAAAGAAAACTATTTTCTTTTGTACTTAATTCATAAATTAATGTGGGCAACATGGACCCATCCAACTGGGTCATTATCATCCTAGGTCAGTGTATGTTTCTCTACTTATTCAAGTTACTTAACTTACTTAAGAGTCAAAGGAATTTGAAACTGTGTGGTATTTCTCATATGTCTCTTCTCATCTCTAATCATAATACTTTCATTAACATTGAAATATAATGTAAAAATAAAACACAGGAAGAGATATCAGCAAGACAGATAAATGCACATAGTTGCATGTGCAAACACAAGCACCCTTCACATTTTATTATATGCAACACAGCCCCACCCAACTAAGCGACAGACACAAGTGAGACATTGTCATCACATTCAGTACTAGGAATTACTGCCTCAAAGAGCACACACAGCCTTTCCCTAGCACTTCCATCCTCCTATGGGAAAAGTAATTAATTAGTAGATTCAAATATTCACCAAGGCTAAGATTTTTACATAAAGATTAAAAACATCCCACTCCATTTCAGACATCTGGCTTAAAAAGAAAATAAGAGAGTCTGGGGCCACAATCCACATTTGAGCCAGAACTCTAGAAAATGCTACCAGAGAAGTAACACTAGTAGAAATAGAGCATGTTTGCAAATGTTTCTGAGTTCCTATGAAATCTGGCAAGAAACAAGTGTTATTGTCACCATCATTAGTCATTTTCAAGGCACTGCCAGCTGCATCACTTACTTAAAAGGCAGAGAAATCCGAAGCTGTCTGATGCTTTTCAAAGGATAAGGTAACACTCTCCAGGTAGCCAAGATCTATAAATAGGCTTTAAAAGCATTGGCTCCTTTGCTAAAAGTCAGCTTTGACTAATAAAGAAAACCCAGGGAATGTGTTCTCTATTGAACATGAAGCCCCAAACCTTTTAACTTCGACAATAACTACGGTCACGGTGACATTAGGCTAAGTTAACTGAAGTTAGTATAAGTACATCTATCAAATTCTAACTTGTCTGGGGCCAGGAACTAGAGCCTGTCATTAATACGGTACTATGTAGCACCTATGCCCTGTGTCCAATGGTGCTTAATGAAAGAAATGGGTTGATGTGGCTATGCAAAGCATGAGTACTCCCCATGACATGATCCTGATTTGTCTACTCAGCTCACTTATTTAGTACTGTTCTCAGTGCTAAGAATAGAGCAGTGAACAAAACCAAGTCTCTAGCCTTATGGAGCTTATATTCTATGGACAGACAACCAAGTAATGCTGTGTCAGAAGTATTCAGTGGTACGGAGCAGAAGCAGGTGGAGACGGAGTTGGAAGGGCAAAGGGGCATGTGAGCAGATGTGAAAGTGAGACATTGGATGGATCCTGGCTGCTGCCTCAACAAGCCAACAAAACTGCTCCTGCCAAGGATGCTGATAACGTCCACACTGTCAAATACAACAGTCACTTTTAGGCCTCATCTGACCAAAGTTCCCTGCAACATCTGACATTGCTCCTTGGCCCCCAGGCCTCACCCCATTCCAGGCCTTCTCTGAACACTCTCGGCCTTCTGGTCACTCCGGCTGCTCCTGTTGAGTCCTTCACCAGCTTTCCCTCCTCCTTCTTTCATCTCTGGTGTCCCCGGGACTGGGCCTGGGCTCTTCCTACTCTGTACTCTCCCCTCTGCTCCCTTCCACGTGTGTCCTCCAGGCTTGCACACTAGCTGCCCCATTACTCTCTGGGCTTCTCCCTTCTCCCCTCCTTCCCACCCAGCAAGCCAGAATGCCCTTGACAACACATGCCTGTTCATATCACTCCCTAGCTGGAACTCCTTCAGAGGTTGCCTTGCTCATAGACAGAATAGTATCCCTAAATATTCACTGAAGTAGAGTTGCCCCACCCCATGCTGCCCACATCTGCTTTTGACATATCCTCATTGACTTGTCTGACGTCTTCATCTTCCACATATTACCTTCCTGTCACAGCCCTCCTGGATCGTTCTCAAGATAATTTCACTACGCCCTCCTACAACACCCTGTACCTACCACAATCTGCAGTTACCTATGTATCTGCTGACAGTCTCCACAACCAGATTGCATTTTCCATGGAGGAGTGTTCTGTTCGCCAATCCAAAGCCGTGGCCAGCATATAACACCACAGAGTATGTGTATAATGAACTCCCGAATGAAACTCCACTGTCTTCCTACTGCCTACAGAGCCCCACTCTTGACTAGAACAGACCCTGCTCCCTGGCCTTGCTCCATGCCTCCCTTACCGTTCTGCACCCAATCCTTCCAAGCAGTCCTTCCTATCAGAGCACACTCAGTTCTCTTTGCCTGAACCTCACACACTCACATGGATATACTCTTGTTTGTTTGATCTTGGTTTATGTTCTCCCTCATCCCATCTTCTTTCCCCTCCTCTCACCATTTAAAATCAGATAACACATCTTTGTAAATTAACTGATTATCAGTTTTTCCAGTTTTGCTTTATTTTAGAGAACACAAAGGAATCGTCCAGATGAAGAGGGGTAGTATATTACAAACGGAACAAGACTAAACCAGGAGTCAGGATCCAGCACTGCAGGCCCAGCTTTGATGCAAAATAGCAGTGAGACTTTAAGTGGGATACCATATCTTCTCAACAAATCATTTTCTCTCCCAGACTCTCAGTTTCCCTTTTTTTTAGGAGAGAGAGAGAAAGGAAGAGAGAGAGAGAGAGAGGGAGGGAAGGAAAGAGGAAAGAAGAGAGGGGGGAGAGGAAGTAGCTTATCCCAACTTCCTTTCCAGTTCTAAGCTCTTCCTACTTCCAGAAAGGGAGATGCTGGCATTAAAGAATACAAATGAGAGATCCCCAAAGTAGGTAGGCATGTGGGATAACAACAGGTGCCATTCAATATAAAACCCTAACACAACCATAGACTTCTGACTTATCTCTGAGGAGGGGATTGTAAAAAGCATGCAAACCGCCGAGACCGGTTTGGCTCAGTGGGTAGAGCATCGGCCTGTGGACTGAAAGGTCCCAGGTTCGATTCCGGTCAGGGGCATGTACCTTGATTGCAGGCGCATCCCCAGTAGGGGGTGTGCAGGAGGCGGCTGAAGGAGGCCGCTGATTGATGTCTCATCGATGTTTCTGACTTTCTATCCCTCTCCCTTCCTCTCTGTAAAAAAATCAATATAATTTTTAAAAAAGCATGCAAACCAATAAAAAACTTTGTGCAACCCTCCTCACACAATAAAAATTCAAAAATAAAATCTGCTTTGCCTTTGCCTGCTAAAGATAATTCCCCTCCCATCTGCTACTGAGAATCAGCTGTCAGCCTAAATCTCTCCCCTCTCTTCATCCTCTTCCCATGCATGCTGTTAAACTCCCAAGTAGCAGGAGTTTGGGTGGACAGGAGAGCAGGAGACCAAGCCACTACCATCAAAGGCCAGATCATCTCTGTCAGATGGGTCACTATTTTGGAAACACTGTGAGTGTCTACACTGACCCCCACCAAGATGAGTGCCCCCTACTGCTGACATTGTCTCCTGAGATATATGAACATATTACATCTTTATTAGATTCAAAACACCTACATTTTTTTTCTTTGTGATATACTTATTTTCATTATGTCCTTTCTGTCAAAAGTAATAATTTGTTATTCACAAACTCAAACTTAAAAAACAGGGTTGGAAGATGAAGTTTCAGTTTATGATCACATCCCCATTTTAACTCAGGCCTTACACACCCTGTTACTTGGGCATTTCCCATCCTGACTGCTGCAGCAAACGCTTAAAAAGAAAAGTGTGCTCTTATCGCTCCATGAAAGGGTACACACCCTTTAAAAACTAAAGTCAGGTAGAATATCTTATTCATCACTCTTGCTTCAAAGCCTCCTGGGAAAATAGACAAAAATACAATGACAATATCTAAGGTACAAATAATTTAGCAAACTGCAGAGCAGGGAAAAAGCCAACACAGAAAGTGATGGATATATATTTTCTCAAAACTATAGTTCCTGATGTGCTGGTGTTTCCCCTCCACATTCACAAACAAAACCAACCAGTGGGCCGGAATGTAAGACTGAACCAAATGGCAAGGAGATTTTGTACTGCTTTATCCTGCAGATCTTTTGGGACCAGTGTGTGTTCTGGGGGAGGAGGAGAGTAGGGAGAGAGTACTTACGAACAAAACTTGAAGCCAACCACTTTAACTGTTGTTTAAACTATAGAGTTTCAGAGTCTTTATGCTATAGGGAGAGCCTGCTCCACTTTCCTGACATAAGGAAGAATTGACTAACATCTGATTGCTCTCAAGTTAGATTTTACTGAGGAAATCTGATCCTGTCCACTGTGCTGGTCCTCATATCATAAAAATGCATCTATCACCAGAACCTCAGGCCAGGCACCTTCATGGGGGAAACACAGGGTGCCTTTTAGTGAGGGCTGACTCTGAAGTTCAAGAGCAGCTTTTCTAATCAGAAGCGGCTTTCATAATCATTCTGTTACCGGCTGCTGGCCATGGGAGAGGGGAAGAAATTAGGGTTGTCCCCACCTACCTATGATGTGGCTTTGAGCAGATATCTGACCTTTCAGAACTTCATTGGGGGCGGGGGGGGGATAACCTATCTCACAGAGCAGAGTTAAGAGTTAAATGAAACAAGATATTTAGAATGAACTAATGGTGTTTGGAACACAGGAGGGTCTCAATAAAAGAGATTTGTGCATTCAGCTGACGTTTCCATGACGCTCAGTACTGCTCTGACTCTCTATGCTGTGATAAAGTGCAATTACAGGCCTCGAGGCCACAGCAGTCAAGTCTCCCAGTGACTGTTCCGGTGAGTGATGAGTAAAGAAAGGTCCTTGGGAGCAGAAGAGAACTACCATTTAGAGATTAGATGTTTTTCAATGACAGTGCAATCAAATCCCACTCCTATCTGCACAGATACAATCATCTTTCTTTTTTTTATTAGCACATTTCATCCTCCACCACAGATGAGTATCTACCTGGTAGGAAAGCCTCATAGTTCTCCAACAGGAATGGGAGTAAGGGGGTTTTATGGTCACCTATTACCTGCACTTGCAGTCCCTTTACTCCACACAGTCGTGCCCTCAGCAGCTGGGGGACCGATTACTCGCCTCCCACATTGGCTCTTGGGTGCGCTTCTCCATAATGTCCCTTATCAAGCACTTAGCTAGAGCTGGAACACCCAGAAGAGGGCGGGGAAAGCGGGATGCCAGGAGGAATGCTGAAATGTTTTCTAAGCTCCAAGAGGAAGTGCAAAGGCTGGTGGACTCACAGAGTATATGTAGCGTATTGCTACGGCTCTTTCAGCTCAAAGTCCATAATTCTATGACTCTGTAAGAATAAAGAATAATGAGAAATAGTTACTTTAGAAAATGCTAAGAAGCCCACGTTGAGGTAATTAGAACAAAGAAAAAGGAAAAGGCCAAAAGCTAAATTCCTCAGCTCTTTATAAGGTACAGGTAAATGTGTAGAGCCTTTAATTACACCTTGCTTCCCCAACCAGGAAGCAAATGCATCCAGACGTAGGGAAGAAATCACCTGTAGGCCAGGAGGTGAAATACCTAGCAACATTCACCTCAGTGTGACGTGTCAAGCTCTTCCTGAAGACTGGGTGACAAAGCCAGTCTCAGCTCTTGACCTTGGGACCTCACAAGCTAATGGGAAATATAGATCGTCTAGGCTCCCATGAAGAGTATGGAAACACAGAAGGGCACGCAAACTCGAGGTGGGTCTAGGATGTCTTCCTCAAGTAGGATGGTTGAGCTAATCAGGGAAAGGAAATGTGGAGAAAAGGGTTCTAAGCAGAAGGAATAAGAGGTCTTTCTCAAAATACCAGCAGTTTGGCTTCTGGGTCCCCTCCCTACTGCACCCTTAGCTTTGATAAGAGAAGTTAAAGTAAGAGCCACTGATTAGAACCTTAAGGATCAAAGTCTCAACCTCACTGCTGCCTGTTCCTTGCCAATGCATGGGGTCAGCAGTAGTAGCTAATTCTGGAGAAAAGAAAAGAGAATTATGGGAATATCAATTCATCCATTGCTCACATTGAGGGTCAGTATATTTTCTGAATCTGTAGTCCAAAAAGATGATAAAATAGGAGAAAGAGCTAACTTGTCACACCTGTTTCTGAAGTCAAGCAGAACAAGAAAGTGGGGTAAAGAGACGAAGAAAAGAAGGGGACAGGATTTAGAAAAGGAAGTTTTGGAAAGATAACTTTTATACTATTAGTGGTTCAATTACATAAAAGTGAGAAACTCTTCTAAATAAAAAAAATCAATAAGCAAAGTTACAAGATAATTGTCAAATTGAAGGAGATGGTGAAAAACATTAATATCTAAGGAATTCTACAGAATTAGTTATGCTCCCCAAGCAACTTACTAATGGCAGAGAGAAAAGCATATCTGTACAATGACGACAGCGAAGCAAATGATCAAAGGTGACATTTGCACCTTTGAAGGGACTATCTGTGAGGCACACTCACCAAAAACATTGAACCTAAATGTAATCAAGACTCTGGAGCCTAATGTGTGGTTCACAGGAAATCCAGGAGACAGAGCAACATGTTAAACAACACAACAAGAAAACTAATACAATACATGGAGCATTCTTCAGACAGCTGGACTGGCTGCTTCACAAAATCAGTGCCAAGGGGGGAAAAGCAGAGGGATTATTCTAGATTTAAAAAGACTAAAGAGATGAAAACCAAGTGCAAAATGAAAGTCTTGTCTGAGTGCTGATTCATAAACACTAGTTACAAAAGACAATCTTGTGAAAACGGGACAAACTTTAAGGTAGGCTGTACAGTAGATGAACTAATATTTTCTTTGGCATGAAAATGGCAATGATTATGAAAGGGAATACCTTTATTTTCAGGAATGTCATGTTGTCTTCAACTTTTTTTTTTTCACCCAAGGTTATGTTTTGTTTTTGTGTGTGTGTTTTTTAAAACATTGATTTGAGAGAGTATTGGGGGGGGGGGGGGTAGGAAGAGAAGGGAAGGAGAGAAAGAGAGGGAGAGAAAATCATCGATTAGAGAGAAACACTGATCAGTTGCTTCCTGTATCCGCTCTGACCTGGAATTGAACCTGTAACCTAGGTATGTGACCTGACTGGGAATTAAACCCGCAATCCTTCTGGCACATGAAACGACACTCCAACTAGCTGAACCATCCAGCAGGGACTATATTTAACTTTTTAAGGAACTATCAAAGTGTTTTTCTATACCAACTACGCCATTTTACATACCCAGAGTTCCAAGCTCTCTTCATCTTTGCCAACACTTACCACATGCTAATTGGTGTGAAGCAGTATCTCCATGGTTTTGATTTTCATCTCCCTAATGATTAATAATGTTAAACATCTTTTCATGTGTTTATGAGTCATCTTTACATATTTGAAGAAATGTTTATTCAAGACCTTTGCTAATTTTTAAACTGGGTTGTCCTTTTATTTCTGAGTTGTAGAAACTTTATATATTCTAGATACACATCCCTTATTAGATGTACGAATTGCCAATATTTTCTCCCATTCTTAGGGTGTTTTTTTCTAACTGGTACAGCTTTTGAAAACCAGTTTGGCAACATATATCAAAGATTTCAGTGTGAATACCCTTTGATTTTACAGTTTTACACTTTTTAAGAATTTATCCTCAGAAAATAATTAAATAAGTAGAATGAGAAGAGATATAAACAAGAACATTCATCAAAGTGCTCTTTAAACTGAATCTCAAGCCTTATCTTATACCAAATACAAAAATTAAATGCAAATGGATCACAGTCCTAAATGTAACACCTAAAACTACAAATTTCTTGGAAAAAACATAGGAAAAAAAATCCTTGGGTTTGGTAAAGATTTCATAAACAAAAATTATGGCTATAAAAAATCCCACAGATACACATGACTTCATCAAAATTAAAAACTTTTGCTCTTCAAAAAACAACTGAAAATGATAGTGCAGTTCTATTTTTACCTACAAAGATATAGAAAGAAGTAAAAAGGACACAATAACAAAATACAGGGTATATAGTTCCAAGAAGAGTGTTTCAGATGACTGCTTTTTTCTATCTTTCTGAAATGTCTGAATTCTCCATTTCTATACAATGAAGAAGAAGGCTTTATAAAACTATGTCCATCTTGAAAAAGGGGAAAAGTGAATTTCCACCTCAGAATTAATTGAAAGTAATATTAATTACCCATGGGACACAGTTTACCATGTTGATTTGGAGTTACTTTTTTATTTGTCACATTTTAGAAATAGGAATACACTGTAATTTTCTTGAGTTTAATATCTTTGCCCTTTCACATGATTTGCAGATAATTTCTATCATAAAGTTAATCTGGTCAATAAACTTTACTCATGCAATGGGATGAAGAATGGTTTAAGATTATTCTGTAAGAGAAGCTTATAAGTACAGCATCATCTTGCAACTATGTGGAGTTTTATTTAGTTATATAGAAGTAAATAAAATAATTCAAGATAGATAATAAAGGTCTGTGCATTTTATTCAAAGGAGCATCTCTAAACCCTCACTAAGTTAATTACTCTTATTTTACCCTCAATTTAACAAGTTAAGCAAACCAATAATAAGAGGAAGGCACCAGACAAAAAGGGTGAGTAAATGGTAAACACTGCAGAGCAAGTGGCAACCAAGATCCTGCAGGAGACAATCATTAAAAATTTAAAAACCCAACTCACAAGAGAGACCAAGATCCCTGGTTAGAAAAGAAAATATACCTTAACAGTGCAAGAATAGCAAGAGGTTACTGTAATAATACAATAAATAATATTTAGAAACAGGTTTCTAAATAATCAAAAGTTATACTACCATCAATGCGTTCAAGAAGCAGTGATGGCTACAGTGCATTTGGGAGAGATTTCCCCTTTCCATTAATAAGCCTACGTTTATAAAATATATGACTAACGAAATCTGAAAAATTGGCTTATAGCAAAGGAAGCTCTGTTCCTTAAGAGAGGGGCAAATAAATAAGGTATTTTTGCAAACATTTTATTTATTTTTAATATATTTTATTGATTTTTTTTACAGAGAGGAAGGGCAAAGGATAGAGAGTTAGAAGCATCAATGAAAGAAATATCAATCAGCTGCCTCCTATGCGACCTTCACTGGGGATGTGCCCGCAACCAAGATACATGTCCTTGACTAGAACTGAACCTGGACCTTTCAGTCCACAGGCTGACGCTCTATCCACTGAGCCAAACCGGTTTTGGCTATTTTTACAAACATTTTAATACTCAACTTCAATACCACAAAACTCAAAGGACTGAACAAAAGAAGTGATTTAGATGCACTGATAGATTCTTCAGTGCTCCTCAAATCTACCATGTGGGATGGTTCCCATGACTATTTCTGAGTAAAAACTAACCCTGTAGTTAAGATCATTTTATATTACCACTTTCCCCACCAGCTCTCTTCACCATGTATCATCTCCTCCTGCCTTTATAGTTCCAATTTTGAGAAAAAGCACTTCTTTTTTTAAAAATATATTTTATTGATTGTTTACAGACAGGAAGGGAGAGGGATACTCGGAAACATCAATGAGAAAGAAACATCAATCAGGTGCCTCATGCATGCTCCCCACTGGGGATATGCCCGCAACCAAGGTACATGCCCTTGGCCAGAATCGAACCTGGGATCCTTCAAGTCCGCAGCCGACGCTCTATCCACTGAGCCAAACCGGTTTCGGCGAGAAAAAGCACTTCTTAACTTGACTGTCTAGTGCCAGAATCTTGCAAGAAAATTTTTTTTTTCATTTCTCCTAAGTTCTTCAAATGCCACTCTACAATCACAACTGCTATCCAATCAAATGCAAAGAAATCAAGTTCCCATTCTGGAAGGAAATGGAGTCTGGATCTTCTCACCATTGGGTGAGCTTCCTCTATCCCCATGTGAGTTCCCGCTGTCCTCACCTATGAGGCTGGGACTTCCACAAGGACAGCTGATAAGACTAATCTGACCACACAATATGAAACTAAATGAGGGGCCGAGGTGAGATAATGTGACCTCTGAAAACGTCAGAAAGAAGCCAGACACTGAATTTCTGTCCTATTCTTGAGGAACTGTGTCTGGGAGTCCAGCCAGAGGAATTATTTGCTCTATGGATTAAATCTCGAGTTTGAAGCATCACACATATGAAAGGGGCAGATGCCAGGCCAAAAGGTCAGCATAAATGTCAGCCTCAATAGCAGGTGGGGAACCTGGCCAGAGCAGGTGGTCTCCTGTACTGGGCAGGCGAGTGCCAAGTAAGGCTGAGGGCACAGGCGAGCAGCTTAACTCCTGGAGGCTCCATGCCAAAAGGCCATGATTGGCTGTCACCCAGTTGGGGGTCAGGAGCAGCGTGGAATGCCTACTGAGACAGCTGTCTATTCTGGATGGCTAACTAATCACCTCAGATGCTGCTGAGCACAGAGGGCAACGGAAAGCAGGTTCTCCCTTCTGGACCAGGCTACCCCCAAGAACATGGCTAAGGTGGAAGAAAAACAGCTAGCTCAGAGCACCAGAGCAATTCAAGCCAACCAACTGCTTTATTCAAAACAATGCTGGCTTTGTCAAGAGACTGCAACAGCCCAACAAGAGCCAGTTGAAAAACCTGCCCTCTTTTACTCATTGCAACCACTGGTCCCCATGACTTTGAAACATCACACTAAAAAGGGGGGGAGTTACATACATAAACCAATCCATGTGATGCACCAGAGACAGCTACCACTCAGAGACGACACATCATGGAGCTGGCTGTGTTGCAGCTCTGCTCTCCTTCCCAGGAGTTGAGCTCCCAGAATGCATTTGAATCTCACTTACTGATACATTTCCAGTGAACTTAGCCAACAAAGGACAAGGGCTGAAACGTCAAGTATTTCTACAGTGCCGCTGGGTCAATTTTCCAGTCAATTCAGAAGGGCAGTATACCCAAGATCTCAATTAGAGCTACCAAGCTGGAGTGTCTGCTCCCAGCTTTACAAAAACTTGAAAGCTGCTACTCCAGGGTCCTCTAGGGCAAGAAACAAAGAAATTCTCTCTTTGGGAAGAAATGGTGGGGGTGGGCACCAGCAGATTACAATATTTCTCACACCACACCCTGCCCTGTTCACTTCATCCATATTTCACAAAATCAGTGGCAATCATCTCGGCACTATGCAAACACACCCAAAGCTCCAAGGAGCCAGCAACAAGCACAAAAACAGAGATAAGCAAACCTATCGGGCAAAACGCAGCTGGCTGCATAGAGGCCAAACCAGCTCGACTTCGATCAGCAGGTCTCTGGTAGGCTGCTCTGAGAAGCAACTGGAGGAGGCCCTGTAGTCCACAGATGAATTTCCCACACCACCTGCCTGCTGGCTCTCAGCAACTATGCAAGGACAACACCAAGGACAAGCCAGAGGCTAAGCTGATAACTGGGTTTCTTGCTTTCATAGGAAGGCTTTTCCCATGGGACCACGCCCTCAGCCAAAGTTTCTCTTGGAGGAGAATCGTGAATTCCAAAGCTAAAGGAAATGGAGACGAGCTGGATAAATGGATGTTCAGCATGAGAGAGAGTGAAGGGGCCAGGGCCAGACTCTGCTGGGCTGGGACAGGGAACCCTCGGTAAGGAGTTCTGAGCCAGAATGCAGCTGCCGGATGTGGGATGCCACAAGAGGCAACCTAACCTCTCCACTGGGCTTAGGAAGTCAGATCCAGTTTTTAAAACATAACTGAAGTCCTCAGGTCTTGACCCAGCCCCTCCAGCACATGCCCTGCCAGTATGGGGATGGATGAAAGCAGAAACACCCCACAGCAGATCAAGCTGATGAGTAAGACACTAAAGCCAGAGATCAGCATCTTGGGACTCAATGTGATAAGAAGTATTTAAATTGTTTCCTAGAAGTGAATCAGCTCTTCCTCCCAAGTACACAGCATCCCGGAGTTTTGTTTTGTAACTCGGAGGAACATTCACCCACACTGCTCCCATCACACATGAGTGCCCTGCAGCAGTGCGGACTCACAGCTGGAATCACAGCCTCTTGTGAGGCTCCACTCTCCCTGCTTCTGGAATTACAACAAGCCAAGGAAGGCATCTGCCTGCTCACATCCCTGCATAGCCCTGGCCTCATGGGCCTGTCAGCCAGCAGGGCACAACACAGACACGCAAGCTCTGAGTTCAGTCCAGGCATGCACGCTACTGACAACTGTGCCAAACACCATCCAATGTGTCCCCCAACCCTCTGAGGCTATAGGGACACACATGAGAATGCAGGGAGCTTTCCTATTAGCAGCCCCAGGCACAAAGGCTACTTTTCAGCTATATATATGTTCACCACCTTCCTCTACACACACCTTATTGATGAGGATGTAGCAAGGCAGGTGCGACCTAATGTGGCATTGCCTATTGCTGCTTTTTTTCAAGAGTCCTGCTGAAAGGTTCTCATGTAAAGGGTGAAGATATCAGTAAGAAGGAAGAGGCACAGGGATGTTTTCAGAGGAAGTAGCCAACCTGGGGTATAGAAACAGATGACTGGAACAGGGGCTCAGAAACACCTTTAAGTTACCCCAAAATACCATGAAATATTATCAATGACCAGCAGAGAGGGATTAAATAAATAATATTATATATGCATAATGAAATACTACTCAGTCACTAAAACATTTTGCAGATAAATATTTGGGAGCTTGGAAAAATGTTCACAATCTAATAAATGGGGAGAGGGGAAGGGAAATACACTCACCATTAAGAAAGAAGGAAGGAAAGAAGGAAGGAAGGAAGGAAGGAAGGAAGGAAGGAAGGAAGGAAGGAA
>JAAGEH010000417.1:14543165-14574381 GCA_011751065.1 Lasiurus cinereus | reverse complement strand
AAAGAAAGAAAGAAAGAAAGAAAGAAAGGAAAAGAAAAGAAAAGAAAGAACCATAAGGTCTGGAAGGATAAACACTAAGGAATTGACAGTGGTTATCTCTGGGTGTTAGAATTTTTTTTTTTTCTTGGAAAGGGGCCTGGAAATACAGTCAAATTCCAAAAAGTAAGTTCTAAGCTTAGAAGAATAATTGCCCTACTTTTCAGTGAACCTGTCTCAGCAGAGAAAACATTGTACCTCTAATAAATCCAAATTCTATTTCAATCTCACTTAGAATCAGAAGATATGGCATTTAAGAGCCATACAGCTATCTGCCAACATCTTTCCGGATCAGAACAAATATGGATAGAAAACCCAAGAGCTAGAAAAGGTAGGGAATGTGTGCAAGGTGGCTACACAGACCTTACTCTTGTGTGTGTTTGGGGGAAGGTCCATTCCTTTCTTAACCACCTCAAACACACACACACACACACACACACACACACACACACACACTGGGGAGGTAATGATAGAGGTAATTTATGTAAGGTCATACATAGGTTAGAAATTTTAAACTGGAGGCAAGAGAGAGGCTTTCTCAGTCTAATTTGAAGTTACAATTTTGTTTCAATTATAACCGAATCAATTGTCTGGAGTTAAGTCAAATTATTATCCCTTTCCTTCACCATAGAATCACTCTATGAAATAGCCCCACCCCAATCAAGCCTGGTGGTGACGGGGTAATAGTCTGAAGTGGAATGTAAAGATAAGAGTAATCTATGGTCCAAGAATTTCACAAAATGAAGAATCACCTTCCACCTCCAAGACAAGATTATTTAACTAACTGCCCAAGTTCCTCATAACTCAGCATAATTGACTACTAGGAGCATGCATACTTCTGGGGTTTATCAGGCCTATTGCTGCCTGATACAGTCTTAAGATTCTGTATCTAGAAGATTATACTTCTGTGACTTTAAATAGAGCCTGGGGCAGAACGTACACAAAAGAGTGAGAACACATAAAAAGACTTTCCTTGTGTCTGTGGCAAACAGCACAACATACTCCTTCATCTCTTAGGCCAAAACTCAGTTCTAAACTAAATCCAACCTAGATTAAACTCATTTTCTCAGAATACCTAATCTCTGAACTCAGAGAGTAAATTATAGACTGAACCAAAACTTAAAAGTGGAGTTCACATACAAATTCTGATTTCTTCTAATTTTTTAAGTATGCCAGATCTTATAACACTGGCAAGAATCACCTGGAGCTGAGTGATGGCTGTCCCCTTTAGATCAGGCAGACATTATTTCACCACTGCTCGCTATTGCCTTTCCATCACAGAGACCAAGTCAATTTCACTTATGTTCACATGGTTTTCATAACAAAGAAATGTTTCTCTGTAATCATGACTTTGAAAAGCAAAAAAAAAAAGATAGAAAAGGTCCCCTTAGCCTTACAAATGGCCAGAGCTTTATTTCCTGGCCCATGTGGGCATTTGAGTTGTGACCCCCTAACAATGTTAAGAAGGAAAAAGTCTTAATAGGATTGATTACCTAACCGAGGGTGATCTGGCAACTGAGGGGGCAAGTTGCAGAATCAATTTCTTTTTTTTTTTTTACAGTGTAAAATTTTTATATTTAGAATTAGGCAGATGGACTCAGTTTAGATGATTCCAATTTTGTTGGCAACATCCAAAGTATCATATTCAGGAGCCAGTCAAACATATGCCTTCTTCTCACCATCAGGCCTGATCAGGGTGTTGACCTTGGCCACATCAATGTCATAGAGCTTCTTCACAGACTGTTTGATCTGGTGCTTGTTGGCCTTGACATCCACAATGAACACAAGTGTATTATTGTCTTCTATCTTCTTCATGGCTGATTCGATAGTCAAGGGGGGACTTGATGATGGCATAGTAGTCAAGCTTGTTTCTCCTGGGTGCACTCTTTCAAGGATATTTAGGCTGCCTCTGGAGGCAGGCTTAGTGTCTTTGGCAGTCGGATGATGGGTGACATGCGGATCTTTTTTTTGTGTGTGGCTGTGGATGCTTTTCAACACTGCTTTCTTTGCCTTCAAAGCCTTTGCTTTGGCTTCGGCTTTGGGAGGGGCAGGGGTTTCCTTCTTAGTTTTTGGTGCCATCTTCGTAAAAAGGGTTTCGAGAATCAATTTCTGAGTCAATTTTAATCTAGGGGAAATGCTTAGGGCAGGTCACTTTCCCAATCACTCTCACTTTCTGTACACGGAAGAGATAGAATTATGGAATTTATAGACACTGACATATTTAAGATCTTTATCATAACCTAGTCCGGTGCTTCCCAAATCAGATTCCCTAAAGTTAATGTTGAAAACCTGAACTGCTTTTGAAATATTTTTTAAATAGCTTTATTGAGACATAATTTACATACCATGAAATTCATCCTTTAAAAATGTTTGCTGGTTTTAGTATATTCACAGAGTTGTGCAGCTACTACCATTCTCTAACTTTAATATATTTTATTGATTTTTTTTTTACAGAGAGGAAGGAATAGGGTGGAGAGTTAGAAACATCAATGAGAGAGAAACATTGATCAGCTGCCTCCTGCACACCTCCTACTGGGGATGTGCCCAAAACCAAGGTACATGCCCTTGACTGGAATCGAACCTGGGACCATTCAGTCCTCAGGCTGATGCTCTATCCACTGAGCCAAACTGGTCAGGGCCATTCTTTAACTTTAATCCATTTTTATCATTCCCTTAAAAAAAATCCATAACGATGCCTGGCTAGTGTGGCTCAGTGGTTGAGTGCTGACCTATGAACCAGGAAGTCATGGTTCGACCAGTAGGAATCATGCAGGAGGCAGCCAATCAATGATTCTCTCTCATTATTGATGTTTCTATCTCCCTCTTGCTCTTCCTTCCTCTCCGGAATCAACAAAACATTTTTTTAAAACACCTGTAACAATTAGCAGTGACTGCATTCTCCCTTTCCCTTCTCCAACCTCCCTAAGAGGCAAGTAGTGGTGTGATTTTCTTCACCATGCGTTACTTACGTCTATCCTAGAACTTCATATAAGTGGAATTGTTATATACACTATTGGATAAGGCTTATTTGCTTATTTCATTCAACATAATGTCTCTGAGATTCATCCATGTTGTTGCACATACCAGCAGTTTGTTCTTCTTCTTTTTTTATATATATATATTTCTGATTTTAGAGAGGAAGGGAAAGGGAAAGAGAGAGATAGAAACATCATTGATGAGACAGAATCATTGATCAGCTGCCTCCTGCATGCCCCCTACTGGAGATCTAGCTCGCAACCCAGGCATATGCCCTTGGACGGAATGGAACCTGGGATCCTTCAATCCATAGACCAATGCTCTATCCATTGAACTAAACTAGCTAGGGCAGTTTGTTCTTTCTTATTGCTCAATTCAACTTGTTTCTAGGCAGTATCTCTCAAAAGCAAAGGTCCATTAATAAGATCAATAACCATGACTCTAGTCAAACCCCTTCTCTCTTGCTGTTTTTTTGTATGTTTGTTTGTTTGTTACAGTTAAAGATACCACAACTCAGAGAGGCTAAGTGATATGTTATTAGTCAGTGGCACCCTGACACTGTGCTGTGTTGTCCAACCAATCATCTTTCTACCACATCCATTGACACTTCCTAATCTCACCATGTAAGGAAGTCCCTATCTGTGGGAGAATCTGTGAGAGAATTCTGTTACAGGAAATAGAAAGTCAATACCAAGTAATGAAGGTAGTAGGCTTCCCTGAGAGACATGTCTGTCAATAAGTAGATAAACAAAAAATGGTATACTAATACAATGGAAGACTATTCATGAATAAAATACTGACATGCACTGCATCATGAGTTAATCCTGAAAACATGCTGAGAAAAGTCAGACATAAAAGGCCATGTATAATATGATTCCATTTACATGCAATATCTACAAAAGGCAAATCCGTAGACACAGAAAGCAGATTAATGTTGTCTGGGGCTAAGGTGGGAATTGGGATTAACCACAAAAGGGCATTGAGAGATCTTAGTGTGGTAATGGAACCCAGTTCTAAAACTGGATTGTGTCCATTGATCACACATCTAAAAACTCAATTAACTTAAAATGAGTGCATTCTGTGATATGTAAATTGTACCTCAATAAAGTTGCTAAACAACAACAACTTGTCTGTATAAGTGGGTGAAAGAATCCTGCTCTAAGGCAGAAGATCTGTTTAATAATTTAAAAAACAAAGGAGGTAATTTAAAAGTCCCTACTACTCAACTAGAAAATATTTGTTTAAAACAGCAAACTAATATAATAATATATGGTTTTAAGAATTTTTTGCAAGTGTTTTGTTTTAATAAGTAAAAGAATTTATAAATTAGCTTCCTCTAAAGCTCAGTATTAAGCTATATGGGTAGGTCCCATAAAACAAGGTAGCCATTTGCAATGGGCCAATTACCCTGTGAGCATAGGAAGAAGTTCTATAGGTTTTTTTAAAGCTAGATTATTGGTTAAATATCTGGAAACTAGGGTTAATCCCCTTACTTTCTATATAAGATGCTGCTTCTTCTTTCTATGACTGAGTTTGTCTCATGGTCCCTGACCAAAAGAGGCTCAGGAGCTACTGACAGAAGGAATCATTAACTCGCTTTCCAAATAGTCCTTCTACTGAGAAACAGTGCAAGTGTGCTGCCTCTGTCCCCATGTTTCCACTCCCAGTGCAACTGCAACTCCACAAATCTCTGTTCCTACCAGCAGTCTGGCTCTCTCTGCTGGCCCTTTATGAATTCTGACTTAGCTTTCCTCTTCACTGTTACTCAATGGGATTCTTTATGTTCACTTCTGAGACTCAAAGCGAATGACAACCATTTCTGTTTCTGGAATTATTTTTCCAGATCTTGGACACTTTTCTGGAGCTACCAAAAAAATCCTTGTACACTGCCTCCTTCCAGAAGAATTTTATGATGATGCAGTCTAACCCCAAACACATTAAGAATGCTAGATTTAGAGAAATATTTTTAGGGCATTCAAGACCAACAGTATTGTTCCACTTCAACCAGCCCTGAGAAAAAACACCATTCAAGATATAGGATTGTATATATTTCACCAGAAAAAAAAAACTACTTTTCGAAAGCCAGCTTAAAACTCCAAAACTTCCCCTCCCCAATTAGCCCCTTCATGAGGCACAACAGAGGGTAGAGAGGCAAGATGAGCAGCATGGACAGAAGAACCCAGGGTGCCTGGACTGGTCAGGCTAAGTGGAGAATGGCTCTGGTAATAGTGAGGATGTCACTGGGTTATCCCCTCGCAGCCTCTTCTCAGGGGAGCTGCCCCACCCACAGCTCCATCTTTCAGGGTGGCCAAGGCAGCCAAGGTTAGCACGCACAGCAGTGGTGGCCATGCAGCTGACTGGACCATCTCAGCTTTCTCATTCTAGTAATGGCTCCCAGGGCTCAGACCAAAACCTCAGAATCATTAATTTCTTTTTTTCCCCCTTTCATCCTGAATGTGCAATCCATCAGTGACTTCAAAACCTACCTTGAATCATCCACATTTCTTCACCCCCACTTCTACCATCCTTATCTGAGAATGGTGCCAACAGACCCCCAGTGGTACACATTGCCACTCATGGCCTCCTATTGACTAGTTTCCACAGAGCAGCCTCACGATGAGCATAATTTCCCAACTTATTACCAAGGCCAACAAGGCCCCTCCCCTCTTCAGTCATTCTGAGTACTCACCCCTGCCCCCACATACCAGCCATGCTCTGCTGGCCCTTTTTCTAGCCTTGGACTGTGCCCCATTCATCCCACCTTAGGCCTTTGCCTAGGGCTCTTGCACTGCCTGAATGATTATCCACTCAAGTTTCAGTTCAAACCTGAAATGTCACCTCCTCAAAGAACTTCCGAGGTCATCGAGATAAAGTATCCATTCACCTCCATCCCCTGTCACTTGCCATCTTCCCTCTTGCTATATGTTCTTCACTGCACCAACAATAGAAATCTACTTTGATTGCTGATTCTCCTACTAGAATATAAACCCATGAGGGGAGATGACTTATCTGTCCTGTTTCCTACTATATCCCCAGGAGCTAAAGCAGTGTCTGGCACATGATAGAGACCTGATTACTACTGCTGAAAGGATTGAATAAGCACTTGTGCCAAAGGCAACCAGTCCAAAGACCATGGCTAGATGCATGGCTGGTGAGGGTCTGCTCAGAGAGTGAAGGGCCAGCTAGTCTCCCACTCAAACATTTGAATTGGAGGCTGAGGCTAATTTAATTAGACAACTGGCGAAGAGCGCTGATGGTAATAGAAAGCTCTAAGCGAGGTCTGTGTGTGAAACACAGGCCACCGGCAAGCTCCAGCTAGGCCGAGGCAGAAGTTCCCATAAGCAGAAGCTGTGAAGCAGAGAAGAACAGGACAGCAGGTGAGAGAGCCAGCTGTAGGCAGCAGGATTAAAGCCACAAAGAAAAACAGAGTCTGAGAAAGGAGACCAGTCACTAAGGGAAGTACTGAATTATCAGGAAAGAAGGGCAAACTGCACTGCTGAGGACCCAGAGCTGCCTAGAACCCAGATGCAGCCTCCATGGAATCAGGAATCCTGGAATTATCATGAGATTACCAGCACCCTTCCAGATAACCAGCGCCCTTCCATGCAATAAACCCCCATTGATCCATGTAGCCAAAAGAGCTCTGATTGAAACACAAGTCCTGGAATTCTAACTATAGAAAGAATTCCAACAAAAG
Organism: Lasiurus cinereus; assembly: GCA_011751065.1. Taxonomy (NCBI): domain Eukaryota; kingdom Metazoa; phylum Chordata; class Mammalia; order Chiroptera; family Vespertilionidae; genus Lasiurus; species Lasiurus cinereus. The sequence continues at coordinate 14,567,672 of JAAGEH010000417.1, read as the reverse complement.
ATGGAATATATCACCTAAGCTATTTGCTATCTGGACTGCACATATTATACCCAAGAAGTAATTCAATTTCAGTAATTTAATTCAATGGGAGCTCACAGTGAATTTTTCATCAGCCAAAATATGAATTCTTAAATATAAGTAATATTAACTTTCTACAATACTTTAATGTAGGAATTGTACTGAAAAGCAAGAATAAGGCCCACTTTACAGACTTTTTCTTTTAAAACAAGGTCCCGCCTATCACTAGACCCCCTGAACTGGCACCTAATACACTCAGCAGAACTTCATATAATTCCAGGGTGTGCTGCTATGCTCTCTGGTGGTAGAAGAAATAAGAAAGACTTTTTTATACCTGGGTCAATGTGCTTAAAAACATCACCTTAATAAACTTTGGGAACCAAGTCTGTATTAGTTTCTATTGCTGCTATAACAAATAACTACAAAATTAATGTCTTAGAACAATACAAATTTATTATCTGATAGTCCTGGAGGTCAGAAGTCTGAAATGGGTCTCACTGGCTAAAATTAAGATGACAGCAGACTGCATTTTGGGATCTAAGGGAGAATTGTTCCTTGCCTTTTCCAGTTTCTTCAGGAGGCCCACATTCCTTAACTCTGGGCCCCTTCCTCCAGCTTTAAAGACAACATCAGGCCAAGCCCTCCTGCTGCTCTTGCTCTCTGGTTCTCTCTTGATTTCCTCTTCTGCTTTTAAGAAGGACCCATCAGATTACATTGGGCCCACCCAAATAATTCAAAATAATATCCCCATTTTAAACCCTGCTGATTAACCACCTTAATTCTTCTTTTCTGTGTAACCCAACATGTCCATAGGTTCTGGGAATTAGGATGTAGACATCTTGGTGGGGGTGGGGGCATTAATCTGCCTACCTCTCCAGTCCATATGAGCCACAATACACACACCACCTAGCAACACACTTAGGCCTGTTGTCCCACTCCACTCCAATATCCCATAAAGCATTGTTCCACAGAAGTGGTTTGCCTTTGCACAGCTGAAGATAATAAAAGTTTGCCAGAAGTAAGACCAGGTGCCTGAGCTTCCCTTTTCAATTCCACATATACTTCCTAATCACTCACTATGTGCCAGACACTGTTAGGCTCTGTGGGCAAATCAAAGGTGAAGACAGCGGCAATCCTGGTAGCTCAGGTCTATGTAACGGCCTGAGGCAGAATCAGTAAGGGCTGTGGACTTACAGAGGACCATGGTGTTCACTCCCTGTGGGTTTACTAGGGCAACTGGTGTCCAAGCTGAGCCTTGAAGGAAGGAAAGGGTTTCACCAGTGGGGAAGGGCAGCCATGGAAGGGCATGGAGCCACCTATTCATTTTCCCCATCTTGGATTCTCCATGCCTCCCATTAGGAGAAGAACTAGTATTTTCACCACCTCTCTAACAAGACTGCAGACTTTTATGAGCAGATAAGGGAGATAACATTTCATCTCTAGACACTGTCTTGGGCAAGTTGACTAACCTCTTGGTTATAGAACAAATTAACTTCTATACTCAGGTTTTCTTTCTTTTTAAATATATTTTATTGGTTTTTTTTACAGAGAGAAAGGGAGAGGGATAGAGAGTTAAAAACATCGATGAGAGAAACATCGATCAACTGCCTTCTGCACACCCCCTACTGGGGATGTGCCTGCAACCAAAATACATGCCCTTGACTGGAATCAAACCTGGGACCCTTCAGTCCGCAGGCGGACACTCCATCCACTGAGCCAAACCGGCTAGGGCTCTTTCTTTTTTAAAAAAAATATGAAAAATAAGAACTCTACCATCACCTACCTTAGATGGTTATTGTGAGAAATGCTTAAGATAACATAAAGAGAATCTAAGATATAATTGTCGCTCAGATAATCTGATTCTTTTCTCTCCTACTTTGTAATTAAACTCCTACCACCTCTCCTCTAGCCTCTTTTCCCAGGATCTTCCCAACTTTATCACCCTTCGCCTTTCCATCAAGATGGCATTTAGCCAATCGGGCTCTATATAAAAAGGAAATTTGGTCCTAAACTACTAAAGGGGAGATGATAGGTAAAAGGGACACTGGGGCTTCCTGCTAGGCAATGTGATTCAGAACTTTTGACCCTTAACATAGGAAAGGGGCAATGCACATTAAACCCTGATGCCAGGGGAAATAATCCACATTGGTACCAGTTATGTCAACACACACAGACTCAATTGTTGGCACTGCCAATGACCTGGTTCACGTTTTTTTATCATAGTCTTTGCTAATAGTTCTACAATGGTCTATCTGTTGCCCATGCCAAGTCTGTGTGCTCCTCGAGGAGAGAGCCTGTCGTTCTCAACTCTGTAGCCCTCGCTCCCATCCAAACTTTTAATGGCACACTATCCTATATAATAAAAGGCTAATATGTAAATACTGTAGACTGAACAGCAGAACAATTGGTCACTATATGTGCGCTGACCACCAGGGGGCGTGTGCAAAACATGGCAGGCATCAGCGGCAGGGGGGAGTAGGTGAGTGGGGATGCCAGACCAAGGTGGACCACCAGTTGCTGTCATTGGGGCGAGCCTCTGGTGGCTACTGAAAATTCTTTGCTCCTGTACACCACAGTCCTGCCCAGTGCTTGAACTTGCTGCCAACACTGGTCCCACTTACACCCACTGCCAGCGCTGGAGCCGCCACTCGCACCCACACCCACTGCCAGCACCCAGCACCAGCCCGATCACTCAAGAGTTGTCAGCAGGTGTGAACAGCAAGTGCTGGCCCTGATCGCCCCTCAGGGCTTCTTTACCTCCCCCTGCTCCTAAGGAGAGACTGACTGGGGCTGGCAGCTGCTTCTCACACCCACTACCAGCACCAGTCCCACTTACACCTGTAGCCAGCGCCAGACTGCCGCTTGCACCAGCTGCTGGTGCCCGGCACTGGTCCTGATTGCTTGGCGCCATCAGCAGGTGTGAGTGGTGACTGCTGGCCCTAATCACCCCTGATCGACCCTGAGGGCTTCTCCACCTCCATCTGCTCCTAAAGCACGATCAAATGCCGCCCCAGCATGACAGCACTGGCCCCACTCACACCTGCTGCTGGTGCCAGCCCCAATCGCTCCATGCCTTCAGTGGGTACCAGCAGGGCTGGTGCCATCAGTGCGTGGGACCGGCGACAGCGGCAGGAGAGGAGCTGCCTGCAGACAGGGGACTGGGCTGCAGTGGGAGGGGCCAGGCAGGAGTGGGGAGGATGGGCCAAGACCCACCTGTGTGGACTGCAGCCTCAGGTACTTTCAAGGTGCACAAATTCATGCACTGGGCCCCTAGTATAATGATAAATGACTAAAGAAAGCACGGGAATAAAAACAGTGTCTTCAGCATGGTTGTAGAAGAGTCAAACTAACTTAGTCATTTGTGTAAATGATTCCCATTTACAACTAGTTACCAGGCCTAGCATCAGAAAGTTCTTCTTCTGATAACTTAAAGTTTGAAGAGTACAGTGCTCTAAACCTTTAATCCCAGCTATTCCTTAAGTCTGACAGAGATTCCCACCTTGGGTCAAGAACAGAGAGTTACCATACAGGCTACACTTACTCAAGGTCTAGAAACTTGTATCCCAAGGCCATTTTACAGGTCCAAATTAAAAGGTCTCCTCAAATCTCCACTTCATCAGAAACCCATTGTGCAGATAGCTTCTGCTTATCTCTAAATACATAAAAAGACCCTTCCCTCTCTCTCCTCCCCTCACATTCATACGAAGGCTCCCTAATAAAAAGCTACATAAAAAGCTACAGAAGTGAAACCAAAACCAACCACAAAGAGCTAAATATTAGATGCATTCAGAATTTGTGTGGGTGATTTACATGTGTGACAGCCCTTAAAATGCTAAGAGGACAAGAACCATGAACTGTGTTCTAGAGTACATAGCTCCATTGTGGAGCCTTAGAAAGTATGGGCAAAACAAGAATGTGTCTATTGAGTATTTGTCGAGCACACATTTGAAAGCCACACTAAAAGACCCCAGTCAGATACATCATTTCCTTTAGTTTACAGATGAGAAACTTGGGCTCCTAGTCAATGTCAGTTGAATGAGGATGCAGAGTTGGATTCCACCTGTTATACCTATTTTCCAGGTAGTAGACACAGTCACAGACATTGTTTCAATTAATCCTAACATTCACCCAGCAGGGCAGTTTTATCCTCCCCATTTTTAAATATATATATTTTTTATTGATTTTTTAGAGAGGAATAGAAAGTCAGAAACATCAATCAGCTGCCTCCTGCACACTCCCCACTGTCGATGTTCCCGAAATCAAGGTACATGTCCTTGACCGGAATCGAACCCGGGACCTTTCAGTCCGCACGCCAACGCTCCATCCACTGAGCCAAACCGGTTAGGGCTATCCTCCTCATTTTACAGTGACAGACAGAAAGGTTGAGAAAAGGTAAGCTTCTATCATGGAGATTTTGCCTTGAGGGAGAAAGGTCCCAATTATTGAGCACACAATCAAGATAGGAAGGACATGGGTTTTAAGGAAACGATATGAAGTTGCAGTCCCATCAACACTGCTATTTATTCACGTAGGCCACTGGGCACTCAATAGTCCCGATTCCTCAAACATCCTATTTCCCCACCCAAAGTCAGTCTGCCAAGACCCTTCAGGAGGCCAAAAACTTAGCATGTTCAGGAACAGATCATATTCAGTGTCCCGAGACCACTTCACAAAACTGGGGGGAAATAACCACAACTTCCCCCGCACTTAGTTCCTCCCTCAAAAGAGCTGTTGAACCTCATCTGGAAACAGCTGGAAGGCAGCAGTTTACAGGAAACCAAAAAAAAACACAACACAACCATATAGCACAGAGTGTACCAGGGAGAACTAGGCAACTAGAACGAAGAGGCCAGGGGACACACAGGAAGTAGGTTAGAAGGAGCCCATGCCAGAAACAGTCACACAGTAGAGGAAGGAGGCCAGGAGGGGAGGCCCAGCTGGCCTTCCTCTTGGCCAAGGAGAAGGAGAAAACAGCAAATAGTGGTGAAGGCTCAGGCCGCACGGAAAGGAAAGTCAGACCACCTCTGAGGTGAAGTCTCCTTCCCTGGCTGCCCCCTACCGGATCCTACTTCTCCGAAAGGCAGCCAATGGCCATGACAGACAGCTGAGGACAGAAACTCCCTTCTGTTCCCGTGCTGCTTTCTAAGCCAGAGGCTACATCCCAGCCCACTAACTGGTTCTGAGTCATTCCTCTGTCACGCTGTACCAAAGTTCCACACTGCCAGCTCAACTAGAGGGCCATCCATATCAACCTCTCACAAAGAGGCAGAGCACCCTCATGAGAAATTACTCGGCAGGCAGGTACCCACTGGGGTCCTGCAGTGGCAGGACCTGTGCACAGGGAGTAGCAGTAAAGCAAGAGAGCCAGTGATATGGGAGGTGCTAAGAGCAAGGTAAGTCTCCAATCAAACGAAGTGTGCATTTTGCAATCAAGAAAGTTAATTGAGCAATGGCCAGTTGCCAAAATATTTCTGAAAGAAGTGTGTGTGAGGCGGGGAATGCCATTACTAAAATTCCTTGGTGTTAGTTAACAATAAACCTTTAGGTTATCTAAAATGAGGGCAAAGGGAAGACTGATTTACTCTTTACTTTAGGGGAGCGCTTTCTAGTCCAGACCTCCTGCAACTCAGTCATCCATTCTCTCCCTGTACATGGAGTTTATATTAAAATAGAGAAGAGGATTAAGTTCTTTTAATAAAACACATTCCTGTCTTTCACTCCTTGCTTTGTGTGAAAGGGCTCCCTCACACTGGGGCATATGATACAATGGGTTTGACTCCAATGGAAGTGCTCAAAATTTGAGATGGAGTAAGCAGAGCTTCAAGGAAGGCTGAGGGCTGCAGTCTCAATACCATTTGTTTAAAAACAAAAAAACAAAACAGAACATCTTCCCAGGCTCGGTGCCAGCTCAAACTGGCAAGACCAGAGCAGCAAAGCAGAGCCCGACCAACGCGCCATTAAAGGGAGCGCTATGGGTAACCAACCTATCGCAGCCATGTGGCAAACAAACCTCAGGGAAGGCTTGGAGAGGAAATGGGAGGGTGGGGGCATTTCAGGAACATAACAAAGGAACAAATGGATTAATCATTTATTCCAGAAGAGGAAAATGTCACCCAGAGTCCTGTATCTAGTGTTTCAACTTTCGGTAAATGGGTAATGTTTTAACTTGGATTGTATTCTGGGTTCATGGCTCTTCCCCCCCCCAAAAAAAGGTGGGCGGGAAATGTTCTCCCTCTCCTTACACTATTCTGGAATCTCCTCGGAAACTTCCTGGCTACCTGCAGAGAACACCCTAGACAGCCTGAGCCAGGCCGGTTACTAAATCAAGAACTCCGCTCAGCAGAGAGATCCTACCCTGGCGGGAGCTGGGGTGCAGGACGGGGCTCTCTGCAGAGTCCCAACAAGTTCTGCGGCTGAGGCAGAAGTTACCAGAGGCGAAGACCTCACACAACCAGGAAGAAAGAGAATGGGAAGGGAGGGTCAGGCATCTCGGTGCCTTTCCCTCTGCCCAGAGCCAAATCCACACGTCAGGATGGTGTCTGGGATGCCTGCCCTCAACACGGGCATCTCCATATAATGTTTCGGGGCTGGCCCGAGAGCCCTCCGCCTTGCCAGGAGGACAGACTGCACCTCCAAACAGCTGTGGTTCCAGAAGTCTTCCTGGGAGACGCCCAGGGCCCCTCCCCGGCCGGGGGACGACGGCTTCCCGGGCAAGGGGGTGCCAGGAGGCCCGGACTCCCTCTGCCGGGACAAGGAACGGAGCGCTGGGCTCGGAGCCAGACACCCGGCGTCGGGAAGCACTGCATCCATCTCCCTCCCATCCCCGCCGCGGCCACGCGAAGCAGAGAGGACGCCTTCGTGCCCTCTTTCCCCGGGAGGAAACTGGCTGCCACCCTCCCAGGCTGGAGCCAGCCCCGAGCCGCCACCGCCGGGCAGGGGTGGTCACGACGCTGCCGGAAACCCACGGGGCGGCGGCGGCGGGGAGGGGGCGCGCCTCGATCTGGTCCCGAACCGGTGGCCTCGGGACACGGGGAGGAGGGCCGGGGTGGGGAGCTCGAAGCCGGAAGCACCCGAGCACGGCTGGCGGGGGGAGAGGCCAGGACCCCGGACCCCCTAAACCCCCCCCCACGAAGAGGGGCGACCCCGAGGCCAGGCGTGGAGTCCAGGGGTGCCCCGGGCGGCCCAGCCCCCCACGCTTGTTTTGTCAGCGGAGGGACGCGGCTTGACAGGTGGGGCCGGACGGGTGTCGCCGGCGCCCCTACCTATAGGCCAGGGTCATGCACTCGAAGAGCTTGGTGAGCGAGGCGTCGATGGACAGGTGGCAGGAGCTGGTCTTGCCGAAGCTGTAGGTCTGGCACGTCTGCTTGTTGACCGTGTCGAAATCGTAGCCCTTCTTGGGCGGGTGCTCGCGGTGCGGCGACGACACCATGAAGTGGCCGCTGTGGATGATCTGCTGGCGGCGCGGAGGCTCCTCGCGGCCCGGCCCGGCCCAGGGCGGCGGCGGCGCGGCGCTCGCGTGGGCCCGGGCCGCGGCGGCGGCCGCCCCGGAGGCGGGCGGCGGGGACGGCTCATCCGTGTCCGAGTCGTCGTCGTCCTCAGGCACCGGGGGTTTGAGCAGCACCGGGCGGCCCCGGCTGCTGGGCCGGCGCGGCGGGGAGCACATGAAGACGTCGGCGGCCATGGGAGCGCCCGGTCCGGGGCATCCCCCGGGGCCCGGGGCGACGCGGACAGGCGAGGCTGAGGGGGACGCCGGCCCGGCCCGCGCGCCGACTGCCCGCGAGCGCGCCGCGGGGCGTGAGGGGGGAGGGCGCGGGCTGACGGGGCCGCCGCCTCGGCGCCCGCCCCCGCGTGACGTCGCCCGCGCGTCTCGGCCAATCGGATGCCCGCCTCGGCTTCTTAAAGGCGCAGGGGAGCCTTTCGGTATCTAGGCGGACAAAAAAGAAAAAACTGGGAGCGTCGGGGCCACGCCCCTGAGCCCCGCCCCTCGCCGCCCCTTCCCCTCCGGGCTGTCCTGTGCCCGGGGACGCGGTGGCCAGGTAGCGCCGGCCGCCCGTGTGCTGGCCTCGGGGAGGCGTTGGCCGCGCCGGCTGCGCTGACCCCGCCCCGCGCTCCGGAGAATCGCCCTGCGGCCGAGCTGCGGGCGGGGCGGGCCCTCCACGTGGTGGGTGGGGGTGGGGCACCCCCTTCCCGCCTCTCCTCGCCCCCTCTGCACCCCAGCCCCGCTCTCTTCTGCAGAGCCCGGGTCTGCGTCCTCCACAGCTCATCCCTGATGCTGCGGGGCACTGTGATGGTTGTCCCCACTTTATGGACGAGAAGACTGAGTCGCAGGATCCCAAAGGCAATTTTTCGACTGAAAACAAGAGCAAGAAAACTTCTCACCGAGACCTCGCTTAATAGAGGGTTGGAAGGTGGCTCTGCCGAGCTGAGGCATTTTCCTGGGGGGGTCGCAGTCTGCCCGCAGAGGCGCTTGCTTTAAGATCTTAAGTTTGGAGGACGAGCCAGGGAAATTCTGAGCCAGAGATTTGTTTTCCGTCAAGTGGGGGAACAATTCCTATGCACCAGAAAGGTGTGACAGCTAAAAAAAGAAAGAGAAAAGAAAAGAATACCAAGTGCTTAGCACAGCACCTGGCCCAGGATGAGTGTTCAAAACTGTACAATGTAGACGTATCTAAATAATGCCAATACCCAACCACTTTTGACCTAATGGCAAGTTGGTATGGTTCAATCTAATAGTTTACACTTCTTGAAAGCTGAGAAAGTTTGACGAACTCAGAGCCAGCCCGGGACGGGGGTGGTGTGGGGAGAGTGGGGGTGGCAGGGCATCAAGCGGCCTTGTGAGGCCCCTGGGCCCAGAGCACCCACCCTAGTCCCAGCAGGACCTCCTGAGTCCGCTACTGACTCACCCTCCTCTGCATTAAAGCCAGTTTCACTTCCACATTAGGATGAAGGCTGGTGGCCTGGCCGCACCCTCCTCCTGAAGGGGCGGGTGTTGGGGATGGAGGGGAGGAGGGAGGAAGGGCTCACCAGACTGGCGGCACTCACTTCTTTCCTAGATGTCTCTGAGGAGGAGGAGGTCACAAGGGACTGCCAGCTTCCGCTATGGGTTTGAGATCCCCACCCTCCTTGCCCCAACCATGGCTTTGAACTCTGGTTGCAAAAATCTGAAGCTCCAGCCTATGATTTGCCTTCCTTAACCTGGAAATTTTTCTTCTTGGTAAATGCTTAAATGCCCAGCCACATATGACACCGCACTTTCACTTTTAGAATTTTTAGCCTCAGGATACGTGTACAAGGATGACAACTACAGTGCCATTTATAAAGCATGAACAGGAACAATGTAATGTCTAACAAGAGGGAAGTCGTTGGATATATGTGGCCCCAAAATATAATGGAACACTACATATTAAATGATGTATGTGTATATTTATTGACATGGGAAGAAGTCCATAATATACTGGATGGAAAAACAACTTTTAAACAGTTATCAGTAGCCCTGCTGCTTCTGCTCAGTGGTTAGAGTGTTGGCCAGCAGATCAAAGGGTCTGAGGTTGGGCAGGTAACTTGGCTGCAGGTTTGATCCCTAACTCCAGTTGGGGCCCATGTGGGAGGCAACCAATCTCTCTTTCTCTCCCCCTCTTCCCTCCCTTCCACTCTCTCTAAAAATCAATGTAAAAAAAAATCCTCTGGTAAGAATTAACAAAATAAACCAAAAAGAAAAAAGATTTAAAAATATCAGTAATTTGATATCAATTTCAAAAATAAATTCATATATTTATAAGTTTATTTTTCTTCTTTATGCTTATCTATCTTTACTAATTTCCAAAAGAAACATTTATTACTTGTATACTTTTGGGGGGAAAATATACTCTTTATTTCTGTTTGGTTTCTTATACACCAAAGACATCCATGAAGGAGGATGTATACTTTTTCTTTAATTGAGAAAGTCAATATCCATTTCTGGGAAGGAGAGATGTTAAAAACTGGCAGAACCTGGAGGTCTTCTCTCGGGGTGGTGCAGATGACACAGATGACCTCCAGTTGCCTTTGGGAGGGAGGGTACAAGCTTAGCTGCTGAAACTCTGGAGCAAGGCCAGGGAAGAGGACAGTAGCCTTGCTGTTCGCTCTGCTCACTGCCACTACATTGCTACCCATTGCTTGCAGCCTCTGGCACCTCAATTCCTGTACTCCTCCATGCTTGCTATCTGTGATTCTCAAGTCTCCATGATATTGAACTTCTCCAGATGTTGAACTTCAGTCTCCAGCAGAAAGGACAGAGAGGGGGGGGGCAGTCCGCTGAGACTTCAGGAGGTCTGTTTCATATGCAATCTTTCAACCAAACCCTGTTGTTGTTGTTTTTAAATATACTTTTATTGCTATCAGAGAAGAGAGAGGGAGATAGATAGAAATATCAGTGATGAGAGGGAATCATTGATCGGTTGCCTCCTTCATGCCCCACATTAGGGACCAAGCCCAACCCAGGCATGTACCCTGACTGGGAATCAAACCGTGACCTCTTGGTTCATAGGTTGATGCTTAGCCACTGAGCCATGCTGGCCAGGCAACCAACCCCTGTTTTTAATCCTCTGCTTCCTGCAATACCTGATGTCTCCAGTTCCTGAGATTTTCTAGGGTCCGGGGGAGCACTGACCTGCCCAATGGATCTATTTCTGCAGCACTTGGGTCTGTTGTTCCTGTGCCTTGCAAAGTTAGTTTTCATTCCGCCACCCTCCTTTAAATAGCGGTTTGGGCTACAGATGTTGCCTTATTTCACTAAGTATGGCTTTTCTGCCTCTGCTTTGTATTTCCTTGTACTTCAGGGTGACTTTGGAAAAAGAAAAAAAGGGGTAAACATGTCTTGACAATAGTAAAAACCAATATCTAAACGGTTTTTTTTAAATGTGACTTATTTGCTAACATTTTAAAAATCGACATAAACATAAGAATGTTAGGATTTCCTTGAACTATCCGAAGATCTGACAACACTGGCCCATTTTGTTTCCACTTTGTATCAGCTGGAGCCAGGGAGCAACTATCCCCTGTAGACACAGCATGTGCGCCCCACTTTCCACAGACCCACCACTCCCTGTTGTCCCGTGGGTTTTCCCGGTCTGCATCGCCTGCCTGGTTCCTAAAGGCCATTTGAGTTTGAAATGCCTGCTAAGCCTCATTATTAACTGTGTGTTCCTCCGTGGAACCAGTTAGTGGCAACTTCCTACATGGCCGAGGGCGAGAGAAGACAGTCAAAGGAAAGGTGAGAGGCACAGGAGGAGGAGGGTGGCGAGGGTCAGACCCAGGGCCTTGGAGACCAAGAAGGTGAGAGGGCTCTGGGGACAAAGCTTCCACCATTTGGGGATAATCAATACCTACTTCAGAGGGTCGTGGGAAGGACCGAGTGAATTAACATACGTAAAGTACTTCAGCCTGCCTGGCACATAACATATGGTGTGATGTTGGCTGTTATTGTTTTTATTTGTTCTGTTTTATTCTCTTAGCAGTTCTTTAGCAGAAGCAGACGTAGGTATTAATTACCTATAGTAACGTTCTCTCTTTTTTGTGTACAATTCCATGACCTTGACAAACAGTCACGTACCCACCAGTGCCAATCATGACATGAAATAGTCCTCACACACACACACACCACATATAATTCCCTCCCCACTTTGCAGTAGTCAACCTCTCTCCCCACCCCTGGCGCCGGCAGCCACTGATCAGCTTTCTGTCTCTATAGCTTTGCCTTTTCCAGAATTTCATATAAATGGAGCCATTTAGTAAGCAACCTTGAGCCTGGCTTCCTTTCACTCAGCGTGACGCATGCAGATTCTCCCCCATTATTGCGTGCAGCTGTAGCCCATTCCTTTTTAATCCTGAGTAGGGTTTCGTGTTGTGGGTCTAGCACAGCTTGTCGATCTGTTCACCAGTTGAAGGCCATATCAGTTGCTTCCAGTTTTTGATGATTACGAATAAGGCCACTGCAAACATTCCCACACAGGCCTCCGTACATTTTGATTTCTCTTAGGTAAACAGGAGTGGGATTGGCCGGCGTGTGGGGTAAGCTCGTGTTTAACTTGAGAAGGACCTGCCAAACATTTTTCCCCATGGCGGCACCATTTTCCCTTTCCACCAGCTGACAGTGGTCGGCAAACTCATTAAACAGAGCCAAATAGCAACAGGACAATGAAGGAAATTTTTTAAACTTAAACTTCTTTTAACGCCACTTCTTCAAAATAGACTCACCCGGGCCGTGGTATTTTGTGGAAGAGCCACACTCAAGGGGCCAAAGAGCCACATGTGGCTCGTGAGCTGCAATTTGCCGACCACAGCACCAGCATGTAGAATTTGCATCTCTCTGCATCCTTAGCAGCATTTGGTATGGTCTCCTCTTTTTAGCTTTTTAGTAGGAATGTAGAGCATCTCATTTTGGTTTTAGTTTGCATTTTCCTAGTAACTAATGACACTCATCATCTTTCATGTGCTTATTTACTTTCTGTACATTTTCTCTGATGGTATGTCTGTGCAAATATTTTGCTAGGTTTTTTAGGGGGTGCGTGCTGGCTTCCTTATTATGGACTTTTGAGAGTTTTTTTTTTTAATTTAAAAAAAATCTTTATCATTGCCCAGCTGGCGTACTCAGTGGTTCAGCGTCGACCTACGCACCAGGAGGTCAGGTTCGATTCCTGGTCAGGGCACTTGCCCAGATTACAGGCTCAGTCCCCCAATGTGGTGTGTGCAGGAGGCAGCCGATTGCTTCTCTCTCATTAGTGGTGTTTCTATTTCTTTCTCTCACTTCCTTTTTGAGATCAATAAAGATATATTTAAAATTTTATTGTTGAAAGCATTATATATGTCCCCCATCTTCTCCCATTGACCCCTTCTAACCCGCCAGAGAGTTCTTTATATAGTTTAGATACAAGTCTATTTGGTAAGTGTTTGCATTGCAAAGATGATCTGCCCATCTGTGGTTTGTCTTTTTATTCTCTTAGCAGTTCTTTAGCAGAGCATAAGTTTGTAATTCTGATGAAGTCCAATTTATCCATATTTTCCTTTTCGTTAGCACTTTGATGCCTAAAAAAGTTTTACCTAACCACAAGATCACCGAGATTTTTTTTCTTACATTTTCTTCTAGAATTTTTTTTAAACTTTTAAAAATATATTTTATTGATTTTTTTTATAGAGGAAGGGAGATAGAAACATCGATCCGCTGCCTCCTGCACACCCCCTACTGGGGATGTGCCCACAACCAAGGTACATGCCCTTGACCAGAATCGAACCTGGGACCATTCATTCCGCAGGCCGACGCTCTATCCACTGAGCCAAACCGGTTTTGGCTCCTCCTGAACTTTTTTACATGAAACAGACCGTGAAAGGGCAGGGGTGGCCAAGCGGTCTGGCAGCATCCCTTTGAAAATAAACAAGCGCAGAAACTGAAAGGCAGCAGCCATCTCTGGGGACTACTTGGAGAAACAGTTTCAGGCCTGGGCTTCCGCTGCGCGTGCCTCTCCTGCCCGGCCAGACGGCAGGTCGGATACAGGGACACCAAACAGGACGCTTCATTGTCATTCAATGTCACCTCTGGCCTGCGAGACCCCACCCCACCCCCTGACAGATACCTTTGCTGGGTCAGGTCATGCTGGTGGGGAGCACCTAATGGTGGGGGGAACTGGAAGACTTCCATGGGTGAATAGCCCTTGACAGTCTGGACAGCCAGCCTCACCCCTCTAAGGGAAACTGAGGCACAGGGGAAGAAGAAATAGAGGCATTTCTTGGGCTTTATTCAACTAGTTTTACACCCCCAGGAGATTCGCCCAGTTTAAGAGTACAATTCAAAACATTTCCTCCTTCTTCTATGCAGCTAATCTTTGTTCCCAGCCCCAGATAACCCAAGTTCTACCTTCTGATTGCACAGCTTTGCTTTTTCTAGAAATTCCATATAAATTTCACCCGACTGGGATCCAGTCTGCAGTCACAGTGGGATTTCAAGCCCGAATCTAACAAGGGAGCAGTGAGCCAGGACAGCAAGCACGGCCACCTGCACCCAGGATTTTCCCTGCGTGCTGGGCACCATCGTATCTGAACCTCAGTCTTCACTATCTTTAAAATGGGGCTACAAGTTGGGCAAAAGCCCCATTTTAGGGTTAAAGCCAGGGTGAAACAAGCTAATGGAGGTCCAACGTGTTGCATGGTCATCATATTCCGTGGACACTGGAAGCAGATGAGCACCCAGCAGCTGGAGGATGGGCACATCCACTGTTGTGTTCTCGCCCCGTGGAGGATTCTCAGGAATGACAATGAATGGACTCCAGGCGCATGGGACAATATCGATGTATCTCACAAACATACCATCGAGTGAAAGAAGCTAAACACAACAGAGCACATCCATGAATATAAAGTCCAAAAATGGGCAAAATTCATCTGTGCAAAGAAAAGTCAGGTAGTGGTTATCCTTGGGTGGTGGTGACCAGGAGGAATGTGAGGGATCTGCTGTTTCATGATCGAGGTGCTGGTTATGCAGGTGCATTGAATACATTCACTGAGCTACACCCTTAAGAAAAGTCTTGCAGGTGCCTGGCACATAGTAGGTGATTATTATTATTTTAAAGACACGGTGTTTCAATAGGAAACTATAATTGAGTGCAACAGTGGCGAACATTTTCTGAAGGGGCAGGATGGTATACACCTTCAACTTTGCAAGTGATACAGTTTCTGTAGCAAGTACTCTACTCTGCTGTTGCAGCTTGCAAACAGCCCAGGACAATATGTAAACAAATATGCATGGCTATGTTTTAATAATACTTTATTTGCAAAACCAAGTGGCGGGCCAGATTTGCCTCCTCGGGTGGAAGATGGACTGGATCCCAAAGCCTCTTTCACCACGTCTCTGCAGGATTGTTCAGTCACTTCCCCAGCCTCAGTTTTTCTGTCTGTATACTGGGAGGCTGATTTCAGTTCAACACTACCATTCAGTGTTGCAAGGAGATCAAATGAGTTTATAACTGAGGGAGCCCTTTGCGGGCGAGGGGGAGGCAGAAGTTAACAGTGTCTTGAGATTCTTCAATACAAAGCAGATTGATATCTCTGTCAAAATCTGGAGAGACCGCGACCCAAAGTCATCCAGCGCAGCCTGGGCAGCAGTATCCCAGGCGTAACCCAGAGGGAGACAGGACCCATGGGCTTGGCACCACATCCTGATTCTTGCCTCCCAGAAGCTTTCCTCCCGAGGGCCTGTTCCTCTTGGCCCCAGAGCCTGAGCTCCCTGCAAGAGGGATCTGGTGGCGACTGGGATGTGGGGATGTCGTGTCATATCTCCAGCCCTTTGCTCACACCCTTCCTTCAGTCAGATTTCTCTTCCTCCAGTTTCCTAGTGCTTCTACTCAACCCCTAAGGCATGACTCAGGCAAGGATCATCTGGGGGTGCTGGTTGGCTAAGTCCAGTGTCAATCATATGGAAAAGAGGTGAGTCTTAAGAGAGAAGGTGTAACTCCAGGGGCAAGCCCGAAGCAGCTGAGGGTGGGTGACTCTTGCCTTCCCCTGTGCATCATTTTCTGGGAGCTGGACTTCTGGATTCTAAACACGCTTGAGGATAATAACTACCCTAGTAATAACAACAGCAGCTAACATTTATTGAGATTCACTATGTGCCGGCACTCGTCCCAAGCATTTTACATGTTTTAATTCATTTAATCCTCACAACCACCCGAGTGGGCACTTATTATTGTCCCCGTTTTCCAGATGAGAGAGCTGCGGCCCAGAGCCGTTAAAATACTTACCTGAGGTCACACAGCTCTGAAGTGCTGCAGCTCTGAGGATTCTAGACGAGGCTGCTTCAGAAGCCCCCCACGGTCCATGTTATCCTCAGCTTAGCTCCTGGTGCCAGCAGTGAAATTTCCGAGTCCTTGTCACATGGGACGTGGAAAAGAGCAGTTTGGAGGGCGGGAGGGACACTCCCAGTTAGGAGTCAGAGCTACCATCTCAGCAACCAGTCCTCCTGGATTTGTCCAGGAGACACCCCACATGGGAGCTCACGTGGGAAAGACCCTCTGAAAACAGACCTAAGCTATCAAGGGCATGTACTGGCTCACAGAATTGGAAAGTTCAGGAGAAGGACTGGCTCAGGGCCGGTGGGGACCAAGGGCCCCAACGCTAATCTCAGGAAGCCACAGTCACCATCTTTGAACTCTCTCCTGTGTTGGCTTCATTTTTAGGCAGGCTTCTCCATCCCAGCAGCTCCATTTAACACTCCACTAGAACTCCTTCCTAACAGTTCCCACAAAAAATCCCAGGGCTGACTCTTACTGGGCCACTATTGGTCATGTGATCACCCTGGAGCCAAGTGCTATCACTAGGGAGAGGGACGTATATCTGGGTCACATGGCCATTCATGGGACTGAGAGTGAGTGAGGAGGCCCTCTACTGGGAGAAGAAGAGACTGCAACTGGCAAAGGCAGCTGGTGTCTACAATCAGCCTCTAGCAGGAAAATATGCATTCCTCACCCAGAGCGAGTAGGTAGACTTGGTGTTTAAGGCTTGGTGCAATTCCCCCTTGAAACCAGCCACTGACCTCCATGACACTCGGGTGACCCAGACTTGCACAGAACTTTCTCTACCTGCCTCCCCAGCCTACCTGTCCCCTGTCCCTCCTGTCTGCAGTATATTGCCTCACATTTCCTCGGGACACACAGCCCCTCCAGCCAACACCCCGCCTGCTGCTTGGCCTACTGCCCCAGTTCCCTGGTTGTCCTGCCCCACCTCCGGTCTGACCTTTCCCAGCCCGTGCCATCCTGGCAACCCTGCCCTCAGTCCAGCAGAGCCCTGGCTCAGAAACCTGCAGCCACTCCTTATCAGCAAGGGAAAACAAGCTGGTTAGCCCCGTGCCCGGGCTTCCTCCGCCGTCCTAGGAGTCTTCAAAATGCCTCTCTCCCCTAATTCCTCACAGACTGCCAGGCACCCTAGTGCACCGGCTGGCTCACTTGCCTTCCCCGAGGGGAAGGGTCAAGTTCGAGTCACTGCTGACCAGGGCTCAGCACACACATGGCACTCAACAGATGCCTGGAAAGCCTGCAAACTGCTCCACAGTGTGGGGAGAGGAGAGGAAGTCAGCCCGCTACAGACAGACAGACAGGCAGGCAGGGAGCTGAAAAAGCCAGAGAAGCCAAGAGAAACACAGAGAACCGGAAACAAAATGCCTGGGAGACAGCGGTCTGGGGGTGAGAGGGGGTGCAGGGGGAGGACGGCAGAGAGAGGGGGAGATGCAGAGGGAGACAAGTCTGGAAGGAAAAGACCTCCATCCAGGACTGTGACGCGGGGAGCAGGCACTCAGGGAGGGCGGGAGAGGGGAGGAGGGGGGGGGCAGCTAACGCGTTTCTGTTGCTAAGCAAACAGGCCCCGGTGACCGATGTTCTGTCCAGCTGAACTCTCCACATGGCGAGTTTATTTTGCTGAGCAACCAGAGCTGGTAAAAACACGGAAGGAGAGGGGTGGGGAGCAGGGAGGCACGCAAACAAGGAGGGAACATTTGCCTCCAGGTGGGTCAAGGGGGTGAGGCTTGGAGGAGGCTCAACATCATCCCTGCCCTTTCCTTATCTCCGCTGCCCCGGGGCTGGGTGGCAGGTGCAGGAGGAAGTGAGGCTGGACTGAGAAAAAGAATAAAAAAGGCAACTCGGGGAGGAAGTCTGAGCGGGGAGGGGGAAGGTGCCCGGAAGGTTCTGGCTCTGGTCGGAGCTCGTCACCAGATGGCCAGTTAAGACAAGTCAGGGCAACACACCTGTGCTGTGGACTGACCTCCCGGAGTCCCTGCCAAGGGCCACCGCTGCCCAGAGCCAGGGGCAGGGTCCCACCGGTGCCTGATGACGGCAGCTGGCACGACCAGGTGCCAGGAGCTGGCGGCGTCCGGGACCATGGCAGGGCTGCACCGCCGGGCGGAGGCCAGCGCAGGGGCTGGGGGGCTTTCTCACCGTCAGCTGCTTTTTACTCTTTATTCCTGTTACCAAAATTACCTGGCGTTGTTCATGATCCAAATCTTTATTTTTATCCTCTGAAATGGAACCATTGTACATTGTACAAACCATATCTACCGATGGAATAAATAAGTGAAAAATTATACTGCTGTACAACACACCAAAAAAAAGAAAAAATCGTAAGAGAAAACAACAACAAAAAGAAATCAGGTAACGTGGAAAAAGGTCTTTACACCTCTAACCGGGTCCTTGGCGGCAAAGAACGTGCCAAGCCACGACGTTGTTGTTGGAAACGGGAGGTCACCACCCGCATTGGCGGCGTCAGTCGGCCGATGGCCTTCCAGGGTCCGGGTGTAAGTGCCAGCACTTTGTGGAATGTGTCGCCACAGCTTCCCCGCTTCGGGGGAACGGGTTTGCCCTGGGAGCCCTTTAGGCCATGGGGTCTGGTGTCCACGGGAGGAAGGCATTCACGCAGGGCCCCGTCCGGGCTGGGCCGGCTGCAAGGTGGCAGAGGGCGTGGCGCGGGGTGGGCGGGGGACAGCGGCTCCGAGGAGCGGGCTGCGGGGAAGGAAGCACATCTGGATTTTGCAGTCTCATCTGGACCAGCGTCAAGTGCGGGGCGCGCTGGCACGTCGCCTGGCGTGGCCGAGGCCGTGGCGGGGCCAGGTGGCTCCCCGGCCACCGGCCACTGGCCCACCCCCACCTTCAGGCACTTCAGAGGAAAACTAATGACAGCCTTGGTGTCGGGGACGGCGTCCGCGTTCCCCACCGCGTGGACTCCCCTGGCCTGTCTGGGGGGCCGACAGACAGAGGGCGCAGGGGACCCTGACCGATGGACATGCGTGTGCAAGCGTGTGCGTGACTCTTCCGGCTGTCTTGGTTGTCACCTCTCGCTTCCCAAAAAAAAGAGCAGGAAATACACATCCCGATCCACCTTTCATCAAAATGGAGTTTTGCTGCAAAGGAAAACGTGATTCAAACCCTACAGGATCTGGAGGTAAAGCCGCGTGGCGTTGCTGAGAGGTAACACGGAGAAGGAGCCTAATTCTGCGTAGCACTGACGCCTGAAGGGCGTGAAACCGGTAAGGATTTTTTTTTTTAAGACTAAAAAACTTTCGGCGGGCCGCCACCGCTCACTTCGACATTGAGATCTCCAAAGTTTGCATGTGTGTTTCCCCTTATCTCGGGAGACGTGTTTGCATGAGGTATTTGAAATTCAGGAACATTTTGATTCTTCTCGAAGTGCAGGGAATGGATTGGCTCCCTTTAAAAAAAGCGAAAGGAAGAGCCTCACGCTCAGAAACTCTTAGAAAGTGGAAGCTGGCAGATTCTTCCCACGGTGGTCAGGAGGGAGATCCCCGAGTCAAAGGTGGAACCTGAATATGCACCGATTAGCAAAATAAAACAAAACAGAAAACAACCAACAAAACCTCGAGAGCCTCCCCCCTCCCTCCCCCACCACACACAGCTCAAAGGGAGGTGAACTCCAGTGCAGGAAGGAAAGCCTGGGGACAGGGCTGGGGCTGAGAAGTCCATGGAGGAACAAGAGCAACCAGGCCTCAGAGCCAGACATGGGGCGGCTGGTCCCAGGGGCCGCTTCATTTCAGTGAGCAGCAGCTGCCCCAGGCAGGCAGGGATTTCCATCACCCCTTCTGGGAGGTCAAAGCTTTCCGTCCTTGGTGCCTCCCTTCTGGTCTTCAAGGCTGAACCGTCAAGGCCCGCTCCTTGGAGGGGACCGACCACAGGGTACCCCAGGAATAAGACAGGACCCAACTGTTGGCTCGGTGGTGTCAGGAACAGTACGCAGAAGCACGCGGGTTTCCTGGATTGCAATCGTGACCCCCTTCCCCCGGGTGGGGCGAGGGGGCCTGGGGAGGCACAGGGCAGCCGATTACTGTGGATCTGAAATCCTCCGAGAGCACCAGCTTCTCCTGCCACCTGCTCCCAGCCTCCTCAGCCTTTCTGTCATCTGGAGGCGATCCTGCAGCGGGCCACAGAAGTCACCCCGTCTTCAGAGGCGTGGGAGGAAGCGGTAGGGCGGGGGGGCAGAGGGTGGAAGCGCCAGAAGGATCGAGGGGCTCTGCGTGTCCATTTGGGCCACTTGGGAACACCGTGGTCAGAGGCCGAGAGGAAGTGAGCGTATCGGGTCGCTGGCCGGTGCTGGGGAGAGTGCCCTGACATCGGAGACTCCCCGGACCGGAGGGTGCAGGCGGGGCAGGTGGCCGAGGAGGTCCCACTCCTCTGCGGCCTCCCTCGGGCTCTCCTCCTCTGAAGTCCTGGGACGGAGAGGAGCGAGACAGGAGGGCGGGGGGCAGTGGCAGCCTCCACGGAGCCTTAGAGGGCACTTTGCAAAGGGAGATGCAAAACAACTGGGAAAACATGCCGGAGGTCACCTCAAGGGCACAAGGCACACAAACAGAAAGCGGGAGGGGTTGGTGGGACCATGACAGCCCCCGACACCATGGGAATTTCCTGATGGGCACCACCCTCCGATCGACAGCGTATGTGGTGAGAGAGAAGCGGGGCGGAAAAACGATACAGCAGCAACGCGAATGTCATCTTGGCTTCAGAGACAGCGTCCGACCCTCCTGAGCGGTCCACCCACCTCCACCAGGTCCACCTCAAGGTCCGAGCGTTTTGCTTCACAGCAGAAAATTCTTCCGTGTCTGAGAGGCGCCGTGCCGGGCTGGCTGCTCTTGGATTTGCGCCTGGTAAACTTGGAGAGTTAGTCGTTCTAACCCGAGGGCTCGCTCGGGGAAGTCGTAGGATGAAGCCTGCCGATGGGTCCCCCAGGACCCGGGACCGGAGCCGGAACCCCGCCCGTCTACATCTCTTCCGAGTTTTGCTGGGAAGTCTCCAGTTTCACCTTTTTAGAGGGCGGCCCTCCTTCCAAATCCTTGGGTGAAGAGAAAGGAGAGAGAATGGCAGGTTAACAGCCCAGGAGATCCGGCCTTTGTGAAATGTGCCCAGGCATGTCGCAATGGTGGGGGGGGGGGTGGTCTGTGGTAGTCCCCAAATTCCCAAGAAGTCTCTTGACTCAAAAACAGGTTCAACGGTCGCTCGCCCACACCCTGCCTGGGCAATCCCACTCCATCATCTCCAACCTCACCTGTCACTTGAGAACAACTTTTTTAAAAAAAACAAACACACACACACCTGAATTTATTGGGGTGATGTTGGTTAATAAAATTATATAGGGTTTAGGGGTACAATTCTGTAAGACATCATCTGTATGTTGCATTTGTGTTCACTGACACCAGCTTCCCCCTCCCTACCCCCAATGGATTTCAAAGAGGAAGGGAGAGAGATAGAAACATTAACGATGAGAGAGAATCACTGAATGGCTGCCTCCTGCACACCCTATACTGGGGATCGAACCTGCAACCCAGGCATCGGCCCTGACCAGGAATGGAACCATGACCTTCTGCCTGGTTCATGGGTCAACACTCAACCACTGAGCCACACGGGCCGTGCACCAACTCTTGACTTCACCCATCCCCTCCCTGTGGGGGGTGCTGGTATCTTCCTGGAATAAAGCAGGACGATGCCCGGGAGTTCCCCCTTTACCTCCACCCTCCCACCCCCAGCTTAACAGCAAGTCCCATCACCTCTCTCTCCAAAGACCCTTGAGCCCGTCTGCCTGTCCCTCTGCCCAGCGTCCTGTCCACACCCGAGCGGCCACCATCTCTCGCCCGAATGACAGCCTCCCAACACAGCCTTTCACACAGCCCAGGAGCTCCTCTCAGGACAGAAATCAGCCCGGCCAGCACAGCCCAGGGGTTGAGCGGCGACCTTTCAAGCCAGGAGGTTACGGTTCCATCCCCGGTCAGGGCACATGACCAGGTTGCAGGCTCGATCCCCGGGAGGGGGTATTTGAGGAGGCAGCCGACCAGTGAGTCTTTCTCATCACTGACATTTCTTTCTCTCCCTCTCCCTTCCTCTCTGAAATCAATGAAACTGTATTTAAAAGAATAAAGATAAAACAGTAATGGCTAAACTTCAAGATCCAGCTGTCTGCTGCATTGCCACGCACCCTCCATCCTGCTCGCAAGCCCGGCAGCCCTGCAGGTGCGGATAGGTGCCTGTGTGGGCACGAAAATGGCGGAGGAGGCCCCATTTCAGGACTGGCTGGGCCCCTGGGAATGGGAGTGGAGGTGAACTGAAAGACCCTGGACTGTTCAGACATCGGGGGAGGCAGGGGGCAGGCCCCAGCACTCAATTCACCCCCCTCCCCCAGAGTATGGGTTTATGTTTCAAACTGACCTTCCCTCCACTGAGTTCAAGAGGTCAGGAGACCCCAGCCGACATCTTGGTTGCACAAACTATACTCAAGGCTTTGATTTTGATTTTTCATCACTGGGCTCATGTTAGGCCTGACACTCTGTGACCTGCTTTTCTCAGTTCACATGGTGAGAATATTTCTTCATTCTTCATCTGTACCTGGGTCAACCGTGGCCCCCTCTCTCTGCCTTTTTTTCTTTTTTTTTTTAAATCCTCACCTGAGCATTTATTTTTAGAGAGTGGGAGAGAGAAATATCAGTGTGAGAAGAACACATCGATTGTTTCCTGCATGTGCCCTGATCAGGGCCCGAGCCAGGGAAGAGACTGCAACCAAGGTACATGGCCTTGACTGGAATCAAACCCAGGACCCTTCAGCCCTCAGGTTTCAGATAGAGGAAGGAAGAGAGAAAGAGAGACATCAATGATGAGAGAATCATTAATCAGCTGCCTCCTGCATGTCCTCTACTGGGGATCCAGCCCACAACCCAGGCATGACCCTAACTGGAATTGAACCCTGAGCTCCTGGTTCATGGATTGATGCTTAACCACCAAGCCACACTGGCTGGCTTCAATTGTGCCCTTTTTATTCTTATTTATTTATTTTTAATATATTTTTATTGATTTTGGAGAGGGAGAGGGAGAGGGAGAGACAGAAACATCCATGATGAGAAAGAATCATTGATTGGCTGTCTCCTGCACAGCCCCCTATTGGGGATCAAGCCGACAACTGAGGCATATGCCCTTGACCAGAATCAAACCCATGACCCTCCAGTCCGAAGACAGATGCTCCATCCACTGAGCCAAACTGGCTAGGGCGGTGCCCTCTTTAACAACTGTACGCCAGACTGTTTTATACACGACCCTAGATTTATTTAAAAAGATCCCTTTCGACAAACTTCCTGCCACTGCAAACGCCTTCCATCCACACTCCCTCCAGGCCTCTGGGCGTTTGGAGTGTGTCCTATTGCACAAAGGGGAGGTGCAGATCCAAGGGCACAGAGATGATCAAGTCTGAGAGGAGCGTACCTGGGAAGGCCTGGTTCAAGGTTGCACACCATGCAGACCAAGTCCCGCCCTTCCCCTTGTTTCTGCTGTCAGTTTATCCCCAGGTACCGGAAACCATTCAGCACCATGGAGACAGTTTTATTCATTGATGCTGGGACACCACTGAGTCTCCTTTTAAATGAGCACAGAGGGCTAGCAGTGAAAGTCATCACCGTCGCCAAGGCCACAGGGAGGCATCTTCTGAGTCCAGCTCCACTGTGTGTTACCCACGTTCTTCATCTCATCAAACCCTAGCCCCGAGACAGCTCTGTGATCCCATTTTGGCAGCTGGAGACACTGAAGCCAACATCTGTGTGTGCTGACAAAGCGGGGACTCGCACCCGGGGCGGTGCTCCTATCCCCCCCTCCCTGCCCCCACCACCTGCTTCTGCACTGATTCAGAACAGATTCTGACCAACAGAGGATGACCCAGAGAGGAGTCTGGGCATGGGGAGTATGGTCAGCTGCAAAATCTTTTCAAAGATTATTTTATCCAGCATTGAGGATTCTGAAGACTTATCTTCCCAGCTCTACAGGAAGTTGCTGGATCACTGAGAGCAGGCACTGCTTTTGTGGAAACCAAGTGACAAAACTGAGGACCCTTCCTCTGCCTACACCCGCCTGTGTCTCGCCCTTCATTGCAGCCCCAGCACCCATGGTGGGACACAGCG
This sequence comes from Lasiurus cinereus, assembly GCA_011751065.1. Lineage (NCBI taxonomy): Eukaryota > Metazoa > Chordata > Mammalia > Chiroptera > Vespertilionidae > Lasiurus > Lasiurus cinereus. The sequence goes on along the minus strand of JAAGEH010000417.1, from coordinate 14,543,707 downwards.
GGACGCTCCCACAACCTGCTCAAGGAAGGCACAAAAGTTCCCATCATCCAACAAGAAAGCAAAACAAATTAACAAAACACCTCTCAATGTACCCCCGGCACCCTCCTGGGCACCCGGCCGACCCAGCTGCCTGAGGCCTCCATCAGGGTACCTGAGCGATTGAGGGGGTCTCTGCAGCGAGACCCGCTTCTCCAGATGGCTGCCGCTCGGCTTTCTCTGAACTGTTCACCGAGTTTTCCACGGAAGACTGTGAATTCTGCTCGTCAGAAGCATCTGAGGGTAAAGCAAGAGGACAGAAGCTGTTTGTAGACACGTGATTTGCGGGGCCAGATGGAACAATTACTAAAAATACCTGGAAACGGGGTAGTGTGGTGGCTCGGCGTTCTGTCAGGGCTTCCATAAGCTGGGGGGCTTGGGAAGACTCTAGCTTACTTTTTTAGAGATGCTTTAAGCATCCAGGCCATATGCTGGCCCTGCAGCCTCCAACCCTTTCCTGCACACACATTACCTGCCAAATGTCCGCAGAGGGCACCTAAAAAAGC
>JAAGEH010000417.1:14515556-14542765 GCA_011751065.1 Lasiurus cinereus | reverse complement strand
TGCTCTCCCAGTTACCCCAGCGGCTTCCTCCCTTGCCTAATTGGAGCCTCCTCTGCTGGGTGAGGCTTCTCTGGGCCACCTATTCAAAACCACAATATCCCCCATCATGGGGCAAGACTCCCCATTCCCCTTCTTACTTCATCATTCTCCAGAATACTTACTTTCCAAATGCTAGGTTGTGTGATTTTTAAATTGGGCCCCCCGCCCTCCACCCGCCGCAAGAATAGGAGCCCCAGGCATCACCCTGGCTGGTTTGCTCAGTGGCTAGAGCATCGGCCTGGGTACTGAAGGGTGCCGGGTTCAATTCTGGTCAAGGGCACATGCCTGGGATGCAGGCTTGATCCTCAGTGCGGGACGTGCAGGAGGCAGCCGATCAATGATTCTCTCTCATCATCGATGTTTCTATTTCTCTCTCCCTCTCCCTTCCTCTCTGAAATCAACAAAAATAGATTAAAGAAGAAGAAAAATAAGACCTGCCATCGCCTGCCTGGTCAGAAGGCTGGACTGTCCGGAGGGGGAGAGGCCCGAGCCCAGCCCTGAGGGCACGTACCTTCGGGCCCAGGGAGGTCCTTGCCCTCGGCCTGGGCCTCCTCGGCCTTGGTGCTGGGCCCCTCGCAGGGCACGGAGGGGGCAGGCTCCGGCGCGGGGCTGGAGTTGCTGCTGTTCTCCTGTTTGATGGGGGAGGCGTCTGCGATGGAGCTCTGGTTGCTGTTGTCGTCTGGGGGGGGAGGGGGGGACAGAAGCACAGGTGAAGGCCTGCAGCTGCTGGGATGGTGGGTGGGGGCTCAGCTTCCCCACGCCTCCCTGCCCACAGGACGCTGTCCCAGGAAAGGGAACCCGTGCCCTCCCCCACGGCTCCGCCGGGAGCTGGGCCGTCCTGTCCCACAGGCTCCCGGGAGCCGTGTGTGTGGAGGCAGCCAGCCACCGACGGAGGCCGGGCACATTTTCAGTCTCTGCGGGCACCTGAGGCCTGGATCTGGGTGAGGAAACCAGACATGGTGGGTGCTTGGCCCGGAAATAACACAGAGGCCGAAGCGCAGTGCGTGGGGCGGCGCTGCCGAAATGTTTCATCCGGTCTGATCGAGCCTCTAACCGACTCCCCCTTGATCCGAAACAGACGGGAGAGAAAGGTTACCCCGCAAAGCGGGATATTCCACAGGACAGCGGGCCCGGCTCTGCTGGTCAATGCCATGAAGCGGGAGAAGGGTCAGGAAGATTATTGTAGGAGGAAAAGAAACTTGTAAGCTCTAACAGCTAACCAGGACGCGAGGACATTATTTAAACCCTCTGTTGAAAATGTCAGTTGGTAAGAGACATCTGGGGATGACTGGGGAATTTGAATACAGTCTGAAGTCTAAAAGACATTAAGGAATTTTTCTTAGTTTTGTTAGGGGTGATAATGGTATACTGGGCACACAGCATACCAAGGTCATTCATTAGTGACATGTCTCAAGTGTTCAGGTACAGACTTAAATATCATGACGAAGGGAAATTTCCTTTAAAATGCTCTAGCCCTGCCAAAACCAGTTTGGCTCAGTGGAGAGAGCATCGGTCTGTGGACTGAAAGGTCCCAGGTTCGATTCCCATCAAGGGCATGTACCTTGGTTGCGGGCACATCCCCAGTAGGGGGCGTGCAAGAGGCAGCTGATCAATGTCTCTTTCTCTCATCGATGTTTCTAACTCTCTATACCTCTCCCTTCATCTTTGTAAAAAAATAAAATAAAATAAAATGCTCGGGTTTAGACCTGTGTACCAGGAGGTTGCCGGTTCGATTCCAGGCCCAGGTTGCAGGTTTGATCCCCAATGTGTGTGTGTGTGTGTGTGTGTGTGTGTGTGTAGGGGGTGAAGGGTAAGAGGGAGGTGATGAGGAGGGGAGTGTGCAAGAGGAAGCTGATTGATGGTTCTCTCTCATTGATGTTTCTCATTGATGTTTCTCTTTCTCCCCCTTTCTCTCTCTAAAATCATTTTAAAAATTAAAATAAAAATGTTCTAGCACAGTGGTTCTCAACCTTTCTAATGCCATGACCCTTTAATACAGTTTCTCATGTTGCAGTGACCCCCAACCATAAAATTATTTTCGCTGCTACTTCAGAACTGTAATTTTGCTGCTGTTATGAATCAGTAATGTAAATATCAGTAATGGTCTTAAGCTCTACAGCAATGGTTCTCAACCTGGGGGTCACGACCAGGGCCACCTTAGACCCTCGGAAAACACAGGTATCTACATTACAATTCATAGCAGTACCAAAATTATAGTTATGAAGTAGCAGCGAAAATAATTTTATGGTTGGGAGGTCACTGCAACATGAGGAACTGTATTAAAGGGTCACGGCATTAGAAAGGTTGAGAACCACTGCTCTAGCACAAGCTACATACCATTTTCAGAATTCCCTGAACCTGACCCTCAAGAGCCATGCATTTTTGATACGTACATTGTATTTCAATCAGAAAAACGTTAACGCATTTTTATCAACAGATGAGGCAGCAATGGCATCTATCAGTGGAAATCCACTGAGCCTTTTCCTTGGCACAGAGGCCCAGGCCTGCCTCTCTACTCTCCATTCTTCTCTCTTATGACATTTTTCATAATAAAAAGAAAAAATAAATAAAGGAAAGAACGTTAATTGGGTGATGATAGGGGTGCTTGAGCTGGTGGCAGAGCCGGGGGTCCCAGGGCACAGACAGCCTTGCTTCGGATCCCCTTTCATGGGCACAGAGAGTCACCTTCAATGGTCGCTTTTTGAGTAGTGATTTCAAAACCACGACTACAGCCGCATGCTGCTGCTTTTCTGGGCCGGGCTGCACACCTGGGACCAAGACCATTTTTGTAAAATGCGAGAGGAGAGATCAATTGGCCCGGGCACCGACGATACGCTGGGCAGGAGGGGACCCCAGGGGGAGCCGTGGGGACGTCCTGCCATCATCTGGGCCCGTTCCCTGGCTGTGTGCAGTTTGCGAACATTTCATGGAGCCATATGCTTGGGGTGTGCGTCCCTCCTCTCGGATAAAAAGGCAAGAGGAGAGCCGAAACCGGTTTGGTTCAGTGGATAGGGCGTCGGCCTGTGGACTGAAAGGTCCCAGGTTCGATTCCAGTCAAGGGCATGTATCCGGATTGCGGGCACATCCCCAGTGGGGGCCGTGCAGGAGGCAGCTGATCGATGTCTCTCTTGCATTGATGTTTCTAACTCACTATCCCTCTCCCTTCCTCTCTGTAAAAAATCAATAAAATATATTAAAAAAAAAAAAAAGGCAAGAGGAGAAATAAACGCCAGCGACGTCAAGACCACGGCAGACTGGCAGACGCAAGTCTCCAGCCCGGAGATGCTCGGTGGAACACTGGCGACAGGTTTTGAAACAAGACAACAAAGGAAGGGAGGCGGTCGGGTGGATTTACATGAAGCCAGAAGCCCAGGTTGGAGCTTCCCAGTAGCCAAAGCCAAACAGGAAAGACAACACAGCCCTCTGTCTGTATGGGAAGTCAGGCCTCGGAGGGAAGAGGAAGGCTGAGATTTTTGCTACTGGGTGAGAGGAGGGTCTCTGGTGTACGTCTCTCAGCTGGCTGGGCTCGGAAAAGAAGTTCCTTCTCCTCCACGGAGCCTGTTGCTTGGCACGGAGGCCCAGGCCTGCCCAGCCCTCCTACCCCTTTGCCTGGAATGTGAACGAACCTGCTGGTGAAACAAAATACGACCGAGCTGCTTCGGCCCAGGGACCTGGCAGGAGAGGGCCGGGCCGCTGGGGGGCTCACCGTGCATGTCCATCATCCCCGGGGAGGAGCTGTTCTCTGGCGTGGTCACCTCCGAGCCACACTTCTCGTCTTTGCCCTTTTTCTTGTTCTTGTTTTTCTGGAGGAGGAAACGGAGCGGACGCGGAGTCAGCAGGAGCGAGACCTGGAGGCTGCCAGGAACGACTCCTCCTGGAGCCCCCAGGTCCCTGGGGGGCGCTCCTGGGCCTGCATTTGAACAGGTCCCATCAGGGGCCTCCCCTGTTCGGAATCAGAGCCCAGCAGAGGGAGGCTTCTGGGGCTGGGATAAACCCCCGGTGCTTGTGCTGGCGGGGTCTCCTCCTACTTTAGGGGGACCAGCTGGGGGACAGGCCATGGTTATCCCCCAGGGCAGGTACAGTGATGCCAGGTGAGCCACCGAAAACCCCCGATTTCACCCGCTCCCGCTCCGGTCAGGCCCCAGGGCGGCCTCTCGGGCACCACAGAGGGAGATGGAGGGAGGAGGGCAGGGGGAGGGGTGCTTTTGTGTGGGGTCCCACTTTTTTAAACCTGGAATAGAATAGTGTCAGGAGCGCCCTGTGTCCTTCGGTAAGAGACTCGCCAAATGAATCACTGTGCGTTCGCTCACCCTAATGTGATGCGACAATTACAGTCAGGCAGCTCTTCGTTTAATAACGGGAAACATCTACGAAAATGCCAGCACTGAACACCGCTCAGCACCTCCGAGACGTTTTTACAAAAGGTGGGGGGGTGGACGGCTGCCATGAACGGTGAAGGGAAGGACAAATGGACGCGTTAGCGGGCAGCTGGGTGCCTCCAAGGAAGTGAGCTGGGTGGGGTGGGGCTGTGCACAGGGAAGGCAACCATTTACAAAAGACACACGGGAAAGCCCTGGCCAGGGAGCTCAGTGGGTTGGAGTGTCGACACACACACCGATTCCCGGTCACGCACGTACCTAGGTTGGGAGTTCGATCCCCAGTTGGGGTGTGTGCGGGAGGCAACCAATGGATGTTTCTCTCTCCCTTCCTTCCTCTTCTTCTAAAATAATAATAAATTAAAAAAACCCACACATATCCTTGGGTAAGGATTTATAAAAAAGAGATACAGACATCCCAGGACCTGGACATTACTGCTTCGTTTGTTGCAAGAAAGAGGGAACTAAGGTCCAGCGAGGTGGGGTCCCCTGTCCCCATCCCGGGTTCGTCAGGGGTGCTCCTTGCCCAGCGGGAGCTACCCCATCCTCCCGACAGCCTGTATGTACGTTGTGGTTCCTCCCTGATTGCGATCCATTTGGCACTTCCCTGCTGCCTGTGCCGGGCTATGCTATAATTATCTTCCCCCGGCGAGATTATAAATTCCTTGAGAGCAGGGACCACGTCTTCTCAAATGCAACGGTGTTTATACAACACCTGACGGTGTGCAAGGCGCAGGCCAGGGCAGAGCCGGGCTGCCTCCGAGGAGCCTGTCCCACCGGGTCTCCCTCCGGAGCAGCCAGCGCCGAATGCCGCCCCGGTCTAGTCCTGGGGCCGCTGGGCAAAGCAGCTCTGGTGACTCCACGCACCCGGACCAGACAGAGCCAGAAGGGACAAACACCCCTGGTCTCGGCCCAGCACCCCTCTCTCCAGGAGACTCAGGCTGGTAACCAAAGACGGCGGCTTTAAACCAGTCTTTCTGGCCCCCTCTAAACCTGCCAATCACACTCCTGCCACCTCCAGGAGCAAATGAAACCACACGGCTCAGGGTGAGCCATCTTCCTGGAGGCGGGACCAATCAGAAGAAGAGCAAAGGCGCTCCAGGCAGGAGGAACAGCCCCTGCAAAGGCCTAGGGTGTGGGGGGCATTCAGGATTGTGACTGGGGTCTTGGGGAGACACTGGTCTCAGAGCCTCTGAGCTGAAAAACTGCCAGGAGGGGCTGTCCTCAGCCATCCCTCCCCAAACTCAAGCACAGCCGCTGGGGCTCCCCCTAGTGGTCACCGTCGCCACCCTGCCTGGAGCCACTCAGGCCTCCTCGTGCAGAACTCTGGGGTGAGAACAAAAGGTTCTCCAAGCGTGTACCCCGGAGTCCAGACACACGTGACTGAGCTCACTGTGTGACTCTGGGGAAATGGCTTTCCCTCTCTGAGCCCTCACTTGTACAGAGAAGATGGAGATCAACGCCACAGACTCTCCATGAGAAATAAACGAGGTCATACCCGGCATTGAGTTTCGGGGCTTGGGAACGGTGCTACAATGATGGGGAGCGCCTGCCTGTCTGTGGGTACCACTACGGCAGCCCCCAAATCCTGGTGCCCATGGGGCAGGGCTGCCTCTGCACTAAGGTGTGTCACCCCTGGCCAACCGTGGGGCTCTCTGCCCAGGATGACAAGCAGGGGGTACTCCAGGGGACGGGCCCCTCATACTCACGTCGTCAACCTTTGGCTCCGTCACAGGGACCCACTTGTAGATTCGCAGGGATGTGTCACCCACGGTCACCCACTTCTTCTCCCTGCGGGAGGAGGAGGAGGAGGAGGAGGGAGAGGAAGAGGAAGAGCCTGTTACCAGAGGGCTCTGGGGCAGGGCCCTGCTCACCCCTTGTGGGGGTCCTGGACACACTCCCTCGGGGCAGCTGTGATGTGGTGGCCACTTGAGGTGAAGAGGACACGCTCTAGGTCACACAGGTGTGGTTTGTATCCCATCTCTGCTGCTCACTGGGTCCCTGGGCAGGTCTCCCCCTCATCTGAGCCCCAGTGTCTCCCCATCTGCTAGACCACGCCTGGCTGTCCATCTCTCCAGACTGCGTGAGGGCAACCTAAGCCTTTGTGTGTCCAAGTCTTCGGGTGCCTGGAAGGAAGTGCGTGGTAAGACTGGGGGGCGGGAGAGGGGCTGCCATTAGGATGACTCCCCTGGACGAGGGGACCTGGGCCCTAGGTTCCGCCAGCTTTCACCCCACAGTGCCAGCAAACAGGGCCAGCCAAGCCCCTCTGGGCAGCGGGGAGGGCTTCAGGCCAGCCAGGTGTTTCCTCCTGGGGGCAGGGTCTAAGGTTGTGTGTGGGGGGGGGGAGCAGGGGCTGGACTCACCACCCCTCACTCTGCCCTCTGGAGCAGCAGAGGGGCAGGAGAGCAGGAGCAAACCCCCAAGGGCAGGCCCCGAGCGCCCATCCCAAGGGTGGTAACAGGGAAGCCCAGCCTGGACTGTGGGCAGCAGCCAGTTGGAGAGATGTCCCGAGCCTCCCACTGCTCGGTCCTGAGCCTGGCAGGTGCTTCGGGGTCTTGTCTCCGAAGTCTCCATCTGCACGGCTGCCCCTACCCCTGCCCGGCAGCGCCCCAAACTCCTGGGGGACAGTGTCCAGGGCCCCTGTTGCCAGAGGCAGGCTTGTGAGTGAAGAGGAGAAAACCACCAGCCACTGGGAGGAGAGGGGTCGCTGGTCTTCACCAAGGACAGCACTCTGCTCCAAGCCCCTGTCACCTCTAAATGACTGTTCCGCCTTGAACTCCTGTCCTTGGCCCCCTGCAGTCCCTAAGCCAGGTCGTGTCACCTCCTGCCCCAAACCCCGGGAATGACCCGCCCGGGGGAGAGCTGGGATTCGAATCCGGGCAGTTCTGGCTCCAGGGTCCACGCTCCTGGCAGCATCTCGGGAGAAGTGGGAGGCTGGGGCCAGTTGCTCACCTGGAACAGGTGGTGTGGCTGCCAGGCCCTCAGCAATGGCGGAGACAAGGTTTCACCAGAACCGAGAACTGCGCATGGCGTGGGCACCTCTGTGCGTGGGCTGGCTGGCGCCTTCTCCAACCTCCCGGCCCAGATCTCAGTCTTGGGGCTTCCCCTCCATGCGGGGTGGGGGGGGCCTCATGGGCTGGTGGGACATGTCACAGCCACCAGGAGCCCCCTTCCCCACAGCGGCTTCTGGGTGCCCGAGCACACTTAAAACTACCTCCCCCAAACTACAGACCCCTCTGCCCCCACACTGTGCTGCGGGGGCCCCGCGCGTTCCCTCTGGGGGAAGCGAGCGACCGTCTTATTATTATTCTAGCGGCCTTTCTGGCCTGTTTTCCGTGCTCAGCACTGGACACATTCACTCTCCTCTTCCCATAACCTGTTGTGGCAAGAACGGTCACCCTCCCCACTGGCGGATAAAGAGCTGGAGGCACAGGGAGTTGAAGGCATTCTCCCCAGAGCCGGTCTCCGACCTCCCTTGCCACGCGGCTGTTTGGAGCAGCCTCTCCGCCCGGGCCCCTGCCCCCCTCTTAGCCCAGAAAGAGGGAGTCAAGGCAGGTGTCTAAGTGACCGCTCACCGCCTCCACCTGGAGCAGGATGGCCATTCTCAGTCCGAGCCTTCCCCCACCCTCCATCCTCAATAGTCAGAAGGTGCCAGGAAGGGACGGGGCATTCCAAGAAACAGTCTCAGTGACAAAGCAACAACCACAATAGCCATTGTGTGCCCAGGCCTCGTGCCAAGCGTCTTATTTACATGCTCTCTCTCCCAGACATCGCCAACAGGCCTAGGAAAGGGGGGCTCCTATCACCCCCACATTATAGACGGGGAAACGGGAGGCCCGGAGCGGTGATGCCACTAGTTCACAGTCACCTCGCTCGTCAATGGCAGAACCGGGACTGGACACAGGCTGTGACCCCGGAGCCCACCTTCTGCTCTCCTGTCTCCCGTGAAAATGAAACATCCATTCCCCCGGGCACATCAGCAACAGACGCCAGGCAGAGGGGCAAGGGACCAAAGGCCCTCTCCACTCACAAGGCCTCCACTGGCTGCCTGCGCCTGGGCTCCAGTAGGTCGGCAAACCCACAATTTATGTTAAAAACAGTAACAAAAAACACACAGACAGTCTGGCTCGGTAGTTGAGCACTGACCTATGAACCAGGAGGTCACGGCTTTATTCCCAGTCAGGGCACATCCCGGGGTTACAGGCTCTAATCCCAGTAGGAGGATCAATGATTCTCATCATTGATGTTTCTCTCTCTCTCCCTCTCCCTTCCTCTCTCAAATCATTAAAAAAAATTTTTTTTTCTTCTTTAAAGGAATTGACTTGTAATGTACAAGACACCTTTCAGATCTGGCCCCGGGAAAAGCCAGCTGACAGCCATGACCACCGTGGACCAGATCTGGGTTTGCCGGCCACACAACAGTGAAGACGAATCTGTGCAACTGCAGCTGCTTCTCAAAGAGGTTACAGGCCCTACAGGTGATGAACGCAACACAACCAGGTTGTCCCAATGACCCAGCGGCAACCCGTGGCCCGAGTCCCCAGGTCACTGTGCTTCAGCTGCATTTCTGGGTGTGGACACTGAGGGGCTATGGGACCCAGGGTAGAGAGTTAAAGCCCGACCTCAGGCCTGCCGTTCACCCAGCAGCCAGCCAGGCAGAGATGGGGGCCCGGCAGCTCAGGTGTACGTCACTGAGCGAGAGCACCAGGGACGGCGAGAAGGGATTTCACAGTCATGTCGCGTGAGCTCTAGTGGGGTCTCATCTAGTGGGAGGCTTGATAGGGCCTTGGGAAACATACCACATGGGCTCAGAGGAACAGTGGAGCTTCCACTACCACCCCCAAACCCAACGGCCCCGGCACACGGCCCCACCCCCAATGGGGATACTAACTGTAGTTACTACTTTACACCCCAGGTGGCAAATAAATGGCCAACAGGCCGTTTTGTCTGGCCTGCATGGTCTTTTTAAAAATCTGAATCAGTGTGCCAAACTTTACAAAAAGAAAAAAGCCAGACAACGTAAGAATCCAGACTCCTGGCTACTCTGAAAAACACGATCTGATCACAAGGGGGCCACAGACCCTCCTCTCCAAGGTCTGAGGCTCCCTCAGATCCCCCAGCTCTCCCCACCTGTAGACACTGGGCCTATCCAACCTTGCCAGGAAGCTGCCCCTGAGTGCACTGAGCCCTCCTGCCTTGATGGCCCCCCGGTAACCGGCCAGGCTTAAGGATCTGTCTTCCACATCAGACTGGGGATCCTGGGTGAAAAGGCTACGTGCGGTCCTCGCTATAGAAACAGCCCCTCCTCAGCACGGACTCCTATATAAACAACAAGCACCCATCCAGAATCTCCACGCCAAGGCCAATTTCCGATGTTCTCCAGGTCCAGGTCCAAGGGCAAGACTATCTTGGGGTCACCTGGCTCCCTCAGCGAGCGCTCTCAATCCCTCACTTTGTACTCATTCCCCAGGGCTAGCGCTCGATGACTCAGGAGGCCTGGCTGGCGGAGGCCCTTTATCGGAACTAGGCTGAGACTCACTTGACCTGCCCTGTGTCTGGCAGGAGGGCACCCTCGGGGTTCCGAGGTGAGGCCCTAGGCACAAACCTCCCCCTTCCCCGGGGACAGTGGGAAATCCTTGGGAACAGGCCTGTCTCGTCAACCACAAGACTCTGAGGGACCCTCCAGACCAAAGGCCCAGGGGTCCCCAGTCAAAGCCTACCTCTCAGCTCAAGCCTTTGCCTCCTGCCCCACAACCCCGCCTACCCTGCTCTTCTCCACCCACACCAGGCCTCCTTACCTGGCCCAGTTTTTCCAGAAAAGGGTCCCACCACATTGTCCTTCCCTTCCCTCAGCCATCTCTGGCTGCCTCACACCCTGCCCTCCTGCCCTGATGGGGCACCAGACAGAAAGGAGAGGGTCGGCAGTTCCAGACAGGTTGGTCAGGGCTGGTGGCTGGCTTTTCCGGGGGCAGCGGCAGGGTAGGGCTGGCAGAGGGGCATGGGTGGAGTCCCTGGGGCTGGGGAGAAACACCTAGGCTTCCGCAATGAATGGCATGCCAGACACCACCTTTATCCTCTGGGTAAAACACAGGCTGCTGAACTGAATCTGAATTTCAGATAAACAATGAGTAATTGTTTTAGTGTAAGTATGTCCCAAAGAGTGCACGGGCCATACTTTCAATGCAGAGAAATACCTTTAAGAATTATTTTGTTGTTTACCCGAAATTCCAATTTAGCTCAGTGTCCATGAATTTATTTGCTAAATCTGGCAACCCAGCCTCCCAGCCAGCGACTGCACGGTAGGTGACCACACAGTTAATAAACAACCCAAAGTCTGCAGGACAGACTGGAAGGCCCATCCTAAAGGCAGATGAAGGTGAGATTTGGCTTCTCCAGGCAGGGGAAAGCCAAGAAATAAGGCAAAGTTTGTTGTTGTTTGTTTGTCTGTTTTGCTTAGAAGGAGCAGGAAAAAATAAGAAAGAAAAAATCAGCAAAATGTAAGTTTCTATGGAGCCCACCTAACCGTAAAGACAACATTTAATGGTGGCTCCTGTGTATAGGGTAGAGATAAGATCTTATTTTGGGGGTGGGGGTTGGGTGGGCGAAGGAGCACAGGACCCCGTGCAGCCATGGTTAGAGAAGTTACCTGGTTTGTCCAAGGTCACACACCGGAAGTGAAGTGGATGCCCGGCCCTGGGACCCCAAAGCCTGAGGTCTTTAGAGGGCATGGCAAGTTGTATCCCAAAAGGAGGGAGGAGATCCGTTCTCCTCCCCTCCCCCCAAACACAGGCCTGGCCCGCAGTGGGGCCAGCAGGGTGGAAAACCCCATCCTTCCATCTGTCCTCCCTGCAGAGCAGCTGGCAGGCGGGCCCTGCAGGAGCAGCTGTCTGGGTGCAGCCAGGGCCTCTGCCCCGCTGGGAACCTGGGGCAGAAGGCCCCACCACTCCTCCTGGAGCAGCGGCTGTGGGGTCCCTTGCCCCCAGCCCCTTGCTGGGCTCCAGGCTGGTGACAGTAGGGGCTCAGGCCCGGACCCCCCTTTTCTTTGCCTAGACACTAAGAGGACAACTCCAGCCTTCCTTCCCTCTGGAAACCCCACAGGAGAAGAAGGGGCTGTGTGGGCTTGCTTTCCTGTGTGTGTTTTGGCCTGCAGCTGTTTCTGCCATTTTTAAATGGCTCCAGTCGGCCTGGGGGTGCCCTGCGCACTAGGGGAGCTCCCACAGCTCGGAGGACTTGGATCTCAACTTTGGAAAGCCTCCCCTTCTCACGGCTCTGCAAATTCTTTGTCCCATTGGAGCCAAACCGAGCCCTCCGCCGGGCATCCGGCCATCTGCAGACAGCCCTTTCCATAGGAGGCCGCGAGCACGTGGGCTTTATTGATTTTCCTCTTGCCTTTTTTTTTTTTTTTGTCGGGGTGGACTCGGGAAGGACAGCTAACTTGCGACCCGGCTAGACCGGATCCTCGCCCCCTGCGGTTTTTAGAGACCGAGGCGTTACTCCAGAAATGACACCCCCAGGCACAAACACAGCCCGCCAAGGGGTGGGGGTGGGGGTGGGGCGGCCAATGCTCCTGCTTGAAATAAAGGGTCCCCCGACCAGCCCGCCGGCGCGGACACGTGAGAGCATCGCGGCCGCTCCTCTGCCTCCCTGACCCCGGTGAAGCCGTGGGAAAAAAAATAACCAAGTTGAAATCCGGGAGCTGCGAGTTTTCAACAAGTCCGCCCCGACCCGGCGATCTCGGGCGCCTCAGGCCCGGCCCCTCGGGCCGGTTCCGAGTCAGACCCCGCCGAACCCGAACCAACGTCCGGTCCGGTCCAGCACAACGAGGCTAAGCCGGAGCCTCCCTCGCGAGCTGCGGCAACACGCGCGGCCAGCCCCGCGCGCCCCGGTCCCCCCGCTCGGAGAACAAAACAACGGCTCCCTCCGCGAAACAAACACGAGCTGCCGGTTTGGGAAGGGCGGACGCGGCCCAGGACCGGTTTCTGACCCAAAAAAAACACACACACACATTCGCTCGCCCGAGCCCCGCGCCTGGGTGCCGAGCGGAGAGGGCGCGGGGGGTGCTCGGCGCTCCGGGCCCCGCGGCGTCCCCTCCTCGCGCTCGCCCCCATCTTGCTTCCCCGCCAAGAGCCCTCGCTCCAGGCAGCCCAAAGCGCTAAATTTAAACGGCTCGCGCTCCGCAAACTCCGCAGACTCGAGGGCGCCGGGCCTGGGAGGCGGGGAGCGGGCGAACGAGCGAGCCAGCCGGAGAGGGAGCGAGGGAGGGAGGCCCGGCGCGGGCGAGGGCGCGGGGGCCGGCGCTGCGCCGCCCGGGGCGCGCGGGGAGGAGACGGAGACGGCGGCGGCCCGCTCGGCGCCGCACAATGGAGCTCGCGCTCTCCCCTCCGCCGCCGGCACCGCGGCCCCGGCGCGCGGGAAGCCGCTTTCATGTGACTCGCACAAAACGAAATGGCTTCTGGGGCCGGCCCCGAGCTCTCCTCCCGGGAGCCGAGCGCCGCGGCGGGGGCTGCCCGCAGCTCGGCCGCCCGGCCCGGGAGCCCGCGGGCTCGGGCCGCCGCCGCCGCCGCCGCCACCGCCGCGCCAGGTGGGCGACAGGCGCGAGCGCACCTGGGCAGCGGCCGCGGCCCCCGCCGGGCGCAGGTGACCCGGCTCGCGCGCCGCCCGCCCTCCCCACGTCCCGGGCGGCGGGCGGTCGGGGCGCTGCGCCCGCCGGCTTTTGGTACGTGGTGGTCTGGGGTCGCGCGGCCGCGGCGCCTCCGCTTACCATTTGCGCACTTTCTCGATAGCCGCCATGACCCTCTTGATATCATCTTTGGCCCGACTCCTGGTCTCGGCTCGAACTGACCTGCCCGACATGGTTCTGGCGGGGAGAGAGAGGCTGCGAGCGCGCCGCCCGGTCCTGCTCGCGCTCCGCGGCGGCCACACTCGCGCCCGCCCGCCGCTCACTCTCACACACAGACTCTCTCTCACACTCACTCACAAACACACACACACTCACACACACACACACACACTCACACACACATATAACACTCACTCACACACACACACATACACACACACATATACACACACACACACAAAGCCGGGGCCACCGCGCGCCCGGGCCCAGTGCGCAAGCGCCGGGCGGCAGCTGCACCGAGCAGGGGGAGCAGCGCCGCCGCGGCCGCCAGCAGTGCGGCCTCCGGGCGCCGCCGTCGCCGGGCCGCCTGCCTCCCACCCGCCCCGGGGAGGCGGCGAGGGGCGCCCGGCGACCCGACCGACGCGGGTGGGGGCGGGAGCGCGGATACTCACCCCGAGGCCGCGGGTTCCCCGGGGGAGGGCGGGCCCGCCGCGGAGGGGGCGCGTTCCTTGGGAGCCAGCCTGGCGGCCCGTCCGCCGCCCGGGGTTTGCGGGTTTGCTGCGGCGGCGGGTGCAATAACGCAAGTTTCCTGCGGGGCTCTCGACTTCGCGGAGTTGAAGGCAGCGATCGGAGTTGAAGGCAGCGATCCGGGGCCGCGAGGTGCTCCTGGAAAGAGTGGAGAAACGCTCTGCCCCGCGTAAACACGCGCGCTAGGACGTCGCTTCCCTTTCCTGCGTCCTTTTGGAAAACTGGGGTCAGAGGAAAGGTGCCTGGGGCGGGGCAGACACTCGCCCCTGCTTGTTAAACGGCCGCCAGCGGGGAAAGTTCAACGATGATGGGCGTTTTGGAAGGCGCTTGAGGTTGTTTCTCCCCCATCCTGCCCCAGGGTAGTTCTGGAGAGGAATCTGCAGTTACCAGGACAACCCAGGTGCCACATCTTTGTTCAGGTGCCGCTACACCGATTTGACCAGAGCTAATTCACGCCCAGATGGATGCTGGGGAAAGTGGGAGTGACCCTGTTAGCAAGCTCGGGGTCTTGGAGATAAAAACTATTCCAGCACCAGCCATTTTTACACCTGGGGAAACTAAGTCACCGGGAAGTTCAAGGTCATAGCCATGCGTTCCATCTTGGGCTCCCACTCGCTCTAGAACCCATCAGTTTGCCCTGAGGCTTTGATTTGGGGTGGATGAGCTACCGCGTGATGGAGCTGGGGACTGCAGTGCAGGCCTTTTTCTAGGCATGTCTTTCTACCACTCGGAACCTCAAGTTCCTAATGTGAAAAAATGAGTAGAACCCCAGCCTCAGAGACTCGTTCTGAGGACATTCGTAACCAGCAAGTCCTAATGCAGAGGCCAGGTCAGCAGATATGTGCTGAGGGCCACACAGAACTGCCACACATATATGGAAGATAGCATATCAGACATCCAAGTACCAATTGATTAATGCTTGTATCTATTCAGCCGTTGAAAAGGCAGTGAAGTACTGGCACATGCCCCAACGTGAATGAACTTTGGAAACATGCTACGTGAAAGAAGCCAGACACAAAAGGACACATACTGCCTACTTCCACTCGCAGGAGGTATGCCCACGAGGCAAAGCCACAGGGACAGAAAACAGATTGGTGGTTGCCAGGGGCCATGGGAATGGGGAGTGACTTCCAGTGGCTACAGGGTGTCCGCTGCGGGTGATGAGAAAGTCCTGGATGAAGAGGTTCTAGCGGTGGTGGCTGTACACACTGTGAATATAGCTACTGCCACTGAACTGTACACTTTAAAATGCTTACCTCTTACAACGGTCAAGTTTATGTTGTCTGTATTTTGTTACAACAAAAAGCAATCCAAATATCCACCTGCAACCTATATACTGTGATTAAGCAATGTCATCCCAATCAATTTAATAAAAAAGAAAAAATAGCCGAAACCGGTTTGGCTCAGTGGATAGAGAGTTGGCCTGCAGACTGAAGGGTCCCAGGTTCGATTCCCATCAAGGGCATGTATCTTGGTTGCAGGCACATCCCCAGTGGGGAACGTGCAGGAAGTGGCTGATCGATGTCTCTCTCTCATCGATGATTCTAACGCTCTATTTCTCTTCCTTTCTCTCTGTAAAAAATCAATAAAATATATTTTTTAAAGAATTTTTTTTAAATATGGAGCTTTGTCTAGAAAAGCAGATGATGTACAAGCTGGGCCACCAGTCCCCAGGGCCATAACCAGCTGCAGCTGAGGAGCCCTGGGCCCCTCAAAGCTCCCGAGGTCACCAGCATGTCACTTCCCTTTATTCATTTGTATTACCAGATGGCCCCCAAAGGGATTTGTTTTTGATCTCTGATTAAACTGTAAGGCTTTCTACAATGTTCTTTATAAATCCAGTATGTCCCTTTGTATAGTTTCCTGTCCCCTTCTTCAAGGGGACTTGAAGACGTCTTTCCGCAAAGCACAGTTGTTTTATAGTCTGTCTGATAACTCTAAAACTTGAAGTGTCTGAGGGTCTGTTTCTGCTGGTTCTCCTTGACGATGCCCAACACTGGGTTTTAAAATGTATTCATAGGGATCTCTGGAGAAGTTACCTTCCTGGAGAGATGCTTTACGCTTGCTCTGCCAGGCAAACATGGCTAGCCCAGGAGGACCTACATGCCAGTTCAGGACTTGTGGGTCCCTGGACCACCCAGGTGATGCCAATATAGGTTACCCAATTGAGAAAGGCTAGTTTGCCCCTGAGGACTGGGTCCCTGATGCAGAGCAGCTGGCTGATAGGCCTACACTTCCCAATTCTGGGTTCAGTGACCTTCCCTTGATGGTTTGAAAAGGGCATGGCAGGAGCATTTACACGGTAGAGATTGGCAAAAGCTACATGCACATCAGGACCCTTTCCCCAGCCCCACCCAGAGGGGGTTGGTAAACATTTATCAGTGGTAGAGCTTAATGAGGTCCAAAAATATTATGGGGAAGGTCTCCCCCAAATAGTGAACCTTATGATGAATTTCAAAAAGACTGGGGAGCCTTGGGGGAGAAAAAGTTGTTTGGGGGATTTTTTTTTTTTTTTTATAAATCAAACACTGAAATCTGCCACTCAGTATTTTTCCTTGCCTATACTCACAACTGTGAAAACTCACAG
Source organism: Lasiurus cinereus (assembly GCA_011751065.1). Classification (NCBI taxonomy): domain Eukaryota; kingdom Metazoa; phylum Chordata; class Mammalia; order Chiroptera; family Vespertilionidae; genus Lasiurus; species Lasiurus cinereus. Next base: position 14,526,396 of record JAAGEH010000417.1, on the reverse strand, counting down.
CTCAGATACTAGTGGATTGACAACTCGCATATCCATCAACACGGCCACTGGCTTGCCTGAAAGTTGGGCCACTTTCAGTCAGATGAAAATAAAGAGATAGCCCTGGCTAGTTTGGATCAGTGGATAGAGTGCTGGCTTGCCGACCAAAAGATCCTGGGTTCAATTCCCATCAAGGTCATGTACCTTGGCTGCAGGCTCCTCTCCCGACCCGGCCCTGGTGAGAGCTCCTGCAGGAGGCAACCAATCTCACATCGATGTTTCTCTCTCCCTTCCTCTTTCTCTAAAATAATAATAAATAAAAAAAGCACACATATTCTCGGGTAAGGATTTAAAAAAAGATACATAGACACCCCAGGACCTGGACATTACTGCTTTGTTGCAGAAAAGAGGGAACTGAGGCCCAGCGAGGTGGGGTCCCCTGTCAGGGGTGCTCTTTGCCTAGCTGGAGCTGCCCTGTCCTCCCGACAGTCTTTCCCTCTCTCTTCCACTCTCCCTAAAAATCAATGGAGCCCTAGCTGGTTTGGCTCAATAGATAGAGCGTCGGTCTATGGACTGAAGAGTCCCAGGTTCTATTCCGGCCAAGGGCACATGCTTGGGTTGCAGGCTCCATCCCCGGTAGGGGGTGTGCAGGAGGCAGCTGATCAATGATTCTCTCTCATCACTGATGTTTCTCTCTCTCCCTTCCTCTCTAAAAATCAATAAAATATTTTTAAATCAATGGAAAAATATCCTTGAGTGAAGATTAACAAAAACAAAAATAAATAAAGAGGCAGTACACATGAAGTGTTTTGAAAGACTAATGTGTTCAAAGGTGAGACAAGGTAATCTAGACACTCCTCTAACGATAAGTGATGAAGCGCAGGCTTTGGGGTCATGACCCAGTGATCCAGAGCAAAGTGGGAACCCGTCCACAAACAGGCTTGGGACTTCTCAGGCCAGGCATCTAGAAGGCTGCCCAAGGGTCAGCTGCTGCACTCCCATGGGTGCAGTCGTTTTGGCTGCCTGCCCGGCATCTAAAGTCCACCCCCCACCCCACTCAGAAGCTAAAGGGGGCCTGTTTCTCTCTTCACCCAGGGAATCAGGTCCTCGGGTTACCCAGTTGGTGGATGGTCTAGCCAGCTAATTTTTAAAAAATAATAGCATTGTTGCCTGGCCAGTGCTGCTCAGTGGTCGAGCATTCAATTCCCAGTCAGGGCTTATGTCTGGATTTCGGACTCAATCCCCAGTAGGGGGCATGCAGGAGGCAGCCGATCAATGATTCTCAACACAGATGTTTCTCCCTCTTTCTCCCTCTCCCATCCTCTCTGAAATCAGTAAAACCACACATGTATTTAAAAGAATAAATAGCATTGCTGAAATATAATTAACATACCATAAACGCACCCTTTTAAAGTGGTTTTTGCTATGTTCATTGAGTTGTGAAACCATCACCACAATCAATTTGAGAATATTTTTGTCCTCCCCAAAAAGAAACCCTCTACTAGCACTTACATTAGCAGGCAGTCTTCCTCTCCCCTCCCCCAGCCCCAGCCACTAGGAATCTACTTTCTGTCTCCATGGATTTGCCTGTTCTGGACATTTCACATGAAAGAAATTGTATAATATGGGTCAGTTTGCATCTAGCTCCTTTTTTACTTGTCGTGTTTACAAGGTTCATCCATATTGTAGCGTGTATTAATACTTCATTCCTTTTTATGACTGAATGAGATTCCACTGTATGGATTTCTTATGTTTTCTTTATCCATTCATCCATTGTTGGACATTGGGTTGCCTCCACTTTTTTGGCTATTATGAATAATTTTGCTGTGAACATTAGTAGGCATGTGGGCGTGCAGATGTGTATTTTCATTTCTCTTACCTATATACCTGGGAATGGAATTGTTGGGCCATATGGTAATACTATGTTTAATATTTTTAGGAAGTGCCAGGCTGTTTTCCAATGTGGCTGCACCATTGCATATTTCCACCAGCATTAAATGAAGTTTCCAACTTCTCCACATCCTCACCAACATGTCTTTTTTATTTCAGTCATCCTGGTGGAGGTGAAGTGGTATCTCATTGTGGTTTTGATTCTGGCTTTGATTTAGAGAGAGAAGGAAGAGAGAGAGAGAGAGAGAGAGAGAGAGAGAAAGGGAGGGAGGGAGGAGGGGGGTAGGAGAGAATTGTCTCATAACAGAGTGACCCTTGGAGCACCTAAGAGGATTGGAGCACTGAGCTTCCATGAGGGCAGTGCCCTGGCATCAGCTGCCTTGGTCCCTGCTCATTCTCAGAGGTCACATGGTCTCTTCATTGATTCTGTGAATTACCCGAGAGTCTTCAAATAAAGTCCCTTTCCACGTAAGCTAACCAGACCAATTCTTATGGCCACAAACCAGAGATCATGACTAATAGCATATTCAAACCCCTTAGTCATTATACATCCTGAATGCCTTGTCTCTTCTTGTAACCCTTCACTTCTCCCAGAAAAGTCTCCCCACTCTTGTCCCTTTCCCCAGACTCACCCTCCTGCCCATCACCCAGTTCTATGCCTCTAATATGCAAATTTATTCCATTTCGCCTTCATTTCAATAGTCAAGTTTAACCTCCTTGATTCAGCACACAAGGTCATCCATAATGTGACCACTGCCTTCTCTGGCCATCATCCCCAGGCCCCCTCAGGTTGGCTTAGAGTGCCTCGCTTACAGAATTTCTCCTCTGCCTTCCCTGATCTCCCCCTTCTTCCCACCCATCTGCTCTGGATGCCCCTCTATCATGTCACAAGATGTATAATTATTGACGCTTCTCTCACTACAATGCAGCCTTCTTAAGTGCAAGAACCATGCTTCGTGCCACATTGTGTCTCAGCTTAGCACGCTGTGTTGACGCTGAAGTCACCATCAGAGGCTCTGCAGGCCACAGTGAGGAGGGGTGGGTGGCCAGCATTCGCTGGAGCTTTACTGCAGCACAGCTGCCTTCTGGCAATCACCTGGGGATGCGGGCAAATGCATAAACGTGATCGTGCATGAAGGGACTATGAGTTTATGGAGAAAATCGTGCTTATGTTTAAAAAACACTGGAATTCCTAAAAAATTAAGGAGAAGACAGGCCGACTCAGGGCTGAAACCCACTGTGAGTGTTTCCACCTGGTGCTGTGGCCACTTCGGGGCTGGCTCCATATCTGACGGGGTGCGTATGGCTTCTGGCTCCGATGCACACTGTGCCGTCTGCAGTGATCTCCCCACTCGTTTTCCACGAGTGGGTCTCAGCTTCTCTGCACTTGGGGCCTGAGGTTCACCACCCCACCCACCCGCTGCTCCCTTCACCGGGACGGACACGCTGGCCCAGGGACACGCCACAGCACACGCTTCTGCATTGTTTGGCCTGCTGGTGAGGAGCAGGTACTAGTCGTAACCAATCTCAGCCCTCTCCCAAAGGAAGCAGCCCCACTTACTTTAAAGAGAACAGGATCCACACATAAATAAATACCATCATTGTGGCCTGTGACTTCCAATCAGCCCAACAGGAGAACAGGAGGGCGAGGGCAGGACACGCTGGCCCAACCCCTTTCCATGGTGACTTGGGTGTTGAAGGTCCCTCCACTGAAGCATTAGTGACTTCAAGCTATCGAGAGAGGCAAGGGAGCCCAGGTGGACAGCGATCTCCCTGGGCCTGATGCCCCTCATCCAGGCATGATAAGTCCCTGCTGTGACCTACAAAGGCAGGGAGCCTTTCAGCAGTTCAGGAACAAAGCTCAAGGGTCAGGGACACCTCTAGTAACTGTCCCCTCAGGTGGGTTCCTAAACTCAGTATGCACTGTGGTGAAAGAACCTCGCATCGCCGTAGGCTGTTTTCTTTCCTTTTTCTTTTTTCTTTTTCTTTTTGTAATATTCCTTTAAGCTAAGCTAGCAGAGGTTAGCTATACCTATGAGTTGGCTGGCAACTTGCTCAGATCCCCAGTGCCCAGATCTATTTATTACTGTCAGTTTTGAAGCTGCCTGTAGGGAAATGCTGGCCAAATCCCCAAAGAACGAGCTGAGGCTGAAAACACCAGCATCTCAGGTGGCCATGGCTTAAGGACACGATCTTTAAAATAAGACCCACCTGCCTTGCCTCGAGGGGTTTGCAGAGGACAGACAGCAAGTGAGGTGACCCGGGAGCAGCGGCTGACTGGCCCCAGGAGCATGTGCTTGACGTAGGGCAGACCATGGAGATGAGTCAGGGGTCACCGCCTCAGAAAGGTGGCACAGGTTGCGTTCTTTTTGTTGTTGTTGTCAGTCCTCACCTGGGGATATTTTGCCATTGATTTTTAGGGAGAGTGGAAGAGAGAAAGATCAATGTGAGAGAAACACATCGACTGGTTTTGCCTCCTGCAAGAGCTCCGACCAGGGCCCTGGCTGGGGAGGAGCCTGCAACCAGGATACAGGCCCTTGCCTGGAATTGACCCTGGAATCCTTTGGTCTGCAGGCCAACACTCTATCCACTGAGACGAACCCGAGACGGCACAGATTTTGTTCTTTGTAAAGTTGATTTATTGGCCTGACCAGTGTGGCTCAGTCGTTGAGCATCAAGATTCCATTCCTGGTCAGGGCACATGCCTGAGTTGTGGGCTCCATCCCCAGTAGGGGGTGTGTAGGAGGCAGCTGATCAAAGATTCTCTCTCATCATTGATGCTTCTCTCTCTCTCCCTCCCTTTTCCTTCCTCTTGGAAATCAATAAACCATATATTTTAAAATTGATTTTAGAGAAATAGAGAAACATTGATTTGTTGTTCCACGTATTGATGCATTCACTGGTGGATTTTTGTATGTGCCCTGACCAGGGATCGAACCCACAACCATGGCCGTATCCAGATGATGTTCTAACCAACTGAGCTACCTAGCCAGGGCCAGATTTCTTTTTCTTTTTTTTAAATCTTGATATAATTTTAGACTTACAGGAGAGCTGCAAAGGCAGAACTGAGAGAGTCCCTACGGACCTGTCACCTAGCTTCCCATGGGCATGTGTCTTCTGTAACCAGGACACAGTGCGGAAACTAAGAAATTAACTGAACTGCACCCTACACTACAGACTTCACGTCACGCCTCCAGTTTCTCCAGAAATCCCGTTCCCACTTGGCGTTTCACTGCTGTGTCCTCCGTCTCCTCCCATCAGCGACCATTTCCCAGTCTCTTCTTGTTGCTCGAGGCGGTTTTGAAAAGAACCGGCCGAGGACGGTGCACAGATTCGCTGTTTGTAAACATTAGTGGGGGAGCGGATCCTGGCCTGCGAGGCACAGGCCTGTGGAGCGAATCGGGGGCTGCTGTTTCCAGGTGGCCCCGCGCTACAAATACAGTTTCTGCACCTTTAAATGGTTGAAATAATAAAAAGGAGGAGATGGCTTTGTGCTTTGCGGGAATGCTCATGAAATCCACATGTCCGCGTCCACACCTCCATCTGATCGGCACGAGGCTGCGGTCCTCCTCTCCCGAATTGCTTTGCCGCTGGCCCAGCTCAGGAGCCGAGGCGCAGCCCATCTGCAGACAGAGCCGCAGCATGTACTCCCCGCCCTTCACCGGACCGTCTGCCCATCCCGATGGAGAGGGCCATGAGGACTGGCGTGCGCTGCTGTGGAAAAGCCACGTCGGCTCCTGGAGCTTCATGTCCATGCATTAGGTCAGCCCACGGTGTTTATTGAGGGCCCGTCGTCCAACACCCTGGGATTAGGAGCGGCTCGTTCTCCCCCAGTCTCAGGCTCCCTGTCTGCCTGTAATAATAATAGCTGCTGTCCTATTTTAAGCGCTGCCTCCTTCCTGCCAGGAGCGAGCTCTTCCATTGCACCATCTCCTTTCATCCTCACCGCCACCCTGGGAGTCCGGCGCTCTGGGAGGAAACTGAGGTGGAAGAGACGAGCTGCACCCCAGGGTGCCCAGGAACGAGTAGGTAGGGGAAGCAGAAAACCCAGCCCCAGCACTGAAGCCTGTGTGGGAGGGGGCTGGGAGTCTGCGGTGGGATTGGTGGTGCTCGGAAGACCACGGCTATTCTACCGGCCCCTGAACTCTGCAAGCGGTAAACTGGGATGGCCGGTCGGTGGCCAGGGGCCGCATCTGGAAGAGTATGCTCTTTTCACAGGGACATCACCCTGTGTTTTTTGGTGCTCAGAGTTTTGTCCCTAAGGCTTGACGTACGAGCCCAACAGTCCTGTCTCCAATCTCCTTCCTCCCTTTCCGGCATTGCTGCTCTGCCACCCACACCGTGGGCGAGTTTGAGTCCTCTGCTCGCTTGGAGGGAGGGTGCCCTGGGATGGATGTCTTTCCTCTCCTCTATCTGTGCGGCCCGGCCGGCGTGGGTCGCGGGAGGCCCTCCTGGGCTGCTCTGCTCCCCTTGCTGGCCAGATGAGTTGAGAGACAGCAGAACCAAAGAGCCTGCAGAAAGGAGTCCCGAAGGTGAGAAAGGGCCCCACAGGCCGGGCCGAGCTGGGAGCACAGTAGGACGTCATGGGCAGGGATCTTGCTGCCCTTGATGTTTTGGCGAGGGCCGCACACTGACTTTGAGGCACAGGAACCTGGCTCAGCGCAGGGGGCGAGGCTCAGCCTGGGTGCCAGAGTGGTCCGGCCACAGGGGGCCCACGTGGTCCTCGGTCAGTTCTGCTGAAGACAATTGCCCCAACATGCGCAGTCGATAAGAACAAAATCAGAGCGCGCGGGCTCGATGAAAGAGGCGTCTGGCGCGTCTGATGTGGCTCAGTGGTTGAGCGTCAGGAGGTCACAGATTCCTGGTCAGGGCACGTGCCGGGTTGCAGGCTCCATCCCCAGTGGGGGGGCGTGCAGAAGGCAACCGATCCATGATTCTCTCTCATTGTTGATGGTTCTCTCTCCCTCTCTATCCCCCTCTCCCTTCCTCTCTGAGATAAATTTTTAAAAAAAGAAGAGAGAAAGCAGCCTCTGGTGTCTAGACGGCATCCAACTCTGAGTTGTTGTTTTAAGAGAACAAGTCATTTGGGGTTTCCTGTTGCCTAAAATGTCCCTGAGAACGTTCTAACTGGCTTGCTGTTTGGTAATATGTCTCTGAAGCCCTTAGCAGCTGCAGAACTGACTCAGAGAGCTTGTTTTTTGTTTTAAGAACAAAATGTAAAGCTAGCACTGGTGTCACAGCGAGATGCTGTCTGTCCCAGGGTCGCAGTGACACAGGCTGGTCCCGGGCGGACGGCTCCAGTCTGCAGTCCAGGTGGGCGCCAGGCGGCAGGGAAGGCTCGCCTGGCCCCGGCTGCTGCCTCACACAGGCCGGGCGCCTGGCCCAGGGCACCGAGTTCCGCTCAGAAACGCTGCCGGCGGCGAGCCCCTCTGGGAAGGGCCTGGTTTTGGCGGGGTGCGTGCTGGACTGAGCACGTGTTGAGGGATGACATCGTGCGCGTTTACCTGAAAAAGGAGACCTGGTAGCTGAGGACAAAATTCTAAAACCAGACCCTAACTTCCACCTGTTTACCCACTTCCTTTTTAAGGTCAAGACGCCGCTAACAACACAGTGTGCTCCCTAAACATCCCCTGTGCCCGGGGGGGCTGGCCCGTGTCTTGCCTTCTGCATGTTCAGAAGCCCACGGAGGGCAAGGCGCCCGACCGCCCACCAGGCCAGTGTCTGCTGCGTGCGGGGGGCAGGGCGGCCTGTGGTTGCGGGTCCAGGTGCAGCGCACACAGGGTGCCTTTTGCATTCTCCCTGACAGTTGCCACCCGCGTTAAGCATGGCCAGTGGTGCTCTTCATAACCGCCACGCACAGCTGCTTGGGTGTTTTGCTGATGAGAAGCCGTGAGCAAGAGACTCCCAGGGGCCCGGAGCACCCCCACCCCAGGCTGACAGCAGGCAGGGGCGGTCCCACCCAGCTTGGGCCACTGGAGGCCGGGGCCCAGGGGGCATTCGCGGGGAAGGGTGTAGGTCGCCCGTGTCCCTAGGAAGGCCTGCTGAGTGTGGGCCGAGGCCTCCTGGGGACCACACCACCGCCCGCTCCCCCTCAGAGCCCTCTCCGGCAGCCTTGCCTTGCTTGTCTGTTTCAGAAACAGTGGAACGTCCGACTTGATGAATCCCACTGCTTAAGAGAAATTTGCTTTTAATGCCTACATGTTTTAAAGGCTGGCAGAAAGGTTGAAAAACAAGGGGCCTCTTGGAGGGAAAAATCCCTCCCCTCCCCCACACACAGTCCTTTGTCCTTCAGACATCCCTTGCGCTCCCGCTGACCTCAGTATCTTGTTTGACACTGGGTGTGATGGTCAGGCCCAGGATGTCTGTGACGAATATTTCCGCGGTGATCTCCTCTGGGAGTTCCTCTTCCAAGCACACTTCCGGCCCTGACAGACAAGAGAACGCAAGTGTCTTCCTAGTGATTGGGTATCTGATACACACGCGTTTTCCCAGAAATACAAGGAAGCGATCCTCATGAGGGAGAGGTGCTGTATGCTGTGGTTTGGCTGTGATTCCTTGAAAACCCCCGGAGGGTGGGGGTGGCGGTGGGGGTGGGTGGGAACTGGTTACAGCCTTCCTTTATGGTTTGGGCCACTGGTGTCCTGAATCTCTGCAAACCTCACTGGAGAGCCTTAACCACGTGGTATTGCCGATGTCACTGTTTCAAGACTCTTAGGAACACTAAATGCATAACAATTGGGAAAGTTACATTCTGAGACTCTTCCTCCCCCCCTCCAAGATCACAAGGAACAGGGTGAGGTGGGTGCAGATTGGTGGTGACCCATCAGATCCTGGGGTCTAGAACTAAGTTCAGGAGCGCTGTCTCCCTTGAAATTGTGTGGCTCAGTGGTTGAGGGTCGACCAACTGGGAGGCCACAGTTTGATTCCCGGTCAGGGCACATGCTTGGGTTATAGGCTCAATCCCCAGTAGGGGGCCGTGCAGGAGGCAGTCCATCAATAATTCTCTCTTATCATGGATGTTTCTGTCTCTCTCCCTTCCTCTCTGAAATCAATAGAAACTTAAGGAAATAAAATAAAAATATATTGAGTACAGACAAGACAAGAGGGAGAAGGCAGGCTGGTGAGAAATCGCTGCTCCTGACGCCAGTACCAGGGGTGGCTCTGGCCATGGTGGGTCACCGGCCCAGCATCCGGGGCTTCCCTGGAGTCATGTGCACACAGGCGGGCCCAGGAGAGGGGTCTGATGGGTTCCTCCCGAGCTTAACTTTGCAACCCAAACTTCAGGGCCGTTTTCCTCCCTCCCGGAGAGTAGAGGGAGCCAGGGAATCCTCAGGAAAGGAGAGAGGGATGATCATTAAAGACTTTAAAGTCGCCTTAGCCAGCTTGGCTCAATGGATAGAGCACTGATCCTCGGACAGAAGGGTCTTGATTTTGATTCAGGTCAAGGGCACATACCTAGGTTGCAGGCTCGATCCCCGGCCCAGTCTGAGGAGTGCATGCGGGAGGCAACCAATGGATGATTCTCTCACACTTCGATGTTTCTCTCTGACTCTCACTCTCCCTTCCACTCTCTCCAAAAATCTGTGGAGAAAGAGCCGCAGGGGAGGATCAACAACAACCAAGAAACCTTTAAAATCTGGCAGCCTGAAGTTGGGCTTGTGCCGCCTACCAAGTCCTTGTCCTCTTCTACTCAAGTCCCTCTGGACAATTCCTCTTCTTCTGACACAGCTTCCAAACTTAATTCCCATCACCACCCACCCGAGCCGGGAAGATGAAGACGGGGGCGGTGGTGTAAAGGAAGCAGCCCGGCCAGCGGCACGAAGGAGGACAGACACCGGGCCCACAGCCGAGACATGGCCACCACGCACTGGCCGTTTCACAGCGTGTTCCCCATAGACTTGCTGTGTCATAAGCAGGGTATGAAGGAGGGCGGCTCGCACAGGTCCGGAGAGACAAACACACTTAAGCCGACAACAGATGAGGGAGCACAGCGGCCTGCCCGGACAGGACAGGACAGAGCGGCCCCAGTACCTTTGAAGGAGGCGGCGGCCGGCTCGGATTTCCAGCCCTCGGGATTCAGGCCCAGCAGCGTGGCGAAGCAGTCGGACAGCTCCTCCTCCGTCATGTGCTCCCCTGGGCATCGGAAAGGAAAAAGGCAGCTGGTCAGCTCTCAAGACTAAGCCAGATGTCAGAGCTTAAAACCAACACTGTGAAGTCTGAAAGAGAATTACTCCATGGTTTCCTTCTCTTTTAACAAAGAAAAAATAAATAAAAAATAAAATTTTATTTATATATGTGTGTGTGTGTGTGTGTGTGTGTGTGTTGATTTCAGAGAGGAAGGGAGAGATAGAAACCTCAAAGATGAGGGAGAATCATTGATTGGCTGCTTCCTGCAACCCCGAACTCCCACTGGGGACTAAGCCCGCAATCTGAGAATGTGCCTTGACCTAAAATCGAACCATGACCTCCTGGTTCATAGGTCGATGCTCAACCACTGAGCCACAATGGCCAGGCATGACTTCCTTTTCCAGAGCCCTGGCTCAGTTGGTTGGGCATCATCCCGTGCATTGAAAGTTGCTAATTCCATTCCCAGTCAAGGCACATGCTCAGGTTTTGAGCTCTATCCCTAGTAGGGGGCATGCAGGAGGCAACCAATCAATGTTGCACTCTCACACTGATGTCTCTTTCTTCTTTTGTCTCTAAAAATCAATTTTAAAATCTTTTAAAAATATATCTAGCCCTAACTGGTTTGGCTCAGTGGATAGAGCGTTGGCCTGTAGACTGAAGGGTCTCAGGTTCAATTCCAGCCAAGGGCATGTACCTTGGTTGCGGGCACATCCCCACTTGGAGGTGTGCAAGAGGCAGCTGATCGATGTTTCCAACTCTCTTTCCCTCTCTCTTCCTCTCTGTAAAAAATCAATAAAATATTTAAATATATATATATATATATATATATATATATATATATATA
>JAAGEH010000417.1:14470340-14515456 GCA_011751065.1 Lasiurus cinereus | reverse complement strand
ATCCTGAGGTTTGACTAAGATAAAACAATCACCCACAGAGAGAGCTCACTTGACTTCCTCACATAAAATAATGAGGAAAATAGCAGGGGGGAAGGAAACACATTTATTGCACAACTGTGCCTCATCATCGTCCCGTGGGGTTGATGACTGGCACTTTTATTCCCACTTGACAAGTGGGGACAGGGAGCCTCGAGGTGCCAGGAAGTGGGGGCATGACTGGCATTCTTCTGGCTTCCAGGTCAGCATCCTTCCCGCTACCTCCTGCTTGCTGGCCATGTGGGTCACTAAGCACATCCTGTCAAATTAAAGAAGCTGGAGGGGCGGTGGGGGAGGGGGGTCCTATCTTCCCAACTCGCCTCTCTTCAGGGGGAATGGCCCAAGGACCTAGCGAGATAACCCAATCTGTGTGTTCACCTTTAGTTAGAAGCAGTTTCAGGAAATCCTCTCTTCGAATAGCTTTCTTTCCTTCCGAGTTGGTATAGCCCAGAATGTCAAAGCTCTCCTGGATGGCACTCATGGTGTTACCAAAAGGTGGCCGGTGGTTCAGGTAAACTTTCAGGAAATCTGGTAAGGTGATTTTGTCAATTACCTCTCCAGTGTCCACATACTCACTAAATTTTATTTCGTTAGATATATCATCGATCTAGGGAAGAGGTAAACAAAACAAAACAAACAGGAAAAAACTATGGTAAGCGAAAGGCACCCTTTAAAATATCTATAGTTATATCTATATCTATATCTATATCTGTATCTATATCTACATCTATAGCTATTGATTTCAGAGAGAAAAGGAGAGAGAGAGAGAGATACAAACATCAACAATGAAAGAGAATCATTGATCGGCTGCCTCTTGCACACCCCACATTGGGGATCAAGCCCGCAACCCGGACATGTGCCCTGACTGGGAACTGAATCATGACCTCCTGGTTCATAGTACGCTCAACTACTAAACCATGCTTGTCGACCTGGCACTTTTGATATATTCTAAAAATCGGAGGGTAACAGACAAATGTGTGTTTGTGGGGGGGTTTTACTTTTTATTCAATTTATTGAGGTGACACTGGTTGACAACAGACAAATGTTCACAGTTAGTTTAGAACGTGTCTGTTATGGGGTTGATTTTTTGCAAATTTGATACTCTCCCTATATATTCTTTCTTACCTTTAACACTGTCTTAGTACCCAATATTTTCCATTTTTTAAAAAATATATTTTATTGGTTTTTTACAGAGAGGAGGGGAGAGGGATAGAGAATTAGAAATATCAATGAGAGAGACATCGATCAGCCGCCTCCTGCACGCCCCCTACAGGGGATGTACCCACAACCAGGAGACATGCCTTTGACCAGAATCGAACCTGGGACCTTTCAGTCCGGAGGCCGACGCTCTCTCCACTGAGCCAAACCGGTTTTGGCAAGTACCCAATATTTTCAAAGGGACTACATATTATCAATACAACATTCTGGGAATGATCTTTTGAAAATGTTACATCAGTGGTTAGGATATCAATGAACTATAATTGATAGTATAAAAGTAGCTTTAAATGGTAACACTTTTATATATAGCATTTAGTGAGCTTCTATTATATACAATTGCATGTTAGATTACATATAATTTTATCTATAAATAAAACACTATCCCGGAGCACATTCTTTACATATTGTACTATGTAATTTTAAGTGTTATTATATACACATTAGAGGCCCATTGCACGAAGATTTGTGCAATAGGCCTTCCTTCCCCTGGCTGCCGGCACCAGTTTTCTTCCTACACCCAGGACCCAGGCCTTCCCTCTGGCCATTGCCTTCCAAAAAAAAAAAAAAACTTCACTCCAGCCTGAGCCTTTAATCTTCTCCACTCTGGCCAGAGCACCACTCCTGTAGTTCCCTCTGCCCCCCACTTCCATCATAGCAGGCCTCCCGCCCTGCCCGGCTGCTCTGCACCAGTGTATACAAATTAACCTGCCATCTTTGTTGGGTTAATTTGCATTCTCACTCCTGGTTGGCTGGTGAGCATCATGGAGGTATGGTCAATTTGCATATTTCTCTTTTATTAGTGTAGATGCTTATACTCACTGAGCCAGTGGAGACTGGGGCTGTAAATATATCTTTGATGACAGACCTAGGGTCAAACCTTGGATCTGCCACTTTCTGCATGACCCGGGGGAGTAAGTTAACATTCCTCACCCTCAGTTTTCTCATCTTGAAAACGGGTGTAATATGGTGAGACACTTGCTTTGGACTGATTTAAAGCTAACTGCAACCATGTGTGTAAAGTGCTAAACGTAATGCTTAGCACATAACAAGTGCTCAGCAAGTAGTAACTACTCCTGTAGTTATGCTTTGTTTTTGTTGTTAATCGTCACCCAAAGATATTTTCCCACTGATTTTTATTTTAATTTTTAAAAAATATATTTTATTGATTTTTTACAGAGAGGAAGGGAGAGGGATAGAGAATTAGAAAAAGTGTTACCATCAATGAGAGAGAAACATCGATCAGCTGCCTCTTGCACACCTCCTATTGGGGATCTGCCTGCAACCAAGGTACATGCCCTTGACCGGAATCAAACTTTCAGTCTGCAGGCCGATGCTCTATCCACTGAGCCAAACCAGAGGGCAGATGATCAACGCACAGGCATGGAAACATGGAACAGACTGGTTTTTAGAGAGAGTGAAAGAGAAAGGGAAAGACAGAGAGAAATATCGATGTGAGAAAAACACATCGATTACCTGCCTCCTGCATAAGCCCGACCTTGGCCCAGGATGGGGAGGAGTCTGAAACAGAGGTATGTGCTCTTGACTGGAATAAAATCTGGGATCCTTAGGTCTGTAGGCCGATGCTCTTTCCACTGAGTTGAACCAGCTAGGGCCTGTGGTTATGCTTTGTATGTCCTTGCCACTTATATGTAATTATAATCTATATATATAAAAGCCTAAGTGACTATTCAACCATTTGACCATTCAACCAGAAGCTATGATGGCACTGACCACCAGGGAGTAGATGCTCCATACACAGGCAAGGAAACATGGAACAGATTGATGAATCTCAGAGGGAATGGGGCGGGGGGAGAGTGGGAAGAGATTAACCAAAGATCTTATATGCATACTAGAGGCCCGTGTACTGGTGGGGTCCCTTGGCCTGATCTGTGTGGACCAGGCCAAAAATAGCAGTCTGATATCCCCTGAAGGGTCCCGGATTGCGAGTGGGAGCAGGCCAAGCTAAGGGACTCCACTGGTGCATGAATATGTGCACTGGACCTCTAGTATAATATAAATTACACCTTCTAAGTACATAAATAATATAAATGATACATGTAAAGTATAAATGTGATATATGATCTGACTCAATTCAGATAATGGAGTCTAACCCAAAGGAACCCAAAGGTGCCAAAGTCACTCGTGCCTAGAGCAGTGCATGGATCTGGCATGTGTCCTCAGCAACCCACTGCATGAGGATTCACTTGTTACTCCTCCTCTGCATCACTGATCAAGAACCACTGCTCAGCCGAAACCAGTTTGGCTCAGTGGATAGAGCGTCGGCCTACGGACTAAAAGATCCCAGGTTCGATTCTGGTCAAGGGCATGTACTTTGGTTGCGGGCACATCCCTGGTAGGGGCGTGCAGGAGGCGGCTGATCGATCTCTCTCTCTCATCGATGTTTCTAACTCTCTATCCCTCTCCTTTCCTCTCTGTAAAAAATCAATAAAGTATATTAAATAAATAAATAACATTTAAAAAAAGAACCACTGCTCAGTGGGCAGAGCTGCCAGTTTCGGTGCCACTGACATCTCTTTCCCGAGCCGACTCTGCAAGTGGTAGGTGAGAAGTCAGGTTCTGCTGTGTGTTGAAACAGAGTTCATGCTTGGAGAGGAACCTCAGAGATGAAATCGGAACACCGAGTGCCTTCCCGATGCCCCAGCGTGACGCTGCCTGGCCTGGGGCGCTCGGCTGGCCTGTGCTGGCATTCTCTCACAGGCCCACCCTCTGCTCAGGCAGTGGTTCCAGTTGTCCAGTCTCTTCCTGCACCCCCCCTCACCCCTTTCTCCCTGAGAATTGTCAGTCCATTCCCTTTCTATGCCCCTGATTCTATTATATTCACCAGTTTATTCTGTTCATCAGATTTTTAATTCACTTGATTTTTAGATTCACTTGTTGATAGATATGTATTTTCTGTTCATAATTTTTATCTTTACCTTTTTCTTCTTCTTCCTCTTCTTAAAGAATACCTTTCAGCATCTCATATAATACTAGTTTGGTGCTGATGAACTTCTTTAGCTTTTTCTTATCTGTGAAGCTCTTTATCTGACCTTCAATTCTGAAAGATAGCTTTGCTGGGTAGGTTCTTGGTTGTAGGTTCTTGCTATATTCATCACTTTGAATATTTCTTGCCACTCCTATCTGGCCTGCATAGTTTCTGCTGAAAAATCAGTTGAAAATCGTATGGGTGCTCCCTTATAGGTAATTAAATGTTTTTCCCTTGCTGCTTTTAGTATTCTCTCTTTGTCTTTTGCTCTTGGTGTTTTAATTATGATGTGTCTTGGAGTGGTCCTCTTTGGATTCCTTTTATTTGGGGTTCTATGTGCTTCCTGGACTTGTAAGTCTATTTCTTTCACCAGGTGGGGGAAGTTTTCAGTCATTATTTCTTCAAATAGGTTTTCAGTATCTTGCTCTCTCTCTTCTTCTGGCACCCCATAATTCTGATGTTGGTACTCTTGAAGTTGTCCCAGAGGCTTCTTACACTATCTTCACATTTTTGGATTCTTTTTTCTTTTCCAGTTGAGTGTATGTTTAATTTCTAGTTGGTCCTTTTCATCTCTTCTTGGGTCTCACTAAATTTATCCATCTTTTCTAGAAAATTCTTAAAAAAACTTATAACTGTGGTTTTGAACTCTATATCCAGTCATTTGTTTTCCTCCATTTCTTTCGTTTGTGATCTGTGGGGTTTTTTTTGTCTCTGAATTTTCACTATGCCAGGAGAACTTCTGTGCTGGAGTCAGCCTTATGATACAAGACTTCAAAACTGCAAAAGCCTCACTGTTGAGCTTGGATGGGGTGGAGTCTCAGGGATGAGCAGACAGCCTTGGCTTCCAGTCAGCCCAGCCCTACATGGCCCCTGGGTCTCAAGTGTCTCTCAGTAATCTCTGCAGCCCTCTCTATGCACATGTGACCGTGCGTGCCTCTAGACCTCTGGCTTTCCAGTTCCCTTGCGCTCCGGGACCCGTATGAGTCTGGGTCCCCAGGGTCTCGCCTGAAACTGGGATTCAGTGCAGTCAGAAGTGGAGTTCACTGCAGTTGGGAGGTCTGTTTCCCACCCACTAGAGAAAGCCAGCACACAATCAGCAGTCCGTCCTCTCTGTGTT
Source organism: Lasiurus cinereus (assembly GCA_011751065.1). Classification (NCBI taxonomy): domain Eukaryota; kingdom Metazoa; phylum Chordata; class Mammalia; order Chiroptera; family Vespertilionidae; genus Lasiurus; species Lasiurus cinereus. The sequence goes on along the minus strand of JAAGEH010000417.1, from coordinate 14,510,099 downwards.
CAGTGGTGTGTGCGCCCCCAGACCTCTGCCCTTTCACGGCTCCCCTAAATTTTCGTGCATGCCTCCCTTTTCACGATAGTTCAGACTCTTCCCGTATGAGTCTCACCCAGAACTGGGGTTCAGTGCAGCAGGATAAAGGGTTCATTGCAGTCAGGAGTCTCTGTCTCCCTCCTGCCAGAGGAAGCCAGCTAGCCACTCTGCCACCTGCTCTCTCCACTTGCGCATCTCCCTACCTCAGCTTTTTGCAGCTCTTCTGAGTCTCTGTGAGCCCTTTCTTTCCTTGTAGTTGTAGAATTTCCACACAACCAGCTTTCCTGTAGTTCTGGATGATGTCCGTTCTTTCAGTTGTAGTTTTGAAATTGTTGTGCGGGGCAGCAGTTTAGGTATTCACCTATGCCACCATCTTGGTTTCTAGACCTGCTTTCTGATTTAGCTAAACTTTTTACATCCCAGTGAAGAACCCCAACTTCTCTTTCAGGTAACTGTCAGCAACACAGCAGTAAATTTAACACAAACCCGATTATTGTAGATCATGCAGGGAGAGCAAAGAGTGAGATATTTAACTGCAGCAGTGTTTGACTTTATTCTGTGCAGTGAGAAAACATGAAGTCATTTTCAAGGTCCACCATTTCTTACTTTTCAGTTGGGTCAAATTTCTAAGCTTCTAAATCTCCATTTCCTGTCTATTGAAAAGAAAATAGGATTCCACCGAGTCTCCTATCTACTTACTCCACGTCTTCTGTGAGGATCAAATGAGATGAGGCACAGGAAATGCTTCACAGACATTTGGTTAAAGTATAAAATGTTTCCACCTGGCTATAAAACAAATTATGTTCTTGGGCTAAAGAAACTCCAAAGAGGTTAGTTGCTAGGGAGAGGAAGCCAAATGTTGCTATGTAACTCATTTCCCGGATGGACACTTAGCGTATTAGCCTTCTATATGGAGAGATTTTCCATTGATTTTAGTAATTTCAGAGAGGAAGAGAGAGGAAGAGGAAGAGAGAGAGAGAGAGAGAGAGAGAGAGAGAGAGAGAGAGAGAAAGAGAAACATCAATGATGAAAGAGAATCATTGACTGCCTTCCTTCTACACACTCCCTACTGGGGATTGAGCCTGAAACCTGGGCATGTGCCCTGACTGGGAATTGAGTTGTGACCTCCTGGTTCATAGGTCGAGCCTCAACCTCTGAGCCACAGGGGCCAGACAACTTGATTTTTAGAGAGCAGAAGCGAGGGAGGGCGGGAAAGGGCTTGAAGGGTGGCCAAGGAAGGTGCCAGGGGTGAAAAGGTAAGCAGGTTGCTGGCCTGGCTCCCCCCAGGCTGTCTATCCAAGGGGGAAACTCTGAGAAGTTCAGAGCCCTCCATTAGAACCAGCCTGTGCTGAAGGGGAGAACAGTCAGGGCAGGCATCTTATTCAACAGCTTTTAAAACTGTAGATACACAGCATCTGATCCTCCGTGGCACTGCTGCTTGGCCCGTGGCACGAGGGCAGCCTGTTCCAGCCCCAGGCCCAGAATGACTTCACGGCCACCTTTGAAATCCACCCCATAGGCCTTCGGGCTGGTGATCCTGCCATCGACCGCAGGAAGCCATTGATGTCCTCAGAATTATGTTTCCCAATTAAACTTTATAGCCTCCCTGTTAACAGGAGGGGACACCAGGCATCTGAACGGAGGCCATCTCTCGCTTTTGTAATGGCGCCTGGTGTGGGCCGGGTTTTTCTGTGACAGTTCCATAGACTCTGGGAGGGCTCTCCTCCTCCTCCCGCCCACTTCCGGTGCACAGAGTTCTCTGGGGCGTGCTGTACAACAAGGAGACAGTCTTTGTCACAGTATCACCTTCCTGTTGCCGCCCCAGCGCTTCTGCGCTGACCTGGGACAGGTGAGGAGGGGCTGAGGGACAGGTGTCAGGGCTGGGCAGGGGCGTGACACAGTCACATCTGGAGACATCTCTGCTGTTTCTGCCTCACTGTGTGACTCATAGCTGCCCTCTGCTTCCGCCAGTAACCACATCTGGATGACAGCTGCCCCGGAGCACCAAGTCCTGCCCACTGGATGCAGTCACCTTCAGTGCCCGGCCAGAGTGCTGTCTCCCTGTTGTCTGTGGTGGGTGACTCAGAAATGAGGCCACCACCCAATCACAGGCCTTTCCTGGTGACCTTCTCCCAGCTGCTCATCAGAGACTGGGCCGAAAACACCTCTGGGACGCTTCCCTGCCCTATTGGAAGGTTTTTAAGGTTTCCAGATCAGAATGACGAGTCCTTCATCTTGTTCCAAACCCACAATCAAGGGTCAGCGAAGGGCCCACAGCTCTTTGAAAACTCCATCCTGCCTTGCAGCTGCACCCAGAACCAGTGTGGATAAAGGACACTGGTATTCAGATCTTATAACACAGAAATCCACACCTGAAACCTGAATGATCCAATTAACCAAGGTCACCTCAATCAATTTAAATAAATAGAGAGCTAGGTCACAAATAGATAGATAGATAGATAGATAGATAGATAATTAGATGATAGATAGATAATAGATAAATGATAGATAGATAGACAGACAGATAGATAACAAACATTAGCAGCTCCTCAAACAGTTCACCACAGAGTCACCATTGACACAGCCATATCCCTCCCAAGTATGCATGCAAGAGAAGTCAAAACGTGCCTCTACTAGTACACAAAGATGTGTAGGCAAATACTGACGACAGTATTACTCCTAACAGCCAAAAGGTGGGAACAGCCCAGGTGTCCACCATTTGATGAAGAAATAAGATGTTCCTGCCCATATGAATGAGTAGAATAAGATTCAGCCATAAAAAGGAATGCAGGACTTATTCACACTAAAACGAGGGGGCACCTTGAAAACACAGTGAGAAGGCCTGGCCAGGTGGTTCAGTTGGTTGGCATGTCATTCTGTATACCAAAAGGCTGTGGGTTTGATTCCCAGTCAGGGCACACACCTAGATTGCAGGTTTGATCCCAGTCAGTAAGCATATGAAAGGCAAACAATCAAAGTCTCTCTCTCTCTCTCTCTCTCTCTCTCTCTCTCTCTCTCTCTCTCTTTCTTTCTCTCTCCCCTCTCCTCCCTTCCTCTCCCCTTTCTCTCTCTCTCTAAAAGTCAATAAAAACATATCTGGGGTAAGGATTTTAAAAAAATAAAATAAATGTGTGTGTGTGTGTGTGTGTGTGTGTGTGTGTGTGTGATTTAAGACACTAATAACCATTAAGCCTGTGCAGAGGAACTATAATTGTTTTCTTCATTCACTTATATATCTTTTCTGATGTGTTAACATTTAAAGTCAGGAAGAAACCCAATCAATTGCATTTTTAAAAAACATGTTCTTATTGATTTCAGAGAGGAGGGGAGAGGGAGGAAGGATAGAAATATCCATGATCAGAGAGAATCATCGATGTGCTGCCTCCTGCATGCCCCCCACTAGGGACTGAGACAGTAACTGGGGCATGTGTCCTGATGGGGAATCGGACAATGACCTCCTGGTTCACAGGTCAATGCTCAACCACTGAGCCACACTGGCCGGGCTCAGTTGCATTTGAAATCACAGTTTCTCTGAGGAACACTCTCCTGGGAGTGTCACTGGTGCCCCTGTGGACCCTACCGCCACCCCACAGCTGGGGGTGCTTGGTGAGGTCACGCGGAGATGACATTGCCTGAGCCCCACCTCCCAGAGGCAGCCCATCCCCACGGGCCAGGTTGGCAGCCACCAGACAGGGAATAACCGTCACCAAGATCTTCCTGCACAGAGTGCTTCTCAGGCATCGCCTCCTTGGGTCTCCCCAGCCTGGGTCTGTCCCGGTAACTCCCACACCCACGCTCTGACCAACGTCCGCCCTTGGGGAGGAACCTGTCTCTTAGGAATATCTGCAGGGTATTCGTCTGCTCGTTCCAGAACCTTCCTCCTGAGCCACTTATGCAAGAACAATAATCAATGCTTCCCGCTGACCCGAGCTCGCTGTTGTCTGCGGCCGTTTTCCTATAGAGCGCATCCCACCGCTGTCCTTGCTGTCCTCCTGCCTACCTTCTCTTCCGATGGGTAAAAGCCGATCGCTCTCATGACAAAAGGCACCTCCGACAGGCAAATGTGTTCCGACACCTTCCTGGCCTCCATTGTGTCGATACCTTGACTACGGAGCTGAGAATAGTAAAAATAGTCTTCCAGCTCCTGCGTGGAGATAAAATGGAAACACAGCGTGCATTGTGGCTTAAGTGGGAAGCATCCATTAAGACTTCAAGGACATTTTCTAGAAAGTAGATTTTGAGCTCAGTGGGGGGAGAGAGAAAAAGAGCTTGGGGGGTGGGGAGGGAGAGGAAGCAAGAGGGTTAACCCCCGGACACATGTGTTTTGCACACTCCTAACTAGATGTTACCAGGCAGTGTTTACTCTGAGGACGATTACCCTGTAGAATTTTCCTTCCCTGCCTCCAGACACCAGGTCATAGAACGGGACCAAGCCTTCGCCCCCGAGAGAAACGGCTGCCTCCAGGGCGCTAGAACAGGAGCAGAAATGGGACTGTTAGAAAGCTCTCGAACACCAGCAGCCTGGGCGAGGAGCCGCCGGGCACTGCGGGCCTCCGAAGGCTATTTCGGGGCGCAGCTACAATCAGGGTCTCTGTAAATCTGTTAAGAAAATGCCCTCCAAGAGGAAGCCAAAAGTGAAAAATTCTATTCCAAGTGCAGCGCCCGTTGGTCCAGCTCAAACGCCTCAATGAAGGTGATACCCGCGCACAGATGGCAGAGCAGGCACTTGGCAAGGTGTCTGCGATCTTCGGGGACCATGCCTCTCCAGAGGGAGGGCTCCTGCATGCAGAAGCCACAGTCCTCCCTACACAGCAGCTCTGCCCGTGACCGGAGACATGCACGCGGCCAGGGCTGAGGGCACCGTGTGGTAAAGGTGAACTGCCAATGCTAATTGCTTCCATGAAAACTCGGGAGGCCACAGGGGACCCATGCCAGTCGGATAAAAATAACCCTCTGCTCTCTAACACGGGGTCAGGTTTTCCAAAAATAGGTCCATAAGGTAAGAAAACCTACTTTTGTATGGGACTGCCCTTGCCTCACATAGAATGCTAATAATATCAAGTCATTATAATAACCCACTAACTGGATCTCTGCGAACCAGGCCATTCGCCTCCTGGAGGGTTATTAAAACACACTGCAGCCGGCCAGAGTGGTTCAGTGGTTGAGCATTGACCTATGAACCAGGAGGTCAGGTTTCCATTCCCGGTCGGGGCACATGCCCAGGTTGCACGCTTGATCACCAGTGTGGGGTGTGCAGGAGCCGATCAATGATTCTCTCTCATCATTGATGTTTCTATCTCTTTCTCCCTTTCCCTTCCTCTCTGAAATCAGTAAAAATATTTTTTAAAAAGACCACAACACACTGCAGTGTGGGCCACAGCAGGGAAGTGGTTTATTTTTTATTTATTTTATTTTTTAAATATATTTTTATTGATTTTTTACAGAGAGGAAGGTTGAGGGATAGAGAGTTAGAAACATCAATGAGAGAGAGACATTGATCAGCTGCCTCTCGCACGCCCCCTACTGGGGATGTGCCCACAACCAAGGTACATGCCCTTGACCGGAATCGAATCTGGGACCTTTCAGTCTGCAGGCCAACGCTCTATCCACTGAGCCAAACCGGTTTCGGCAGGGAAGTGCTTTAGTATCTAGACCCTGGACTCCTGGTTCTGCCCCTCGCAGGTAACTTCACCTTCCTGGGGCTCAGTTTCCTCTTCCATAAAGTGGGAATAAGTGCAGGGTCTGCCTCACGGGTTGTTGTGAGAATTAAATGGATGCAATAAAGGATTTGACGAGAAGTCCTTTATTTTTGTGCTGTGATGAGTGTCTGCTGAGGTGTGGGCCTGGATCAGAAAGACGGTGAGAACCGCCACCCCACCACCATTCCGTCAGCGCTACGCAGGTCACGTAACCCCGGGGAGCTAGTTTCCAGGCCTGTACGGCGGGGCAGCTGTGGAGGGGGAATCGGACAGTATACGGGAAGCACCTGGCCCGGAACACGCTGGGTACGAGCAGTTAAAACTATTACTACTGTTGGTTGGGAACTGACGTGCACCTACACCTCGCACAGACTGTCCTAAGTCCTCTCGCTGGGGCCCTGCACACGGTCTGTGGCGCCGGCGTGTTCTCCAGGTGGACCTGGGGTCCTAGCCAGTCTTCCCGAGGCTCTTGGCTCTGATGTTAGCCATTGAGGCAGGTGCCCCGCTGGGAGGGCTCCGTCGCTGGGGCCTCCAGGCCCAGGCCCACCAGCTCTGCAGGCAGGAAGGCCACTGGGGCCACGGGGCTCTGGAGGAGCGCCGGGGAAAGGCCAAAAGCAACACAGAGGAGCCTGCCAACACCAGGAATGCCCAAGGCAGCAGGCTCACAGGAGCCCCGTCCTCTTCGAGCAGCCTCTGGTGGTCCAAACTCTACCATGTCCCCTGCAGGCAGAGGAGCAAGCTTTCCTTGCCACAGGGAGCGACCTAGGGCAAGGCCTGAGTCCTTTTGCTTTTACATTCTTAAAAAAAAAAATAGTCTTATTGATTTCAGAGAGGGAGGGAGAAGAGAGACAGAATCATCAATGATAAGAGAGAATCAGGAATTGGCTGCCTCCTGCACATACCCCCATCGGGGACCAAGCCCACAACCTGGGCACATACCCTGACAGGGAATAGAACCGTGACCTCCTGGTCACGCTCAACCACTGAACCACACTGGCCTGGCCACGCCTTTGTAACCGCGGCCCTGGCACAGTGCATGGCATTGGTGGGGGTGTGACACCTGTCTGCTGTAGCTGAGTATTAAGAAGGGGTTCTGCACTGGACCCCTTTCTCTCAGGCCCAAGCTGCTCACTCAACACGCACCTGAGGTTGACTTCCCACTGCACTACAGATAGATCCTGTCCTCCGGCGGTGAAGATGTAGCGGCCATTATGGGAGAGGGCCATCCCAGCCGTCCCGTTTGGGTGGCAGACGATAGCACAGGTCTTATGGGGATTGCCATCTATTGGTAAGATCTGGAGTCCGACCTGGAAAGAAATAGGCAATCGGATACTCAGGCTGAGATGAGCAGGTCCCAGGCTGGGCCCGGCACGTTCACAGTGACCTTCAGGTCTGTCACTGGGAAGACCCCTGTGTCGGGAACTGGCTCAGGGCACGTGAGCTGTGTTTCAGGGGGCAGAGGGTTCGCATACATGGACCCCTGCAGGGTGGTCCCTTAGGGGAGAGATGCCAGCAAGGACACAGAGGGGAGCTTTCCTCTCATCTTCATGTCCAAGTTTTCCAGAATAAACATTCTACGATGTTATGCTTTCCCGTATAGGTCACTCATTAAATGCACAACTAAATGTAACTAATTTGTATGCCTTTATAAGATTTTTAAAAATATGTTTACTAGTGGCCCGGTGCACAAATTTGTGCACATTGAAAGGAAATTAATTAGAAGAAATATTTTAATATAGCTATTTGCCTTCTCTATAATAGAAATGTCAACTAAATTCATGATCGACAATGACAGATCAAAACACATGTGTGCAGTTGGCACCAGTGAGAGCTTTATACATATCACACATGTGCAAATCAACTTAGCCTTTTCTATATGTAGAATAAACTTGCTTAATTAGACCTGCTTTCTGATTTAGCTAAACTTTTTACAGCCCAGTGAAGCACCCCACCTTCAGGTAATCTCAGCAACACAGCAGTAAATATCAACATGAAGCAGATTATTATTGTAGGTCATGCAGGGAGAGCAAAGGGTAAAATATTTAACCGCAGCAGTGTTTGACTATATTCTGTGCAGTGAGAAAACCTGAAGTCATTTTCAAGGTCCACCATTTCTTACTTTTCAGTCAGGTCAAGTTTCTAAGCTTTCTAAATCTCCATTTCCTGGCTAATGAAAAGAAAATAGGATTCCATCGAGTCTCCTATCTACCTACTCCAGGACTTCTGTGAGGATCAATTGAGATGAGGCATGGGAAATGCTTCATACACATTTGGTTAAAGTGTGAAGTGTTTCCACCTGGCTATAAAGCAAGTAATGTTCCTGGACTGAAGAAACTCTAAGGAGGCTAGTTGCTAGGGAGAGGAAGCCAGACATTGCTATATGACGTCATTACCCGGTGTCCACAGCCACTGTTTCTGGGCTGGGGTGGGCTGGGCTGTGGACTGCATTTTGCAACATGGGATCTTGGCAACATCAGCTGAAACTTGGTGGGCTGTCACTCCAGGCTGGTGGCGGGGCCTATGTCCCACTTGGGGGAAGCCGAGTGTTGCTTTGTGGGTGCCACTTCTCTGTAAATGGCCAGTGTGCATCACAGCAGCTCCTGCACTGAGTGTTTGCCTCTTGGTGGTTAGTGTGCATCATAGTGATTAGTTAGATGGTAGGACACTTAGCATATTAGCCTTTTATACACACACACACACACACACACACACTAGAGGCCCAGTGCATGGATTCATACATGGGTTGGGTCCCTCGGCTGATCAGGCCAATCAGGGCTGGCTGGTAGGGGTGAGGGGCCACGGGAGGTTGGTGGGGCCAATTGGGGCCTGCTGCCTGCAGGAGGTTGGCGTTGGGAGCATCAGTCCCCTGGTGGTCAGTGTGCATCACAGTGACCAGTGGACCAGTCACTGGGTCATTTAGGCTTTTATATAGATAGATAGATTGACTTCAGAGGGGGGGAGAGAGAGAGAAAGAGAGAGAGAGAGAGAGAGAGAGAGAAACACCAATGATGAGAGAGAATCACTGACCAGCCACCTCCTGCACACCTCCTATTGGGGATGAAGCCTGCAACCCAGGCATGTGCCCTGTCAGGGAATCAAACTGTGACCTCCTGGTTCAGAGGCTGATGCTCAACCATGAGTCACACTGGGCGAGCAAGATTGTTTCCCCATGTAAGTAAGTCGGGAAGAATAAAATCCTTTGGGGGACCATGTGTCTGCTTGGAAATGCCTTCTCAGAGTCACTCTCACTTGTCGGTGGCAGTTGTCAGTATCACCGTGGACCCAGATGGAGGGAACCTGGACTTGGCTGGGAAACCAAGCATCCCTGATAGAATCCTTGGGACCGACCACCACCCAAAACACAGAGTCCCTCCCAGAGCAGGCAGAGCAGAGCGTACCTTGTCTCTGTTGATGAACACCAAGTAGCGCCTCTTTAGCTCGATGACAGCTTTCACAGGGAGGACCTGGATCTGCTCCATGGGAGACCCGAAGACCGGCCCCAGAAGTGTCTTTCTGCAGGAGGAAGAGAGCCGTGTCCATCCCACAAATCGGAACATGGGCTTTATGACTAGCTGCCTTTCGTGATCCCCTGCACATTTCCAACTGTGCTTTTCCTGCCTTGTCACTCAGCAGAGCCCGTCCGTAAGACATGCTCTCCCTGCCGCTCCAGCTGCTGTAAATAAGGGCAACAGCTCCAAACAGTGAGGGCTCCGGGGGAGCTGACCGTGAAGGCGCTTTTAGCGGGGAGCCTCGGACTGCCCTCCTGACAGCTGAGTGAAGGGAACATTGTGCCTCGAGTACACATACACGAACGAGGGACGAGGGATGGGAAAAAGGCCGCGGCGAGGAAGTGACACCGCTGGCGGGAGACGTGTGGCGTCCCTTCCCGGTGGCAGAGCAGGAGATTAGAGGGAGATGTGCCGGCTGTTCCAGGCACCTGACACCCGGCCTTGGCACATCCACAGATTGCCAAAACAACTAGCTGCGAATCAAGTGGTGATGAATCGTTTCCCCGCAGCGGGCAGGCTTTTTTAATTCAGATTCTTACAATAATTAGGAATTGGATCAGAGGTAAGATTCCCAGACAGGACCTTAAGCCCAGCGCTGGGTTTCCCCGGAGCTAGCAAAACCTGAGCCCCGGGACCCCTTGCTCACACCTTCTGAGGCTCTGGAGGGCCCTCGCCTTTACTTATTTATGTTTTAACTAGAAGCCTGATGCATGAAATTCGTGCAAGTGTAGGCCTTCCTTCCCCTAGCTGCTGACACTGGTTTCCCTCTGGCACCTGGGACCCAGGCTTCCCTCTGGCCGCCAGCAGGCACCCAGGACCCTGGCCGCCCCAGCTTTGTCCAGAAGGTCATCTGGAAGGACATCGAGAAGGAGTCTGGTCTAATTAGCATATTATGCTTTTATTATTATAGATCCTCACCTGAGGACATGCCCTCAGTGATTTTAGAGAGAGAGGAAATGAGAGGGAGAGAGAGAAACAAAGATCGGTTGCCTCCTGTATGTGCCCCACCCGTGAACCACACCCACCACCCAGGTATGTGCCCTGACCGGAACCGAACCTGCAACCCTTCGCTGCACGGGATGATGCTTCAGCCAACTGAGCCATACTGGCCAGGGATCTAGCCATTTTTTATTCTTAATTATGTACCTTTTAAAAAAGAGGGTCCACAAAATCTAATCCACTCACACCGCACTCCACCTGGATGTGTGCTGAGGAAGGCTGGTGGCTATCTCATCTTATTGTATTCTGAGCCCCTCGCTGTTCAGGTGTTTTATTCCTGTGTCCCCTGCACCCAGCCTGTGTCTGGAAGGCACAGCAGACACTGTCCAGGTATACGTGCTGAATAAATGAAGAGCAAATCCATTTGACAGCCATTTTAGCACCATGTTAGGTGCTTGGGACACAGAAATGAGTGAGATTTGGTTGAATTACATAGTGGTGATGGTTACACAACTTGCTAAATACAATAAAAACCATTGGGGAAAAAGGTAAATTTTATGGCATGTGAATTATATGTAAATTTAAATTATAAACAAACTAGTGGCCCGGTGCATGAAATTTGTGCAGCAGGGGGAGGGGGGGGGTGTTCCTCAGCCCGGCCTGCACCCTCTCTAATTTGGGACCTCTCGAAGGATGTCCTACTCCTTCTGGTTTATAGGGATTGGGCCTAAACCAGCAGTTGGACATCCCTCTCACAATCCGGGACTGCTGGCTCCAGGTACTCACCTGCCTGCCTGCCTGTCTACCTGCCTGATTGCCCCTAACCATTCTGCCTGCTGGCCTACTTGCCCCCAACTTCCCCTCCCGCCAGCCTGCTCACCCCCAACTGCCCCCTTGCTGCCCTGCTCACTCCAAACTGTTTCCCAGCTGTCCTGATCACCTCCAACTGACACCTCCAGCTGTCCTGATCACCTCCAACTGACTCCCACTGACAGCCTGCTCACCCCCAACTACCTCCACTACTGATCTGCTTACCCCCAACGGCCCCTGCCATCTCCTCCTGGCCTGATCATCCCCCAGCGACCCAAGGTCCCAGCCCCTCCTTCCTTTCTTTTTCTTTTTTTTTTTTTTTGAAGTACCTCTGCTCCAGGGCCGGCTGGAAGCAAGTATCTAGGATTTATTTATCTTCTATCATTGAAACTTTGTAGCCTCGAGTGGAGGCCAGGGCCAGCTAGGATAGGCAGGAAGTTTGGCTTCCTCCATTGCCGGGGCAACCCAAGCCTTCTGCTTGCTCCAGCTCTGTGGCCGGCCACCATCTTGATTGGGTTAATTTGTATACTCGCTCCTGATTGGCTGGTGGGAATGGCTTGTGGGCATAGCGGAATGAGGGTTAATTAGCATGTTTCTCTTTTATTAGTGTAGATAAGGCCAAGCAATTCAACCTGTACCTCATGCTCTTCTGGTAAAACAACAGGCCCGGTGCACAACATTTGCGCCCTTCAGGGGGAGGTTCCTAAGCCCAGCCTCCACCCTCTCGCAGTTCAGGAGCCCACAGGGGATGTCCTACTGACCACTTAGGCCCACTCCCCAGACATCCTTAGTGTAGCGGCAAGGAGGTGGAAAAAGTTCCCACCACCACTGCCGCACTCGCCAGCCATGAGCCCAGCTCAGGGTTTCTGACAGAGCAGCGCTCCCTCTGTAGGAGTGCACTGACCACCAGGGGGCAGCTCCTGCATTGAGTGTCTGCCCCTGGTGGACAGTGCACATCATAGTAACTGGTAGTTCCTCCATTTGCATATTAGCCTTTTATTATATTGGATAGGGAAAGTGACAGTATTTACACCCTGAGACTGTGGTAAGCACTAAATTGTGGAGGGACTACTATATAAATAGTAGGAGTTGTATAACTATTACCTGGTATTGTTAAAATACCTAGCCCTGGTTGGGTGTTGTCCCGTGCAATGGAAGTTTGATTCTTGGTCAGAGCATATGCCTTGGGTTGTGAGCTCAACCCCTAGCAGGAGGTGAGCAGAAGGCAGAAGATCCATGTTTCACTCTCACATCGATGTTTCTCTTTCTCCCTTCCTTTTTCTCTAAAAATGAATTAAATGTTTTTTTTAATCTAACAATTTCATAAAATTAACATTTTTCTTGTGATTAAAAAAAGTATCACATATTTATTGTGAGAATTTTCAAACATACTGGTGTAAAGCAGAAAATGTAGCCATAAGTACATTGCTGTACCCTTTATCCCAAGAGAATCATGGGAATAGTTTGGTGTGTATAAGTCGATAGTTATTTTACATATATATATTCTAACCTACACAATTATAATTTTATATGAAAATCTATAAATTAAGTAAGTATGATTTTGTATGAAAATATATTCATGCTTATTTGGCAATTTGCTTCATCTCATGTTATATCTTGGAGATTTTCCCATGATTCTCTGCAGACAGCTTATTTTTTTCATTTCTTTTTTTAAAATATATTTTTATTGATTTCAGGGAGGAAGGGAGAAGGGAAAAAGAGAAACTTCTATAATAAGAGAGAATCATGGATTGGCTGCCTCCTGCATGACCACTACTGGGGATGGAGCCCGAAATGCGGGCATGTGCCCTGAACCGGGAGTCGAACCCAGGACTGCAGGCTTATCCTCTGAGCTAATCCACTTGGGGGTTCTTTTTTCTTTTCTAAAAACAGCATCATATTGGCCCAGGCCAAGGGAGCTCAGTTGGTTAGAGCACCATCCGGATACGCCAAGGTTGCAGGTTCAATCCCAGTGAGGGCGTTTACAAGAAGTACCCAGAATGCATAAATAAGTGAAACCACAAACAGATCTCTCTCTCTCTCTCTCTCTCTCAATTAAAAAAATAAAACTTGAAATATAAAAGCATCATGTTTCAGTGCACTGACAAGCCACCATCTAACTAATCCCCTATATTAACAGACATTTGGATTGTTTCCATTTTAAAAAATATTTTCAAACAAGACACCCTTTGACTTATGTCTTGGCATACTGGTGAGCCCTTCTGGGGCCAAGTTCCTGGAAGTCAGAGATACCATCAAATTTAATCGAGGGTAACGGATTGCGCTCCCAAAGGCTGCCCGATTCCAGCCCGCAGCGGCGGCCGGGGAGAAGTGCCCTTCCAGGCGCCATCGATCATTTTTATCTTCGCCAATCTGATTTGTGGGATCGGTGTCTTGCTCTCATTTGCATTTGTGCGATTCCAGTGAGCATCTGCTCAGGTTTATTAGCTTTTCCCTGTGAACTGCCTTTCCGTGTCCTTTCCAATATTTTTAAATGCACTTGAAACCTGTTTTTAGATTTATCATGGAAAGACAGTTAGTTCCTTTCCGACTAAGGTGTGGTCCCAAGGCTTTGTTATTCCTGCCGCTTCCAGTGCTTTTCGTGAGGGGTTTTACTCGGAAGGATGAAATGTTGGAGCCGGAGGTGGTGGCTGAACAACTCTGAATAAATATACTCAGCGCCCCAGACTTGTCCACTATAGAATGGTTAGTTTTATCTTGATACATTTATTTCTTAAGAAAGATACTGCCCTGCCCAGTGTGCTTAGTGGTTACAGTGTCGACCTGTGCATCTGAGGGTAGTAGGTCTGATTCCTGGTCAAGGGCGCCTGTGAGAGGCAACCAGTCAATGTGTCTCTCACATCAATGTTTTCTCTTCCTCCTCACCTCCTCCCCCCCTCCACTCTCTCTAAAAAGTCAATGGGGCGGAAACCGGTTTGGCTCAGTGGATAGAGCATTGGCCTGCAGACTGAAGGGTCCCCAGTTCGGTTCCGGTCAAGGCATGTACCTTGGTTGCGGGCACATCTCCAGTGTGGGGCGTGCAGAAGGCGGCTGATGGATCTCTCTCTCTCATGGATGTTTCTAACTCTCTATCCCTCTCCCTTCCTCTCTGTAAAAAGTCAATAAAATATATATTTTTTTAAAAAGTCGATGGGAAAAAATATCCTCTGGTGAGAATAGAAAGAAAGGGAGAAAGAAAGAAGAGAAGGAGGGAGGGAGGGAGTTTCAGGCCTGGCGCCTTCCCCCATCCACGTGCTCAGCCAGCTCTGTCTTCTCAGGACTGGGCACGTCTACAGGATATTCTCTGTCCAATAAGTGTCCGTTAATGGTGACATACGAAGACGCTGCAATCTTCCTAAAACTCCTTTTTACACATTTCCTTCAAATGCCTCCTTCCCCGTGTTTCCATAGTTTTTTTTGTTTTTTTAATTGTGCTAGATTTCTCTTCAGGTCCGCCACACGACAGGGCACTTCTCAGTCACTTTTCCTTGTGCCCTTCTAGAAAGAACTTTAAAAAATTCTGGGTGATCGTGGCCTTTGGGGGACCCATTTTATTGAGATACATTTTTCAAAATGACCTTCTCAAGCCTGGGGTCAGCTGCTGTTGACCACTCTCCTGACCCCCTTCTCTCTGTCTCTCCTGCCTCTGTGCCCTGCTCTCCCCAGCCACGCCCACTCGGCAGCCAGGCCGCAGGCGGAAAGAGGCTGCCCCGCAGGGCTGCCCAGGTAGGATCCCAAAGCCAGGCCGGCATCAGGGCCCACCTGTGCCAAGTGGACAGCAGAGTCAGAGCTGCTTGACCTTGCTTCGTCGCCTCTCTGGACCTGGGTGGGGTCATGCTGTGCAGGGCTGTTTGAGATGGAATGAGATGACAAGGGCAGAGCCCAGGGCCCAGCAGGGATGGTGCACCGTAGTCAGTATTATCATGGGGAGCCGACCTGGGACGCCCAGGCCAAGCAGCACCAGAAGCCGACCACAAATGCAGGCCTGCTCCGGGCAGAGGAGCTGCTGCTCTCAGATGCCAAGCTTCAGATGCACCGGGCTTGGTCCTTGGATCTCTTCTCCAGCCACCCTTTCCTTCTGGAACCTTCTCTTGGCTCATGGCTTTAAAGCACCATGTGCTCTTGCCCTCAGATCTCCAACCCAGCCTCACCCATGAACTCCACTCCTCCCATGAGAATGCAGACTCCGAGAAGAAAGATGGTTTGTTTGCATTCTCACCTTCAGCACCTAGAACAGCACGTGGCTCAGTTAAGGGCTCAGGAAATATTGAGCAAACACAGGAAGGCAATCCCGTGACCTGAAAAACTCCTTCCGAACCATGAGTATGAACAAACAAACAACTGGTACTGAATTGGCTATGTCTGTTTTCCTATACTAGGGAATAGTGGGAGATTTTTTTTTTCTTAATCCTGACTCCAGGATATTTTTCCCATTGATTTTTTTAGAGAAAGTGGAAGGGAGGGAGGAAGGAGTAGAAGGAGAGAAGAGAGGAGGGACGGAGGGAGAGAGGGGGGGAGAGGGAGAGGGAGAGGTAGAGGGAGAGGGAGAGGGAGAAGGAGAGGGAGAAAAGCATTGATATGAGAGCGACATCAGTTAGTTGCTTCCCACATGCACCCTGGGCTAGGGATCAATCCTGCAACCCAGGTATATGCCCTTGACCAGGAATTGAACCTGTGACCCTTTGGTTCATGGGCGGACACTCTACACTCTAAGGACTGAGCAACACTGGCCAGAGCAGAATGGAAGGTTTTATTGAGCACGGGTGACCTTTCTGGCTCCTTCACTGCGCCTCAGGCACTGAGTTCTGGGTGCCTTATCTCTGGGCAGGGCAAGACTCCGAAGTAAGGGCTCTGGGCTGGAATTTCGCCCCTGGTACTTCCCAGCCCCGTGACCTTATCTGTGCCTCAGTTTCCTCCTCTGCAAAACCAGTGATAGCCATGCGGCTGCTCACAGGTCCTTAAGCTGGGACTTGAAACAGGCCAGGGGCTGAGAAGTTGAATTGTGTGCCATGTTGGTGGGAACCCTGGGCGTACCTGCACATTTTGGTGGTAGAATTGAAAAGTTTCACTTTGTAGCCGCTGTTGGAGATGAGCAGGAAGAGTTCCTTGGTGAGTGGTGGGTACCAGATCATACAGGTGGGGTAGTTGCCCTGGTCAGTTTGGTGAATGTCCAGCACTTCCAGGTGGTTTTTGTAGCTCTGGAGAAGATTATACTCGATCTGCAGAGGAGCCCAGATGGACAGACATGAAGACTGAGCTGGATGAAGTCAGCCCCAAGTCCTATTCTAAGAGAAGACTGGACTAGACCCCTAACCCAAAAAGCTACGAGGGAGTATTCATTATGAGCAAAATGAGGAGTAAGCGCTCTGAAACGTGATGCTGTTTAATGCTCACCACTCCCCGGCCAATAGTCCTGCTGTGCCCGTTTTACAGATGAGAAAACCCAGGTTCAGAGAGGTTCAGGGGCTTGCCCAAGGTCACACGGTTAAGAAATGGTGGGGTGACGATTCAAATTTAAGTCGAACTGACTCCAAAACCTGAACTCTTATAGCCAGGTTAACTGCTTCTTTTCCCGTTATTTTGGGGGTAGGAACTCATCCATACCTAAGTCTCAGCACTTGATAGTCACTGATTAGCGGCCTGCTGAATTTCACCCACAGGTAGGTTTTGGTGGCCAAACCAGGAAGGATGGGATGGATAAATGGATGGATGGATGGATGAACGGATGGGTGGATGGGTGAATGTATAGACTAACGGAAGGAAGGGGAGGGAAATTAAGATGATGGACAGAAACACAGACTGATTGATTTCGAATGCTTTTGGCTTGGTCAGGTAACATTACATTTGACGCGGTCCCTGCCTTTCCCTCTTATCTCACATTCTCTGTTAGTTGTCACATTTAGGTAACGGACACGAAGACGTGAGTGTCGGCTTTCCAAATTGCACTGAGAGGAGAGGGCGACTAGGTTTTCCACGCTGCCGCCCGCTGTGCTGCTTCCCAGAAGCTTCCTCACTCAGGACACGAGTCAAAGCCGTGTGAAGACCAAGTGCCAACTCGGTCCTACTTCTCGGCACATCCACTGTCTGCAACACACGCGCGCGCTCACACACACACACACACACACACACACACACACACACGGGCCCGGGTCCGTGCCGGACACCAGGGATGGAACACAAATGAGATACTCTAGTGGCCCGGCGAACGAAAACAACCCCGCTCACCAGGAGCCGGTCTCTCCCGAGGCTCAGCAGTCTGGGCTCGTTGCTATCCAGATGCACCCCGAACAGGAGACTGCGGATGCTCTGGCGATGAGAACGCAGTCTTGCCAGGTATTCCCAGACCCTCTGACTATTTCTGACCTTGATCATGTAAACAGCCACAGTAAAATTTGCATCCTGAATATGAGCAAAAGAACAGAAGTTATTCCATTGTACAGTTTTTAACTTAAAAGTCATCCTTATTGCCCTGGCTGGGTAGCTCAGTCGGTTAGAATGTCATCCCAATATGCCATGATTATGGGTTCCATTTCGGTCAGGGCACATATAAGAAGCAACCAATGAATGCATAAGCAAATGGAACAACAAATCTCTCTCTTTCTCAATTCAAAAAGTCATCATGTTTTTCGTGCCAATTTCGCTGTTAGAATATTTTGTCTGAAAATAAACCTTTGTCTATTGGAGCAAGTGGTAAAATGATGCCCATTTTACAGATGAGGAAAATGAGGTTGAAAGTAGATAACTCACAAAGGTAGTGGGGGAACAGGTATGTCTCTGACACCAACTCATCCCCACCTCATCCTCTGTGGAAGCCTGGACTCCTTTTGCCTTTGTCTCCCCCATCTCTATACCCACCTACACAAATGAAAAGGTAGACTTCTTTTCTAAAAAGTATGATGGCTGAGCCCTGGCCAGTGTGGCTCAGCGGGTTGAGTTTCGGCCCTTGAACCAAAAGGTGGTGGGTTCGATTCCTCATCTAGGGCACGTTCCTGGGTTGCATGCTCAATCCCTAGCCCTGGTCAGGGGTGCATTTGGGAGGCAACCAATCCATGTGTCTCTTTCACATTGATGTTTCCCTCTTTCTCTCCCTCTCCTTCCCTCCCTTCTACTCTCTCTAAAAAAATCAGTGGAAAAAATATCCTTGGGTGAGGATTAACAAAACAAAAAAATGACTTTATTGTTCTCCTAAAAAATAACACATGCTCACTACAAAAAAAAAAAAAATGTTAAGTGACACGGCTGAGAGTGACAGGGTCAGAGAGTGGTGAGATTGCCTGAAGGGACACTCAGTGGGTGTGTGGCGGGAGGCTAGAGGGCTGGCTCCTGGCTTCGGCAGTGCTGTCCCTGGACCGGAAGGCAGGCCAGACCAGGGCCAGAGGCAATGGGAAAGCCCTGGAAGGGATGGACGGCAGTGTTGTCGAGGGAAGACGGTTGCTTTGTCTCTTCCCACAAACACCCAGGCGGGATGAGGACAGTGCTGACTAAGAGAACTGGCTGGAAGGGAGAGGGCGGGGGTCGGAGGAAGTCTTCACTGGGTTTAAGAGCCCTATTCACCGAGGGGAGGACGGACTCCAAAGCACGGGTGCACGACGTGGCTGTGAGATAGAGGAGAATGTCATCTTGTCACAAAAATGAAAGGGACGATGAAAGGATGGATGCAGAGAAGGGGCTCCCAAACTCCCAAACCACAGCGGGTTGTCAGGGTGTCAGGGTCCAAGCTTGGCTTATTTTCAGGCAAAAGTCCCCTCACCCCACCTCTTTCTCTTTTGGTAACAGCTTTATCGAGCTATCATTCACATACAAGGCAGCTCATTTAAAGGTCAATGGGTTTTAGTATATTCCGAGCTGTACAACCACCATCAAAATTTTAGAGCATTTTCAGCACCCCCAAAAGAAACCCTGTATCATTTAGCAGTTATTCTCCATCCCTCCCAATCCCCCTAGTCTTTTAATGTTTTTTAATTTATTTCAGAGGAGGAGGAGGGGAGAGAGAGAAACATCAATGATGAGAGAAAATTTTTCAAATGCCTGCCTCCTGCATGCCCCCTACTGGGGATTGAGCCAGAAACCCAGCCATGTTCCCTGACCAGGAATCAAACCCTGACTTCCTGGTTCATGGGTCAATGCTCAACCACTGAGCTACACCAGAGAGACTGATTTGTTGTCTCACTTATTTATGCATTTATGGGGTTGATTCTTTTTTTTTTTAATATCTTTTATTGATTTTTTACAGAGAGGAAGGGAGAGAGATAGAGAGTTAGAAACATCCATGAGAGAGACATCAATCAGCCACCTCCTACATGTCCCCTACTGGGGATGTGCCCGCAACCAAGGTACATGCCCTTGACTGGAATGGAACCTGGGACCTTTCAGTCCGCAGGCCGACCCTCTATCCACTGAGCCAAATGGGTTTCGGCTATGAGTTGATTCTTGTATGTGCCCTGACTAGAGATCAAACCCACAATCTCTGTGAATCAGGATGACACTCTAACCAACTGAGCCACCTGGGGCCAGTGCCTCCTCTGGTTCTCAATAAGGCTGCTGAGCCACACAGACAGTGCTCAGCGAGAACACTCACCGCAGTTGCCATGTACTGGGAGTTATGTGAGAAGCTTATGTGCGTCACGCTGGTCCTGGAATATTTGAAAGGCTCTGGGATTCCATTTTCCAAGGACATTGCATCGAGAATGTAAACTGTCCCCTCTGTGAAGCCAGCTCCAAGAATGTCTCCTGAAATCACAAGCCAGAGGACAGTGGTTGAAAAGGGCTTCTGGCCTGGCTGGTGTGGCTTCAGGGTTGAGCGTCAACCTATGAACCAGGAGGTCACGGTTCGATTCCAGGACAGGGTACATGCCCAGATATTACAGGCTTGATCTCCAGTGTGGGACATGTAGGAGGCAATCAGTCAATGATTCTCTCTCATCATTGGTATTTCTCCTCTCTCTCTCTCTCTCTCTCCCTCTCCCTTCCTCTCTGAAATCAATAAAAAAAAATTTTAAATCTTTTAAGAAACACAGACTCTGTGCCAGGCCTTGTCTGTGACAGACAAGGTCCCTCACAGGAGGAAAAAACCCTGAAAAGCCTGACAGCCTGGGATGAACGCTCAATGACCCCCACGCACAGAGGGAGACAGTGTCTTGTCTGGCCTGGCGACGGGAGTCGGGTCAAGGCGAACTTCCAGCAGCTGTGATGGCCAAGGCCGCAGCCATTTGTGTCTGCTTTGCTCCAGGGACCTAAGAGACTGATAACATGAAAATACCTTCGGGATTGTAGGTCAGACTCTGGATTCCAAGCCCCTTCTCGAAGACTCTGCTGAAAAGGTATTTTTTCTTCCTATAATCCCACACTTTGATCATCCCACAGAAACTCCCGATGGTGATGAGGGGCTGATAGGGGTGGCAGGCGATAGCACAAATGGCTTCCTTGGGCTCTATGAGTAACTTCTCCAGTTTGGTCTCATCTGCCTTTAAGTGGTACACGATCGCATCAGATGTCCCGATGATAAAATTCCTGTTTGCCAAGCAGAGACCAAACGGCATCAGCATTTGCAGGGAATGGGTGCGCCAGCCGCGCTGCTTCTAATTGCCCGTGAACCGCCTCTGTCGTCTGTAATTTAGTGACATTATTAACCCAACGCCTCCGAAAATATACCACGCACCCCCAACAGCCTCCATTTGCAAGTGAAAAAGCCCACATTTCTCCATGGAAATTGAGTCATTAGGCATGCAGATGGACAGTCGGTTGTACAATTAGCTAATTTGCACATGCAAATATTCATTTGTGTATGCAAATATGGAGCTGGGCGCGCACATACAGCCCTGCCTGCAGATACCGCCAGGGTAATTGAGCAGGCTCACAGATAATTCCGTCTTGAAATGTTATGGCTATTAATTATCAAAGGCCTTTAACTGCGCCGGGAGGACAAACTCGGCTTCCAGAAGAGACCAGCCTGCAGGCCAAGGACTCCAGGCGGAGCAGAGACCAGAGCTCAGAGATAAGCCCTTTCAGCTTCCAGGCACGGAAGATTCTTCACATGAAATTCATGTTTCATTTTTAAAAATGAGGAGGGCCCTAACCGGTGTGGCTCAATGGATAGAGCGTGGGCCTGTGGACTGAAAGGTCCCAGGTTCAATTCCAGTCAAGGGCATGTGCCTTGGTTGTGGGCACATCCCCAGAAGGGGGTGTACAGGAGGCAGCTGATCGATGTTTCTCTCTCATCCATGTTTCTAACTCTCTATCTCTCGTCTTTCCTCTCTGTAAAAAATCAATAAAATATATATATTTTTTTTAAATGAGCAGGGATTATTATACTCAGCCAGAGAGACCCATCTACCAGCCAGGACCAGGACTGACCAGGACGGCTGGTTCCCTCACTTCCCATCCCAGGAACAAGGTAGACACTCCAGACCAATCCTTTCTGACCATTCAAATGACTAGATTTATGAACGTACCTTACGACAAAAAGGTCTCCTTTTAAAGTGCAGTCTGAAGAGTAGTTTGATTTCTCGGTGGGAAGTGTTGCTGGGGTCTTGGAAAAGGACAGCGTTCTTATGGAGCTCAGTTTGAAGTTGCTGAACCAGTTAATGATAGACAGGGTGTAATCGTAGAACTTAATGTTACCCTTAACGTCGCCTGTGACAATATAGCTGAAATGGAGAATAACATCAGTTTGTTAAAGAATAGTAATAAGTATCGTCTATATTTTTAAACATTTTTTCAAATTAAAAAAAATTTTATTGTTGTTGGTTGGAAAGAGAGAGGAAAGTGCAGGAGGGAGAGAGAGAAATGTTTATTTGTTTCACTTAATTATGCATTTACTGGTTGCCTCCTGCATGTCCCCTGACTGGGGATTGAACCTGCAACCTTGGCATATCAGAATGATACTCCAGCCAGCTGAGCTACCCAGCCAGGGCCTCAGTACCATGTATTGAGCACTTAATTGTATGTCAGGCTCTGGATTCCTTCTGGGCATTGTAAAAACTTCACTTAATGCTCTGCCCTGTGCGGCTGGTTTTGCTCTTATCCCTTTACATCTTTGGAACTAAGGCTCAGAGAAGTTAAGGAACCTGCTCAAGGCCGGGGTTTGCCAGATGTAGCAAATAAAAATGCAGGAAACCCAGTTAAATGTGAATTTCAGACAAACAATGAGTGTAAGTTCATCCCCAATATTGTACGGGACATACTTATGCCTGGCAACCCTGTCAGGCTCACAGGGTAAGACCACGCAGGGGTCCAGTGTGTCCAACACAAAGTCGCTGCTCTCTGCTCTGTGATCCCCTGCGCCCCAAGACCTGCCACAGTGACTTACATTCTCCGCCTTGCCATTGCAGATGTCAACAGAGTCTACCTACCAGCCTTCCAAAATCTCACAAGCTGCAAATGGGATACCAGCCACTTTAAAAGAAGGCACTGCTGCCAGGCCAGTGTGGCTCAGTGGTGGATCAGCGACCCATGTACCAAGAGGTATGGTTCGATTCCTGGTCAGGGCACATGGCTGAGTTTCGGGCTCCACTCCCAGTAGGGGAAATGCAGGAGGCAACTGATCAATGATGTTTCTCTCTCTCTATCCCTCTCCTTTCCTCTATCTAAAATACAATTAAAACATCTTTTTTAAAAACAAGAAGAAAAAAAATAATAAAATGATTTAAAAAAACACAAGGAGGCACTGCTCTTAGAGGGATTGTAAAACCCTGTCCAATCACCACAGCCAAAGGCAAAGATGCTTTTATTTCCGGTTCTCAGATCCATCCCAAATGGGCTTGCTTCGTGTGTGTGTGTGTGTGTGTGTGTTTGTGTGTGTGTGTGTGTGTGTGTTTAAATTCATTTCAGAGAAAAAGGGAAAGGGAGAGATAGAAACATTAATGATGAGAGAGAATCATTGATTGGCTGCCTCCTGCATGCCGCCTACTGGGGATCGAGCCTGCAACCGGGGTAAATGTTCCTTGACTGGAATCAAACCTGGGACCCCTCAGTCTGCAGGCGGATGATCCATCCACTGAGCCAAACTAGCAAGGGCAAGGACTTGCTTTTTTAAAGCCTCTGACATAATTCTAATCACGGGGGGAGGGGCGGGTTGTTTCCTCTTACATACCCAAAGTGATTGAGATTTCCGATTAATAAGCAAAGCAGGTGGGCTGTGTAATTGGCAAAAACATCTTTCACTGCCCTCTGCTGGACAGAAACAGCAAAACAGGCCTCGCGTTTTCAGAGAGCTTTCCTGGCTGGGTTTCATTTAACATGGAGGGAAGCAAGGCCTGGTCTTTCCTGGGCTCTCACCCCTGGCTAAGTCAAGGTTGATGGCGTCGTGAACTGCAGTTCTACTACTGATGTCTTCACACCGCTGAGTAAGGATGACAATTTGCATTTCTCTGTAAACCTACACCAGGAAAGGGCCCTGGCAGTTTTGGCTCAGTGAATCTCTGCTGAAGGGCAAGTAACTGGGTTGCAGGATGGATCCCCAGCGCTGGTTGGGGAGTGTGCAGGACGCAAGCAATCACTGTGTCTCTCACATCAATGTTTCTCTGTGTGTGTGTGTCTCTCCCCCTCCCTTCCACTCTCTAAAAATCAATGGAAAGAATATCCTCCAATAAGAATTAAAAATAAAGGGAAGGGAAGGGAAGGCAAGGCAAAGCAGCTTTCAGAAAGCTGGTGGCACGGGGACTCCCACCATCCGGGCAGGGTCCTGGTCTTTAGGGAATGTTCTCCATCCTTTTGGGAACTTCTCTTTCACACTAATGAGGACTGTTTGGCTTAGCGCTCCCTGTGCCAGACAGTGAGCTAAGAGCTTTCCATGCCTTGTCTCCCTGAATCCTCACAAAATCACTCTAAGATGCATACTGTTGTTGTATCCATCTGACAGATGGAAAAATGGAAGCTTGACAAAGTTCAGTTCTTCGCCCACTCAGCAAGATAGGGATGTATCTGGAATGAGAACCCCTCTCTCTCTGAGGCAAAGGCTTTTAAAATATATATATATTTTTTATGAATTTCCGAGAGGAAGGGAGAGGGAGAGAGAGATGGAAACATCAATGATAGAATCATTGATTGGCTGCCTTCTGCACGCCTACTACTGGGGATTGAGCCGGCAACCCAGGCATGTGCCCTTGACCGGAATTGAACCTGGGACCCTTCAGTCCTCAGGCCAACATTCTATCCACTGAGCCCAACTCATTTTCCTGGATATATTCTATATATATACAAAATACAGGTATACATTCAAAGGGGTTTTTAATACCTTTATAGGCCCTGGCCAGGTAGCTCTGTTGGTTAGAGCTGTGGTCAGCAAACTGCGGCTCACGAGCCACATGCGACTCTTTAGGCCCTTGAGTGTGGCTCTTCTACAAAATGCCATGCCCTGGGTGAGTCTTTTTTGAAGAAGTGGCGTTAGAACAAGTTTACATTTTAAAAATTTGGCTCTAAAAAGAAATTTCCATCATTGTACTGTTGATATTTGGCTCTGTTGACTAATGAGTTTGCCAACCACTGGGTTAGAGCATCAATCCAATATGCCAAGATTGTGGGTTTGATCCCTAGTCAGGGCATATACAAGAATCAACCAATGAATGCATGAATAAGTGGGATAACAAATCAATGTTTCTCTCTCTCCCCCCCTTCCTCTCTCTCTAAAAATAAATAAATAAAATTTTATTGAAGACTTTGATGGTCTTTTGAAGAAATGCAATCTATATACCAGTATATAAAAGGCTAAGCGACCAGCCAACCGGCCAACCGGCCAGTAGGTATGACACACACTGACCATCAAGGGGCAGACGCTCAATGCAGGAGCTGCAGAGCGACAGCAACTTTGCAGAGTGTCCTCTTGCACTCTGGGACCCCTTGGGGGGGTGTTGGACTGCCGGTTTCAGCCCAATCCCTGCAGGCCAAGCTGAGGGACCCCACCTGCCAGAGGGACCCCACTCATTCCACAGACGCCCTTTATGCCCCGGCACTACCCCAGGGATGGCCAGTCAGGGAGGGACTCGGGAGGTTGGCTCCAGGGTGTGTCCAGCCCATCTCGCCTCGTCTCACCCCGCCGGCCACCTTCTGATTAATTTCCTTTCAATGGGCACGAATTCATGCCCTGGGCGTCTAGTATTTCTATAATCATCTACAGCTACTTTTTAGTTCCATTAATTACCTGTCCACTGTAGTAAGCACAGTGATGCCCTCTTTCTGCAAATGAACCAGCTTACAAGGCTTGATGTAGGGAAGGGCCGGAGAGGGGGAGTCGGAGAGTGGCGGGCGGTACACATCCCAGACCACCAGCTTCCCTTCCAGGGTCGCCGAGAGGACTTGTGTTAGATTCAGATGGAAGATGGACTGGCTGAACTTCCCCACGTGCTTGTTGAATGTCTGCATTTCAAAAGGCAGATTATGAGTGATCGTTGGTGGTACATATAAAACAAACTGTTTACCGACACACAGCGTTTTATGATACTGCCCCGAAATATAGTAGAAAAAGATACAAAAGTTAAAAAAATCACAAATCAATCCCTTAAAAAAAAAAAAAAGGCTCCCCTGTGGACTGCCCTGCCCCAGGCAGCTCTGAGGCTCACGCGCTAAGATTGAGTGAAGGGTTGTGTGCTCTGTCCATTAATCTGTTTGCTTAAGGCAAATGCCAGAGTGGCCAGCCTCTGCTTCCACCTGTTCCACTTTTCCCACTGAGGTTTCAGAGATGATAAAGAAATCAAGGTCTGTGGTGGGCAAAAGCACGCCCCAGCCGTGACAGACCATAAACCATCCTCCCAGACGCCCTGTGATCACTGGTTATTTTCTCATCCGTGGAATGAAGCTCTGCACAGGGAGCGTCCCTCAGACTCCCTGTGAAGTTTGCGCTGCGTAAAATAAGGCAAGAGGTGGTCTTAGCCGACGTCTTAGAAGGAAGTATAGAGAGAAGCCAAGCAGTGAGAGATCAGCAAATGAAATAAACGAAAGAAACTAGCAGCTTGTCTGGCATTCAACGCAGTAGGTCTGCTGCCCAATTGTCTAAGATCCTAAGGTTCACCTCGTCTGGCCTGAACACAACAGAATCGGTAAAAACAAAACAAAACTGGTGCAGCAAGGGCACAGGGCTTTTTCTAAGAGCAGCCCCGTTTCAATACGAAGCATTTTTATTACTTCAAATTGCTGAGACTCTGTGGAACATAACTGCCACGAATAACTGGAATGACTGTATTTATTTGTGGACAATTTGATCTACGAAAAACAAGAGTTTGCAGACAGAATCATCTCTCCCATGTCCATTTGTCTCATCTTCTTCTTTCCTCTGGGCATGCCCTCTTAAAAACGGAATTTCTCTGAGTCACACCCGGAGTGAAGACGGGAAGCAGAAGAGTGACCCTGTGGTTCTCGCTGAGCGCGACGACGTGGGTCTCAGGTCAGGAAATGCGCAGGAGACAGGACCCAGTTCCGCCTCACGGCGCTCGTTTCGGGTGACCAGGCAAGGACAGGGCTTCCTCCAAGGCCTGGCTTTCCGCTCTTCTACTGGCTCTTAAAAATCTAAACGCCTGATCTCTTTTTCAAAATATGCTTTTATAGATTTCAGAGAGAGGAAGGGAGAGGGAGAGAGAGAAACATCAGTGATGAGACAGAATCATCGATGGGCTGCATCCTGCATGCCCCACACTGGGGATTAAGCCCACAACATGGGCATGTGCGCTGACCAGGATTAGAACCGTGACCTCCTGGTTCATAGGTCAATGCTCGACCACTGAGCCACACCGGCCAGGCTCATCATCTTCATTACTCTGAACACTGAGCAGCTAGCTACTCTACATTTAACTACTCTACAGTGCATGGATTCATGCGCATTGAAAGTGACGCCTTTGTCATACATGCACACATGGCTCACTGAAGCCATCACCTTCTGGGGGGGGATATTTTCTCATGGGAATAAACTTCCTTCTCTATAACATTTCCTTTTTAACAGCACGTCTGTTATTTTCTTTTTTTAAAAATATATTTTATTGATTTTTCACAGAGAGGAAAGGAGAGGGATAGAAAGTTAGAAACATCAATGAGAGAGAGACATTGATAAGCTGCTTCCTGCACGCCCCTTACTGGGTATGCACCCGCAACCAATGTACATGCCCCTGACCGGAACCGAACCTGGGACCCCTCAATCCGCAGGCCGACGCTCTATCTACTGAGCCAAACCGGTTTCGGCATGTCCGTTATTTTCAACTGACAAATTCAATAGGGTAAAGGACCCAACTGAAAGAATTTTTATGTATTATTTCCCTACATTAAGACATGCAAAGAGCAGCCCAAAATGACTAAGCTCACACATACATGTTTATTCTCCACAAAATCAGATGAGAGGGAAAAAGCGAGAAAAATAAATATAAATAAATAAAAAAGTGACGGACATACTCACTTTTTCTGTTAAAAATGGGGCACTGTGAATAAGTAGCTCTTTCTCTTCATACTGGTAAGCACAGAAAACAAACAAACAAAAAAACCATCACTACTAAAACAAAGACCTGGTTTCCCAAAGAAGAACTAACTATGTAACAACAAAATCGAAATACACGCGTCTAAACCGGCTCAGAGCTTCGCAGCTTCTCCAGGTGAGAGAGCCTGCTGCCTCCAGGGACAGCCAGGAACATTCAGCCAGAAGAGCCAGGACGTGGCCAATTGCCACAAAGGACTGTGACCTGAAGTGGTCGTCGGAGCAAGCGGATTCTACATGTGTGAGGCTTTCAAGCTTTCGTAAACATCTGAAGTGAGGATTCTCACTGAAAAGCGGTCAAGCAAGGTGCTTTTGTTCTGTATTGGCATCTTTTATTGAGGTCAAATGGACATAACATAAAATTAGCCACCGACCATTTTAAAGTGTGCAGTTCAGTGGTACTTAGTATGTTAACAATGCTGTGTAACCATCATTCCTCCCCACAAAGGGAAGCCCCTCCCCATTAAGCGGACATGCCCCAGCCCCTCCTCCAGCTCCTGACAGCCACTATTCTGGATTCAGTCTAGATGGGTTTACCAATTCTGGACATTTCACATAAATGGAATATTATTCCATTTATACCACGTGACCTTTTGTGTCTGGCTTCTTTCACTCCGCATCACGTTTTCAAAGTTTGTCCACGTTGTGGGATGAAAGCAGCTCTCCATTCCTTTTAACGGCTAACTAACATTCCATTGTATAGAGGGACCATCTTTTTCATATGTTGATGGACATTTGGTTTGGTTCAACTTTTTGGTTATTGCAAATGCTCCCACTGCTGTGAACACCTATTTGAGTATTCTTTTTTTTTTTTTTTTGGTCTGTTTTTTGAGACTATACCTAAGAATTGCTGGCTCATCTGGTAATTTTACGTTTAACTTTTTAAAAAAAATATGTTATTAGTTTTTGAGAGGGAAGAGAGGAGGGAAAGGGAGAAAAGATAGAAACATCCATGATAGAGAAACATTGATGAGCTGCCTCCTGCACACTCCCTACGGGGGATCGAGCCTGAAACCCTAGCAGGTGCCCTGACTGGAAATCAAACCAGTGACCTCTTGGTACATGAGACAATGCTTAATCCACTGAGCCACACTGGCTAGGCTAAGTTTGACTTTTGATCTTGTTTTAATGTTATAATTTTGCCCTGTGTCAGTGTATATCTTGCTGATCTGTTTTCTAATCCTTTCTAAAAGGCCCAAGATCTAAAAAAAAAACAAAAACAAAAAACCACCCTATACTTTAGATCTGTTAAATATATCCATATAAATATTTGCCTTTTTACTTAAAAGTTAAATAAAATTTAAATGACCTACTTCAGAGTTAATATGCTAATTTCCAATGTGACTAAAATAAATACTATAATTAAATCAAAACATTTAATATATTTATTGCTTCCTAAGAAGATACAATATTGTTACATTACCTAAACATCTGTCTTCAAAGGATTGAACATGTGTTTGTTAGTACATTTAAAACAAATTAAAATATTTGTACTTACCCACAAATAATATATTGCCTGTATTTTACTATTGCTCACCAATTCTTTATTATTTGTTGGATTAAAAATAAGGTAGTTCTGAAATATAAAGTAGGGAGACATATTACAATAAACAATAAATTTTCTGTTTCTCTCTGGTTAAGCTAAATGTTAAAATTAAGTGAGATTTTTATTAAAATATGTAACTGAATAGGAATATAAAACAGAGCAGACATGGCATTTTATAAGCACTAGAAATATAATTTAAATACCCATCATTAATGTTAATGATCTCAGTGTATTCCCTTCCTTAGTCTCATCTATACTAATAAAAGGGCAATATGCATATTGGTCATGACGCCCTCACAGAAACAACCAAAGAGCAGGGTGCATGGGGCAACCAGGCCAGAAGGGGGTTAGTGAGGGATGACCAAATGGCTGACCAGCAGGCTGCGTGGGGTGACCAGGCCGGCAGGGAGGGGCAGTTAGGGGCCATTAGGCAGGCAGGCAGGCAGGCAGATGGGCAGTTAGGAGCCAGCAGTCCTGGATTGTGAGAGGGATGTCTGACTGCCAGTTTTGGCCCAATCCCAGAAACCGAGCTGTTCTGGATTGGAGAGGGTGCAGATTGGGCTGAGGGGAACCCCCTCATCCATGCACAAATTTTGTGTACCCGGCCTCTAGTTTATTATAACTCATCATCTAGGAATTAGAACAAGCAAAAGTAAACCAGTATTCACCAACAACCTTAATTCTGTGTTCTTTAGGAGAAAGACTGGTGCGTACACATTTCTGAATCTGACAGGACCACAGGTAGCTTGGAATGAATACGAAATATTGAAAGGGGATTCTGCTTCCTGCCAAAAATGCTGAATAGCAGGGTACCTGGCTTCCTTCCCCAAAATCAACCCCACAGATACTATAGAAGTGAGGGAAACGTGCAATGCAGAAATTAAACAATCCCACAACAAGAAGTGAGAAACCCCTGGGGAGACTTTCCATGTGCATCATAAGATGGCATGGGTACAGCCCGAGAAGCAGAGTTATAGACGTGGTATCAAGAAGTAAGTTGGACAAAGACGTTGAATGCATATATGCATAACCCATGGACAAAGATAATAGAATGCTGAAGGCCTAGGGGAGGGGAGGAAGGAGGAAGGGGGCAGGCTGGAAGGGGTCAGTGGAGGAAAAAAGGGGACAAAGGTAATACTTTCAATAATAAAGATTTAAAAAAAAGAAAAAGAAGCAGCAGCAGCAGTTTGGAGCCCGGCTGGTATGGCTCAGTAGTTGAGTGTCAACCTATGAACCAGGAAGTCACAGTTCAATCCCTGGTCAGGACACATGCTTGGAATTTCAGGCTCAATCTCCAGTGAAGGGTGAGCAGGAGACAGCCCATCAATCTATTGCTCTCTCCCTCTCCCTTCCTCTTGGAAATCAATAAAAATATATTTTTTTAAAAAAGGATATAGCAGAATCTGGCACATAAGAAGTACCCAAAAAAGTTAGTTATTATCAAATCAGATCTCGGTTATGGGAACGTTTTTGAAAAGCTCTACTGCACCAAAACACCACTAAAACAAGAAGTTGCTTTGGTCTGGCCTGCGTGTGACTTTAGGCAGATCCTTCCAGGCTCGGAATGAACTCACCTGAAAACCATACTCTCTGGGAAGGTCCAGCGTGCATGCTGGTTTTTCGGCCGCCAAAGTCCACCTCCAGATGCAGACTTTCTGTAAGTGAGAGCAGACAGGAGGATGGGGTTTCTGGGGGCCTCTGGAGTTAACACACTGCTGGTTAACCCTGTAACTTCTTAACTAAGTGCAGCCCCGTGAGCTAAGCCGCGAGGCCCAGAGCTCCTGACAACGTGGACTTCAGTCTTCCCAAGAGAATCACAGATGCCACGCAGCCTGAACAGGGCGGCTTCTGGGGACGCTCTGGAGGACGGCCAGCCCGCGGAGGCCGCTCTGAAGGTCCCCGTACCTGGATTTCAGAATCCGAGATGGTTGCCAGATACTTGGCATCGCGGGTGATGGCTATGGCCCTGATGCCGTCCCCTTCCGGGCAGCTGTCGAATATTGTGTGCACAGGAATCCTGCAAGACAGGACGGGGGGACAAGCATTTGCTGGGCCTTCCCTGGTTCCCACAGGGCCCCACTTCAAAAGCATAACCACTGTGGATAAATAAATGTGGTGTTTCCATACAGCGGAATATTCCTCGGCCACAAAAAGGAATGAAGCACCGACACACTGCAACGTGGACGAACCCTGAAAACGTCATGCAGAGCCTGGCCAGTGTGGCTCAATGGCTGAGTGTTGACCCATTTGATTCCTGGTCAGGTAACATGCCTGGGCTGAAGGCTTAATCCCCAGTAGGGGGCGTGCAAGGGGCAGCCAATGGATGATTCTCTTTCAGTGATGTTTCTCTCTATCCCTCTCCCTCCCTCTCTATGAAATCAATAAGAAGATATTTTTAAAATAATCCTTTATTGTTGAAAGCATTACATATGTCTTCTTTTCCCCCCATTACCCCCTCCAGCCTGCCCCTGCCCCCTGCCTCAGGCCCTCACCACCCCACTGTCTGTGTCCATGGGCCATGCATATATGTAACAGCAGATGGAGACAACACAAACCATAAGGTCTGTGGTTTATTACCTTCCACCCACACACCCTCCCTCGCCTTCCCTGCAAGATTCTGCACTCTGTTCCATGCTGTCATGTCCCAGGATCCACTCTGTTCATCAGTTTGTTACTTAGATTCCACATATGAGTGAGCTCATGTGATTCTTGTCTTTTTCTGAATGACTTATTTAATTTAGCATGATGCTCTCCAGGTCCCTCCATGCTGTCTCAAAGGGTAAGAGCATCTTCTTTTTTACCACTGCATAGTATTCCATGATATAAGTATACCATGGCTAATAAAAAGATATTTTTTAAAAAAGAATAAGATTGATTGGGGAAAGTCACCACAATTTTGTGAAAAAAGCAAATTGCAAACCAGTATACACAGCATGTCCTGATCTTGTGTGTGTGTGTGTGTTTATGAGAATAGATTCCCAACTAAACAATGGTGACTTGGGGAAGGGGTTTGAGTGTGAAGGACTTTCTTTATTTCTTTTTTTTTTTTATAAACTTCTGAACTGTGTCACTTAGCAAGATTTTAGAACTGTAAGATACAGACAGAGCCTCGACACATGCAGAGATTAACCGGGACATGTAAACATCTATGAGAACCCAAGGAATGCAAAGGACAACAGAAGCCATAACGGAAGTAAGCTGTCACGTTGGGGTCTCCGACTTCCATCAGAGCGGGTGGAGGTAAGAAGATTCGATCTAGGAATCTGGTTAGTAGCTCCCCAATTTTTTTTTGTTTAATGGAGCCATTGGTACGAGAGTATGATCGGTGTCCCGCTTGGCCAGAGCCAGGTCTGTGTGCTGGCTGAGGGCCAGTCTGGTTCTCTGTTGTCTGGGAAACTCCATCCCACTGTGTAGCCGCCCCAAACAGTCACGTGGAAAGGCGGTCCTCATGTTGTTGGGAATGGCACAATGATGTCCTTAGTTGGAGGATAGCTTACCCCTGGGGAGATTTAGAATTCAATATAGAGAAGATGAAATCAGTCAGACCTACACTTTTTTTTTTTAATCCTCACCCAAGGATATTTTTCCATTGAGTTTAGAGAAAGTGGAAAAGAGAGGGAGAGCTAGAAAGAAATATCAATGTGAGAGCAACACATGGATTGGTTGCCTCTTGTATGCAGCCTGAACAGGGCCCAGGCCAGGGAGGAGCCTGCAACCAAGGTACATGCCCTTGACCAGAATTGAACCCGGGACCCTTTAGTCTGCAGGCTGACACTCTATCTGCTGAGCCAAACCAGCTAGGGCCATACACTCTTAACATATCTGTGATCAGAGAATCTGTTTCTTCTTATTAGAAATGGGTGATGTTTAAGAGAATTTAACATATCAGAGTCTCTAACATTATATTTGTGATTCTAATTCAAAGTACATAGTTGACTTTACTTGTAATTTTAAATTCAAATCGTATTAGGTTTATAAACAATATTAGGACGCTTAAGAGAATTAAGATTCACCATATTTATGTCTAATTTATTAGATTTACAAGAATCACTTAAGCATGGGTGAAGGATTTAGTTGTTAATGAGACTACTACAGAACTTAAAGATGAAACCAAGTATATTCAATTTTTAAATGCAATTTAAAATGTTTAAAAGGAGTAAATAATCAAATTTGTAAGTGTAGCCAAACATTAATCAAAGTCCCCTTAAAGGAGATTGTAAAAATATGCTAGGCTCATAAATAAAATAAGATTTATAAGTTGAAGAAAAAGCTTAAAGAAGAACTATAGTTTTCATTTTGTCACTTTGATAAGTGAATATTAATTCCAAAACCAAATAATCAAAAAACAAGACAAAACAAAAAACAAATAATATTTTCTGGGTCCCCTAGTCATTTTCGAGTCATAAAACTCATAGCGACCTATTGCCTCAGATAAGCTTTACTTGGTAATGTTTTTGAGAGAGACAGAGACAGAGAGACAGACAGAGACAGACAGACATTGATTGATGTGAGAGAGAAACATCAGTTGCTCCCACAAGCACCTGACTAGGGATTGAACCTGCAACCTAGGTTTGTGCCCTGACCAGGAATCAAACCTGCAAACTTTTTGGTGTTCGGGATGATGCTCCAACCAATCGAGCTACCCAGCTGGGGTAGATCTGCTTTACTTTTTAATTAAAAAAAAAAAAAAAAAAAAACCACTGTCTCGCGTTGCTCCCAATCTCGTGGGGGAGGAGACAGCTTTATAAACGAGAAAAAAAAAATCAAAGGATAGCCACTGCAAGGGGCCCACGAGGCCTGGGGAGGAGGAGCTTCCGAGAAGCGGTGCCGGGCACTGTGCCCGCCGCTCTCCCCACCAATCCTGGCAGCTTGTGCAGTGCTCTGGAGAGTGGAATTCCTGTCCACCCAGACCCTTGGAATGTGATCTCCTTTAGAAACAGGGTCTTTGCAGATGTAATTAATCCGGTTAAGATGAGGTGACACTGGACAGGGTGGGCCCTGAATCCAAGGACTGGTGTCCTCACTGAAGAGAAGGCAGAGAGAGACGCATAGGGGAAATGCTGTGTGAAGATGGAGGTCTGGTCTACCAGCCAGGAGTACTAGGGCTCGCCAGCCGCCACCAGCAGCCGGGAGAGGACATGGGACAGATGCTCTCAGGAGAGTCGGAGCCAACCTGGCTTCCGACTGCTGGACTCATGAACGGAGAAATCGCTGTTATTTTAAGCCACTGGGCTGGTGGTCCTTTCTCGCAGCAGCCGAGGGCAAGGAAAAAGACAGGTATGACTCGAGGGGGACAGTCCTCACTTCTCTGGGCCTCCAAGCCGGGTTAGTGTGACCTGGCTCCCTCAGCCTCGTCCACTCTGGGACACAAACAGAGTTTCGGGCTGAAAGAACCAAGAACCGTAAGCGGGAAATCCGCCAAGGCCATGTCCATCAGGCCTCCCGGCAGCCTGCCACTCACCTGTGCCCCATCCCTGGCTTCCGCCTCCCCACACCAGCTCTGTTCATTGCTTGCTGGTCACAGTGGCAGATATTCTACAAAAATGGGGGGGGGGGGTGAGCGTTTAGAGACTGTGCCAAGCCTACCCTGTGAAGGAGTCCCATATAATTAACAGGCAGTTGGGCCCTTTGTCGGCCGTGGCAATCCACCGCCTGTCCTCGCTGATGCACATGCAGGAGATCACATTAAGGTGGCCCTGCGGAAACGGAGAGAGGAAGCTCGGAAACATGGAGGATGCAGCCCAGCCCTGGTATCTGGAAAGACTCGGGCCCCACAGAGAACTGAGCTCCTTCCCGGGCGCATCGGGCTGGAAATTCTACTTCTGGGAGGCAGAAGCCTTCAGTAGCAGCCACATGTCTGGGACCCCCGGCACAATGCTGAGTATTAATTGACCTCTTGGAAAATACTTCCTGGTCTAGGCACTAAGGAAGTCGTTATTTAAATATATGCTAATTGCCCTGGCTGGTGTGGCTCCGTTGGTTGAGCCTTATGCCATGCACGGGAAGTCACAGTTTGATTCCTAGTCTAGGGCAAGTGCTCAGATTAGAGGCTCCATCCCCAGTGGGGGGGTGGGGAGGGGAAGGAAGAGCAGGAAGCAGCCAATCAATGATTCTCTCTCGTCATTGATGCTTCTCTCTCTCTCTCTCCCTCCCTCCCTCTTCCTCTCTGAAATCAATAAAAAATATATTTATAAAACCAAAATAAAAATTTTAAAAATACATGTTCATACAAAGGGGAACAGAGAACTGTCTATCAGGTTAACCATTAGGAAGTTAGACACCAAGGAAACATGGCACTTGGACGAGCAAATGATGGCTATGAAGCGGGCCACAACTGTCAGAGCAGAGGAATCAGAGCGGTGGGGGGAGGGCAGGCAGGGAGGCTACTCTGGGAGGCGCGGAGCGGGGTGAACATGAAGAAAGAGGTGGAGGAGAGGGAGGAAGGGAGGGACAGGACAAACTGATCCATGGGATACTGTCAAGTCAGAAGGCCTAGGTTTCCAACCCGCTTCCCAAGGTACTAGTGCCTTCCTGAGCAGGTTAGTTAAATGGCTCTGAGCCTCGGTTTCTTCCCCGGAAATGGGGAGGTGAACGCCCACCTCTCAGCCAGAGTAAGCGGACCAACACCCTTTGAAGGCTGGAAGGGAAGCCCCGTGTCAATGAGGCTAAGCCCTCAGTGCGGAGTTCTGCGGAGACAACACAATCCATTCCGGCCACGTTGTCACAGAAATGTGAAACATGCAGATGTTTGAAATTCGTGTTGCTCTAAAATTAAAACCCGTTGCTGTTTGTAAATTGACTCTGATTAGAATCAGAGAGACAACGAACGTAAAACATGCTCCTAAGCACAGGGCATGCTGCAATTCAGAAGAGAGGCAGGGAGAGTGAAGTCAGCCCTCGCTGGGGATACAAAAGGAAAGGCTGCCTTCCGGCTGCAGGTGGCCTCTGGGGCCCGCAGTCAGAACAGCTGCCTACCATAAGGTGATGCTGATCGTTCCGGAAAACGTTGTAGATGACCGCGGTGTGGGCGCTGGCGTACAGGAGCACCCTCTGCTTTTCGTCTCGGATGTAGAACACGGGCAGGGAACTGTTCCATCCGAACTTCCAAGTCATGGTCTGGAAGACAAAGGCGAGACACTAAATGTTCCTGGCCCCGGGCTGTGACTCCAGGCGCTTCCCTCATCCCTTCTTCTCCTTGCAACCCCATCATAGTTCCGGACATAAGTCACGTGTCCAGACAATGGCCAGGGGGTCCCTCGAGGGTTCTCGTGAGGAACAAGGCTTTCTCCTTTATTCCTAGTATGACCAGCACTAGGTAAACAGTAGGAACCAAATAAATGTTGAAATGCATCAAGGGATGCATCGGAGGTGCAGCTGGAGAAAGCCACAGCTGGTCTGGACAGAGGGGACAGGAGATGGTGACAGTTACACCAAACTGTAACAGTAGAAGGGATTGGGGTAGGGAGGGTGCAAGAAGTGGACTCCTGCCTTTAAAAAAATCAATCAATAAAGAGCATCTATTCATTTTAACAGAAAGAAGAAACAATAAAGGCAAAAGGAAAGGGAAACGATAAAAGGAAAAAGAGCTAAACAAATCTGCAAAGCAAAAGGGTCAGGAAAGTCTGGTTCTGCAGTGAGCCCGAGGCTGCAGGGGACCCACACCTGGGCAGCGGCTCTTGTCAGGTCCAGAGAGCGGGCCCCCGACGCAGAGACCACTTGCTCTCTTGACTGACAGTCCCTAATTTCCTGGTAGCTGGCTGATCAAGGAAGAAGTCTTCACTGGCTCTAAAACCCAGCGATTCTTTCTTCCAGGCTGAGCAACTGCAAGTTTGACCTTGAACTCCACTGCCCAGAGGAGCCAAACAACAGAAAGGAGGCTGTCTGTTGTCTGCATTTCCACTAAGCATTCCCCCTCCTCCTCTTCCTTCTTCTCCTCCTCCTCCTCCTCCAGGCATTTTCCCCTCCTCCCCCCTCTTTCCCTCTCCCCCCTTCTCCTGTCATTTTCTCCTCCTCCTCCTCCCCTTCCTCCTCCTCTTCCATGGCATTTTCTCCTCTTCCCCCTCCTCCCCCCTCCTCCTCCTCCTCCTCTCCTTCCTCCTCCTCTTCCATAGGATTTTCTCCTCTTCCTCCTCCCCCCCTCCTCCTGCTCCTCCTGGCATTTTCTCCTCCCCCTTCCCTTTCCCTCTCCCTCCTCCTCCCCTCCTCCTCCTCATCCAGTTGTTACCACCTGTCAAGTGCTCGCTGGGTGTTAGGAACGACATTAAGTACTTCGTATACACTCAATCACTTACAAATCTTCCACAGCCATGAATCTTTGGGGGAAATGGAGAAAGGGGGCGGGGGATGAATTGTAGGAAACAATTTTCAGAAAACAGCAGATGGAGAAAGAAGGGGAAAAGCCCTTCTCTTCCTTCCCTTGGTAAATGATAACGTTTTTACTCCTGGCAGATGGTGCCTCCTCAATACTGTCAGTGGCCGCCAAGGCAGGTCGCTCTGGGCTGCCTGGTGCCTTTCCCAGTGGTTTTCAGTCCTCCATACCTTTTACTTGATGATCTGTCTGCAAGTGGATGCAATGAAGGCAGGAGGGGCGAGGAGAGGAGGGGAAAAGAAGGAACCAGGCCCTGGCTGGTGGGGCTCAGTTGGCTGGGCGTCATCCCGTACACCGGAAGGATGCTGGTTAGATTCCTGGCCAGGGCACATGCCAGGGCTTCGGGCTCCATCCTCAGTAGCGGGTATGCAGGAGGCAGCCAATACATATCTCACTCTCACATTCAATGTTTCTCTCCCCCTCTCCCTTCCTCTCTCTCTGAAAAATCAATAAAAATTTTACAAGAAGGAGCCAAAACCGGTTTGGCTTAGTGGATAGAGCGTCGGCCTGCGGACTGAAGGGTTCCAGGGTCGATTCTGGTCCAGGGCATGTACTTGGTTGTGGGCACATCCCCAGTGTGGGGCGTGCAAGAGGCGGCTGATCGATGTCTCTCTCTCTCATCGGTGTTTCTAACTCTCTATCCTCTCCCTTCCTCTCTGTGAAAAAATCAATATATTTTTTAAAAATCAATAAAATATATATTTTAAAAAGTTTTACATGAAGAAATTGATGAATTGGAGGAGTTGTGTCATGAGAGAGGGACGGAGGGAGGGGGAAAGAAAGAGAAAGAGAAGAGGGAGGGGAGAGGGAGGGGAAGGAGAAAGGGGGGAAAGGAGAGGGGAGAGGGAGAGAAGGATTTGAATTCCCCTACACACACACACACACACACACACACACACACAATCAAACAGCACCTGTGCAGAGTCATTTCCTGCCTGCGGGGCAACACTGTTGGACCCAGATGCAGAGCACCTTCATGTCCGCATGCTGTCACCCACCTCCAGCCAGCGCTCCGAACTGGACTTTAAAACACAGAGTCTCTCTGATTAGTTTCAAAAGGACCTTTCTGGTGGTATTTCTTTCCACATGCATAACCCCCCCGCGCCCCCACCCCCGCCTGTCACAATACTCTCAAAGTACCAGGGGAAACCCAGAAGCGCGTTACACTTACCAAGGGGTACACACTGGCCCTGTCTTCCTTTTGAAACAAGATGTCCTTACTGCTGCTGGACACCAGCGAGTCCGTGGTGCGGGCTTTGGGCTGCGCCTCTTTCTCTCGTGCCTTGTCGAAGTAGGAGACTCTCTTGTCCCGCCTCTTTTCCCCCTTTCCTGGCTCTGCGATTCTCCTGCGGACCAGTTCCGGCGGGGGCATTTGGAGCATTCTCTTTCGCAGGGAAGTGGCCAGTTTTTCCTCGGAACTGGGGAAATCCAGGTCGTAGTCCAGCGGTGAGCTCAGGGTGCTGGAACTCCCCATTGGCAATGAATGCTCTGACCCTCTGCGCGTCAACATCTTCAAAAAGAAACGGGGGGCTGTGATTCCAAACACCACACACCCTCACTTATTTCCCTCTTTTTTCCTCTGTCAGCCAGGTTCCGCGTTAGCCTCGCACTGGAACTAGGAAGCGTTTGTAAAAGGAGCTGGACATCTGGGTACTCAAATCACAGGAATGGTGGGGGTGACTGGTCCATCCCTGGCCTTCCAGCAGACCACAGCACGGTCTCCTGGTGGTCTCCAAATGGTCCACTAGTCAGAGAGTCAGTTCTCCCTGGACCAGAGCCAAGTTTCTCCAACTGGGAGGGTCTCCGGGAAGTTTATATTACTATTATCACACTGACAGCACACCAACCAGCTCACCCCGACCAGCCCTTGAAAGTCAGCTCCTCCTCCTGGAAGCTTTCCCGGAGCACCCTCCAAACTGTGTTAATTTGTCCTTGTTTGAAAAATATCTCCTATACACCTCCCAATCGCGGCACTTAGCATATTGTTTTATAATGTTTGGTTGTGGGTCTGCCTCCCTACACACCTTAGAACTCAAGAGAATGGGAAATGCACTGTGTCTTACTTGTTTTTGTATCCCCATACATAGCCTGGCATATAAGCATTCAATGAATGGTGATGGATGGATGGATGGATGTCGATTACTACTTACCGGGGAATTTTCTGATATGGCTGACTGGGAATCAGTCAATGTGCGTCCCTCCAAACTGATCATGGACATGGTGATTTCTTGGGGCTCCTCTGTGAGTTCTTCCTGGAATCGTGTAACCATCTTGTCCAGTGCTGCTCCAGCCTTTTCCTCTGTTTCTTGTTTTTCCTCCTCCTCCAGCTGTCCTTCCCCTTCTTCCTCTTCCAGCTGTTCCTCCCTTTCCTCCTCCTCCAGCTGCCCTTCCCTTTCCTCCTCCTCCAG
>JAAGEH010000417.1:14406165-14470330 GCA_011751065.1 Lasiurus cinereus | reverse complement strand
TCCCTTTCCTCCTCCTCCAGCTGCCCTTCCCTTTCCTCCTCCTCCAGTTGTCCTTCCCCTTCCTCCTCCTTCATCTGCCCTTCCCCTTCCTCCTCCTTCATCTGTCCTTCCTTTTCCTCCTCCTTCATCTGTCCTTCCTTTTCCTCCTCCTCCAGCTGCCCTTCCCTTTCCTCCTTTTCCAGCTGTCCCTCCCTTTCCTCCTCCTTCATCTGCCCTTCTCCTTCCTCCTCCTTCAACTCTCCTTCCCTTTCCTTCTCCTTCATCTGCTCTTCCCCTTCCTCCTCCTTCAGCTGCCCTTCCCCTTCCTCATCCTCTGCCTCTTTCTCCTGAGTCTCTCTCCATGGTAACAGGTCATCTTCTGGTTCCTGTGGTACATTTTCTTCCTCTTCAGAATAATCTAGATATTCTTCTTCCATTTCTGTTTCTCCATCTTCTGCTTCTTCTAGTGGGTTTCTCTCTGCATCTGACATTCTTCTCTCTGGCGTTTCCTCTAGAGAAATTTGACCATAATAATCAGCAAGACCCTCTGTTTCCCATTTTCATTCCTTGGTGACCTCATCTACCATTAAAATGTGCAATACCAGCTCTGGCTCCTTCCCGCAGGAATAAAAAGAATGCCCGACTCCTGGGAAAGCCTGTCCCAAATCTTGACAATATTGATTCCAGGGCCTCTCCTCTTTCTAGAAATAGCTCTCTAACTCATGTTAAAGAGAGTCATATTCCAACAGGCAGCAACATGTGTAACCCAGGCCTTGCTGACAATTCCAATAATGACGAAGAAGCACTGTAGCTTCGTGGTTAAAAGCACAGGCTCGGGCAACCCACTTGGGCCTCCTCCCTATAGCAGGGAGCTTTTCTGTAATAAACCTTCATTTTCGCTCAAAAAAAAAAAAAAAGCAAGCACAGGCTCTGTGCCCAGCCTGTGTGGCTCAGTGGTTGAGTGTTGACCTATGAACCAGGAGCTCATGATTTAATTTCAGTCAGGGCACATGCCTGGGTGGTGGGCTTGATCCCCAGTGTGGTCATATAAAAGGCAGCTGATCAATGATTCTCTCTCGTCATTGATGTTTCTCTCCTTCTCCCTTCCTCTCTGAAATACATATATGTATAGCACAGGCTCTGCAGCCAGCCTCTCCTGGCACCCCAGTTCCCTTCCCTCCTCCCGGCCCGCTCACTTGCTCTGTGACCTTGGGCAAGTCAATTTATGCCTCAGGGGCTACATTTGCTCACAGGCAAAATAAAAAAAGTAACTCCTGCCCTAGCTGGTTAGGCTCAGTGGGTAGACTCGGCTTGTAGATTGAAGGGTCCTGGTTCCATTCGTGTCAAGGGCACATATCCAGGTTGTAGGCCCAATCCCCAGCAGGGGGCGTGCAGAAGGGAGCCAATCAATGATTCTCTCTGATCATTGATAACTTGTCTCTCCCTCTCCCCTCTTCTCTGAAATAAGTAAAAACATATATTTTAAAAAATAACAACTCCTGATTCTGGGGTTATTGTGAAGATTACATGATATAGATAAAATGCTCAGCACAGTTGTGGCCCACAGTGCTTGAGAAACGGTAGCAACTGTTTAAAAAAGCCTTTTTCCCCTCTCGTTTATTCAACAAACGTGAGAATTTGCGGCTCTGGGAGTCGAAGTGACTTATTCAAGATCACACAGCAGGTAAGCAGCAGACCCTCCTCCCGCTCTGCTCCTCCACCCGAAAAATTACTGAGGTCAAGTCGAGAGCCCTGGGCACAGAGCCTCTCCCCAGCGCCCAACTTGGCGGGAGAACCCGGATGCGGGCGCGAAGGGGCGGGGCAGGAGGGGTGCAAAGCGCAAGTGTGCGGTCTGTGGGCCGCCCAGGCCCCGCCCCGCCCGACTCGGGTGAGCACCCCGCGGGGCCCCAAGTCCTGCTTTGCTGGGCACCCCCTGCGCGGCCCGCGGCCTGCGACCCTGACTCACACAGCGTGCCCCGCCAGGTGCTCAAAGGCCAGGGTCGTCCTCAGTCACTTCCCAGCCGCCGCTTTCTCAGACACCCGCTCCCTAGTTACGGTGGACACACAAGCCCTATCCCCATGGTAACCGCCGCCGCGGCAGGCGACGTGCCGTAAAGCGAAAGGGCTGGACGGTGGTCACGTGCCCAGAAAGCAGCCGCGAGCCGGCCCGCGCGCCCCCTGCCGGCCTCCCCGGAGAGGCGCCGCCGTGAAATTGGCTCTTCTGGTCTTTCTTTCCTTCCATCCACTTTTCCATGGCGCCATCCTCCGAGAAACTGCAGTGGCGAACATGAATAGTTTTGACTTTCTGAAGGTTTAATGTTTTGATAAAGTTCTTTTCCAAAAGCAGACTAAGTTTCCCGGTCTCGCGGATGCTGCGCCTAGATGTCTTCCACACCTTCTCACCCAGGCAGTGTTCAGCGAGTTCTAGCTAGCCGAGAGATTATAGTAGAGGTTACATTATCTTGCTGTTCCTATCACAAAGCGTTTCTGCAAATCCAGTTTGGTTAAACCTATTAGGATCGCCTGGCCAATGTGGCTCAATGGTTGAACATGGACCTAAGAACCAGGTCACAGTTGGATTCTGGGTCAGGGCACATGCCTGGTTTGCAGGCTTGAACCTCAGTGTGGGGTGTGCAGGAGGTAGCCAATGATTCTATCATTGATGTTTCTCTCTCCCCCTTCCTCTCTCAAATTAATAAAAAACATTTTTTTAAAAAATTAGGATTATTCTACCTTCCAGTGACCCTCCCCTAGAATTTCATGGAAGAGGGTACACCTGGCCATCCCGAGGTTCCCAAAGGAAGACCTGCAGGAAACCAGCCAAAGGCACGATGCAGAAGACTGCTATCACTTTAGGACAGTGGTTGGCAAACTACGGCTCGGCTCGGGAGTTTGCCAACCACTGGTCTCGGCTTATAAAAAAAAAAAAAAAAAGGTTGGCCAAGACTGGTTTGGCTCAGTGGATAGAGCGTCGGCTTGCGGACTGAGGGGTCCCGGGTTCGATTCCGGTTGGGGGCATGTACCTTGCTTG
Organism: Lasiurus cinereus; assembly: GCA_011751065.1. Lineage (NCBI taxonomy): Eukaryota > Metazoa > Chordata > Mammalia > Chiroptera > Vespertilionidae > Lasiurus > Lasiurus cinereus. The sequence continues at coordinate 14,467,320 of JAAGEH010000417.1, read as the reverse complement.
CGGGCACATGGGGAGTGCAGGAGGCGGCTGATCGATGCCTCTCTCTCATCGATGTTTCTGACTTTCTATCTCTCTCCCTTCCTCTCTGTAAAAAATCAATAAAATATATTTAAAAAAAAAAGATTGAAAAACACTTGGAACTAGAACTCCCTATTGAAACAGCAAAGCTCGGTCAACACTGTGGCTATGGGAGGGGATACACGTGGAGGTAGGGCTGGAGTAAGTTTGGGGAAGACCCTCTACAGCAGCGGTTCTCAACCTGTGGGTCGCGACCCCTTTGGGGGTCAAAAGATCCTTCACAGGGGTCGCCTAAGACCAGCGGAAAATGCAGATATTTACATCACGATGCATAACAGTAGCAAAATGTCATGGTTGGGGGTCACCACCACATGAGGAACTGTATGCAAGGGTCTCGGCCTTAGGAAGGTTGAGAACCACTGCTCTACAGGAAGGCTTTCCAGTTGAGCGTGAGAACCCATGGCCGGAAGCACAGGCCAATACTGACTCCCTTCAGGTCCAGCTGCTACCTGTACCCAACCCAAGCAAATCCAGTCTCGAGACACAGATGCCCTGGCAGAATGTGCCAGATCTCTGAGAGGAGTCTACACAAACTGTGGGAATGAATGCAGTGAAGAAAGACAGACTAGAGTCCCTAGGAATCCCTGAAATCCATTTTGCCGTATTAGAGAGAAAACAAAAGGAGGACTCCGCATTTTCAAGCAGTCAGATCCGTACACTGCTGTTCCCATCATCGTCAAGCACACTTTAGCAGTTTATAAAAGAGTGCTGAGCTGAGGGCGTGACCAGGAGGTTCAACGATAAAAAGCCAAATTAGAAGCTAATCCGCAGACATTTTTATTCTGGAAGTGAAGGAGCTTGCTGCCCTCTGGTGGGTTATAGATGGGAACGCTGACACCTGCTGGGCTGCCGGGGGAGCCCCTGGCTTATCTATTCTTTCTTTTCTTTTTTAAGTTATAAAAATATAGAATGCTTCACGAATCTGCATGTCATATTCTTAAAAGGAGCAGCTGTGGGTCTGGAGGTACAAGTGCTGAAGACAAGATTTCTATATCTAGGGCAGCAATGCCGCGCCGCAAAGGGAGATGGGCAGCCGGTGTCTGGAAACCCCATGCTATAAAGGATGTTCCTGAAATACTGTGATCAAATTTGAATTTGGCACAATTATTGTTCTTTCTTTCTTCTTTCTTCCTTTCTTTCTATTTTTAGAGAGAGGAGAGAGAGAGTATAGTTCCGTTGTTCCACTTATTCATGCACTCATCGGATGACCCCTGCATGTGCCCTGACCGGGGACCGAGCCCACAGCCCTGGCACATCAGTTCAACACTCCAACCAACTGAGCCACCGGCCAGGGCCCAACTTCCTGTGAGGATGTTCTAAGCTGTGGTCTGAGAGGGCCACAGGAGTTTAGGTGGGGTGATAAAATGCTCATATCAGTACTATAAAACTGTTTTATTTCGAGAAAATAATTCCTAAAATAATAAAGTCATGACAGCACCTGTTGGAGTAACTCCCACTCTCTTGCCATCGGAGATTCCCATTTGGGGCCATGGTCTCGTTCAGAAAAGATGCTAAGCACATATCAAGTTCTGAACAATGCCGTGATCCCAAGAGATTGCACTCAGAGGCCAAGGCGTTTCTACTACCCGGAAGTTCAGGCTTCCAGAGCCTAAAACTCCAGGGAGAGAAGAGAAGGGAGAAATCCCCCCCTAGACACCAGTCTAGGGCCACAGAAGATGCTTTCCTGGTACTGTTTTTCAGGAACAATCAACTTTGCAAAGGAATAATGTTGCAGCTGGAAGAAAAAAAGAAAAGGAACAGCGTAAGTTTGACGGCTCCATTCAGAGAGATCAGGAGGTGAGCCCTCCTGAGCTCTGCAATTACGTCCTTTAGTTCCATAAAGCAAATGTCCAGAGACCAGGGCTCCCTCCACCTCTGCACCTAGAGTCTCATTCCTACCTCAAGTACTCATCACCAGTTCTACAGGCCACCTGGGGATTCCCATCATTTCCAGCCCCTCCCCCCCCAGCTTCCTGTCTAACAAACATGCAGTGGACACTGCCATGTGAGTGAATCAAAAGAGATACTTTACCCCAGCAGTCCTTTTCCCGCCCAGCGTGTTGGGACAAGTCTAAGCCGGTGTTTCTGTCCTCTGCGGATCACTGTCACATTCAGGGGCTTCTGAAAGGAAAATAAGCTCGGTTTATGTTCAACCACCTTAGCACTCAAAGAAATCCAGGTTAAAATGCTGAGATGCTCTATCAGTGAACAGAGTGTCCGCCTGCAGACTGAAGGGTCCCAGGTTCAATTCGGGATTTTTGCCCATCAGGTTAGCAAGGATGCTTACTTTAAGCATTAGCCTGCAGTTGGTGGCTGGGGGATGTGGCACTCTCAAGGTAGTCAGTGGGTCTGCAAATCTGTACCATCCTCTTGCAGAGACACATCCCCCTGCCCTCCCCCCACAAAAAAAAAATCTTTTTTTTTAATATATTTTATTGATTTTTTACAGAGAGGAAGGGAGAGGGATAGAAAGTCAGAAACATCGATGAGAGACATCGATCAGCCGCCTCCTGCACGCCCCCTACTGGAGTTGTGCCCGCAAGCAAGGTACATGCCCCTGACAGGAATCGAACCTGGGACCTTTCAGTCCGCAGGCCAATGCTCTATCCACTGAGCCAAACCTGTCTCGGCAAAAAAAAAATCTTTAAGAAGTGCATATAGACCTAGCCAGTTTGACTCAGTGGATAAGAGCATCAAGTGAGGATTAACAAATATTAAAATTAAAATGTGTATACAAAATACATTTTGCAAAAATATAAAAAGATATATGAACAAAGTGTTCATCCCAGGACTGTTTATAAATTCAAAAACTGGAAACACCCAAAATATCCCTTAGTCAGGTATGATTCAAATATAGTACAGTGAATGAGGCAGTTTTGGAGTACAAAACAAAACCAACTAAGAATGAACCCATTTGAATATATTTTCTAAAAGAACATATATATTGCTTGGTGCACACAAAGTTTTCTGGAACATATACCAAAACACTATGAACAGTGGTTACTTCCCAGAGAGAATGAAGTCAGAGAAAACGACGTTTACTTTTATATCTTTCTATACCATTAACTTTTTTTTTTAATATATTTTATTGATTTTTCACAGAGAGAAAGGAAGAGGGATAGAGAGCTAGAAACATCGATGAAAGAGAGACATTGATCCGCACCTCCTGCACGCCCCTTACTGGGGATGTGCCTGCAACCAAGGTACATGCCCTAGACCGGAATCGAACCTGGGACCTTTCAGTCCGCAGGCCGACGCTCTATCCACTGAGCCAAACCGGTTTCGGCTGCCCTTAACTTTTTAACGATGTATATGTATTAGTATTTTTTTAAATATGCTTTTATTAATTTTAGAAAGAGAGGAAAGGAGGAGAGAAACACCAGTGTGAGAGAGAAATATCAATGTGAGAGTGAAACATCAACCAGCTGCCTCCCACATGCCCCTGATTAGGGATGGAGCCCGTAACCCAGGAATGTGCCCTGACCAGGAATTGAACCGGCGGCCCCTTGGAGCATGTGACAACACTCAACCAACTGAACCACACCAGCCAGGCAGTATATACTACTTTAATAAAAATTAAAACAAGATGCATCAAAATTTTAAATTTTTGTGCATCAAAGGATACTATCAACAGAGTGAAAAAAAGCAACTCTTAAAAAGGAAGAAAATTCTGACATATATAACTACATTGAAGGACCATGAAGAGATTATGCTAAGTGAAATACACCAATCACAAAAGCACAAATATTATGATTCCGGTAATTCTAGGATTACTGTCCAAATGCCACGTAACCCCCAACTCACCCCCTCACTGTGCTGCACCACGGTGCCAATGTTCTGCAGCGACTGGAAGTTTTGGGTGTTCACGGAACCAAACTCCACGATCTCATCATCCACTTGCAGACCCTAAAGAAAGAAGAGATGGAAAACCAGGCTAGAGGTCAGATGTGCTTCTGGTGTTCTTTACCCTTCCATACCTAACTGAACGTCAAGGCCAAGAGCGTGTTTTCTACAGGGGACAAGGACAGGCACAAAGCGAAGAGGTCATGCAGAAGGCAGATAATTTGGCATCTCCTCTGGGGGGGGCTCTTTCTAGGGCAGATCTAGTAGAAGGTGGCCAGGTCTGCCCAATGTCTGATAAAAGCTGGTGGTTGTGGAGGCCTTGAGATATGTGGGGAAAAATCAACTGCTGCTCTCTGGGGTCCTGACCCAGGTTCAGAGGCAGATGGACACAGGACAGTCTGGATCTCTTTGGTTCAGGGGTCAGAATTTAGATCTAAGTTTGCCCTCAAATGAGCAGCCACAGGCACCAGGCTGACCACAGGCACCAGTGTGACCTTTTCATTCTAAGAATACAGATGGTGATGCACTCATCCCTTCAACAAGTATTTGCTGTGTTGTCCTAGCCAGTTTGGCTCAGTGGATAGAGTGTTGGTCTGCAGACTGAAGGGTCCTGGGTTTAAGTCCGGCCAAGGGCATATGCCTGGGATGCAGGCTTGGTCCCCAGTGGGGGGCGTGCAGGAGGCAGCCGATCAATGATTCTCTCTCATCATTGTTTGTATCTCTCTCTCCCTCTCCTTTCCTCTCTGAAATCAATAAAAATATATTAAAAAAATATATGTTTGCTATGGGCCAACGACAGCCCTGTGCTGAATGTGTGGCTATCCTGGTGAACAGAACAGAGCCTCGGTGTAACAGGCCCTGGCTTACCGCGATGCTTGCGGGGGAGCCGGGGCTGATGCTGTTCACTTTGGCAAAGGCCTGAGCGGGGCTGAGGCCCTCGCTCTGGCTCAGGCTTTGGCTCATGGCCTCTTCCTGGGCCTCGGCCATGTCCCGGGCCTGCTTCTCCTTGTCCCGAGCATGCAGCTGGTGCAGGGCCTCCTCCACCTGCTTCATCAGTGCCTTGTGATCGTTCTGCAAGCCTGGGAGGAGGAAACCGGATCAGGGACCAAGGACGACAGCCGAGGACACAAGACTCCCTCATTCATTCACTGAATCTCGATGAGCACTTCCTACATGCTCGGGTTTATACTTAAACACGCTCAGATAGGGTCATGATTCCAACAGGTAACAGAAGTCAGGAAGCAGAAAATGTAGACAATAATTCCCTTCCTTTTTTAAAAATGCTTTTTATTAATTTGAGAGAGAGACAGAGAAACATTGATGTGAGAGAAAAACATCGATCAGGTGCCTCAGGTACACACCAAAACCAGGGACCAAACCCACAACCTGGAAATGCACCATGACCAGGAATCGAACTGGTGACCTCTCAGTGCAAGGAATGATGCCCAGCCAACTGAGCCACACCAATCAGGAGGTAATTCCCTTCTAATATGACTTGGGGTAGGCCACTGGCTGCCCACCTGTGGCAGTGTGAACAAGGGCTGGCAAAGATGTCCATGTCCTAATCCCCTGCGGTTGGTGGGTGGGGGATGTGGCACTCTCAGGGCAGTCAGTAGAGCTGCAAATCAGTACCATCCTCTTGCAGACACACATCCCGCCGACCCCCTGCCCCCGTGACTGTGCTGCTTTACATGGCAACAGGGACTTCGTCGATGTGATTAAGTTTATGACCCTGAGAACAAGGCTATCCTGGATTATCGAGGAGGTGGGCCCAATGCAGTAGCTCCCAATGTGGGGCACATGTCCCACAGGGGGGCAATTTGATTTTTAAGAGGGGCAATTCGAGAATGAGTTCTTAACAGTAAATTTTTGCATTTATTATGGTTCTAGGAGCCTCAGATACAGTGTGTGTGTGTGTGTGTGTGTGTGTGTGTGTGTGTGTATTGACATATTTATGCATTTCAGCTCTCTATTACATGTTTTCAAACTTTATTTGCTATTTTTTCATACCATTTCATATTATTATTATTATTATTTTAATATATTTTATTGATTTTTTACAGAGAGGAAGGCAGAAAGTCAGAAACATTGATGAGAGAGAGACATCGATCTGCTGCCTCCTGCATGCCCCACAGTGGAGATGTGCCCACAAGCAAGGTACATGCCCCCAACCGGAATTGAACCTGGGACCTTTCAGTCCGCAAGCCGACACTCTATCTACTGAGCCAAACCGGTCTCGGCAGTATTATTATTTTTTAACAATTTCTTAGTAATTTCTTCCTCCGTACTTCCTTCCTTTATTTCTCTCTTTCATGGATGTCATGCTCTTTTGAAACTTGTTTAGACCAAGTTAATGGTCCTTTAGGCTTCCTTCATGTGACTAGGAGTTCACTTTTTTAATAATAAGAATAAGAATTATATGGCATAGGGGGGCATCAGGATTTTAGAGATACTTAGGTAGGGCATGGCCAAAAAAAAGGTTGGGAACCACTGGCCCCATGCCATCATGGGTCTTTTTAAGTGAAGGAGGGAGGCAAAATGAAAGGAAGCTATGTGACAGAATTGAAGTTGGGGGAATTTAACTGTCAGCTTTGAAGACGGAAGGAGCCACAAAACAAGACGGATAGGGGCGGCCTCCAGGAGCTGGAAAAGATAAGGAACCAGTTGCCCCTGGACCCTCCGGAAGGAACACCCCCTGCCCAATACATTGATCTTAGCTCATGAGACCCAACTGGAGGTCTCACCTCCAGAGCAGTAAGATAAGTCAGTGACGTTTTAGGCCACTAAGTATGAGGTGATGTGTTATATGCGAAACAGAAAACTAATGCTCTGCCCCACCTCTGTTCTCCCTCCATTCCTGGGTCATTATCATCAACAGCAAGACATAGTTCCTAACACATAATTGATGTGATTAGGATCGTCAGCAATATCTGACCTTCTACTGTTATTTCAATAAAGTTTCCAGAACAAAGTAAAGCTCTTAAAAACAAAAGGAAGCTCTAAATACAGAACCCTGAGTTTAACCCACTCCCTGAGCTCTCTCATTCCTCCCTGGAGACAATGAGATAACCCCGTTGCGGCAAAAGAAAGGGAAGCAGCTGAAACTGGTTTGGCTCAGTGGATAGAGCATTGGCCTGCGGACTGAAAGGTCCCAGGTTCGATTCCGGTTCAGGGCATGTATCTTGGTTTTGGGCGTGCAGAAGGCAGATGATCGATGTCTCTTCTCTCATCGATGTTTCTAACTCTCTATCCCTCTCCCTTCCTCTCTGTAAATAATCAATAAAATATTTTTAAAAAAAGAGAGAGAGAGAGAGGGAAGCCGATAACATGGGATACTGGTGATTTCATTTGTGTGCCTTTAATGTCCCCCTCTGCCCTCTGCAAGGTGGGGTCCCACAGGTCACTCACAGACGATGTTGTGCCTGGCAGTTCGAACTTGGTACAGGTCCACGTCTGAGCGGGGGTAGCCCTCGGAGTCCACCAGAGGCTCATTCATCCCAACACCTTTTAGCTGGAGGAAAGAAATGTGGATTTTTAAAATTCGCACAGACCCGCCTGGTGTGGCTCAGTGCAGATCGTGGTTCGATTCCCGGTCAGGGCACATGCCCAGGTGGAGGATGTACAGGAGGGAGCTGACCAATAATTCTCTCTCATCATTAATGTTCGTATCTGTCTCCCTCTCCCTTCCTCTCGCTGAAAAAATCAACAAAAACAATAAAAAAAAAATGTAAGTCACACAGGTCTGAAGTCCTCAAGACCTCTTTCCCAGACTCTTCCTTCCCAGTCATAATGAAGGCGACCACAGACTCAGTATGTTACCCACATCCTCTCACAAGTACCCTCTACCGTGGGCCCTGTTTTTCTAATTAATTTTTGAAAAATACAAGTACTGCGTGCATCATTCTCCCTTTTTGAAGTTAGAACTGTGCAGATAAAGCTGATGACTCTGAGCATGAACCCCAAGGCCAGCCTCCTCTGGCTCCTCCAAACCCTCCTCCTCCAGGCAACTGACATCTGGCCAACAGCCTTGGAAGCTGGAAGGGAGTGAAAGCCCCAAACGCGTCCACCTGTGGCCGAACTTGGATTCTGCTGAATGTAAAAAAGACGGCCTAAGAGGCTGGAAGGACACACTGACATCGCCAAGGACCCATGAGGGACAGGAACTGGGTGGCTGAGGGACAGGCGAGGGAGAGAGACTTTTCATTTTACATCCTTACTTGAGTTTTGACCATGGGACAGTATTCCCTATTTGAAACAATACATCTCTTTCAACATCTGTCTTCTCCTACAAAGTCAGAGCATGATATACCAAAGCAGTGAAACACGTTATACACCGATGATGATGTAGGGGAATACAGTGAAACATGTTATACACCAATGATGATGTAGGGGAGGGATTCTGCAGCTGGACAGCCTTTGATGTGATCTCAATTCTGCCCCACAAATAATCTGGGTGCCTCGGCCAAGACCTTTGCCTCCTTCAGTCTCAGCTTCCTCGGTTATTAAAGGGGAACACCCTGCCCACTTATGATAAGGACCGATGAGTTGACCCATGTAGAGCGCTTAGCACAGTGTCAGGAACATGCAAAGTGGGTTGAACAGTGGCCCCCAAAAGATATGTCTAAATCCTAACCCCAGAACCTGGGGATGTAGCCTTATTTGGAAAAAAGATCTTTGCAGATGTAATTAAGAGTCTCTGAAGTCACCCTAGATTTGGGATGGGCCCTAAATCCAGTACCAGGTCTCCGTATAAGAGAAAGGAGAGAGACATCTGGGACACAAAGAGAAGGCCATGTGAAGGGAGAGGGCAGAGATGGGAGTAAGACAGCTACAACCCAAGGATGGCTGAGAGCCTCCAGGAAGCATGAGAGACGCATCGAACGGACTGTCCTTCAGATCCTGCCTTTACCTTGACTTTGGACTTCATTTCTAACCTCCACAACTGTGAGAGAATAAATTTGTTTTAAGCCACGCAGTTTGTGGTCATTTGTTGTGGCGGCCCAAGGAAATTAATACACACAGCAGTAAATGATGGCTGTACCAGTAATTACTAGTGAGCACAGAGACAGTGCCCAGCGCATGTGGTACTGGGTGGAGGGATTCCATTTGCTTCTCTCCCTTTCTCTCTGGAAGCCACTGGGTTACAAAGACTGTTTCCTGTTGGCAAGGGGGTCTGGAAGATGAGGATTCCCTATAGTCCCTTAAGACAGGACTCTCTACAGATGCTGCATAAATGTCCCACAGCTACACACCTGTATCAGCTGCCTGCCTTTCCGCAGTGACTGAGATCACCGGCATTCCCGAAGCAATACCACATAAGATACTGATTTCCAAAGTGGGGATCCACACCACTGTGCCACACACACGGGGCATTAAATAACTCCCTTTCCAATGATCTCCGATCCTCCAAAAATCAAGAAGAAAGTCTCCATTTGGTGACATCACTCACAGATCACCTGCTATCTCTGGGCCTCAAGTTTGTTTTTAAGAGCTTTACTGAGAGAGAATTCACAAACCATACAATCCATCCATTTAAAGTATATGATTCAATGGTTTTTAGAATATTTGCAGGGCTGTGCAATCACCCCCACAATCAATTTTAGAACATTTTCATCACCTCCAAAAAGAAACCCCGGACCAAATAGTAATCATTCCCCTTCTCCCCTCCCCTCAGCCTCTAGCAACCACAAAGCTACTTCCTGTTTCTATGGAGTTGCCTATTCTAGACATTTCATACAAACAGAATCATAAGATATGTGGCCTTTTTTATGAACTTCTTTCACTCAGCATCATGCTTTCAAGGCTCATGCACATTGTGGTGTGTGTTAGTGCTTTGTCCCTTTTTATCCATTGTATGGAGACCACATTTTATTTATCCACTCATCAGTTAATGGAGATTTGTATGGATCTTCTTGATGTGTACATTTTTACCTTATATTTAAGGGAAGAGATTCTCATTTTTTCACACACTATAGAACTATAGTAAAATGTCCTTTTAAAATCAATTTAGTTAAGTAAAAAACTGGGTCAACTTAAAGTAAAACATACAAGGAGCCCCTGGCTGGGTGCTCAGTTGGCTGGAGCATCATCCCATACACCAAAAGGTTGCTAGTTCAATTCCCATTCAGGGCACATGGCTGGGTTTCAGGTTCTAACCCTTGTCCAGACACATGTGGTAATACCGGAGGCAGCTGATCAGTGTTTCTCACATCAATGTTTCTCTTTTTCTCTCCCTTCCTCTCTCTAAAAATCAGTGAAAACATATCCTCGGGTGAGGATGAAAATAAAAAACATAAAGGGAATAACACTACAAGAAGTATAAGGATACAGCGTTGTGCTTATGGTAGACAGTAATTTAAGTTTCAGAAATTGCTGTCCTACCACCTGAAAGCACAGGTTCTGGATGCAACAGGCCTGAGACCCAAATCCCACTTTGTGACTTTGAGCAAGTGACTTCCCCTCATAACCCACCACCCTTCAGGCAGTAAAATGGTACCCTGGCCTCCATCCAGTACTTCATCTTACTCGCATTACCTAAAATGCATCCCATCTGCCCTATGCAGAATGTAATTAACTTACTTTCTCTACAAACTGCTTCGTGGCTTTAAGAAAAATCATCAGATGGATTAAGGAAAACTATCAGTTTGGGAGCCAGAGAGACCTAGGATCGAGCCCTACCACTGCCACTTTTTAGTTACAAGATCCTAGGCAAGGTGCACCCCACTCTGGGCCTCAGTTTCCTCTTTATGCAAGAAGGACAATGAGCCTTAACTGTCACGCAAAGTTCAGTTCTTTGACCAGTAGCATCAGCATCGCTAATAATTTGCCAGAAATGCAGCGTCTGCTCCCGCGCGCTCTGCCCACATCGGGATGGGTTAGCAAAACCTGGAACATCTGGTAAACGTTCAACACAGACTGGCGATGCCGGTGACTGTCAATCACCCGGCCTCTGCAAACTTATTAGCTCTGTGACGGGAGGCAACGCCTCGGTTTCCTCATCCCTAAAAAGGGCGAAAGAGCAGAGCTCAACTCGAAGGGTTGCTGCGAGGATGAAATGAGCCACCGGTGGAACGAAAGCACGTAAAAGCACGCCCAGCACAGAGGAAGAGCTCCACAAACGCTTGCCAGGAGACCCACACAGTTCCGTTCTCAGCGTCAGGAGCCTCTCTGCCGCCCACAGAGGCCGCAGGTGCGGCGCCTCGGGCTTCCCAGTCCCCCGGGCCGGGGGGTGGGGCCGGGTCCAGAGGCGTCGGGGCGCCCCCACGCCGCCCGAGAGCCCCGCGCCCACACTCACGCTCTCCAGGACACCATAATTGGCCTTGATCTGCGCTTCGATCTCCTCCTTGCGCCGTATCAGCTCCTGGACGTCACTGGCCGTCACCGCGCTGGCCTGCTGGGAGCCCTCGCTCGACTCGCCTTCCTTCTCCGACATCTTGGAACTCCAGCCAGGATTCTGGACACCCGGTTTCCGGTTGCGGACCCCCGAGGAGACTTTGGCTACGGCTCCGCGCGAGGGCCAAAACACCGCGGTGGGTCCGTCCGCGAGTGTTGGGAGGAGCAAGGGATTGGGCTCCGCCGGTGGGCGGGGTCACCTGGAGCCACACCCTGCTGGACCCAGCGATCTTGTGGTGCCTGCACTTGGTGCAGTGTGTGGAGCAATGGTTCCCTGTACCTCATAGCTAGGGACAAGGCCAGTTAATTTATCTCTTTCTATATATATATATAGCAGCCTTTTTTTAAAAATTGATTTTTAGACAGAGAGGGAGACGAATAGAGAGATAGAAACATCAATGAAAGAGAAACATCCTCAATCTGCTGCCTCCTGCATGCCCCCTACTGGGCGTCAAGCCCACACTCAGGTTTGTGCCCTGACCAGGAATCCAGCTGTTATCTCTTAGTTCCTGGGTCCACACTCAACTGAGCCACACCTGCCCGGCTAGCTGACTCATTTTCTGTCCTCATTCGTTCAACTAACATTTATTGAGCGCCTACTATGTGCATTGTGAGAGCACTGTGCATGGTGCTCAAATCCAGCTCTTCACATCTACGCGTGCTGGAGGGTTTACAAAACATATTCTTATTCCTAGCCCTCATTTTTTTACAAAGCCTACAAGGTTGTGTTCAAATTCAGGGCTCTTGCCACTTACTGCAATGTAGTGAACGTGAGTAAATTACTTCACTTCTCTGAACCTCAGTTTTCTCATCTGTGTATCAACAGAAATCCATCTCATAGAGCTGACATTTTGCCAACAAATATTTATTGAATGCCTCCTTTGTGTCATACTTTGTCCCAGGTGCTGGATGGGTAACGAATTGAGTGCTGGGCCAAAACCGGTTTGGCTCAGTGGATAGAGCATCAACCTGCAGACTGAGAGGTTCCACGTTCGGTTTCGGTCAAGGGCATTTATGGTTTCGGTCAAGGGCATTTATCCTGATTGCCGGCACATCCCCAGTAGGGGGCGTGCAGGAGGTAGCTGTTCGATGTTTCTTTCTCATCTATGTTTCTCTCTATCCCTCTCCTTTCCTCTCTGTAAAAAATCAATAAAATATATTTTTAAAAAATTGAGTGCTGGGTTCAATGCCTGTCATATAGTAGATCTATATAAATTTTGGGTTTTACTATTTTTATAATATGATGATAATAAATTAATAGTAATAATTTATCAAATAATTGCAATGTGCCAGACACTGTTTTAAGTGCCTTACATATAAACAACCTCTTGAAACCAGGATTGTTATTACCCTCACTTGACAGCCAACAACACCATCTCAGTAACCAACTTGCCCAAGTAGCAAAGCCAGCAGCCCGAATTTCAACCCAGCCTAAAGCAAACTGACAGAACTTAATTTCATAACATGTGCCCCCTAATGTTTTGCCCTGAAAGGTGTAGCCTAACCCCAAATAGCCCAGCCAAGAACTAAGAGCTGAATCTAATCCCTTAGGGTTGACTAGGGAGACTAGCCCCTAAAACCGGAGACTGGCCCCTAAGACCCCAACCTACTTTCCGATAGCCAAAGCCAGTCATGAAGAGCCCAGCCTCACCCTGAAAGGTGTAGCATAGCCCCGGATAGCCCATCCACACTGAAAAGGACACACCATCACTTATGTAGTATTCAAACATGTTTACTCTGAATTCAGTCATGGCAAACAAACACTCAAATCCTAACCAAGGGACATTCTTCAGAAAAACTGACCTGAACTCTCCCAAAAGGTCAGCCTTGTGAAATACACCAGGCAATCTGCTAGATGGAAGAGATGCAACAGTGAAATGCAACCTGTATTCCTTGATTGGATCCTGTTCTCCTCAATAATGGAAGCCATAAAGGATGTTCTTAGGACAATTGGGGAAATTTGAATATGGACTTTGTATTAGACTAGAGGCCCAGTATATGAAATTTGTGCATGGGTAGGGTTTCTAGGCCTGGCAGGTGATCAGGGGCAATCGGGGCCTTCCAGCTGCCAGCCAGGGGCCTTCCTTCATTCCTCGCCGCCCCCTGGTGGTCAGTGCATGTCATAGCATGCAATCAAACTCCCGAGGGGACACTTTGAATATTAGCCTTTTATATGTATAAATTACATATATATTACAGTGTATGGATGTTAAATTCCCTCAATAAAACAATGGTGTTGTAATTATATAAGAGAAGCTCCTATTCAAAGAAGATGAATGCTGAAATATTTAAAGGTGTGGTGTCATGATTTCTGCAACAAATTTGCAAGTGGTTCAGGATAAAGAGCTATATATACACACACATATCTCAAAAGAGATAGAGAGGGGAGGGAAGGAGGAAGAGAGAGAGTGGCAATATAAACAATAGGTAAATCTAGGTGAAGGGTATATGGAAGCTCATGGAAACTATCTTGCAAATCTTCTGAGGTTTGAAATTTATCACCTATGCAGTCTGAAACCAGAGCAATTGTTTAAATCACCTCATTCTGCTGTTATTGTCAATATTGTTAGTATAATAATAAGCCTGGATCCTGTCCCTTCTTCTGCCTTTATAGCTCTCAAAGCCACCCATCACCCCAGCTCTACTCTCATCCCGCCACCCCAATACCTCCCAGATTGCAGCGAGCTCAGCTTCTAGGAAGCCCCTTTCACCCATTCTCCATACAGCAGCCAGAATAACCCATCCAAACAGAGACACGGTCACTCTGCTGGTGAAACGCTTCTCATGCCTTTCCAGTGCCCTCCTTCTGTCTTCCAAGACCTTTATGATGCCTGCTGGCCTTTTGGACCCACCCCCACACCACCCTCAACTTACACACAACTTAGGCTCCAGTCACCCTGAGCTTCTAGAAGTTTCTAGAAGCAACTAAAAGGCACATTTATTGCTTTGTCTCTTTCAGCACCAGGTCTTCGCATCTGTTCCTCCCTTCTCTAGGGCAGGGCTGATGTCAGCTCCTCCTTCAAGATCCAGCACAAATATGACCTTCCCTGGGAATCGTCCCCCAACCCACCCAAAGCTGGGCCATCTGCTGCACTTTCCACCTGTTGTTGTACATGCATGTGTTCTTCTGTGTCTACCCGTTGAGGACTCAAAGGGTGCTGGCTGAAGCTTATCTCTAAATGTTGGACTGAGCCAGCGTTTAACAGGATTCTAAGGGACAAGCTAAGAGAACAATCCTTGCTCTTTCCACAATCCAGCTGTACTGGGGGTCATCTTACTTGGGGGGGAAGGGAGAGTGAAATCGTGGGGGTGGGGTACAGACCACACACCAAGCCTTTGTTTCATAAAGCTGCCAAGATCTCAAAGAACTGATGTTTGCCTCATATCTTGCTCATTTCCATTTCAGAGCCAGACAGAGGCCAAGAGACCCAGACTTGGGAAATAGAGACAGGAAGCTAGAGCCACCCCAGGGGGACTGGTCAGTCATAATTCACACTGCCTGCCTTCAGGACTCAGCACCCTTTCCATATTTCCTCTCCACCCCGGCCTAGGAGCCAGCAGACTGGCAAGGCAATTATCCTCTGTTCCTGCATCTATAACTCAGCGGGCTGGACTTCAAGGTCCAAATTGATGGCAGGTTTGTGGCAGTTGGCTCACTAAGAATTGTTTTAGAATTTTAAATTAGTTACTGAATCAGTTCAAGGGCCCATCACAAAAGAGCTGACACACTCAGAAGGCTATTTAAAAATAGCTTATTGATTTCTTTTTTTAAGAGAGAAAGGAAGGTGGGGGAGAGAAGAGAGAAACATCTACGTGAGCACAAAACATTGACCGGCTACCTCCTGCATGGCCTCAACCAGGGGATGGAGCTCGAAACCCAGGCATGTGCCCTGGAATCGAACCAGCAAGGTAATGTAAGGGCTATTTACACAGTCATAGGCAAGCTTAAGGGAACAAATAAGGGATGATAAAACCACCTGGGACTGGCAACCCTAGGGGTCAGACCCTACCCCCGGGGGCAGGAGTAGTTTCAGAACCTAGAGAGGGTTTAGCCACCCAGCAGGAGTGTGGCCATCAGTAGAGGGACACTGTGGCCCAAACATCTGGCGGAGAGGGAGCTGGGTAGGGAGTAGCCCTCTTCTCCCTCCTCTCACCTCCTCTCCCTCCTGCCTGAGCCTCCGCTGGCTGAGGGCAAAGGGGCTTGGCACAGAGTGGGGCAAGAGGGGAGGGACTTGGAGGGACAAACAGGACACACAGTGGCCGGTACTTTCAAGGAGACACACACGTGCACACACGATAGACATTAGACATAGTATTTCTCACCATGGAAAGTGCTTACAAGTATATGTGATGACAACATGTTGCAGAAAAGTATCATATCTGTACATGTTTATATGTTTTTGAAAGGTGATCTGTAGAATTGTTTGCCTGAAATCTATATAATTTTATTAACCAATGTCTCTCCAATAAATTCAATAAATAACTTTTAAAAGAAGGTAGGAATTGAAACCGGTTTGGCTCAGTGGACAGAGCGTCAACCTGCAGACTGAAAGGTCCCAGGTTCCATTCCGGTCAGGGGCATGTACCTTGGTTGCGAGCACATTCCCAGTAAGGGGTGTGCAGGAGGCAGCTGATCAATGTTTCTCTCTCATAAATGTTTCTAACTCTCTATCCTTCTCTCTTCTTGTCTGTAAAAAGTCGATAAAATATATTTTTAAATAAATAAATAAGAAGGTAAGAGAAACCAAAATGGTGGCATAGATGAACAACTCAACTGCTGCCTCGCACAACAATTTCAAAACTACAGCTAAAAGACAAAATGGACATCATCCAGAACCACAGGAAAGCTGGCTGAGTGGAAATTCTACAACTAGTAGGAAAGAGAGGGGCTCACGGAGACTCAGAGGAGCTGCAAAAAGCTGAGGTACAGAGACACGTGGGTGTAGAAGATGGGCTTCCTCTAGCGGGATTGAGACGGAAATTCCCGACTGCACTGAGCCCCAGTTCCAATTTCACTGAACCCCAGTTCTGGGTGAGACTCATATGGGGGGAGTCTGGACTGTCAGGAAAAGGGAGGAGTGCACAGAAACTCAGGGGAGCCATGAAAGGCAGAGTCTGGAGGTGCACACATGAGTGCGTGCAGAGAGGACTGACTGTTGAGTGTGATGCTGGCTTTCTCTAGTGGAGGAACATGGAACCTCCCAACTGCACTGAACTCCTGGTCCAACTGCACTGAACCCTAGTTTTAGGAGAGACCCTGGGACCCAGACTTACACAGGTCTCCGGAGCACATGGAAACTCAGGGAGCTGCAAAAGGCAGAGGTCTGAAGATGCATGTGTGAGTGCACGCAGAGAAGGCTATAGTGATTACCAAGGGACACAGAGACCCAGGGGCTTCATAGGGCAGGGTTGACGGGAAGCCAAGACTATCTGCTCAGCCCTAAGACTGCCCCATCCAAGCCGAGCACAGAGACTTTTGCAATTTTGTAAGTCTTGTCTCATAAGGCTGTCTCCAGCACAGTTCTCCCTGGGTAGACACAGCCTCACAGCCAATTGGCCTGGAGGTCAATTCCCCCCACTGATACCAACAACAATCAAGACTTAACTATAACAGGCTATACACATAGTCCACAAAGGGGAGCACCAACAGTGTCCACCTCAGGTAACTGGGGAGGTGGAGCTACTGGGCCAGGACACCTAGCACACAAAACTACTCTATCAACTCAAGGAAGCAGCGAAAATGCAGAGACAAAGAAATAGATCACATATGAAAGAAATGGAGGAAAACAAATGACTGGATATAGAGTTCAAAACCATGGTTATAAAGTTTTTCAAGAATTTCCTAGAAAAGGCCAATAAATTTAGTGAGACCCTCAAGAATATGAAAAAGGACCAACTAGAAATTAAACATACACTGACTGAAATAAAAAATATTATACAGAGACCTAACAGCAGACTAGAGGAAGGCAAGAATCAAGTCAAATATTTGAAATACAAAGAAGCAGAAAACACTCCACTGAAAAAGCAAAAAGAATAAAAAAATGCGAAGATAGTGTAAGGAGCCTCTGGGACAACTTCAAGCATACCAACATCAGAATTATGGGGGTGCCAGAAGAAGAGAGACAGCAAGATACTGAAAACCTATTTGAAGAAATAATAACTGAAAACTTCCCCCACTGGTGAAAGAAATAGACTTACAAGTCCAGGAAGCGCACAGAACCCCAAACAAAAGGAATCCACACCAAGACACATCATAATTAAAATACCAAGAGCAAAAGACAAAGAGAATATTAAAAGCAGCAAGAGAAAAACAGTTAATTACCTACAAGGGAGCACCCATACGATTGTCAGCTGATTTCTCAACAGAAACGATGCAGGCCAGAAGGGAATGGCAAGAAATATTCAACGTGATGAACAGCAAGAACCTACAACCAAGATTACTCTACCCAGCAAAGCTATCATTCAGAATTGAAGGTCAGATAAAGAGCTTCACAGATAAGAAAAAGCTAAAGCAGTTCATCAACTCCAAACCAGTATTATATGAAATTCTGAAAAGTACTCTTTAAGAAGAGGAAGAAGAAGAAGAAAAAGATAAAGATAAAAATTATGAACAACAAATACATATCTATCAACAAGTGAATCTAAAACTCAAGTGAATTAAAAATCTGATGAACAGAATAAACTGGTGAATATAATAGAATCAGGGGCATAAAAAGGGAGTGGACTCACAATTCTCAGAGGAAAGGTGTGAGGGGGCTGCGGGAAGAGACTGAACAAAAATCGTACACCTAGAGATAAGGACAATGGCGGGAGGGGGGAGAGGAACAATTGTAATAATCTGAACAATAAAGATTTATTAAATTTTAAAAAAAGAAGGTAGTCTGGGTGGATATGGCCAAACTGTCCATGGTGGTTGCCCATAGATGAAGGATTATGGGTATTATGGGTAGATTTGTTTTCTGCATTTTCTTTTTCCCTTTCTTTCTCTCTCTCTCTCTCTCTCTCTCTCTCTCTCTCTCTCTCTCTCTCTTTTATTTTTAATTACGTGTATTTTCTCTTTTCCCCCTAACTTAACTTGTATTAATTCTGTTATAAAGAATAAAATAAGCCCTGACTGGTTTGGCTCAGTGGATAGAGCCTTGGCCTTCGGACTGAAGGGTCCCAGGTTGGATTCTGGTCAAGGGCATGTACCTTGGCAGCTGATTGGTGTTTTTCTCTCATGGATGTTTCTAACACTCAATCCTTTTCCCTTCCTCTTTCTGTAAAAAAATCAATAAAATATGTTTTAAAAAAAAGAATAAAATAAAACACCTATCTGAGCTCATTGAACAAGGTACGTTCATTTTGTGAAAAACTCATAGTTGTGTACTTTCTGCACTTTTTCACATATATTAATCTTGAGTAGCAATGCTACTACCAACTTCAAAATATACACAAAATCATGAAGAACTTTTTAAAGCCAGTCCAGCTTTTAAAACTGAGATGAGATTCAGGCAACATAAAATTAACCATGTATTTAAAGTGAACAATTGAGGGGCATTTATTTACAAGGTTGTGCAACCACCACCTTTATCTAGTTCCAAAATGTTTCGTCACCCCAAAAAGGAGCCCTGTGCCCAGTGAGCAGTCACTCCCCATTCCTCTCCCACCCCCACCCCCACCCCCAGCCCCTGGTCACCACCAATCCACATTTTTTGTCCCTGTGGACTTGACTATCCTGGATATTTCATATAAATAGAATGTAAAACAATACAATTTTTTCAGTCAATGGATTTCATATGAAAATTCAAAGCTCCAGCTTCTTTTGATCAAGATCTGACAGAACTTGGCCCATATCCCCACAGGCAAGAACCGGCTGAAGCTGAGCCATCGTTGGCCTAATGGACAAAGTGTGAGTCGAAACGCCACGATCCCACCTAGCTCTAGCTCTTCTCTCTCACTCTCGGGCTCATTTGAGATGCAAGTCCCTGAACAAGGGCCTCTCAGACCCTTTTCTGTGTTAAAATCCTGAGGGTCGCCAAAACCGGTTTGGCTCAGTGGATAGACCGTCGGCCTGCAAATCAAAGGGTCCCAGGTTCAATCTGGTCAAGGGCATGTGACTTGGTTGTGGGCACATCCCCAGTGGGGGGTGTGCAGGAGGCAGCTGTTCGGTGTCTCTCTCTCATCGATGTTTCTGACTCTCTATCCCTCTCCCTTCTTCTCTGTAAAAAATCAATAAAATATATTTTAAAAATAAATAAATAAAATAAAATAAAATCCTGAGGGTCTCCAGAGGCATGAGACACACCAGAAAAAAATAAATAAATAAGAGAAACTTGGGCAGGGAATAAGAGGAAATGAATTTCAATTCCACCACTTACCAGTATGAACCACTTAGATTCCCCGAGCCTCAGTTTTCTGAACTGTAAAATGGGCATCATGAGAATACCTACCGCGTGGGGCTATGTTAAATGCGAAGCGTTGGACACAGTCCTTCCTTTCCCTGTAGACGACAGAGACCCTGCTACCACAGCTCTCCTCCTTCCTATCCAGAAGTGGGGAAGGGAGGTTCAGAGAGGTTAGCAATATATTGAGGGCAACTCAGCAAACCTGAGGCCAAAGCTCACTGCCCCATTACCCTGTGAAGAATGCAAGTCAGTGCTCCGCAGTGAAGGGTGGGAGACGTTTGAAAGCTTGGGGACTTTGTGTGGGGAGGGCACAGGTTCTTTCTAGAAGGGATCAATGCTTGACCTTGAGTAATTCCATCTCCGACTTATGCAAGTGATAACCGTACTGACGTGATGGTAGTTTGGCCGGGAGGACAGAAAAAAACCCTTTGATGTGCCCTGGACCTTGATGTCATAGCCGTTGCTCAGCCTCCACACCAATCATGGAGGCTTCCCACCCCCTAAACCTCAGGACACCAGAGAGGGGAGTCCCTCCTACAGGCTCAGAGGAGCCCATTATGAATCCCCTCCCTGGGAAGTCTGAGAACCATATTTTTAAAAACACTAGCATTGCTGAAACTGGTTTGGCTCAGTGGATAGAGCGTCGGCCTGCAGACTGAAAGGTTCCAGGTTTGATTCCAGTCAAGGGCATGTACCTTGGTTGCGGGCACATCTCCAGTGGGGGCCCTGCAGGAGGCAGCTGATCAATGTCTCTCTCTCATCGATGTTTCTAACTCTTTATCCCTCTCCCTTCCTCTCTGTAAAAAATCAATAAAATATATATATATTAAAAACACTAGCATTACTTAAAATTAAATTATAGTAAAGATTAAATGAAAGAGAAAAACAAAATTAAATAATATAAGTTTACAGTGAAACTGTATTAAAAACAAGGGAACAAGCGCTCAAATCACCTCCCTTCCTCGTTGTTTTACTACGGTTTACTATTACCTGTGCTCTCGTGTATTCCATCGGTGTTCCATGTTACTGCACATGCCATTCTCAAATCCAAGTTCACTAACCTCACCTTGGTAGCCTGGACTTGGCTATAGGGAGTATTTACACCACAGAATTCAAATGCTACAAACCAAGGCTTTATTTGTTCATTTGTTTTACTGTTTGTCAAGGCAGGGGTGGGCCTTTGGTTCAAATGACTACTGTCTCTTTTTTTGCTCACCCCCTGTTTTGGTAAATAAAGTTTTACTGGCACACAGACATGCCAATTCATTTTCATACAACAGCAGGGTTGCACAGTTAGCTGTGTGCGGTAGGGGCTGAATGGGCCTCAAAGCCTGAAGTATTTACTGTTTTGTGCTATAGAAAATGCTTGCCAGGACCTGTCCTAGACTTTTTATTTTTATTTTTTTATTATTTTATTTTTGGTAATCCTCACCCAAGGACCTTTTTTCTGTGTTTTTGTTGCTATTGTTGTTGTTGTTGTTTGTTTGTTTTGTTTTGTTTTAGAGAGAGTGTAAGGGAGTGGGAGAGCCACAAACAGTGACAAAGATGGTCCGGATCCAGGTCTGGCTCAGCGTTTTCTCACCAGAGTCTCAGTTTCCTCATCTGTAAACTGGAGAAATAACAGTAAGTTGAGAGTATAAAAGTTACTAGAGGGCAATGGCATGCCAGGGCGGGAGAGAGGCCGTCCACCCCAGGTAATAAAGGGTTGTCACAGAATGGGTTCTCCAGAAGCAGAGGCTGAGACAGAGCTTGGGGTGCAAGATATTTTTAGGGATCCACATCGATGAAAGGAAGGAGGAAGATGGGAGAGAAAGAGCCATCAACTCTCTGGACCCTCATGTCTGTTGATACAGCTAGCTGCCTGTCACCCCTAGCTCGGGCACCTGGACTCTGTACCCCAGGAGATAAAGTTCACCTTCACCCAGCTGGCCCTGCCCTGCTGGATGAGCCCTGATAACAGCTGGGCACCCAGGCCAGCCCTCACCCCTTCAGGTCCCCAACTAATTTCTCAGTCCTGGGTGGGAGGGCTGTGGGGCCTGGCAGGGAATAGGGACATTCTATTCATAGGCTTGTGCGTCTGAATGCTCCTTAGTTCTGTCGGGGGGAGGGAGGTTGTAGTTACAGATTCTAGGAAGCAGAGCCCAGGGCTATTTGACTGTTTTTAGGTCCAATTTTCAGATGAACTAAAGCCTCTTGGTTTATTTATGGCCCCCAAATATAATATGAATCACAAACAGGCCACTGGGCCACTCCATCCAAGCACAGCACTACACACAGCTGAGTTTCCTGTCCAGCTCTCCTCCCTACACTGACCTTAATCAGAGAAGCTTTAAAAGTCCTGATGATATGGCAACTCTGTTATAAACACCTCAACAATAAAGCCTGGAAGGACATGAACGCTTAAATTCCTAGGTGCCCACATGGTGAAATGCAAGGGGGTTGTGTCTGTGACATTTTTCCCTCCAGCTCTCTGGACTGTGAGGAGCCCTCTAGCACTTCTACACTAATAAAAGAGAAATATGCAAATTGACCATCACTCCTCTATCAGGTGAGAATATGCAAATTAGAAGGACAAAGATGGCGGTGGCCACCCAGCTGTTCCAGGTGCAGAGTGGCCGGGTGGGGCAGGACACCTGCTATGAGAGAGAGGGCAGGGGGGTAGGGGAGGTGAGAAGGGATCTATAGGAGCGGCGCTCTGGCCACAGTGAAGACAACTGCAGACTCCAGTGTCTCCAGCAAAGTCCAAGATGGCAGACTCCAGCCAGAGTCTGTAGCAAAGATGAAGACAGCAGACTCTGGTCAGAGTCCTGGGTTCTGGAGGAAAACTGGTGCTGGGAGAAAAGGGAAGGAAGACCTATTACACGAATCTCTTCGTTCAAGGGGCCTCTAGTATTCAATAAGAAGCCCATGACATTTGATGTCAATTCTAACCATATGCCCAGATGTGGTAGCTATAAAACACAAAGCCATTTGTGACAAATCCCGCCCCCTTTATTTTCATTGCAAATGTACTTAGACCCTGAGCAGTGAATTCGGCATTTATGGGGGAGGGGGCCGAAACAACTGGACCCCCCCTTTCCCGCTGCCTCTTCCCCTCACTGATTCCTCTAAAGCCTTGCTCCAGCTCTGAAAACGGCTTTAACCTTTTCCCTCCCACTGGAAGGAGAGAATAACGCAAACTTTGGACATTTTGGGTCCCTCAAAACCCACCTTTGGGAATGTTTGGGCCCTTTCTCTTCCCACCCAGAGGAGAGAACCACCCGCTGCAAAGGCACCAGGATACTGGCTCTCCACCCCCCACCCCGCCCTGGTTTTAGCCAGAATGGGCCAAGGGATCTGGCTAGTGGACTGGCCTGAGGTCCCCTCTATCATCACATCCCAGAGGTAGTTTTCACCTCACAACAGATTCAGCCCAGCTCAGGCTGCTGTCTCCCCAGGTCACTCCACAGCCAGGCAGGCATCAGCGGTGTGTCATCCATTCAAGGAGGCCCTGCACGCAGCCCTCAGGCCCCTGGGCAGGTGCCGAGCACTCAGCAAGGTCATCAGAAAGGCGCTCGGGGCCCAGGCCGCCCGGGCCACGGCCTAAGGAAGAGAAGCCAGTGTTTACAGAGCTGGGACTAGCTCCTCCATGCCTCCGGGAGGACATCTCCTGCCCCTCATCTTTTCCTTCCCCAAACAGGGCTCCTGCCATCTTCCAGTGAGCCAGGGCCCAGGGCCCAAAGCCACTGCTGCCACCACCATGCCAGGTTCCCGAGCACGGCCGGGGTTTGATGGTGTGCTAGGGAGCCAGCATACAGTCCTCCCCTAGCTAAGGTGAATTACAGCAAAAACAGAGCAAAACAAAACACAAAAAACCACCACAGCACCTGGCCGGCATAGCTCAGTGGTTGAGCCTTGACCTATGAACCAAGAGGTCAGGGTTTGATTCCTGGTCAAGGCACATGCCCTTGTTGAGGGCTTAATCCCCAGTGTGAGGCATGCAGGAGGCAACCGATCAATGATTCTCTCTCATCATTGATCTCTCTCTCTCTCTCTCTCTCCTTCTCCCCTACTCTCTGAAATCAATAAAAAAAATATATATTTTAAAAACACACACACAAGCCCTGATCAGTTTGGCTCAGTGGACAGAGCATCTGCCTGTGGCTGAAGAGTCCCGGGTTTGGTTCCAGTCAAGGGCATGTACCTTGGTGGCGGGCACATCCCCAGTAGAAGGTGTGCAGGAGGCAGCTGATCGATGTTTCTCTCTCATCGAAGTTTCTAACTCTCTATCCCTCCCCCTTCCTCTCTGTAAAAAATCAATAAAATATATTAAAAACAAACAAACTCACACACCACACACACAAATAAAAACCAGTAAATCCGGCCCAGGGAACAGGAAACCAGGGGCAAGTACCAACGGTCTCCTCCCGGATGGTCACACAGGATGCAGGGCACTCCTCCAGCACGGGCTGTGAAATGCCCCCTGCCAGGGACTCCTGAGCCCCAGAGCTCAGGGTTTTCATTGGACGCAGGTCGCATGGCACCTGCTGCACAGCACGTAGGGAAATCCTGGACTTCCAGAGGGACGCGGGTGCTGGCCTAAAGCGCACTGCTTGTCCATGTGGCCCAGGCCCGATGCCCTCTGCCTCGGTGGAAACCTCTGGCCTGTGCGCTCCACTCTGGCCCCTTTCTCTCTGGTTTTCTCAGCTGCAACCCTAGACCTGGGGGGGGGGGCGGCAGCAAGGTGGGGGTGATATGGACCAAGGGCTGGTGAGGTACCCCAGGAGGGGCAGAGTAAGGAGGAGGGACCACCTTGCCTGCCTCCAGCTCTGCCCAGGAAACAGAGCAAGGGCCTTAGCTGATTTGGCTCAGTGGTTGGAGCCTCCACCTACGGACTGAAGATCTCGGGTTTGATTTTGCTCAAGGGCACGTTTCTCGGTAGCAGGCTCAATTCCTGGCTCCGGTCGATTGGGCTGATCACGTGCGGGCACGTGCGGGAGGCAACCCATGGATGTGTCTCTCTCACCTTGAGCTTTCTCTGTCTGTCTCTCCCCCTCCCTTTCACTCTCCCTAAAAAAAAAAAAAAAAAAAAAAAATCGATGGGGAAAAAAATATCCTTGGATGGGGATTTAAAAAATAACACCAACAGAAGAATACCGAGGAAGGAAGGGAGGAGGTGCCGGCGGTGGGATGGGCTCCCACATCGGGAGCACACAGGCTGGACCTTGGACAGCTGGTCTCCCCAGGCCCAGGGCTCGTGGGGAGGAGCCCAGCCCTTGCTTGCTATTTGTCGGTTTTTCTCATCTGCAACATCGAACCGTTGTGCCAGGTGATCCTTGAGGTCAGTACTAGCCAGGATGATCTGTTTCTCTGCGTGTTTTTGTAAAGACTGATGTGGGACCTTTTCGGAGCCAAAAGGCCAGAGAGCCATAGCCCAGTCATGGACAAAGTCGGTCGGTGTCAGGGCTGGGAAAAGCGTTTCCAGGCAACGATTTGGGAAATGTCCCCCAGAGAGTTCATGAAGTCGGTTCCCTGCAGGGAGGGCTCAGCCCCAGAGCTTCGGGGCCTGGGGCTGTCCTGGCACCCTCAGAGCGATGCCACGGCTGGCCAGCCCTCACACGCCATCCTCCGGGAAGGCGAGGCCTCCCCACCACCTGGAGGTACTGAGAACCCGGGCCAAGGGCAGAGCCATAACCTCTATCCCCAGACTCAGGCTGTGGCAACACCAAGGCCCCACCCCATTCTCCATCAGCTGCCCCCCTCCCACCCCAAATCCAAAGACACATAACTGGTCGTCACTACCGTTAACAAAGCCCTTACTGTGCCCCAGGTTCTCCTGCCAAAGACGGGGGCTCGATCACACTTCCTCCCACCACACCGCTGATCCTCTCATTTGACAGATGGGGAGACTGAGGCTCGGAGGGGCTTGGTGTCTTCTGTCAGTCACACCGAATGCAGCAGTTCTAGGGTTTGAACCCCACACCTGGGCCTCTAACCACTATGGAATCTAAGGGATGTAATCTTTTTACCCGAACATGAACCCCTCGCTTGTCATGCAAATGGGGCTTCCAGACTAGTTCCTGATCCCCCTCCCACTCTCCCTGAACAAGAATTCTGGGACCAGCACTGCACTGCACTCCAGCTGGCCTTGGCTTCTGAGCTTTAGGTTCTGGAGGGCAGAGAGCACAGTCCAAGCCCGTGGTCCTAGAAAGAATGGGCCCTTGGCTTCTTGCCTGGCCACTGCCTAGTGGCCCTGGGCCAGTCACTCCCCCTCTCCAGACATGACTGCACTGCCCTGTCCAGGGAGGCCACTGGATCACAGGATCGCAGGCTCCCAGACCTACGAGCTGCCAGGGTGGGGATCAGCTCCTCCCCCTCCCTCCCCAGGAAGACCAAGAGGCCAGAGGCGGGACCTGCTGGATGTTAAAAACCCCTGCCCAGCACTCCTCCCAGCCTCTGTCCCAGTCTTCCCAGCAGGAAGCCGTGACCAAGATCCATCATGGTAAGTGCCTGCCCGGGGCCGGGGCAGCCTCCCCAGGTGGCTGACCAGCAGGGAGACGTCCAGAAACGCCGGGAGGCTGAATTTCTGAGCCTCACTGTCCTTTTCTTTCTCCTTAGACTTCTTACACCAACAGAGGAGAGAAGGTAAGCGGAAGGGGAAGTGTGGACCGGGGCCCGGGGGGAGACTGGGGTGTCAGCAAACCTCAGAAGAGGAATAAGACCCTGGCTGGTGACTCCGTGGTTAGAGTACCCGCCCAGGCACCTAAGTGTTGCAGGTCAGATCCCCAGCCCCGTCAGGGTGCTTGCGGGAGGCAACCAGTCAATGTGTTTCTCACACAGTGATGTTTCTCTCTCTCTCTCTCTCTCTCTCTCTCTCTCTCTCTCTCTCTGTCTCTGTCTCTCTCTCCCCTCCCACTCCCACTTTCTCCACTCTCTTTCTCTAAAAATCAACGAAGCCCAAGGCCAGCGTGGCTCAGTGGTTAGGTGTCGCCCTATGAATCAGCGGGGTCACAATTTGATTCCTGGTCAGGGCACATGCCCGGGTTGAGGGCTCGATCCCTGGTGTGGGGTGTGCAGGAGGCAGCCAATCAGTGGTTCTTTCTCATCGTTGATGTGTCTATCACTCTATCCCTCTCCCTTTCTCTCTGAAATCAATAAAAAATATACTTTTAAAATAATAAAAATAAAAATCAATGGAAAACATATCCTCAGGCGAGGGTTGAAAAAAAGAAGAGGAATAAGTAGCCGGGTTTGTGATGCCCAGAATGACACTCACGGTCACCTCTGGCCACCAGACTGTGCTGGATGCAACCTCACCTTCCTAAGAAAATGTCTGCCTCTTAAGTTCCTGTCAGTCTCTTAATCCTGCCTGGAAGTTTTTCCTAAGGTCCAACTGAAATCTGTGCTGCTGTAGCATTCAGCTGTTTCCCTCTGTGAAAGCTGGGCAGGCCTCTGAGGGGCTTCCCCATCCTGGCCCCCCAGGAGCCCAGGTTCTGCCTGAGAAACCAGCTTTGCATCGTGGCAAGGCTGGGGGTTGGGGGGGCGGACCAGGGAGGTGACTCACCTCCAGGCACTCAGTCTCACCCCCTCTCCTTCTCAGCCCGAGAGAGGCCGATTCCTCCACTTCCACTCTGTGACCTTCTGGGTTGGCAATGCCAAACAGGTAGGAGGCCTGGGCGAGGTGCTGGAGTGGGCAGAGGGCAGGCGGGAGGGCCTCGGGACTGTGGAGGACTCCGGCTGAGCCTATGATTGGCCCCCAGGAGGGGAGGGTCAGGAGGGGTCAGAGGACACCTTTCTCCCCAGGAGGGACTCTGGCCCAGGGCCAGGGGCCCGAGCTGCTGAGGGAATGGCGCTCTCATGGGCCGCACGGTGGCCCCTGGGCCCTCACAGTTGCTCTGTGATGCAGGCCGCGTCCTTCTACTGCAGCAAGATGGGCTTTCAGCCGATCGCCTACAAGGGCCTGGAGACCGGATCCAGGGAGGTGGTCAGCCATGTGGTCAAACAAGGGCAGGTGAGTCCCCGCCCCCCCTTCCTGCTGCTCTCTGAGCTCCCGAGACGCTTGCGCCTTTGGGTGAGGTAGACCAGGAGGCCCTTTCTCCAAGCAGACCCAGGCCTCTCCCTGGGCGTCTGGCATGGTGAGGGGAGCGTGAACTACATGCAGCCTCCCACCCCCACCCGCCCTGACCCCTCCACCAGGCACCTCGGTACCACACGCAACAGGGACCCTCTTAGTTTCACCTCCTTCTCCGATGCGGGCCTCCCGGGTGTTCAGGGAAAACCGGCAGAGGCCTCGGCATCAGAGCGAGAAGACTGACCCACGAGGCCTCAGCAGCTGCCCCCGGCCACCTCCCCCCAACGCCCCCACCCCAGCGGTGATGGCACACGAGAGGCCCCCAGTCCTTCAGGACCAGGCGACACACTAAGGCAGAGCAGGGACTGCAACCCCGGGCCGGGCCCTGGCTGGGAGGCTACTCTGGTTCCTTTTGCCCCAACCAGGAGTGTCAGTGGCAAGCAGGGTGGGAGGGGAAGGGGGCGCTGGGGAGGGGAGAGGAGGGGCAGTTCCCAGGGCCACAGCTCAGCCGCCTGCTCCTCTGTGTCCTAGATTGTGTTTGTTTTCTGCTCCGCTCTCAACCCCTGGAACAAAGGTGAGGGAACCCCCGAGGGGTTCGAGGGGTCAGGGGCTGGAGAGCTGGTATCATGGGTGGGGTCAGGGTTCAGGGAGGGGGCCTCGGCCTAGAAGGAGATGGAGCCCAGCAGGCTGGGGAGTACAGGCGAGGGGGCTGTGACTCCAGCACCACCTCCACCCTGCCGGCCACAGAGATGGGCGATCACCTGGTGAAACACGGGGACGGAGTGAAGGACATCGCGTTCGAGGTGCAAGACTGTGACTACATCGTGCAGGTGAGGCCAGGCCTGCTGGTGGAGATGGAGCAATCAGGCTCGGCCTGCCCCCTGTCCCCCTAGGGACCCCATCAGTCAGGGTTGGAGGACACTGCTGTGTTGAGGGACACACGCTTGACTTCAGTGACACTCTGACCTAACTGCATGTCCTCTCTCTGAGCCTCAGGTTCCACAACTATAAAAGGCGGGTAACCACAGCACCCCAACCTCACTGAGCTGATTAATTGATTTCAGAGAGGAAGGGAGAGGGAGAGAGAGAGATAGAAACATCAGTGATGAGAGAGAACCATTGATTGCTGCCTCCTGAACGTACCACACTGGGGACTGAGCCTGCAACCTGGGCATGTGTCCTAACTGGGAATCGAACCCTGACCTCCTGGTTCATAGGTCGACACTCAACCACTGAGCCACACCAGCCAGGCACAGTGGCCATTTCTTTCTTTCTTTTTTTTAAAAATATATTTTATTGATTTTCCACAGAGAGGAAGGGAAAGGGATAGAGAGCTAGAAACATCGATGAGAGAGAAACACCAATCAGCTGCCTCCTGCACGCCCCCCACTAGGGATGCACCCGCAACCAAGGTACATGCCCTTGACTGGAATCAAACCTGCGACCTTTCAGTCTGCAGGCCCACGCTCTATCCACTGAGCCAAACCGGTTTCAGCCACAGTGGCCATTTCTTGAGCACAACTCTAGACCAAACCCGTCACTCAAGAAACAGTTTAGAGGTTCAGATCCCAGACCCAGAGGCAGACTGCTTGGGCCTGAATCTTATTTGCTGTGTGACCTCGGGCAAGTGGCTTAACTTCTCTGTGCCTCGATTTCCTCACCTATAAAATGGACGCAATCAGAGTGCTTTCGTATAATGTCACTGTGAGGATGAAAGAGGCTAATACCTGCAGCAGTGCCACACAGGTGACAAGCATAGACACGTAGTAGGTCGGTTTTGCTACAAATGCAAATGAATTACGTGTGTGAGGCAGAGGTCTGACACACCATCAGTGCTCAGTTAATGCCAGCTCAGATTCTTCTTGTGGAAGCCCCCTTTTTACAGCCTGGGAAAGGGAGGACTGGAGAGGGGAAAGGGTCGCAGAGTGAGTTAGGGGAGGCAGACAGATCCCCAACCCCAACTGGGTTTGTCTCCCATAGAATCAACTCTGGGCCTGGGCCTCTGTTTCCCAATCTGCCAAAAGGGCATGAGGCACGGGTACCAGGGCCACGTGCAGAAGCTGGCCAGGGTTCTTGCGGGGGGCTGGACCCCGCAGAGGTGATCCAGCGGGAGCACCCTGCAAGGGCTCCGGGAGGGTACAGCCCTCACCACCTCCCCTGGCCCATCTCCCCTGCAGAAAGCCCGGCAACGGGGTGCCAAAATCATCCGGGAGCCCTGGGTGGAGCAAGACAAGTTTGGGAAGGTGAAGTTTGCTGTGCTGCAGACGGTGAGTCCACTTTGGGGCCCCACCCTCCTGCCATCGGCACCCACTCAGATGCCGGATGCCCCGCCCCCGCCCAGACTCCTCAGGCCCCCTGCGTTTCAAAGCACAGCCTTCTCCCCGGACTGATCGCCTGTAATGCCTGCCCAGGTGCAGAGGCCCATGAGCGCTACCTGCCACCCCCCATCCCCTCACTTCCCCCCACACACACTTCCCTTCCTCCCCAGGAGGTGACATCATGGGGATGGACGCTTCAGGCGGGGTCTGGCGAAGCCACACCCCTACACTAGCTGTGTGACTTTGGGCAAATCACTTCACCTCTCCGTGACCACAGTTAAATGAGCAAGGACTGGGGTTGGACTCTCTGTGTGGTCTGAGACTCTGTGTGTGCCTTAGTCTCTCCACCTGTAAGCCTCCTAGGGTCAAGGTCAAATGAGGTCACACGTGTACAGCACTGAACACAGCGGTGGCTGGCACAGACACTCAAGCAAAGGTCACCAAGTGTGTTTTGCACCTGTGTCACCGTCGCACAGAGACAGCCACACCCTTCCCCCTCAGGAGTAAATAAATACAGTACACCTTAAAGACGGTTCTGACCGGCAGCGCCTTCGTGCGGCCTGATCCGGGGCCTCCTCCTTCTTCACTGAGTCGCCTCTTTTCGTGGCACCAGGCACTGACCTAGGTGCCCACCACATGGCGTGGCACCAGTGTCCCTGCCCTCGCAGGACCTCTGGTCTGTGGGACACCCAGTCACAGAAGTTCCCAAATGTCAGGCAGCAAGTCATTTCAGACAGGGGACCTGACTTGCCCAAGATCACGCCGCAGTTAGGATCAGTTAGGATCCGTCCGGGCTGGGACCCGGGCTGTGCTGGCGCCAGGAAACTCGGCCTGGCCTCGGCGGGGGAGGGAGCGCAGGGGCCAGCCAGCTTGTTTTCCGCCCGTAGTACGGGGACACGACACACACCCTGGTGGAGAAGATGAACTACACCGGCTTCTTCCTGCCGGGGTTCGAACCCACGAACAACAGGGACCCCACACTCTCCAAGCTGTGAGTGCTCCTGGGGCTGGGGGTGGGGGGAGGGAGGACAATGCTCCCCTCCTTGGGGCTTCTCTGCAGGGGTGGAGCGTTGTGAGCCTGCTGGGGAGCTTCTGAGGGCCCCCACGGGCGGCTCGGAGAGGCAGCACAGAGCCTAAGGACACAGGCTCTGGAACCAGCCTGCCTGGGTTCAGATCGCAGCTCTGTCACTTCTCAGCCACTTCACTTTGGCAAGTCACTTCTCCACTCCTCGGTTCCCTCACCTGTAAAATGGGGCTAGGAAGGGCACGAGCTCACACAAATAAGTTGCCGGTAGAAGGTGCCACGCCACAGGGAGCTGTTCTAGTTGCTGAGGAGCCAGAGGGAAGGAGAGCAGATTTCGGGAGTGACTTTCAGCCCTTAACCAAGTCCCTCTCCCAGGCCCCAGAGCAACCTCGAGGTCATCGACCACATCGTAGGGAACCAGCCGGATCAGGAGATGCTGTCCGCCTCAGATTGGTGAGTCCCTGGCCCAGGCCCTCCCTACAAAGACCAGGCCCCCATGTCCTTGTCCCAGGACACCAGCGTGGGCCCCAGAGCGCCAGGTGGGAGGAGGTTCGCTTGAGGCTTGTTCCCGGTAAAACCGTCCCCATGGAGAGGAGAGGATTTGAGGCCCAAAGTGGAGGCTGGGAGGAAGCCTGCCCCCCCCACAAGCAGCACCCTTGTGCAAATTAGGAGCAAGGGCCCCTGCTCAGAGCACTTGCCAGTGGAGGCACTGCTTTACCATAAGGATCTGGTTACAAGACTGTACTTCGCCTGACGGGAAGCTGTCAGGATAAAGGTGCAAACCTGTGACGTGTGGGGCGGGACCGGCGCTCCTTCTCGGAGCGGAGCGTGCTCAGGGAACAGATTCCAGAAGGTGGGACAGGGGCCCAGGCCTGTTTCAGAGCCGACGTGCCCTCCCGGCCACCTGCAGGTACCTGAACAACCTGCAGTTCCACCGCTTCTGGTCTGTGGACGACACGCAGGTGCACACGGAGTACAGCTCCCTGCGCTCCATCGTGGTGGCCAATTACGAGGAATCCATCAAGATGCCCATTAACGAGCCAGCGCCGGGCAGGAAGAAGTCCCAGATCCAGGTGGGGCCGGACTGGGGGAGAAGAAGGTGTGTGGGCCCTGCTGGTGGCAAGGCCAATGACAGGGGTGTCCCTGTTGCCCTCCCACAGGAATACGTGGACTACAACGGGGGCGCGGGCGTCCAGCACATCGCTCTCAAGACCCAAGACATCATCACCGCGGTGAGAGGCCCATCCCTGGCCCTGATCCACCTCTGACTCAGCTCCAGAGCCAATCCCTGCTCAAAGGAAAGGGGGGCAGTGCAGCCCGCCCTCTTCCCCCACCACCCCTCACCAGCCCTGAGGGTTGACGGAGCCTCTGCTGGTCCCTGGCCCTCTCAATCAGCAGAGTTTCTCTCTCTTCAGAACCACATTCTGGGCTTTAGGAACAGCAGGTGCCAGAGTTAACAGGGAGCCTGCATTCTCTTCCCAGTTCTGCCAGGGACATGCTGTGCTTCTCTGGGGGATTCAACCTCCCTCTCTGGGCTCTCATTGTCTCACCTTGAAAATGAGGTTATTGGGCCCAGAGGGATTAGGTCCTTTGAGCCAAATTAAATGTCCTGAGTCTACGTCTCCAGGACATCTTATTTTTTTTACTTTGTTATTGATTAAGGTGTTACACCACATGTGTCCTTATCCCCCCATTGCCCACCCCCTCCACTCATGCCCTCACCCCCCTGTTGTCTGTGTCTGTTGGTTAGGCTTATATGCCTACACACAAGTCCTTTGGTTGATCTCTGTCCCTATTCCTTCTATGGCTGTATGTGGCAGAGTGGACAAGAGCCTGGCCCATCCCATTCAATCTCAGCCCAACCGAGAATTCACTGCGTGTCCCTGGCAATTTCATTCATTCATTCATTCACTTACTCAAAGTTGCTTATTGAGGGCTGACCATGTGCTGGGTGCTGTTTTAGGGACTGGGGACCCATCTATGGAGGCAGAAAACAAGTCAAATGCATGTATTAGAAGGCAGTGGGCACTCTGGAGGAAAGTGCAGCAAGGCAGTGGGAGAGGGGGGGCGTTCAGCACCCCCATTTAAACAGGGTGGCCACGAAAGGCCTCCCTGAGAAGGAGACATTTGAGAGTGCAGAGTCGGAAGGGCCAGATTGGGAAGAAGCACGTGACTATCCGGGGGAAGCATCCCCGGCAGAAGGAACAGCCAGGGCAGAGGAAGGCTGGAGGAACAGCAAGAGCATGAGGCTGGAACGGAATGGGCAAAGAGAGCGGGGCAGGAGCCAAGGTCAGCATGCTGAAGTGGGGCAGATGGTGAGGACTTCCCCACTGAGATGGGACAGCCCCGTGGGGCACGCAGAACAGTGACATGACCGGCATTTTAATAAAGGCACTCTGGTGATGATGCTGAGAATAGATACTTAGTCTCTCCGTGCCTCAGTTTCCCCAGCTATGAAAAGGGGACAATATGCTCCAAATGCCTCAGGAGGCCACTGTAAGGACGTAAGGAGGCAGTGCTCAGAAAGTGCTGGAGCTGGCTTACCGTGAGCATGCCACAAAGAGGGGAGCCACACGCCCCCGAGGAGGAAGGGGACGGGGTCACAGCACATCCGGGCCGTTTGGGGGAACTAGGACAGGGACCCTGCTTCCTGCGGGCCAGCACCTCCACCTGGCTAGGGATGTTGAGCACGGCAGAGGAGGCTGAGCTTGACCCTGTTCTGGAACAGATTCGCCACCTGAGAGAGAGGGGCATGGAGTTCCTGGACGTTCCGTCCACGTACTACAAACAGCTGCGGGAGAAGCTCAAGTCGGCCAAGATCCGGGTGAAGGAGAGCCTTGATGTCCTGGAGGTGAGGCTGGAGCGGCCCCTCGCTTCTCTGGCAGAGCACCTCGAGTTCCACCCCCCCTCACAAATGTTCTCCAAAGCCCTGCCCTGCCCCCGGGCCCCAGACACAGAGGGGGCCTTCGCTCATGGGACTTGCAGTCTAGTGGGGAAACAGGTGACAAGGATAGAGCACGCACACCATCAGCGAGCGAGAGTCGGAACCGCACAGAAAGTTAAAAAGGCTATGTCAGAGCGTGACCTGGGGCCACTTCACGGGAGGGAATCAGGGAAAGCTTCTCTGAGGCAGGCCATTTCTGTGAAATCTGGGCGCTGAGAAGGACTGGCCATGTGAAAGGCGGGGAGAGCAGTCCTGGCAGAGGGAACAGCAGTGCAAAGTCCCGAGGCAGGAGCTAGCTCCCAGTGCCCGAGGAACAGAAAGACTAGAGTGGACGAAAGGACGAACAGTCTAGGTCTCAGGGTTAGGCTGTTTAGGATTTTGGATTTTGTTCTTCTGTGGCCAAAAATCATAATAGCTTTTTTGGGGGTTTCTAATCATTTTAGTAATATACTAGAGGCCCAGTGCACGAAATTCATGCATGAGTGCCAGCTTGCTGGCTGGGGACTTCCTTTCCCTGGCTGCCTGCCGCAGGCCAGGCCTTCCTTCACACCCACCTTGGCCTGGCACTGCCAGCTCACCTGCTCCACCATCCCACCACGGCCCGCTCTGGTCGGGGCCCATCCGGCCAGCAACGCCCGCTGTCAGTGCCGGCTCTCCGACGCTGCCATGTTCTGCATCGCCCCCTGGTAGTCAGTGCACGTCTAACTCCCTGTCTGTCGGGAAGATGGATTGTAGAGGCAAAAGCAGAAGCAGGGAGAGCTCTGTGGAGGCCACTAGGACGGTCCAGGCCAGCCATGATGCAATTGGGGATCTCTCTAATTTATTTTTATTTATTTATTTATTTATTTATTTGGGAGCTGTCTGAACTGTTGGAGACATAGGTCTTGGCTTAGGGGGTGCAGGAGCCCCTTTCCTCTGGCCTTTCTAAGGATGTTGGCTTAGGGGGTGCAGGAGCCCCTTTCCTCTGGTCTTTCTAAGGATCCCGGGGTGCCAGGCTGGAGGAGCAGGCGGGCCTCCCCGTAATCCCGCCCTCTACCTCCCACCTAGGAGCTGAAAATCCTGGTGGACTACGACGAGAACGGCTACCTCTTACAGATCTTCACCAAGCCCATGCAGGACCGGCCCACACTCTTCCTGGAAGTCATTCAGCGCCACAACCACCAGGTAGGTGGCGCCCGTGCCCAGCAAGCCCGAGCGGGCAGGCAGGTTGGCCTGGCTGGCTTTCTGGACTCGCAACTCACCTCCTCTCTCCGGCTGCAGGGTTTTGGAGCCGGCAACTTCAATGCACTGTTCAAGGCTTTCGAGGAGGAGCAGAAATTGCGGGGCAACCTCACAGACATGGAGACCAACGGAGTGGTGCGGGGCATGTAGACCCCGCGAGTCCCGCCTACCTGCCGAGGCCCCGCCCACCTGCCAGCGCGCGCCGGGCCACGCCCCCTCGCTCTGGAACACGCCCACCCCACAGTCTCTGAGCAGCAAGCCCTTCTTAGTGGCCATTCCCTCTAGTCCCGCCCATCAGCTCGTCGGGACCACGCCCCCCCGCAAAGGTCCCGCCCCCCACCTCCTGACCACGCCCTCGTCTGCCGCCCGGGGTAATAAAGCGGACAGGGACCCAAGGCGGTGTCTCGGTGTCTGTGTGGGAGGCTAGAGCAGTGACGCCGTGTGGCCGCCAGGGAGCAGCAGCGCTGCGGGAGGCGTCCGGGTTAGGGGGTGGGTGCCCCGCGGGAGCGGAGGCGCCAGGTGCACGCGCTTTGCTAACAGGACCGCGCCGTCCTGGGTCAGTTTCTGGAGCCCGTGGGGAGCAGAGGGCTTCCACTCTGGGAGGGAAGACAGTATCGTTTTGTGAAGTGGTACATGCTTATCAAGAAAATAAAGCAGGGCCCCGCCGGCGTGGGCTCAGCGGTTGAATGTAGACCTAGGGACCAGGAGGTGAGGGCTCGATTCCCCCTATGTGGGGTGTGCAGGAGGCAGCCGATCCATGATTCTCTCTCATCGTTGATGCTTCTAACTTTCTCTCTCTGAAATCAATAAATAAAATATATATATATTAAAAAAAGGGGTGAGGGGAAGCATGTGGTGCGACTGTGTGGAGGTGAAGCTGGGGCCGTGGGGGATTAATTCCCATCAAGGGTGACATTTGGGGGCCGGCGTGGGAGAATTTGAAAAAAAAACAGGAAGAGGGAACAGCAAGAGTAGAGGTCTGAAGGTGGACCGCACTTGGCAGCCTTCTCCTGTCTGGCGGCTTTCTGATCTCTCAAGATGGGCCCAAACTTCTGGGCACAGAGAGGGGAGGGTGTTTGCAAAGGGACTTTGGGGGAGCATTCTTGTTCTGCAACCATGGGACATGGTTTCTGGTCTGAGAGGTAGGACGGGTAGGAGGGATTTGAGCCCCCTTCACGCAGTGCAGCTCCAGCCCCCACAGCTTTGCTAGTTCAACCTCAAGCGTGAATGACGCTGGCAAAAGAATGAGGCAGTTGCAAGAGGGGCTACCGGTCCTAAAACTCTTGGGAGGACATTTTTCTTCAAAATCAGACACTCAACCCATTGAGCCACCATGGCTGGGCTCTAAAGTAAATTTTTAAAAAATGGGGGGGGGGACCAACACAGGTTTGGCTCAGTGGATAGAGCGATGGCCTGCGGACTAAAGGGTCCCAGGTTCGATTCTGGTCGAGGGCGTGTAGCTTGGTTGCTGGCACATCCCCAGTGGGGAATGTGCAGGAGGCAGCTGATGGGTTTTTAGCTCTCTGTCCCTCTCCCTTCCTCTCTGTCAAATAAATGAACAACAACAAAAAATGGGTGGGGGTCAAGTGGCCAGGGAGAAGTCAATGGGGTGGGGTGGGGGAAGAGAAGATATATATATATATAATACTTTCAACAATAACTTAAATGAAAAAAAACCTCATGGGTCCCTCAGTCACCCCACCACTGGATCAGCAGAGTTGAGACCTATCTGGAATATCACAACACTACATATATTTCACTCTTCCCAACCTGTTTAATCAGTCCCCTCCCTCTCAAATGCAGACAAGAGCACTGTCTCTTTAAATGTCCAACATTTTTGAGTACTAGTGATCGCAGAAGGATATTGGATCTAGTTTCCTTAGGTGCAGACTATTCGAGCAGTGTTAGATTCCTAGATTCCCAAGGCTTTAAGGTTCTGGATGGAAAACTATAAAACGCTGTGACTTGCCCGGCTAGCGTAGCTCAGTGGTTGAGTGTTGACCTATGAACTAGGTCACAGTTTGATTCCTGGTCGGGGCACATGCCTGGGTTGCAGGCTTGATCCCCTGCATAGGGCATGCACAAGGCAGCTGATGAATGATTTTCTCTCGTCATTGATGTTTCTCCCTCTTCTTTCCTCTCTGAAATCAGTAATATATATATATATATATATATATATATATATATATATATGTAATTTTATTTTTTTAAAGCTGTGACTCAGTTTAAGACCTGTTGGCCTGGGTGGACCACACCACACTGACTTCCTTCTATCCCCACACAGCCACCCCACCCTCCATGGGTGCAGGGTGCGCCCCCAACAGAAAGGAGAGAAAGGAGGGAGAGGAGAGCAAGAGAGACGGCATTATCTGTAAGAAAAGTCAGTATATTTATGGTTTGCTTTATAAAAGTTACTATAATACAATGGTACATAGTATTGAATTCACAAAAATATGAACAAATATTTACAGCAAGACACACCCACAAAGGAAACACTTCTCTTCAAAACAAATTCCATACGGATGATAGAGCCTAGAAGCACAAACACCCCTAAAAGGTGAGGGTTCTTTTTTTTGCAGGAGGGGGGAGGGAAGGGGGAGAGAAGCAGGTTGGGAGAGGCAAGGTGGGGGGAGAATCAGAAACTCCCAACGCTTCCAAAGCAAAGATTTGTTCAATGAAAAGGAAGGCATTGAAACAAAAATGAGCCCTTTCCTGGAAATGACAAACCACTCCAGGGTTAGGGCGGGACGGGGAGGGGTGGGGGGTTCTTGGGGACATGGGGACGGCACGGTGAGGCCAGGTCTCCCCACATTCCCCTCCACTTCCTTTATGGAGGGGGGGCCGGGAGAACAAAGACAGCCCCTTGGGGGCTGCACGAGTAACTGAAATCAGCCGTCTCTACAAACTACGCATTTCCTCGTGTGAAAAATAAATATTTCCTCGGTTGCATTAGGCAGAAAACCGCCAATGGGAGAGAAGGTCGGCGCGATGCCCAGGTTCCCCCTCTGTGTCTCAGCGCCACCCATTTCCTCGGCCTCGACCAAGTGGTGGGCACAGTCTCAAACAGAGAGGGCTTGGGGCGAAGAAATCGAAAGAGAAAAAAAAAAAAGGAACACAACAAAATCCACCAACAACAAAAAAAAAAAAGAGAGAAAAATAACAATTCTTTGTACAGAATTTACATGATAACAAGCTTGACACAAGCTGAGATACCAGAGGCCCCTCGCAGGTGGGCGGCCTCGCCAGCGCGGTGCGGCCGAGTCCTGGTCACTTTCCATAAACTATGTACACGCCTGTTCTGCGTCCTGGGGTGCGGGGGGACTTGTGTTGTTTTTTTTTGTTTGTTTTTGTTTTTTGGAAGTACAAAGAAATGAGCAAAAAAAAGTCTTCCCACGTGTTTCTACAAGAAACAATGTTCCCGAGAAAAAGTCCTTTACGGCAGCCTGTGTACAGAAGTGGGGTCCGCACTTCCAACGCCTCCTTCCCCCCTGCTGGATTTTTTACACGCACGAGAACAGAGTCCGTGGACGTGAACCCTGAAGAGGATGATGGGGATGGGGGGAAGGAGGGGCTAAAAAAAAAAGAAAAAAAGAGAAAAAAGAAAGAAAACCTTGTCAGGTTTAGATCTGAATTTTGAAATCTTTTCCGAGATTTCCCTTTTTCTGGGAGAGAGCGTCTCACTCTGAAAATAAATATGCGCTTGATGTCTCGGGGTGAGCTGGGCTGGGAGCGAGCAGGTGACGCTTAAAACACGGAAAAGTCCACACGCATCCTCGTCAGACACCCGTGGTGGTGAGGCCGGGGCCCCACCTGCCCCGCAGGCCCTCCTCTGGCCCTCGGAGGGGAGGGCAGGGGACGGTCGACAAGACCCTCCCCAGTGCCCCACCTGCCCACATGGGGGCCTCCTGCAGGGCCCCTCGTTGCTGGCATTCGAATGAGCAAGTAAACATTGAACCCAGATTTGGGGGGTGGCAGGGAGCCTAGGGGGGAAATCCCTGCCTGGGACCAGCTTGGCTCCGCCAGGGTCTTCAAGGGGTCACAGCCCTCAGGCTGCTGGGGGAAGGACAGACGGGGGGGGCGGGAATCTGTAAGGTTCTTCTCACTGAGTCCACTGGTCGAGAGGGCGGGCCTTCCATAGTGTTCTGAGGTCAAAGCCACCGGCAGACCCCGCCGCTGTGCGGCACCCGGCACGTGGGGGGCCTCCAGCACGTGGGTCAACACCCCGTCAGGCAGCGGCCTCTGCAGCCCCTGCCGGCGTCCCGTCTCCGATTCTGCCTTCACATTTCAACGGTTAAAATGTCTCTTCTTTTGACAAGAAAGAAAATGAAGGGAAGACAAAACAACGTAGCAGCATTCACGGAAAGAGGCTGATGACAAACAAGGGAAAGGGGCAGGGGGGAGAGCGAGAGAGAGAGAGAGATGGAGAGGCAGGGAGAGCGACGCAGGAACAGAGGAGTTCACGTGGAGTCGAACACACGTCCTCGCGGGACAAGACACAGGCTGACGGACAGAGAAGCCCTTTCCCACTGAGGGCTGGAGCCGGGGGTCCTGGGGGTAGTGTTGGGGCGCCAGGCCCTGACGTGGCTGCTGGGTAGAGGACAGCACCTGAAATGGGGGTGGGGGGCCGGGCCCCGGGCCTAGTTGAGGGTCCCCCGGCAGTTCTCGGAGTTGCAGAGGCAGGGGATCTTGACGTCCTCGATGGGGAACTTGTAGTCGTAGGTGATCTCCTCGTTGACGTTGATGTGCTGCTTGGAGTAGATGACGATCTTCTTCTGCGACTCCACCGTGATCACCTTGGCGTAGCAGTTGGGCTGCGGGCCGGGCGGGAGGGGAGGTGAGCACTGGACCCCCGGGCAGCCCTCTCTCGCCAGGGGCCCTCTCAGAGCCCGTGCTTGCCCTCTGCCCCCTGACCACTGCCCCCTGTTCTGGCCTCAGCCCTCCCCTCTCGCCTCTGCTATCAAATAATGACAACAATTGCAAGAATCATCCGTTACTGCCCAGGGCTTCCATTTCTATTTGCAGCCCAAGCCTCACTTCTGTGCTCCAGAGGAGGGGTCAGCAAACTCCGGCCCCCAGCTGCCTGTGTCAGCAAATAAAGTTTTATTGGCACCCGGCCACACCCATCATTTACATATTGTCTGAGCTCCTTTTGTTACAATGGCAGTTCAGCAGTTGCTAAGAGATGATCTGAGCCATCAAGCCAAAAATATTTTGGCCCGACCGGCCTTGCTCAGTGGTTGAGTGTCGACCTATGAACCAGGAGGTCACAGTTCAGTGCCCGGTCTGGGCACATGCCCAGGTTGTGAGCTCAATCCCCAGTAGGGGGCGTGCAGGAGGAAGCTGAGCAATGATTCTCTCATCACTGATGTTTTGATCTCTCCCTTTCCCTTCCTCTCTGAAATCAATAAAAAATATATATATATATTAAACACACACACACACACACACACACACACACACACATATTTACCAATGACAGCAAAAGTTTGCTGGCCCCTGCTCCAGACCCAGAAACTCTAACGGTGCCCAGTGTCTGCTGCGGGGAGCGCTGCCCCATGCACCGAGGTCCCCCAAGCCCCCACCTCCTGCTCCCCTCCACCAAGGCCAGAGCTGGCCCACGCCGGCTGGGTTGTCTCCAAAAGCCCGCCTCTTCCTGTTGACTGCTTCCCACCCACTGCCAGAAGCCAGAGCCGGGGCGCATTGCCACTTCCTGGACTGCCGCTGCCTCTCCGCTGAGAGTCTGCTCTGAGCCGGCAGCCAGGGGCATCTTTCCAAGGGGCAGCACATACTCCCACCCTACGACTCCCCACCGTCCAGCGGCCTGCCTCAGCTCTGCCTGCGAGGCTGTGACAGCCACTCCAACCTGCCAGCCTCAGCTCTCACCCTAAAGACCCCCACTGCCCCCGCTGACCCTCACACAAGTGTCTGCCCTCCCTGCCCCAGGGCCTTCGAACCGAAGCTTGCCTCAAGCACCGCCTCCCCTGGGTGATTCCCTCCTGTCCCTCAGCCCTCGCAGGACAACCACAGGAAAGTCCCTGCCAGCCCAGATAATGCTCCAGTCACAACCCCAAAGCAGCAGGGCTGGGAAGCCGCTGTGTCAGCCCACTCGGAAGGCCTGCATGCAGCACACACTCGGTCCTCCCAACAACCTCCCCAAGGAATGGCCCCATTCCCGTCTCGCAGAGCAGGAGGCTGAGGCACGGAGACGGTCAGTGCGGGGCTGATGGCCCCCGGCTAAGTGGTGACACCGAGACCTGACACCGGAGCTGGGGGTGCCCTCTGGGAACAGGCCTGCCTCTTGTTCCAAGCTCCTGTGCTTTTTACTTATTCGTTTGTTTATTTTTATTGATTTCAGAGTGGAAGGGGGAGAGAGGGAGGGAGGGAAGGAGGGAGAGAATCCTTGATCAGCTGCCTCCTGCACACCCCTTACTGGGGATTGAGGCCGCAACTAGGCCATGGGCCCTGACAGGGAATCGAACAGTGACCTCTGGGTTCAGAGGTTGACGCTCAACCACTGACCCACGCCAGTCGGGCTGCCTGGGCTTGTTTTCAGAGTGAGAAACACCTTTGCTCGCAAGGGCACCTGCCCACTGCAGACCTGCGAGATCCACCCGGGGGGCCACCAGCCACAGGTGAGGTGTTTCAGCTTGAACTCGTCAAAATTAGCTCGTCAAGTTAAAGACTCAGCTCCCAATCACTCCAGCCACGGTTCAGTGCTCCCCACCACCCAGGGCAGGCCCGTGTCCATGGACAGCAGGGACCCAGGGCTCTCCCAGCACCGCCCAGACCGTGCCCTGCCGCGCCGTGTGCCCACTGCACAGGTGGGAAGACAGAGCTCAGGAGAAAGGCTCCCAGCCTGAGGCCCGCTCCTGCCCCCCGCCCCCCCCAGCACTCACGTTGCAGCTGTGGTTAATGAAGCGCGCAAAGTTGCCGCACTTGGTGGCGTCGATGATGGTGTCGTGGTCCACCCGGAACATGTAGCTGCTCCCGATGCCCTCGTCTTCGTAGCGTTTCTCCCGCATGTCTGCGATCACCTGGCAGGGAAAAGGCCTCTCAGTAAGGGAAAAGGCCATTCCCCGTCCCCACCCCAACACCGGGCCCCAGGGCAGCGCCTACCTGGCGGATGTTCTGGCCCACGTACTCGATGACCATCTCGTCGGCCGCTATGGGCTCCATGGCGAACAGGCCCCAGTCGTGAATGTGGCTCTTGCAGAATTTGAGCTTTTTCTTCCGGAACTGAGGGAGGGAAGGAGGAGGTGAGAGTCCTGGTCTCGGGTCCCGGGCCACCCCGGCCGCCCCGGTCGCCCGGCGTGACTCACCTTGAGCTGGTTGAACTTGAGCAGGTCGCTGTCACAGCTGCCGGTGAAGGAGGACAGCAGGCGGCGCTGCTCCGAACGCCGCTCGGAGCCGGCCCGGGTGGAGGCGTGTGGCTGCGCTGGGATGCTCATGCCCTGCACGGGGGCAGAGGCGGTGGCAGGTCAGGGATGCCCGGGAACGTGGCCCCGCCGACCATGGTACCCGTGTCCCCATCGCGTCCTTGATGGGCCCGCCCGAATTGTGGGTCCCT
The DNA here is from genome assembly GCA_011751065.1 of Lasiurus cinereus. Taxonomy (NCBI): domain Eukaryota; kingdom Metazoa; phylum Chordata; class Mammalia; order Chiroptera; family Vespertilionidae; genus Lasiurus; species Lasiurus cinereus. Next base: position 14,424,496 of record JAAGEH010000417.1, on the reverse strand, counting down.
TCACCCCAACCCCCTTGCTCTGGCTCCTCTGTGCCTGCCCTGATCCTAATGGTCCCCTCTCCTTCCGGACAGAAGCTGAGCGTGCTCAAGCCCCTCCCGCCTTCAGCATGACAACACGCTTCCCCTTCACTCCTCTGTCCTTGCCGGCCCCGCGGGCAGACCTGCAAATCCCCGCTGCTCCGCTGCAAGATGGTGCGGGTGCTTCCTCCCGCCCCCTGGCTCGCACCACGGCCCCGCACAGCTCCCCCAGAACTCGAAATCATAGCTGCTGCCGCTACACCCAGAACCCCTCCCTTCCCCTGGCCGCCCTCGCCCTCCAGCCAGCTCTTGGCGCATGGAGCCTCACCCCCCACAAGCTGAGCTGGTCCCGCGATTAGCATCTCCTGGTGACGATGCCCAAGCACAGGTGCCCCCTCCCTTCCCACCTCAGTGCGTGGCATCCAGCTCCCGGCCTGCAGGCCAGACCCACCCCCTTCCCTCGTCTCCTACACCCAGCCCAGCCCGTCCTGTCCCTTCAACTCCCAGTTCCCTGATATCCCTGCTGCTCCTGAACAGGCACCCACCCCTTCCCCCACAGCCACCACGCCCACCCACCCGCATGTCTGGAATGGAGGTGGCACACCTGCCCCAGCCTCTCCCCAGCAGCCACTGGGAGCCTGGGATTCCCGGCTGACCCGTGTCCCCACCCGCACCCGCTCTCTCAGCTGTGAGTGGCGAGGTGAGGGTGGGCACGGAGAGCCTCGGAGCGGTATCTGATCCTGTGGCTTGTCGTGTACAGAACGCAAGTCCAACCTCGTCCCCGCAGCCTCTTTGGCGACGCCGGGCCGGGCCTGGCCTTTCCCGCCCAGTTCCTGCCTCCGCAGCCAGTTCTCTCCCAGCAGTCCCGGCGCCCTCTCTGCTCAACTCCTCACGGAAGCCTTTCTCCCCCACTGACCCACCCGGCTTGTCTCTTACTTCATTCAGGTCTGGCTCAAAGGTCACCTGCTCTGGCCCCGCCTCGCCAATCCCTAACGTCCTCTCCCGTGGTCCCCACCCGGCAGCCCATTTGTTCACTTATCCCTATCCCCCTGCAGACTGTCAGGTCCACGAGGAAAAGAATTTTGTTTCGTTCACTGTTCTGTAGCCCAGGAAAGGGCCTGGAGCACAGCAAGGGCTCCACAGGGATATTTGCTTCATTTAAACAAGGAATGACCCAGCTGGTGTGGCTCAGTGGTTGAGCACTGACCTATGAACCAGAGGCCACAGTTCGATTCCTGGTCAGGGCTCATGCCCAGATTGTAGACTCAGTCCCCAGTGTGGGGGGTGCAGGAGGCAGCCCATCGATGATACTCTCTCTTCACTGATGTTTCTCTCTCTCTCTCTCCTTTCCTCTCTAAAATCAATAAAAATATATTTAAAAAATAAAAAGTAGCCGAAACCAGTTTGGCTCAGTGGACAGAGCATCAGCCTGTGGACTGATGGGTCCCGGGTTTGATTCCGGTCAAGGACATGTACCTTGGCTGCGGGCACATCCCCAGTAGGGGTGTGCAGGAGGCAGCTGATCGATATATCTCTCTCATCAATGTTTCTGACTCTCTGTCCCTCTCCTTTCCTCTCTGTAGAAAATCAATAAAATATATCAACAACAAAAAAATAAAAAAAGTAAAATTTAAAAAAATAAAAAATGAGTGAGCCTTCTGGAAATGCAACTGAACTCCGCTCACATCCCTGCCTAAAGCTCTCAGAGGCTCTCCACTGCCCACCCTCACCTCCCCACCCACACCTGAGCCACAGTCCCTCCACCTGCCTGCACCCATCCAGGAGGACCCCGGCCCAGGCCAGAAGGCTCGTGTGTCTGAGCACCGGACGGCAGGCAGTACCTGGGTGTCTGTGGGTGGCTCGTCCGTGCTGGCGCGGGTGTTGTTGAGGTATCTGATCTTGTCCTTCTTGTCGATGGTGTAGAAGCCCTCGCTGCGGGCGCAGCCTGTCGCGTGCTCGGGGATGTCATCGTCCCGTTTCTTTTTCTTGGCTGAAGAGAGGCTGGTGGGTGGGTGTGGGTCAAGGGCCACATGGACATGGATGGCAAACCCCTCCGGCCACTTACCCCACCAGCCCAGCGTCCCACCCTCAGACCAGTCTCCAGAAGGCTACAGAATCCCGCCTCCCTGCCACCACCACACCCCCTGGCCTCCTCGCCAACTCCACGGATGGTCAGAGCCCTTGTCAGAGGTACCTAGCTGCATAGCCCTGGCTGTGTTTTATAATGACCCACTTTCTGCCTCGGTTTCCCCATCTGTAAACGGGGTTCATAACGGGGCCTCTCTGGATAACTACTGAGGTTTAGGTGCCGAGCAGAGTTCCCGACACAAAGAAAATGCTCAGCCGGTCAGTTGAGAACTGGGGAGATGAGCCCCGACCTGGACACACTGCTGTCAACCATCGACGAGGAGCGGAGCACTGCGGCCAGGAGCCCACATTCTGGAGCCAGGCTCGCTTGGGTTTACACTTCAGCTCTGCTGCTTTGTCGCTGTGTGACTTTGGGCGGGTGGCTTAACCTTCCTGAGCCTCGGCTTCTCCCCAGAGATGAATGGATGAGCAGCCCCCTCACCGGGCTGTGGGTTAAGCCGGGTGCGGGGAGCCCAGGTGCTACGGGGAACAGCCGTGGTGCTCCACTTGCTTGGCTGTGAGACCTGCCGTCTCTGCGGTGAGCGGGGCCTGGCCTGGGGGCGTTTAAAGGTGCCAGGGTTGCCAAAACCGGCTTGGCTCAGTGGAGAGAGCGCTGGCCTGAGGACCGAAAGGTCCCAGGTTCAATTCCTGTCAAGGGCATGGACCTTGGTTGCGGGCACATCCCCAGTAGTTTCTAACTCCTTATCCCTCTCCCTTCCTCTCTGTAAAAAATCAGTAAAATACACTTTTAAAGGTGCCAGCGCCTACTCCATTCGGGCGCCGACACGGCCTCCCGGGGACGGCGGCTGCGCTCCCGCCCGCAGGGCATCGTGGGGGAGGACCCTGGTGCTGGGCAGGGCGGCCCAGCCCGCCTGGCAGGATATAAGGGTGGTAGACCCAGAGGGTGTCGTTGAGCCAGTCCATGCCGTTGTCCTGCTGCAGCAGCCGCTCGTAGGTGACACACAGGAAGCGGATGTCCTCCTCGTCGATGCCGCCGTTCCAGATGTCATACAGGATGGTCATCTCCTCAAACTCTGTCCGGGGCCGGAACAGGGGCTGCGGCGGGGAGAGCTCGGGCGAGGCCGAGGCCACCAGGTCCTCGTGGCGCTTCTTGGGCGGCCGGCGCCAGGAGCCTCGCACCTTGGCCAGGTCCATGAACTCCTCGGTGACATCCTCGCGCCCGCGCGGACCCGGAGGGAGGGCCTCGGAGAGCCACTGGTTCTCTAGCTCCTTAAAGGGCAGCTTGGCGGGCTCGACAGGGGGCGGGGGCGGGGGCGGCGGCGGCTGGGGAGGTAGGGGCGGTGGGGGGGCTGGGATCCCCGTGTTCCGGAAGTCCAGGGTCACAGCCCGGGGGTCGTGGGTGCTGGGGAAGACCGGGGCCTGTGGCTGGCCTGGCAAGAGCAGAAGGTCCCTGCCCAGGGCCGCTGCCCCCGGCGGCCGGACCAAGGACCCATCCAAGGAGAGCAAGGCCGGTGGGGATCGTCGGGGCCGGCCCGGCTTCCTCTTGATGGGGGGCGGGCAGGAGGCCAGCGGGGTGGGCAGCAGGGGTGGCAGTTGGGGAGGGGCCCGGGTCTGGGGCCGCAGGACAGGTACAGGCAAAGCCAAGGGCAGGGGCAGGGGCAGGGGCAGGGGGAGCGGCAGGCCCGTCTCCAGGAGCACCTGGGAGGGCAGGGGGCCGGGCCGGTCGTCGCGGCGGCCGGTGGGGAGGGGGCACAGGGGCAGGAGCAGCGGCCCGCCGGGCTCGGGGAAGGTGGGCGTGAAGCTGAAGTCCCGGCCGGGCGTCCTGGGGAGGCCGCCGCTGCCCAGGCTAGGGGACTGGGACGGGTAGGAGAAGGGGCTGCCGGGCACCTGTGGGGAGCTCAGCGACAGGTTGCTGCTGCCCCCCGACAGCGGGGCCTCCCCGCTTGGGGTGGCCGGCACCGTCTCCGTGCTCTGCGACTTGGCCAGGCCGCCACAAATGCCGGGCGTCCGCGGGGGCTGGTCCTCAGCGGGAGGCTCCAGAAGGACGGGCGGGTGTGGGGTTGCCGGGCTCTCGGGCTCAGGCGGTGGGCTAGGTGGCCGGGGCGGCCGCGGGGGTGGCAGCGGTGGCTGCAGGGGTAAGGAGAGCAGCACCGGGGGCTCGGGCTTCGCTTCCAGGTCTTCGCCTGCAGAGATGGGTGAAACCAGCCACCGTGAGTTGATTCAAACACTCTGAGTGCCCTCCTCCTTCTGCCCCACTATGTGCGCACTCGATACCTGACCAACGCATAGCTCCGAGTCCCCCAAGCCTCTCCTGAGTGTAAAGACGGTGCCCCCAGCTAAACCCCTGAAGGACTGCTCAGCCTCCAGCCCAGGGTCAGTGTCAGGGACACAGTAGGTGCCTGATAAGTGTTAAAGGTAAATCCAAGGCGGAGACCTGGCGGGAAGCCTGGGACCCTGTCTGTGGAACATGTTCCGTGAACAGGGAATGTCTGTGACCCACGAAGACGGGCTCTGCTGGCAAATAAAAGTCACGTTTCTCTTGTGCAGGAGCTGTCGGAGCCTTTCAGCTTTTCTCCGGGGATTTCTCTCCACGGTCACACACCGTGTTTGCTAACCCTCCGCTGTCCCCTTCACCTGGCCCTGGAATCAAAGCTCCACGGGGGCCAATAGTTTTGTCTGTCGGGCCCACTGTAGGCACCTGGAACAGCACTGAGGACGCCACAAAGTCTTAATAAAACGCTTGTGACAATAGAGACCTGTGGTTCTGTAGCCAAATCACAGAATGAAACACAATATAACAGGCTTCTTTCCCAAGGTCTTCTTCGAGGTACGGAGGAACTACGAACCACGCGGCTAAGTTTAAAGCAATGAAAACTAAATAACATGACAACCTCAGTGCCCGGTGCCACTCACCGCACCTCAAGTGCTCTTAGAACACCGTGCCGAGTGGCTACCAGACTGCACGGGGCGGAGAGCAAACAGTTCTGCCGCTGTGGGAAGTCCTGGTGGAGCGGCCTGCCAGCCTTTAACACTCTCTGTGCAGCTCCATCAAGACAGTGTCCCTGGCCGCTCTCGCCTGGCCCAGCACCCCAAAGCCTCCCGACCTGCCTGTCACTAAGCAACCGTGCACGCCTGGCCCTCTTTTGGGGGAGCATTTCATGGGACTACCGGCCCGAGGACGAATCTGCGGGAAACACCGGCACGCAGGCACGGTGACAGCAGCTGTCCCCTCTGGGGGACTAGCCGGTGCCGGGCTCTCTGCTGGCACATGACACGCCCTCCCGTTCTCTCTTCCCATCCCACCCCCCGGCGGGAGCACGGCCCATCGATCCCCTTTTGCAGATGAGAAGCAGAGGCTCGGGAACGTTCTGGGATTTACCCAGAGGAGTCCGGGCTCATCCTGCCTCCGTCCTCACAGTCCCTCCCCCTCCAGCCCCCCCGCCAAGGGGCCGGCGCAGGTACCTCGGGGGGGCTGCTCCGGGGACGGTGGGAGGCGGGCCTCCATGTCTTTCGCAGGAGGCTCCGGAGACGGTGGCCTGGCCACTTCCTGGTTCAGACTTGGCTCCTGGGGGGGCTCCTTCACACCCACAGGCAGGGGCGGCTCTTCCAACGTGGGGGTCCGCTCCTCGGGGACTTCGTCCTCAGCCTCGATGTCCACTTCCTCTTCCGTCAAGGGCTCCGTCACGGGGGCCCGGGGGGCCGCATCCTCCTCAAAGTTCTCCTCGGGAACGGCAGGAGCCATGCTCTCATCCGTGGTTGCCTCCCCCTCCTCTTCCTCCTCCTCTTCCTCCTCCTCCTCCTCCTCCTCCTCCTCCTCCTCCTCCTCCCCGGCCACCGGCTCTTCTTCATCCTCCGAGGAGGAGGACGATGACGACGACGACGAAGACTCAGAACTCGATTCAAACTCCGACGACGCAGAACTCTCACTGGAGGATCCAGCTCCAGCCTTGCGGGTGGCGACGCTCGCCGTCTCCTCTGGGCGGGGAACACGGGCAGGGAGCTGTCATTGCTGCTGCGCCCCCGCCGGGCGTCAGCCGAGGGCTCACGCGGGGGACCCTCGGAAACGTGGGGGCGATGGGTGTGAACTAGTCGTCATTTGTTTAAGTGGAGGTAAGAGCCCCATAACAGAAAAGGGACCATTTTAGAGCAGAGACTTCTGTGGTACCGAGCACGTTTACAATGGGTGCAACCACCGCCTGAGTTCCAAAACCTTGTCATGAGCTCAGGAAGATACCTGTCCCCTTTAACTCTCACCCTCCATCCCCCACTGGTTGCCCCAGCAACCGGTGGTCTGCATCCCAGCCCCAAGGACTGCCCCTTTCAGGACACTTCCTATCATCAGGACCAGAGGGGACGTGGAGAGTACACCTGAATGAGTTCACATGGCAAAGGCATGGCACGGTGCCCAGCCAGGGTTGGTGACTCCCGCTCCAGCTCTGCCCTGCAGAGGGGCCCCGCTCACCTCTGTCCGAGTCGCCGTCCTCCTTGTCGCTTGCCTCCGAGGCCACGTCTTCGTCGTTGTTCTTAGAGTCCTCCTGGCCATCGCTGTCATCACTGTCGTCATCCTGGGGGAGGGAAGTGGGGGGGTGAGCGCGGGGCCCCCTCGCCCAGCCTGGCACCCCAGGCCTCCCCACCCGGAATGGCACCTTATCTGACGTGGAGGAGGTGGAGGAGGAGGAGATCTGACTTCCAGGGGCTTCCTCCTCCTCCTCCTCCTCCTCCTCCTCATCCTCTTCCTCTTCCTCCTCCGTGCTGTCCTGCTCCTCCTTGTCGGAGGCCGAGGATGAGGGTGAGGTTGTCGAGGACCCCGAGGAGGAGGACGCCGATGAGGATGAGGACACGGACAGCGACTCCTTCTCGTCCTCCTCCCCGCCGCTGTCCAGCTCCAGGGGCCGGGCCGGCCGTCGCCGCACCCCCACACCCTTGGGGTCCCGCTTGGCGAGCTCGCAGGGGGCGTCTACCATGTCCCGGTCCCGCTCGCGCTCCGACTCTGTGGGGAGGGAGGGTGTCGGTGGGCGAGGAGGACTGGGACGGAGGAGACCCCAGGACCCGCTGGGAGGATGGGGGGACGGAGGGGGGGGCGGGACACAGACCTTCGTCTTCCTCGTCCACAGAGGTCGAGGGCCGCAGCCGCTTCTGGTCCCCGGATGTGGCCGTGTCCGGGGGCTCCTTCCTCTTGACCTTGAAGGAGGGCAGGCGGATGGCGCCGCGCAGCCCGATGCCCAGGCCCAGGCCCTCGTAGCCCAGGCCCTCGCCCTTGCCCCAGGACTCCAGCAGGCCCGAGGTGATGCGGTCCTTGGGCTTCGGCCGGTCCTCATCCTTGTGCTCGCCCGACTTCACCGGGGTCAGCGAGGCCTGCGGGGCGATAGAGGGACAGGCCCACGATGAGGGTGCGGCCGGCGGCTCCCGGGGTGGCCCTCCCAGCGGCCCGCCTTCTCCCCGTGCTGCCGGCCGCAGGGTGACCGGCCGCTCCCCGGAGACGGCAATTCACCGCAAGCCTCGGCGTTACTGACACACACGGTTCACAAACGACCCCCGTGCTGGCCTGTTTTGGGGGACAGCAGCGTTCCCTGTCCTGCGTCCCGGGAGAAGGGAGGGGTGCTGGCGAGGCCTGCCCGCTCCCGACCCCGGGGCCCGGCGCCGCCCACCCACCTTCGCCATGCGCTCCTTCTTGTCCCACCACTCGTCGAAGGCCCGGAAGGCCACCACCTCCACCATTTTGCGGTTCAGGTCGCGCTTCATGATGGCCTTCAGCTCCTTGAGCACCACCAGCAGGACGCCGTCCACGGTGGCCTTGTGGGGGTCCTCCTGGCGCGGCATGTAGCCCGGGGGCGGCACCGACGGGTCGAACTTGGGCAGCGGCGGCCAGGGCTGGCCGCGCCCCGGGCCCGTGTTGCCCAGGGAGAAGGGGCTCCGGTAGGGGGGCAGGTTGACGAACTGCAGCCCGGCCGCAGCCGCCATGAAGGGGGGGTAGGGGCACGCGCCGTGGCCTGTCATCAGACGGCTCAGCATCTGAGTCTGCATCTGGAAGGACATGGGCATGCCGCCCCACTGGCCGCCCAGCACGTGGCTCATGTCCACCTGCATCACGGGGAACAGCCCGGGCGGGAAGGGGGGCAGCGGCGGCAGGATGGGCGGGGGCGGGACCCCGGGGGGCGCCGGCAAGGGCGGCGGGGGCACCGACACGGCCGGGTGGGCCGGGGGCGGGGGCGGCGGCGGCGGCAGAGGGGGGGGCATGGGGAAGCCGGGCTGTGGCGGCGGTGGCGGTGGTGGCGGGGGCAGCGGCGGGAAGCCAGGGGGCGGGGGCAGCGGCAGGTTGGGGGCCAGCACAGAGGGGCCTCCCACAGCCGCCGAGCCCGGGGCCACCACCATGGGCTTGGGGCAGTCGGCACTGGTGATAGGGGCCGAGGGCATCTCGTCGTCCGAGATCTCCATGTCCTCTCCCGAGGACTGCTGGCCCTGCGGAGAAAGGGGAGACGGCAGTGAGTGGGGGGGCCAGGCCGGCCCCCGGAGCCCCTCCCAACACCGGCAAGTTGGAGGAACGGCCTCCAGCCCTTCGCCTCTCTAAGCCTCAGTGTCCCCGTCTGCACAAGGGGCATCCTGGCCTCGTGGGGTTACCGTGAGGACGGGGTCATCTTACAAACATCTCAGCACTGTCCTAGGTGCTGACAAGGCGGCGGCGAACAAGACCGACAAAACGCTTGCTCCCCCAGAGCGGGGGTCCTGGGGGAAGAGGCAGAAGGGAACCGGGACGAAGAGGTGAAACACAGCGCGCGCGTGTCCTGGAGGAAAGGAAGCCGGGAAGGGAGACGCGGGGAGAGGAGGAAAGCCGCTTGTTCAGCTTGAGAGCTGCTGTTTCCGTGTGTCCTCGGAGGAGATAATGCCCAGGACTAGCGCCTCCGTAGCACGCGGGGCCCGGCACCTCCCTGAGCGCCCTCCACACTCCCTCAGCCCGTGCTCAGAAGCGCCTGACCGAGCGGGCTGAGCTGGAAATGGGGCACAGAGGGCTTCGGGGACTTGCCCACGGCCACACGGCCGGCAAGAGCCGGGGCCAGGACATGAACCAGAGGTGGCTCCCCGGCCTGGGCCCCCCCTCAGCCTGCCGTCCTCACCGTGGCCGAGAAGCCTGGGGAGAAGGTGGCATGTGGCCGGGGGTTAGCAGCACTGAGGGCACATACAGAGGAGGTAAGTCTTTTCTTTCCCTTAATTACTCTTTCCGTCTATCGCCTCATGATGTAGGGGCCAGGGTGGGGCTGAGTCTCACTTCTTTCCTCGCTTCACTTTTAGAATTGAGTCCGTTGGGTCACATTGGGTAATAAGGTTACACAGGCTCCAGGCGTAGCTTCTGTAAGACATCCTCTGGGCGCTATCCTGTGTTTTCCCACCCCAAGTCAAGTCCCACGCCCCCTTTCCCTCTGGCAATCACCATACTGTTGTCTGTGTCTGAGTTTTGGGGGATTTTTTGTTTGTTTCTTTGTTTGTTTTTGCTTCATCCCTTCACCTTTGTCTCCCAGCCCCCCAACTCCCCTTCCCTCTGACAGCGGCCAGTCTGTTCTCTGTTTCTACGAGTCTGTTTCTATTTTGCTAGTTCATTTTGGTCATTAGAGTCCACACATGGTGCTTGTCTTTCCCTGACTGGCTTATGTCACTTCGCATAATGCCCTCCAGGCCCACCCACGGTTGCAAAAGGTGCGATTTCCTTCCTTTTTTACGGCTTTCCCATTCACTCAGCCTGCCCCACTCCGAGGCCGCTTCCACCCCCTGGCTACTGTAAGTCACGCTGCAGTGAGCACACGCACCCCATTTCTTATCTGCGTCGTGACCTCGAGACGCGGGGCTCCCCTCCCCTCCCTCCTGACAGGCGAGGAAACACGCGAGAGAGTCGAAAGCCATGGGCCCAAGAGGCAGAGCCAGCCATCAACAGGTCAGGGCTCAAGCCAGGACGCCGCCCAGAGCGAGTCCAAGGACCTGGTAGTCACCCCTGGTGAACAGGGCAGTCAAGGATGACCCCGGCTCGAAAATGGGCAAAAGCCAGTTGACATTGGGGTGCAGGGGGGAGGAGGCAGGGGGTTGCACGGTGGGGGTGGAGCAAGAAAGGCAAGCAGGGGTGGGGAGAACAGGGCAGGGCCACCCCCAGGCTCCGGAGTCAGGACAAGAGGCGAGAAGCTGCCCTGGATGAGCCTTTTGTAAGTTGCAGGCCTGGGAGGGCATTGAAGGCGGAGGGGATGGGGTCTGTGCAGACTGTAAGGTCAGCCTACAGGCGAGGAAGGCCTCAAAGGAAAAAAGGGGGGTAGAGGGTGGAGGGGAATAGCACATCTGTGGCAGCAGCAGCAAAAAGCTCGGGCTTTTGCCAGGTTCTCTCTATTCTCCTCGCTTTCCTCCCTCCCAGCGTCCCCACGCCAACGCTGAGAGCGCGAGAGCGAGCTGACGGGCCGACTCAGCCTGGCTCGCAGGGACAGCGCCCCGATCAGCCCTGGACAGCGCCCAGCAGGACGGGCGCCGCCAGCAGAGGGTTAACCCAGCCGGCCAATCACAAGGAGACGGGGATCGGCGCTTCGGCCCCCGGTCAGGCCCCTCCCTCCCTCCGCCCTGCCTCGCCTGGGGTGAGAACCCAAACGGCGGCACCAACCCGGGCCGCGCCTGGAGCTCCCCTCACTCAGGCCCAGGCGGGGTGCGGCAGGTGCTCCCCTCACTCAGGCCCAGGCGGGGTGCGGCAGGTGCTCGCACCATCCCATTTCACTGACACCGAAACTGAGACTCAGAGAGGGAAAGTGCCTTCCCTAACTAAGGCCGCATAACCAGTGCGTGCCAGAGCTGGGGCTCAAGGCCTACCGCCTGCCGCTTTAACCGCCAGTCTGTGAAGAAAGGGAATCCCCGCTTTTACCGCCCCCGCCCCCGCCCCCACGCCCCAAGCGGGCCTCCCTGCGCAGCTCTCCCGCCCCCAGAGCAGCCCGGGTGGCAGCTCCGGGGTCAGTCCCTAGGAGCCGGGATGCTGCGCTCCCGGCTGCCGGCAGGGGGCGCCCGAGGCCAGCCTGGAGGTTAGCAGTGCTCCCAGGCTTCCCTGGGCTAAGAGGTCCTGAGGCATCCAGGACGCCAGCTCTCTGGGCCTCAGCCTCCCCCCCACTTCCCGGTGGGAAAGCCCACCCTCCGACTACTCTGTGCTTCTTGCCCAGCTGGTCAACGGCGGGTAGGAGGGAGGACGGCTGGGCGGGCAACCCCCACCTCTGCACACCTGTCAGCTCCCCAGGCTTAGCCTCCTCGGCACCTGCAACCACTTCCCCAGAACTGCCTGCAGGCCCCCTGGAGCCCCAACCACCTGTGCTCCCTCCTGGGCAGGCCATGTTCTTCTCTGTTCCTCCCCGAGGCAGCCAAACCGGCCTAATCAAAGGGCCTGGGCGGGGACCCTCCTCCGGCCACCCACAGGGGCACTGTGCTCTAAGCCCCTGGCTGCTCATGCCCGTCCGTCGGGGCCCACAGGTTCAACGCAGGTCTCCAGGAGGGAGAGGAGGGAGTGGTCAAGGAAGATGACCTCGTACCCACCTCCAGGGAAAGATGGCATGCGTATGATCAACCCACCACCCCCAACCCTGAAGCTGGAGGCAATGAGACCCCAGGAGAGGACCTAAGGGTGAGAGGAGGGTGGACAGCTTGGCCGGCTCCTGGCTGTGGCCCTCCCCCTGGGCTGACCCTTAACTCCTTCACTGCTGGAGCGAGGAAAGTGGGAGAAGGGACAGTGCCTTGCCCTCCCTGCCTTCTCGCCATGGTTCCCCCCTTCTTTCTGGAGGCACCAGGGTGCAGGAGGCAGGGCTCCAGGGCTCCCACCTTCTCCCCAACCTTCCTGAGCCTCAGGACCTGATCACTCCTAAGCCACCCAACAGAGAAGGGAGCCCACACCATCACCGCAATCCACACTCTCGGGGACCTGAGAAACTCCCACCAAAGATCAAGTCAGAATGGATCCCGGGGCAGTCCTGACTTCCCCTTCCTGTCCGGGAGAGCGACAGAACTAGGTCACGCTTCCCTTCTCCCCACGGCTACGAGGGAACCTAAGAGCCAAACCGGCGGCTCAATCACAGCCTCGTGCTTCTTGCATCCTTTTTTTTTATTCTCTACCGACGGACCTGCTCTTCTGGCTGCTCTGGCCCTGTTGCTCCTACGTCTTAGCTAGTTGTCCAAGGGGCTGATGTTTCAAAGGGGTAAGGAGGGAGACACCAGACAGACAAAACCAATCCCAGACGAGAGACGGACGGACGGACAGACATGACTGACGGTACCTCATCCATCTTCTCTGAGGTCGGGGTCCTGTCTCCAGCCAGGTCCAAGGTCACCTCAGTGGTCTGGCCCAGAAGACCGACGGGGTCTGGGGGGCCTGGCTCGGGTGGGGGTCGGGGTCCCAGCCCCAGGTCCAGCTCCTCGTCCTCATCCGAGTCGGGCAGGGGCGTGGGGCTGATGTCCTCCAGGCCAGTGCTGGAGGGGCGCGAGGAAGGCGGCGTGGGGCCCCGGAAGCCGGGCTGGGAGTTGGTGCCGAAGGGCGCCAGCGGGGAGAGCTGGGAGGAGGAGGAGGAGATGGGGCTGCCCTCCATCTGCAGCTCCGTGTCCGAGTCCTGCTCCGGGAGGAAGGGCAGCTTGGTCCGCTGCTCCTTCAGCAGCATCTCGATGCGCGAGTCCAGGCTGTCGTGGGGCTTCTCCAGCCCCGCCGGCGAGGACTCCAGCGTGGGGGTGCCCGGGCTGTCGCAGGGCTCGGGGCTCCAGCCGAAGGTCGGCCGGCCACCCAGCTCCATGCTGTTGGCGTCGGGGGGCGGGGGGCCGGGCGGCGTGCCCGGCTTCTCCTTGGTCCGGGGCTCCGTGGGCGGCAGGGGTGGGGGCGCGGGGGCCCTCCGGAACTCCCCGCTGTCACGGGCCCCAAAGGCGGCGGTGGTGGCGGCGGCGGTGACAGCGGGCTCCTCGGGGGGTGGGGGGAAAGGGGGCACAGGAGTCTGATAGGGGGAGAAAGCAGACTTGAAGGTGACTCCAGGGGCGGGGGTCGCCGGGGCGGGGGGCGGAGTGTGGGCAAACGTGGCGGAGTCCTGGGGCTGGGCCTTGAACGAAGGGCCGCTGCCGGCCCCACTGCTGACGGCCCCGAAGGGGAGGTCCACGGCGCCCCGGAAGGCGGCGGCGGCCCCGGCCACCACGGGGACCGCGGAAGAGTTGTGGACATAATGGTGCTCGTGGCGGCGGTTGTAGGCATCCGTAAACTTGCTCTCGTGGCGCCGGGCCTTGAAGGTCACTGTGGGGTCCTGGCTGAAGAGGTAAGAGGGTGTGGGCTGGCGGCTGGAGTAGCTGGAATCCTGCGAGAAGGGGGTGCCCAGGCGCGGCGTGAGCGGCGTGCCCTGTCCATAGGAGTTGGGCGTGTCCAGGCGACAGCTGGAGTACGCAGTGTCCTGGGAGAAGGGGGTCCCGCCACTATTTGGGGTGACAGAGGATGAGCCAGAGCCACAGCCGGTAGAGAGGCCACCATCCTTGAGGCGCTTCAGAGCATCAGACAACTAGAGAGAGAGACAGAGAGAGAGAGAGAGAGGTGAGATCACTGGTGGGGGGGAGGGATCTGTCCCCCTCTCACTGGCTGCCAGGAGTCCAGAGCCAAACTGGTCGCTTTGGAACATATAAGAGTTAGGGGCGTGGGAGGTGGAAGAGGAGTGTCCGGATGGTCCTAACCTTTCCTGCTCTCAGGGTAGCCAATCAGCCTCAGGAACTCTGGGGGGGGGGGGGGGGGGGCCCCTAATCCCTGAGGCAGAGAGAAGATCCTGACACCTTGGTTAGAACCGGGATCTCCTTCCCGCCTCCTTCCAGGCAGGGGCAGCAGCCAGAACTGTGGTCTTAGGAGTGAGAGGGTGGCCTCAGAGTTCTGGCTGAAATAATAGGACCTGGTAACCGTGCCTCAGGAACCCAGCTGGCAGCAAGGGAACGGTCCCCTCCTTCGGGAAAAGCTACTCTGGAGGGGGGCCGGGCAGATGCCGGGGGAAGGGCTGGGATGGGAATCTCTGCAGGTGCTGGTGGTCCAGGTGAGCATCCTGGGAGGCAGGGCCTGAGGGAGGAGTCAGTCTTGCTCTGGAAAGAGGGACCTGAACTCTGCTTTCTGGGAGCAGGGGTAGAGGGGTGCACAGGACATATAAGATGCAGCCTCTACGTGGAGAGCGGGCTCCAGATGGGCTCTGGGGCCGTGGGAACCCCAGCCTGTGCTTGGCCAAGCTCGGTTCCCTCCTAGGCCCCGGGGGCCCCACGAGGGCGCTGGTGATGGGGAGAGGGGGCCCTGATGTGATAAACCCACCTGCAGGGCCTCATTCACGATGGGAGAGACGGCTTCCAGCTCGCCCACCGGGAGGGTCTGGGGTGTGTACCGGCCCGTGACCAGCAGCTCGTAAAACCGCATTCGGGTTTCCCCTGTGGAAGGACGAGGGAGGTGGGATTCAGCTAGGTTCCCTGATGGAGCAGCCTCCACAGGCTGGCTTCTCTGTGGGTCCCTGTGCCTGAGACCCCAAGCCTGGGGAAGCTGTGTGACGATAATCAAGCTCCCCCCTCTCTTTGCACCCTTCTCAGGAGCCCTATCTGCCCAACGAGGCTGCTACGTTGTACCCTTTTTCTCATCCTGAGACTCAGAAGTTAATGCCTAGCAGGGCTGGGATTCCCCCAAATACAGAAATGCCACCCCCCACACAGAGCCTCTTCCTGCACCTGGACACCCAAAGAAAAGGGCCAGGTCTTCCCAATCCTATGCTTTCCCTTTCCCACTTAACAGCCAGGGCCTGGAGGCGCGAGGTGAGGAGAAGGGACCGTTTGTGGGTAACTATTGGGGGCCAGGTGACCAGCAGTTTACAGCACCAGGTTCCGGTGAACCACACAGGCCTCTCCCTCCAAACAGAACAGACTCCCCAGCTCAGGGGCTGGTCCCCACCGAGCCCTGTCTGGTGACCTTCCACCCCTCCCAGCAGAGAGAGGCCTCTATAGGCCAGGGGCCCCAGATCTCTGATATTTATAGAGCCCCGTGAGGCAGCTGCTTACATATGCAAAGGAGACGCATTCCTTGAGCTTCACTTTACACTTTACTGGTCTCTTTCTTGAAATACAAACTTAGTTGGCAGCTCTGAGGGCCCCCACCTTTTTTTTTTTTTTTCCCTCTCTCTACTTCGCAGAAATGAAATTCTGGTGAGAGCTGGCTGCTCCTTCGAATGGGGAGGGGGCTTCACATTTGATTCTCAGGCCTGCAGCTACCCCAGGGGGAAGTAGGTTTGAAAGGGTCTGTACTCCCCTCACAGAGATGGAGAAACTGGACCCGGGGGTCTTGGGGGGCTATGGCTTAGAGAGGAACCTGGACTTGTGTCCCTAGAAAACTCAGAACTAGGTACAGCTCAGCAGAGTTTAGGGGACAACAAAGCCCACCCAGGACCAGCAAGGTCTCAGAGACTCAGTCAATATGCATTCATCATTAAAAGCAAAAATAAAGGTTTAGCACTTTCTGTCTTGGGTTTTGTGTGCCCTGGTAGCTTACAAAAACCCCTGGAAGCCACCCACCTAAGCCCACCCAGAGACCTGGAGGGGCTCCCGACCCAGTGACAGTATCTGCCCGGTCACAGGGCTGGCTGATCCTCAGAGTGCCCGGCACCGATCTGGGCTCCTTCTGTCTTGGTGGGAACTGGAGTCCTTGCTCACCCCTCCAAGCCAGCATTCAGTAGAAGCCTCCCGGTACCCACAGGGTGGGAGGTGTGGCCTCCCCAGCTGGCCGCTCCCAGCAGCCAGCAGGGAGTGAACACAGGGCAGGGGAGGTGCTGCTGTCTCTTTAAGAGAGAGGAGGGACGACACAGTGTCAACCCTAGAGCACCCAGAGCAGCCCGCCCCACGCTATCTGGAACATTATCAATGAAACCACACTCTGGGCCCAGATTGGTTCCCACTTCCACGGGGAAGGGGTGGCACGGAGGAAGGGCACCCTAAATCCTTGGAGGACTCTCCTTTCAGTTGAGGGACATACTCCTTATGCATTTAAAGGCATCCTGGTCGCTCTTTCTCATCTCCCCCCCTCCCCAACAAATAAACAAACCCAGACTCCGCCCCTCACAGAGGGCAACACTGGGGACTGACTGTCTAAGCCCAGGCCACTTGGGCTCTAGAGGGGCCCTCCTGGGTGTCAGCGGGGGGGAAGCCTCCGGATAGTCCCTAGAGGCACAGTGGCCAAGGACCCGCACATTTGGTAAATTATAGCTTGTCTCCTAGCAACAGACAACACATTTAGCTCCACGTGACTCTATCCTCAGGAGGTGGGGGGCAAATTTTTTTTTTAATTGTAGAAAGGCATTCAAGGAAGAGTGAGGGGTCCCCAACACTGCAGGAGGGGCTCTGGAACGGGAGGGGCCACCCTGACAGGTCTTGAGCTCCTGGGGGCGGCTCCTGAGCCCGCCTCCACTCACCTTTGGTGTCCAGCTCCACGTGGATGATGTTGCCCATGACCGAAGTGCTATGCAAGTGCTGAACCGCCTCCTTGGCTCCCCGGACCGTGGCAAAGACCACCTTGGCAATGCCCAAGTGCTTCTTGGTCTTGGGGTTGTACAAAATCTCCACTTCCTCCACTTCCCCATACTTCTTGCACATGTCCCTCAGGAAGTTTTCTCGGATGTTATCGTTCAGCTTGGCAAATGTCACCTGCTTCGGCGGCACCGGGCCCACGTAGAACTCATCGATCTGGCAGGGGATGAGGAGGGAGTTTGGAGAGCATTGAAACTGAAGGGAAAACACAACATCCCCCACTGGCCTGCCCTTTGAAAACAATGAAGGGTAAAAAAAATAAAAAATAATTTTTTGGGGGAAAAAAATGCACGCGGGCGGGCCCGGGAAGCAGAGGATTAAATCGTTTGGAACGTGGAAGTCCTCCGGGTTCGAAAGGAAAGGGGGAAAAAGAAACAGTTTCTCTTTCTCCCCCCCCCTACCCTCCATTCCGGCCGCCTGTGCCTGCGGCGGGGTCGGGAGCGACCCCTGGGGCTAGGACGTGGTCCCTCTGAAGCCACAAGGCGGGGAAGGGGGGCGGGTCCTGGAGCCAAGCCCCCGGGCGGCAGGAGCCAGGCGGGACCCGCAGCCCCCGGCTGGGCGGGCAAGACATTGTATCGGCGCCGGGGTTACAGTTTCACCGCAGGGTTATTCTGTTTACAGTCGCTCCGCGGGGACGCCCCTCCCGCAGCAGCAGCCCCCCCCTCCCCGCCAAAACTTCCCTGTCTGGGACGGCGGGAACTCGGAATCCGGCCGGGCTCCGTCAGGACTGGCGTTATTTTCGAACTCGGGGAGAGGGAGGAGGGGCCGCGGGGCCGGGGGGAGGGGTCCCACCTTGAATTTGGGCACCGACAGCTCCAGCTCCTTGTTTTTGGTCCAGATCCCGACCACCCGGGGGTCCTCGACGATTTCCACCGGGCGGTTGCTGGACATCTGTGGGGAGAGAAGGGGGAGGCGGGGTGCGAGGCTTGGTCTCCCTCCCCCGGGTCCGGGCAGAGCCCCTTCTCCGGGCACTTGTCAAACTCCAGGGCTGGGCACCGGGCTGACAGTTGGCCGGGTGGTCGGGCCGGGGGTCCCCGGGCCGCTCGCCCTCTCCCGGGGCTCGGCTGGGGGTGGGCAGGGGCGGCGGGGAGGCGCGCCGGCTACTCACCGCCAGGCTGAAATGCTGCCCATCGTAGCGGTACAGTTTATGGTGTCCCTTCTTCAGAGCCGGGTCAATCATCAACTTGTAACTTCTCCAATGGTGGTTCCTCCTCTCGCCCGAAGGGCCGGGCTGCGGCGGGGGCTGCTGGTGGTGGTGGTGGGGGTGACTGTTCTCCATGCCGTTAACCCAACCTGGAAACCAGCAAGTTGTTGTCGTCTCCGCCGCGGCGGCGGCCGCCGCTTCCACACACTCGCTCAAGAACCAAATCGTCCGGCCCCCACCCCCTCCCCCCGTACCAGCGCGCCCCCAAAGGCGCTGTCTCGCCGGCTCCCCCCCCAAAATGAGAGCAGAGCGAGAGAATAACCCTCTCGGGAGAATCAGAAGCCCGCCCGCTCGGCCACCGTCTCGGGGAGACGGCGAGGGGCTCCCGGGGACCCCCGGTGCAGGCTGGCGGGGCCCCGGGCGCCGGGAGGACGCGGGCTCCGGCCCATGGTGCCGCCCGGCCGCCCGGCGTGGCGCGCACTCGCTCGCTCGGCCCGGCTCGGGCGCGGGGCTCGCGGCAGGCCT
>JAAGEH010000417.1:14383481-14404737 GCA_011751065.1 Lasiurus cinereus | reverse complement strand
TTTGCATGTATCTTTTCCTTCCCCTTTCTTTATTAAAGGTCCGGGAGAGGCGGCGGCCAATCAGCGCGCGGCTTCCATCTTGCGAGTCCAGCGCCGAGGCTCCCGGGCTTCGCGAGGACGCGTGTGCGGCCCCCGCCGCCTCCCGGGCCGGGCGGCCGAGGCGCGGAGCCGCCTCGCCGGGGCTTCGCGGTGGTGTCGTTCATATTGGGGCTCTTTTCGGGGTTCGTAATTTGGCCGTGGGTAGGTAATTGGCTGGAGCAGGGCGGCAGGGCGCGGCAGCCAATCGGCGCGCGGCTTCTATCGGGCTTGAGTTATTAGACGCTGATCTCAAAACATCCTTCATCAGACACCAAGGAGAGGCCAACAGATGAGGGGAGCCATTTTTCTGCAATGGAATTAAATGGCCAAGTGGGTTTTTCCTTTGTTGCAAATGGGGAATGCTTTTCCTTTGACTCCACCGTCCAGGGCAGGACGCCTCAGTGTTGTGTGTAGCATTTGTCAACAGGCTAAAGGACTCACACTTGGAAGAATGAAGAAGGCTCTTTAAAAAGATCTGGATTTTTCCTTATGACTTGGAATCCATCTTTGTCTTGTATAACTAGGTCATAGCACACCATTAATGTCAGCAGTTAACAGTTTTGAATTCCAAAAAAACTAAGTAAATGACATATTTAATTTTTTTTTTCCTCTTTAATTTTTCTTGGGTGGGTGGTGGTGGTGGGGGGAGCTTGGAGCTGTCTTAATCTGTATTCTCTTAACTGAACAATAAATTTTTAAATATATAGTTTCCTCTATTAAACACTTAAACCTGGCCATCTTATTAACTCCTCTCTTTTTTAAATTTTTTTTAACAAGGTAATGTTTTTAAATGTAATAGTTTCAGGACTAGCGAAATGGCAGCAACAAATTAACTGTAAGCAGTTGTTACTCTTTTTAAGTTTTTAAAAACCTCTCTTACGTTGTAAGTACCCAGTCCATTCTGTCCTTAACGCAGTGCAGTTTTCATGTTAATGTTGGCTGAGATGTCCTTAATTTTCTGAACCTTCATCTGCATGTCTCTGTCTTTGTCGCTCTTGTCTAATAGAAGCCAGTTAAGAATGCTTTTAGACGATTTTTTTTTTTTTGCTTTTATAAAGCTAAGGCTTTTTTAGCTCGAAGCTTTTGGAAATGTTTACAGCAATAAATGCCAGTCAGCTTTCTTCCCAGTAACATGGACACTTTCTTTGAAAATCGATCTGTTGGGAGGAAAACAGCTCTGTCTTTCTGGGTCTGGGTGGAGGGGTGGGTGAGGGAAAAGGGAAGACCTCTTTGTGTGGAGACGAAAAGCCGTCACAGGAAACTAGATTAAAACTGGGAAACAAGTCCTGGCTGGCGCGAGCCAAACACCAACGTTAACTCGTGGGTATCTTTCTATGGTGGTGGGGATGGCCGCGTGTCTCTTTGCCTTTTGTTTGATTTGACTGTGTGTTTTCGCCTTTTGTCTCTTAATGACGGTCACACCATTGCTATATCCAGAGCAGTAAACAGTCCTCAGCGAAGCCGCCTCTTGCCAACCCAACCCTGGAAAGTTTACAGAAGTGGAAGGAACAGCAAATGCCATGAGAGTGTAACTTACAAAAAGGTAACAGCAACAACAACAACAAAAAAGGCACCACCATTTTCCCAAATACTCCCAACTAAACAGTCTCCCCACAAAGATTTTTATTTTTTTTCTCTCCAATAACAATCTCCCAACCCTCCGCCCAGCTTGATTTCCAGACTCCATGGCACCGGGCTGAACGGGTAAGTTTAAAGAAAAAAAAAAAAAGAAATGTGCCTTTTGCCCCTTCGAGGAAATCTGTTTTTTGAGCAGGCCAAAGGCTGCAAATGTGTGGGAGCTGAGGGGAGAGGAGGAGGGGGTGTGTGTGTGGCGCTTTTTCTGTTTGACAGCCGGGTCCGGGAGGGGTCAGGGGCCGAGGAGGGCCCTTCGGACCCTGGGCCCCTTCTGCCCGGGAGGCGAGAGGAGGCTCCCCAGCGCCCTCGGGCATCCAGGCGGCTGCCTGCGCTCGCCCCTCGTTGTTCTCGATCTGAGCCTTGGTGGGGAGCAGAAATGGAAGTGCTTGGGAGATGGGGGTGCTTGGACACGTTCCCGCCAGGCCGAGGGGACCCTGTCCCTTTGGGCTGCGGGGGTCTGGCCCCCCGAGGCCGGCTCCCGGCTCCCGGGCGCGCCTGCGCTGCCTAAGCCACCAGGACAAAGGGCCGGCGTCCATGTTGGCACCATGACGCAGCACCGCGCCGCCTGCAGCCCTGGCGCCGCCGCTCCTCCGGCCGCGCTCGCCCCTCCTTCTCTCCCTCCCGCCCGCCCAGCACGAGCTTCAGTCTCAGGTTCCGAGCCGGGCCGGGCTGCTCATGGCGGCCGCTCTGCTCTCCTCGTCTTTCCGCCCTTTGTCGTGGCGCGCCCGGGGCCGTGGGGCCCTTCGGCGGGGCCGGACCCCGAGAGTCCGCAGGACACAGAGCCCCCGAGCCGGGGGCTAGTCGCGGAGAACGTTTCGGGGGCCCCTCGGGCTTGGGGGCGTCGCGCGCCGGGGCTCGGGCACTCGCCTCCGCGGGGCGAGGCGCACAGACCGGCGCCATTTCGCGCGCCGCCCGCGGCTCGGGCGGTGGCGGCTGCTGCGCGCCAGGCGGGAGGAGGAGGGGAGGAGGGCGGCGGCGGCGGGGCCGGGGGGGGGGGAGGGGAGGGAGGGAGACCGGCGCCCACGCTCCAGGCCTCCGCCTCGGTGGACGCCCCTGGCCCGGAGGCCTCGACGTCGAGCTCGGGCCGCGCAGCTGGCTCGAACCCCGCGCCCGGGTTGGAGAGCCCCCGCGGGCGCCAGCAGGCCTGGCTCCCTTCCCTCCTCCCTCCCTCCCTCCCGCGCAGGAGCCAGTAGCAAAGGGCCACGGGGGCCGATCGGGGCCTGGAGGCCGCCCCCTGACCCCAGGTGGCACACCCGGGCCTCGGCGCCCAGCTCTGGCTCGCCAGCGCCCTTTGATGGTCGAGCCCTAGGCGCAGGGGGGCCCCCTCTTGGCGTGAGGCCCTCCTGGAAGCCACCGACGCTGGGGCTGGTCGTACAGGGCACGCCCTCCAACCCGGCGCTCTGGAGGCCGAGGGGGTGGGGGGGTGAGGCCTGGGAAAGCTGAGCTGGCTTTCCCCGGGGTCCCCCCCAGGCGGAGGGCTCCTGGGTAAACATCTCTGGCCCCGGCTGGGGGAGGGGATGTGGCCGGGGCGGGCTTTGGAAATGCAGATGAGCCGCCTCCTGCTGCTGGTCGCCGGAGCCGAACCTCGGTGACTCAGCCACACACTCCCCCTCCCCCCACACCCCCTGAACCATTCCAGAGGGAGGCCGCCTTGGCAGCAGGAAGCCGCGGGGGGGGGGGGAGGGAGAAGAGGGGGGGCATTTGTAAGGATCCCCTGTCGTCCAGGACGTCAATTCCCTAACAAACCCTGCGGCTTCTCCCCCCCCCCGCCCCCCCAGGCTCTTGGCCAGAGACGCGGTGCCCCCAGAATGGACCGTCCTCCTCTGGACAGCAGCAGCAGGCCTAGGTTGACTCCGACCATGCTACTAAGGTAGGTGTGCGCCCTTTCCCAACCTGCGAGGGCCATGTGGGGGTCTTTGGCCTGGAGCCCCGGGAGGGCGGCCACCTCAAACCGGCCAGGCTGGTTCCGCAGCCCCTCCCCCCCACAGATGTGTAGGCCTGTGTGTGTGTGAAATGGGCGGCCTGCTGGGCCTGCCGGGCCCATCCATCGCCGCCTGTCAAGCTTCTGTTGTCAGGAGTTTGGGGCTTGCAATTCTCTGCCGGATTTAGGAGCACCGGAGCGGCGGCCGGGCCAGGGTTCCCTGCGGTGTTTTGGGGGAGGGGGGGGGCCTGGATGCCTCTGAAAGACTCTTCGGCTGCCAGGAAGCCCCGCCCGGCCCGGGCCCTTCCTTCCTGCCCCCAGTCGGGGCGAGTGGGGTGACTCTGAGCTGGCCTCTGCTCCTGCCTTGTCTGGCTGCCAGGGAGGTGAAGCACAGGACCTGAGGCCTGGACAGCTTCCTGTAAGCGATTTCTTGCCTCTTCTGCTTCCTGGGAATTCCCACGATCTCCTTTGCAACCCCCACACCCAGACCAGCCCTGGTTCTAGCGTCCCCCGAGCCGGCTAGCTGTGCCCCTCCTTTTGCCTGGCGCAGGCTGCACAGTCTCTGGGCGCATCTGCAAAGTGGGGTTAGGCCTGCGTTGCTTGAACTAGCTCACAGCCCAGTTCACACAGGGGAGCCGATTCTGGGCCTGCCCTCGAGTGTCCGATTCGGTAGGTGGGGCCTCAACTGAAAGCTTTGCGTTTCTAACAAGGCCCGGGCTGGCGCTGATTCCACCGTGTGGGAACACATGCTGAGAACTTTGGGGACGAGGTTAACACCTGGGGTGTTCGGGGGAGGAGAACTCGGTGCTTGGCCCAGGAAGCCGTTGGCCTCCTTACAGTGACCAATCTTCCTGCTTCTCCCATCGCGAGCCGTTTCCCACCTGCCTGCTCTCCGGGAGCTCCACCTCCGGAGCTGGTGTGGCCCTTGATCTCAGCCCCCTCCCCGCTGTGGTCTCGAGAAGGTGATGACTTGGGCGAAGCATTTGGGCCCAGGTGCCTGGGATTGAACTGCCTGCCCCCCCGCCCCCACCCCCATTTGGCTCCCAGCTGGGCTTCTGTATGGGATGAGCCGCGCCCACTTTCACACCACCCCTCAGCGCCAGGGCTCCTCTGAGGTCTGGGAAGGGTGTGTGTGTGGGGGGGGGGGTGCTGTCGGGCTTGGCCTGGGGTTTTGTCGTGCGCATCTCCGTGCTTAATCCAGGGAGCCTGTAAGTCAGGCAGCTGTGGGCTTGACTCTCCCCAGAGCTGGTGACCTTGGGCGCGTCTCCTGTGTAAAATGATAACGATGCATGCCGAAAGGGGTGTTGGGAGGGATTAAGTACGGTTTAGGGGGCCGGCCTGGCTTTGAGGCTTTCGCACTGGTCGGCCTCCATTCCGATGTGGCTGGAGGGAGTGGAGGCTGGGCTGCCTTCCAGCTCCTCCCCCACCGGCTCACCCCAAGCACGTGGCTGCGCCTCCGGGCAAAGGGGAAGGCTCCAGTGGGGAAGGCTGGGAGGCCGGCCATGCTTCCTCCTGGGGAGTCTGAGTGCGGGTGGTGGGCTGCCCCCCGCATTCCATGACCAGTCATGATTAGGGGGGGGTGTCTCAACTCCCCCTCCCTGGAGTGTAAATTACCCAAGGTCAGGAGGTCACCACAGGCCGCCAGGACGGGGTTCCAGGTGTCTTGACTAACAGCCAGCGCCTGTGTCCGTGGCACCCCCTTGCCCCAGCTGTCTGGGTTATTTTGGGCTCCCTCCTGTGCCAGCTGTCTGCTGGCAGCCCTGCTGGGAGCCGGGAGAGCAGTCTGGTGGAAAGGAATCCGCCTGGTGCACTTGGTTCCTTCTGGCTACGGGGCCTCTCCAGCCCCAGAGAAGCCGAGCCGGGTCCATTTTGTCCTCGGCTGGAGGCAGGGGGTGGGCCCCGCCCCACCTGCACCCTTCTCTCACCGGGCAGGAGGGGAGAGGGGAAAGGCTCTTTGTAAACGTGGGCGAACCTCTGCCCTCCTCAGACTCTGGTTTCAGTGAGGTTCAGCTCTGTCACCGAGGAGGCCCCTCAGCTCTCAGTCCTCACAGGAGGTGGTCTGTGTCCCCGGGGAGAGAGAGAGCCAGCCCCAGGTCCTGACCTGCGGTGGCCTGGCTTGTTCATAATAATGGGTCTAAGCCCTCCCCTTAGGGCAGCAGCCTGGAGGGCCACAGCCAGTTCTTCCACTCCCGCCCTGGGACCAATTAGGGAGCAATTAGGTGCTAAACGTGGTCTGGGTGTGATTCCTGGAAGAGAGAGGCGTCCCCGTGACCTGGAAGGATCCTCTTCGGCGTACCTTCTCCCCGCTTCCACTTCTCCACCCCTTCCACATTTTTGTTGCCCGCCCTCCCCACCCCCATTACCTCCTGGGGCGGGGCGAGCTGTCATTCCTTCTGGCCCAGAGGGCGGCCCCGCCCACCGGTCACCCAGGGGGCGATGGGCGGGGCGGCTGCTGGCGTCCAGCCCTTGGGGCTGCCTAGAGAGGGCCACGCCGGCCGGGCGGGCGGAAGGGCGTGCCGCTGGTGACGGAGGCCGGGAGGCAGCCAGACCTGCCTTTTTACCGGACGCCAGGGTCCTGCCTCTTCCGGTCCCGCCTCTACCGAGAGCCCAGCGTGGATTATGACCTTTTGGACCCTCTGGGTGGAGACGATTGCATGGACCGTGGGGAGAGGCACCCCGCCATCTCAAGGCCATCTGGTCCCCTGCTGTCTCCAATGGTCTGTGACCTTGGCAGGTCCCTGCTCCGCAGCGATCTGGGGTCTCCCCCAGTGAACCAGGAGGAGGAAATGGGCAGATAAGCTTTTGGGCCTCTTCTGAGTCTCACAAGGTTTTGGGGGGAGAGGAGGAGCATTTGGTGTGGCAGTGACTCCCCAGGCCACCGCCCATCTCTGGGACCTCAGAAGAGTCTGAAGGCTCAGTGTCTTCAGCCTCCTGTGGAGTGGGTGGCCCCTCGGGGTGTTCTGAGGGACCAGGGATGTAGGCCCCATGGGCATGTCGTGAACCACCCGAACCTGGGCTGGCCACGTGAGTGCGCCCCACAGGTGCCACCTGGCCAGCTGCCCTTGCAGTCTGTGGCGAGGACCAGTTTAAAGTATCTTTCTTGTCTTCCTAAACCTCTCCAGGAATTCCTGGTGACAAAAGAAGAATGACAGGGGCCCCCAGAACATCTCACAGGTAAGGAAGCAGGGCCCCCCTGGCTTGTGGGAACACCCAGCTCTTCAGCTGGCCTGCCCTGGCCCCCTCTGAGGATCGCTGAGCAGCTGGCCTGGCTGCGGGGTATTTTTAGCTACAGAGCCAGCCCCTACACCACACTGGAGCTGGGTCCAAATCAAACGGCTCTGTGCTGGCTCGGGCTGGGTTCTGCCAGCCTCGTGAGGCCAGGCAGGAGTGGGTGGGCGGGTGGGCTGGGGCCAGTGTCAGCTGTTCTGCCTGGACTCAGACGGGACTGGATAGACAGTCTCACTCTTCCTCTCCCCTTCCTCTCAGCCTGGTTAAAATTGCAGCCCCATTTCTCAGATGGAAAGTGGAAACTGAGGAGTGAGGATTTGAGGAGAGTCAGGAGCCCTTCCACAGGCCTGTGCAGTTAATCCAGTTTCCCATGGCATAGTGTGCTAAGAGTGGGGTGACCTTTCTAAGTGAATGCTCCCCAGACCCCTCCCAGATGCGGTAGCAGTCCTCCCCCTCTTACTCTCCCAGACCCGCCCTATGCTCAGGGTCCCTGCTTTACGGTCACTGCCGCAGCAGGCCTGAGATGAGAAGGATGCAAAGATAAAGTGGTCCTCCTCCCTTCGTTCAAAACCCTCTTCCATCCTCCCCCTCCTCCTGTAGGCCTGGGGTCATTTATTTTTTCCTTTTTTTTTTTCTTAATATATTTTATTGATTTTTTTACAGAGAGGAAGGGAGAGAGAGAGAGAGAGTCAGAAACATTGATGAGAGAGACATCGATCAGTCACCTCCTGCACACTGCCCACTGGGGATGTGCCTGCAACCAAGGTACATGCCCTTGACCGGAATCGAACCTGGGAGTCTTTAGTCCTCAGGCTGATGCTCTATCCACTGAGCCAAACCGGTTTCGGCCTGGAGTCATTTCTGACATGTGTCTGGACCTGGTCTCTTCTCCTGCCAACCTCAGGCTGCCTCACCAGCCAATCATAGCTCCTCTGAAGAGAGCTTGAGGGTCCAGCTTTGGCTGGGCCAGTTCAGGAGCTTTCTGTCCAGTGCCCCCTGCTAGAGCCTGACAGCTAGACCCCCTGTGGGATAACCCTGGTTACCTTGACAACAGCATCTGGCCTCCATCCTCACTCCCCAGCCACTGCCAAACCTGCTGGGGTTTTCCAGCCACCCTGCATTTGCCCAGGCTGCGTTCCCATCTGGCCAGCCCTCCCCAACACTGCCAAGCTTAGTTCACGTACCAGCCAGCTCTCAACCTCCTTCTGAGATCCTTACAGATGGGAACACGATTTCCTCTCAATAAACTTGTGTTGCAAAAAAAGAATGAATGACTTGCTGTAAATTTTTCTGAGGGTGCTTGACCCAGCTGATGCCACCCAACAAGCTGAAACTGGGCTCTAACTTACCTCCTCTTCCCAGCTCTGGCTCTTTTGGGGGTTTCCACGGGCAGTGGCTGCTGCCCTCTGGTGGTCAGACCCTGCCTTGCATCTGCTGAAACCGACCCTGCAATTTATGGAAGTGCCAGGTTGGCAATTTCCTGCCTGAAGTAAAGTTTACCTCATCTTAGCTCAGACCTTGAAAATTGGTAATCTTCAGGGTGGGGTAAGGGCAAGAAGATCCTGAGTTCTGCCAGCCCTTCTTGGAGGAAACTCCCAGAAGTCCTACCCCAGCGGGGAAGGCCCTGCTTGCTCACTTGGCCATGCCCCTAGCCTGCCTGCCACTCCTACCAGTGGCCTGGCTTGTAAAAAGAAAGTCAGCCCAGGGTCGCAGGGAGGGAAGGCATGGAGGACAGGACCTGCGCATGGGGAGTGCTCCACAAATAGCTGTTTTAGCCAGGGGGGTGGGAGGATTGGGAAGAATCCCCGGGATGAAAGTCGCGTGGCTGCTGGCTGTTAAAACAGATTTCTGGGTGCAGGTGGGGGTTATCAGTCTCCAATGATCCTAGCCTTCCTCGACAGTGTCCAGCCCCTGCTAGAAAGAGGTTCCCGCCCACGTGATTCGGGCACCTGTCGCCCATGCTCAGGCGGTCGCCCGGCAGAGGGCGCCAGAAGCCTACTCTGCGCCCCTAGGGAGGTGGGGGATAGGTAAGCGGCACCACTACTCCCCACCCCCTCCCCGCGTCCGTACAGGAGACCCAGACCAGGTGGGCAGACACCCGTGCCAGCGTCTTCCCTGGCACCACCGACCTCTACCTCCCGTGGGGGAACAGTCTGGGGCGGGCTTGCCCCGGCCACACAGCTGGAGCGGGGCAAAGCCAAGGGGCTTCTCCCAACGCTTGCAACCACGGCTCCGCAAACCAGGGTGCCGGGGCGTGGGGGCAGCCCGCCAATCCAAGAGCCCCTGTCCAAGCCGGCCAATCAAAGAGCCCCCGCCAGGAGGCGGAGCCTGCCAATTAGGGGTGCCCCAAGAGAAGCGGCGGAAACGCTGGGATCTTGACCGGGGGGAGCGGGGGAGCGGGGAGGAGCTGCGCTGGCGGCTGAGCATCCCGGTCCTCAATTTCCCTGCGGAGGGAGGCGAAGGCCCCGGGCCGGCACCCGAGCCGGCAGGAAACTGAGGCTGGAGGCTCGGCCCGGGCGGCCGCCTGGCGGGGGCGGGGGCGGGGCCGCGGCGGGGGCGGGACTTGCGCAGGCCCCGCCCCCGCCGCGAGCTTAGCCCCCGCGCTCAGCCCCGCGCGCGGCTGCCAGTACCGCCGGCTCCGGGCCATGGACGCCCCCGCGACCCCGGCTCCGACCGCCGCCCCGGGCCCGGGGAGGAAGGAGCTGAAGATCGTGATCGTGGGCGACGGCGGCTGCGGCAAGACGTCGCTGCTCATGGTGTACAGCCAGGGCTCCTTCCCCGAGGTGAGGCCCGCGGAGGCGGCGGCCGGAGGCGCGCAGGCTGCGGGCCGGGGATGCGCGAGGGCCCCCCGGGCCAGGGACGGCCCTCAGCCTGCGCCGGGCCTGGGCCAGGCCCCTGGCGTCCGGCGCGCCCAGAGGCGGCTGCGGCCCGGGCGCCCCCTCGGGAATCCCCGCGCCTAGCGGTGTGTGTGTGTGGGGGGGGGGGATTGGGCCGGATGGGGTGAAGGTGGAAGGTGGGGAGTCCAGCCGCACCCCGGGACCCGCCGCACTGGGTAAGGACCAACCCCACCCCCTCTCCGACAGCACTACGCCCCCTCCGTGTTCGAGAAGTACACGGCCAGCGTCACCGTGGGCAACAAGGAGGTGACCCTGAACCTCTACGACACCGCCGGTGAGTGCGCCTGCGCGCCGGGGGTCCGGGTGGCCCGAGGGTTCCGGCCCGCATCCTCCCCGCATCCCCAGCCGCCAGCCTCCGGAGGCCCCCGAAGCCAGTCGCTGCTGGAGGCCGGAGCGGCGCTGGCCTGGAGCCCGGGGGTGGGGGGGGGGGAGGTGCCGGGGGGGCTGGGGGTATAGAGGACCCCAGGCGCCCGGTCTGCATGTAAAAGGAGGGTATTGGGGCGAATGAGCTCCTGACCACCGCCCAGCACTGATGTATGGAGAGCCCACGGCTTCGTTCCTCTCCTCTTTCTAGAAAATCCTGGGTGTTGTCACCTGCTGTGGTCTCCTAAGGCCCAGGGAGCCCCACATCTGGGTGCCCTGGGGCTGGGCTGCCCTGGCCTGCACCTCGGGGTGCTATGCGTCCAGAATACGCTGGGCTAAGGATGGGAGCCTGGGCCCCGAAAGATCCTTGGCCGACAGACAGCCCTGAGGCTCCAGGGTCCTGTGGACCCACGTTTGTTTTGAGTCCCCCACTTCTCCTTCTGGGATTCTGTGCCTTCCTGGTTCCCGGGGAGAAGCCGGGCGCTGAGGAGAGAACCGAGCTCTAGGGACCGCCCGGATGAGGTTCTGTCACCCGCAGCTCCCGGTGGGTGTGTGCTGCCTGCTGCCTCCCCATCCAGGCCTGTTGCTGGCGGGTGGGTGGGGGGGAGCACAGCCAGTGAGAGGACTTGAGTGGCACTGGTTGGGGAGGGGGGGCTGCCTGCCCTCAGGGAGTTTCCCTCTCTGCCTCCGGACTGAATAAACATTGGGGAGCAAAGGTCAGGATACCCAGCCTCTGTGAGTCAGTGTTCGGTGAGCTGCGTGGAACCCTGTCATCAGGGCCCCCTCCCCAAGGAAGCCGGGACTGTGAGGGGACGTCTCCGGCTGGCCTGGGGGGGAGCCCAAATCCAGACCCTGCCGCCCTGCGCCCTGGCCAAGCTGCCTGCCAGTGGCATCTCTCATTCTACCTGGACCGTGGCAGGAAAAGGCCGGCTGTCCCAGCCCCAGACCTCTCCTGGGTTCCTGACTTCTGGTTCCCGCCGCCCCGCCTGCGGTGGCCTCCAAGGACCGCCCCCTCCTGTTGATGAGGGCCCTGCGGGCTGCCCCCAGAGCGGGGATGTGCCTCTGCTACTGAAGGCTCCGGAGGAATTCCCAAGGGCGTGGCCGCAAAGAGCAGTAAAGACCAGTGTGTTGGGGACACTTTTCGTTTCACACGTTTCCCGTCTGGGACCCAGGGAGCGGCGGGTTCCTTAACCCCACGTGGTGGGTGGAGTGCTAGTGGGACAGGCAGCGTCCAGGGGCGTCTCGTGTCTCTCCTCCTGCCTCTGCCCTCAGGGCGCCTCCTCTGCTCCCCCAGTTCAAGGTTCCCACTGCCTTCCCACCCCTCCCCGTGCCTCCGCAGGGACCCCTGCTGGTCTTGCTGGCCTTGGCCAGAGAAGGATGCTCCAGGCACGTGCCAGGGCAGGTTGCCGAGTGAAGGCTCTGTCTGGGAAGCTTCCAGTTGCTTTAAGAAAGGATGTGCTTGGAGAGCTCCTTCAGGAGCTGGGGGAAGCGGCGTCGAGTCCTCAGAATGGCTGGGTGTCCTGACCTTTGCTGCGAGCACCCTGTCAGCCTCGCTGCAGCCCCGAAGCCCTCAGAGACAGGAAGCTGCGGCGAGGTCTGAAGCTTCCTGGCAGGGGAGGGGGAAGCGGGGGCGAGGTGGGAGCCCAAGATACCAACCAGGGAGGCGCTGTCTGGGCCTCAGGGTGGGGCTCGGGGCTGGGGCGTCACGAGATGGGGTGAGGGGATTGCCCGGGAGGTGGGGAGCCGTGGTTTCCTGCAGTCTGAGCCGGAACACGAGGAGAGGTGTGGGGTGGACCGGGAACAGGGACAGAGGGTTGTCTAGGAGCCGGGAGCACGGAGGCCAGGGGAGCCGCAGCGGTGGGTCCTCAGACCCGTTTCCCGGCCTCGGGCTGGCGCTGCCCAGGCCCCAGTGCTTCCGTCTCTGGGGAGGCCACGCAGGTGGCAGGCACCGGAGCACTTGTGAGAGTGGGTTCCTTTTCTGGCAGCTTCCCCTTCTCGTGCTGCCTGTGCCACGCCCTGGCCAGAGCTGGGACCCACCTGCCCCGGGTGTGTCCTCCAGCTGATTTGGGGACCACATTGGCCTGATGACTCCCTCTCTCCTCAACCCAGCGCCATGCCCTAGAGACCCCTGCCCAGACAGATGACGGCCACAGCCAAACTCGCGCCCACAAAGGAAACAGCCTCTCGTGAGGCGAGAGCCTCACTTCCTCCCTGCCCCACAGACCTTTCCTCGCCTGAAACCACCGTCCCCTTTTGCACAAAACTCAGGGTTTTTTTTTTTTTTTTTTACATCTGAGGCCCATCTGCAGAGGCCAGAGTGGGACACCTGTATGACAGGTGACTCGGCCCCTTTAAGCCTTGGCATTACCGGGGGTAAATGGGGAGGGTAGTAATGTGTTGTGGGTGGAGAGCCCCATAAAGCTTGTGGGTCTAAAGAGCCAGGGTTAGAACCCACCCCCGCCCTGCCCCCAGGACCCGGTTGCTATTTCAGGGGTAACCACAGTAGCAGTTCCTCACCTTTGCCCAGCATTGTTCAGCCTACGAGTCCTTGACTTTCAATACCAGGGGCAGGGTTATCACCCCCTTTTCCAGATCAGGAAACTGAGGCCCAGAGAGGGAAGGTGCCAAAGTCATGGAACCCGAGTCCTTGGGCAGCCTGGCCCTCCTGACTCATAGGGGAGGTGTCGAGGACACTCTGCCCCACCCAAGGAGACGTGAGGTCGACAGCACCCGGAAGTCTGTCACCTGCAGAGTGGAGTCCTGGGGAAAGCCGAGCCAGGCACAGCTAAGCCAGGAAGGCAGCCCGGAGGAGGAGCTGGGATCTGGGCGGGCTGCCCCTCCCCTCCCAGATCCCTCTCTTCTTGAGCTTCCTGTGTTGGGAGCTTTCAGCTCACCTGGTCGGGGCTGGTGTTTGTTGGGTGAGGCCCGCTCCCGATCCTTTGGGGTGGAGTGAGCAGGAGGCGCCCCGAAAGTCCTCCCCAGGGTCTTCTGCGTTTCTGTTTCTGCGTCTGTGAAATGTGGCAGCAACGGCCCTGTCTTACAGGATCATGGCGGGGCCTGATGAGTCAACGCAGGTAAAGGGCTGCGGCACGGAGGACCGTTTTTATTGTTATTGTCAACAAGGCTCTCTTGCTTCTCGCACATCCATTTCACAGATGAGGAAACGGAGGCCGGGGGTTAGTTCCCAGCTGGGAAGGCTGGAGAAGGCTTCCTGGGAGAACTGGCGCCGTCAGAGTGGCTTGGCAGGCGGCTGACCTTGGGCTTGGCGGCTCAGTTGGTGCGCCAGCTCCCAGGGAGCCTGTCTCTGACCTTGAGAAATGTCCCCTCAGCCAAGCGGTCTCCTAACAGGAAGAACCCTCCTGCCAGGCTCACTTCCTGGGGTGGCTGCTTAGATGAGCAGAGAGGATGAAAGTGGGGTACCCTGGCAAACGCCTAAAGCCTCGGGGATCACCATGGCCCTTCACTCACTCACTCGTTCATTTGTTCATTCATTCATTCATTCATTCACCAAGGGCCTGAGCTCTCCAGGATAGCACAGGCAGAGATGGCCCCCGTCCTCAGGGGTAGACAAAAGCAGCAAACAAAAACCCAGAAGGAAAATAAAGCCACAGCTGGCCGTGGGACCCCTGGGCAGGGGGCTGTTCAGAGCGGTTCTCTTGGAGAAGGTGACCCTTCTGCAGAGACCTGACGGAAAGGGGGGACCCAGCCAGGCCGCTCCCTGGGGAAGAGCCTCTAGGGGAAGTGACAACGAGGGCAGCGTCCTGTGGGGAGCCAGCGTGGCCTGACTGCCTCCTCCAACCCGGGCTGTCTGACTTCTGCCCTCAACTGCTGGCACCACCACGGCCGTACGTGGCAAACCTGCCTGCACACCTCCGCCCTGGTCTCCACACGTGACAGGAGGTGATCGGCTTCAGCCAGCCAGTACTGACTGGACACCTCCTGGGCGCCAGGGATTAATATTCCAGGACAGACGTGGGCCCTGCCCTCAGGGAGCCTCCAGTCCACAGGGAGACGGGCAGTACACAGTACACATAAGGGACAGGTTGTGGACACCCAAGGGTGGGCGGACTTGGCACCAGGCAAGAAGAAGAGAGACGTGGGAACAGTAGGCCCCGTTTTACAATGTGGCCATTCCAGCCAGGTGTCTGAGAGGGAAGGAGTGTGTGTGTGTGCGCGCGCTGCACCACAATTATGAACCATCCCGTGATCAGAGAGGCTCAGGACCTACGTTGGCACAGAAGCAAGAAAGCGTGTGGCTGCGTTTTTGCAGAAGGAACATGGACTTGGAATTTAAGGAGCCGGGGCGGGCGGAGTCCCGGCTCGGTCACTGATGCAGTGAGGAGGGGTAGGTTACCTCACTTCCCTGAAACTCGGCTTCTTTCTGTATCCGTGGGAATGTTCCTGAGTTCCCTGACTAGCTCCCCAGATGGTTGCTGTCAGGGTGTCTTAATCATTTACAGACAGAAGCACCCTGAAAAGTACATAAGGTATTGGGGCGGGGAGGATGGTATTAACATGGAAGTAGAGAGAAGGCAAAAGGAAATAATGGGGACAGTCAGTCCGAATGCTTGAAAATAAAACGCCAGGAAGAAGACGGGGAGAAAACGAGGGAAAAGCATTCCAGGTATGGGGAACAGCAAGTGCGGAGGCTCCGAGGCGGGTTTCAGAGGAGGCCAGCTTGGCTGGGCCTCAGTGAGTGCGGGGTGTGGTGGAGGGAGATGAGGTCATGTGGACCACAGGAGATGTTGGGGTTTTATTAAAGGACAAGAGGGAGCCCCTGAAGGGGTTTCCGTTGGGAGAAGGCAGGTCTTTGTGTTTTAAGACCCACTAGCTGCTGCGTGGAGAAGGGGATTCACTGAGGGGCAGCGGGGAGCAGGGGGAGGTGGCCTGGATGAGGACGGTGCCGAGCTGTGCAATAGAACGTTCTGTGGTGATGGAAATGTTCTGTACCTAGGCTGTCTGTTACAGAAGCCACTGGCCCCGAGCGGCAATTAATCACTTGAAATGTAGCTAGTGTAATGGAGAACCTGCATTTTTAATGTTAATTTAAATAGCCACCTGGGGCCAGAGGCCACCCTATTGGACAGCAGAAAGACAGGCACAGGTCAGGAGTGGGGGCAGTTTGGGACAGGAAAGGGCAGGCGTGGGCTGGAAGCACGCTGGGCCAGTTCTCATCGTCTTCTGCAGACTTACCCAGCTTCGTGGCCGGGAGCATAGGGGCCCTGCCTACCCTCGCCCCTTTTCTAGCATGGGGGATTTCGGCCGAGTGACAGCACCGACAGTCCTCCTGGTCCAGCAGCCGTCATAACTGCGGCAGCCATTCCCTGCACAGTGGAGCGCGTCGGTGGGGAGAGGGTGGCTGTGCCCTGTCATCAGCAGGAGGCCAACAGCAGGACGTGGCCTGTGCTCAGTGGAGAGGCCTTTGGCAGGGAGGGAGCTGGGGTCACCCGCCGGCTGGAAGGAGGGAGGTGGGGGGATTCCCTGGCTTGGCCTCCCTGTCCTGGTCCATGGAAGTCACCTTGCCTTTCCGCAGAGGTGGCTGGTGGAGGGGCTGCCCCTGAGTCTGAAAGACGCTCAGTCCTCACTGGCAGTTTTTCCAAATGCCGGGTGTAACAGCACCGTGCAGGACGTACAGGCAGACGTACAGAAAGTACTGGAGGACATTTGGTAAAAGGGAGGATGGCGGTGGATCGGCTGGAGCACAGCTTCGCCGCTGCCGCTTTCCCGTTTGGTAGACGCGCCGTGGTGGTGAGACGCGTCCCGTTCCTCGAGTGCCCTCAGCAAGTCCGCAGGGACCGAACTGCTCCGGGCCGCAGGCGCCCAGTGCGCGCACCTGCCCCTCGCGTGGGTCAGCTGTTTCCATTAGATAACGAAGAGGGGCCAGACGTGAGCAGTGCATCTGAGTAAGGGCCTTCTTGAGTTGTTTTTTTGTTGTTGTTGTTTTTTGCAATTTTTCTGTACGTTTTAAATATAAATTAAAAAAAGAAAAACCAAACCCGCCCAACTGGCATGGTTGACCAGGAGGTCACCGTGGTTGGGGGACATGCCCAGGTTGCCGGCTCGATCCCCAGTGGGGGGTATGCAGGAGGCAGCCCATCATTGACTCTCATCATTGATGTTCTCTCTCCCTCTCCCTTCCTCTATTAAATAAATAAAAATATAAAACAAAAAACCCACCGCTGCTCCAGCCCAGCCTTGGGGTGAGTCTGATGTGCCCGGCAAAGGGGGTGGAGCGGGGGGAGGAGGTGTCCAGGTGAGAAACTTGCTGTTATCTCCCGCCGTCCCCCACTCTTCCTCGCAGTGGCCAGAAAGGCTGGATGAATTTCACCTGAAGCCACGCACCTCCGGGCTTGGGGGGGCACCCTCCTCTAACTTTATTTTTGGGGAGGGTGATGTGACTTCAGCCTGAGCACACGGCAGGGGGGTAAGGGGATTGGGGGGTGGGGTGACTGTCTCCGGAGTAATTTGCTCACAACTTTTCAGCACGAACCTCGATCAGGTCCAGCTCTGAGCACTGCTGGGCTCTCCCTCATGTCACCTGCTGCCGTCCAGGACAGCGGGCGGCCACCTGTTCACAGAACAAAGCTGAAGCCCAAGCAGGTGTCACTTGTCTGGCAGACCCCCCAGACCCCTGGCCCTTCTGAGCCCAGACCAGGGACTCGGGTGGACAAGGAGGGGGAGCCTCCCTGACCCCCACCTGCTCTCCGGTTGGTTTCAGGGCAGGAAGACTACGACCGGCTGCGGCCCCTATCCTACCAGAACACCCACCTGGTGCTCATCTGCTATGACGTCATGAACCCCACCAGCTATGACAACGTCCTCATCAAGGTGAGGACTGTCCCCGGGGTGGGGGGCCTCGGATTTAGCCCCAGCCCCAGCCCTGATGCCCAGCCTCTCCCACAGTGGTTCCCTGAGGTCACGCATTTCTGCCGAGGGACCCCCATGGTGCTCATTGGCTGCAAGACGGACCTGAGGAAGGACAAGGAGCAGCTGCGGAAGCTGCGGGCGGCTCAGCTGGAACCCATCACCTACATGCAGGTGAGCTCGGGCCCTCCCTCCCTCCCCCACCAGACCAGGTCCCCGGCACAGCTGTGGCTAAAAGGACGCCCTGGGCCGAAACCGGTTTGGCTCAGTGGATGGAGCGTCGGCCTGTGGACTGGAAGGTCCCGGGTTCGATTCTGGTCGGGGGCACGCATCTTGGTTGCGGGCCCATTCCCCATTGGGGGTTGTGCAGGAGGCGGCTGATCGATGTCTCTCTCTCATCGATGTTTTTGACTCTCTGTCCCTTTCCCTTCCTCCCTGTAAAAATAAATAAAATTATTTTTTAAAAAAAAGACGCCCAGGCCTTTGGCCTCTGCAGCGGGGTGCCTCGGTAGCCTTTTGCACACTGGAAGCAAAAAGGATTCTAAAAATAATAGCTGTCAAATACTGATAGCCCACATGCCTGAGCAGGTACTGTTAGTGCTCCCCATTTTATGGGGGAGATCAATTGAGACCCAGAGACGTTCAGTAGCTTGCCCTTCGCCATCATCCTGTCCTGTCTACTGAGGGGACCCCAGGGGCGGGCCCTTGTTCAAAAGCCGCCTCCCCCTAACTCGTGAGAGTCCCATGGCTTCCTGAGGCATGGAGGATAAAGGGAACATGAAGCAAATCTATTAAGGTTTAGTCAAAGGGAATAAGCATGGCTGAAAGTAAATTTGTTTTAGAAATTGGTATTTTTTATTCTGATGACAAGCTCCGTTGCCTAAATGGTACTTTCCAAAGGGGAGAGATCTAGGGAGGAAGCCCGCCTCTCCTCACAGGCCTGGCAGACCCAGCAGACGAGCCCGTTCTCAGGATTCACCCCCAGTTTCTGCCTGAGTTGGGAAGGAGGGTGGGAAGGAGCAAGAGGGGCCCCATACCAAGGCCCCCCAGCCCCTAAGGCCAGCCCCAAGCCCCCCAGGAGGCGCCCCAGGCTCCGGGCCCCACATCCAATGCTATTCCTCTCCCCCCCAAGGGTCTGAACACCTGCCAGCAAATGCAAGCGGCTCTCTACCTAGAATGTTCCGCCAAGTTTCGGGAGAACGTGGAGGACGTCTTCCGAGAGGCCGCCAAGGTGGCCCTCAGCGCCCTGAAGAAAGGGCAGCGGAAGAAACAACGCAGGCGGTGCCTGCTGCTCTGACCCCCCGGGGGGCCCTCGGCCCTCGGAACAGGACTGACAGGGCCCAGCCCTGTCTACTCCCCGGGATCCTACCCACCCCAGCTCACGACGGGCACTTGGAGTTGTGTCCAGAGCCTGTGGCAAGACTCTTTGGATGCTTAGAACTTTGTCCTTTCCCCGATGGGACTCTGACCAGGAACTCTGGAGCTGTGGCCTGCGTGGTGGTGGTGGTGGGCAAGGGTGCTGGAACTGGCATTTGTCCCAGGACTCTGGCATGCCCTCTCTCTCCAGCCACGTGTCCCCCTTCAAACACCCAACAGGTCCTCAAAGCCTGTGCTTGAAACAACCGACTACACTGGTCTGTGGGCAGCTGTGGATCTGGCAGCGCCCGCAGCCCTGGGCTGGGGAGATAGGCAGGGATGCATCCTCCTGCCTCGCTTCCTTCCCCCGGAGCGCCGGGCCAGGATGGGACCAGGCCTATCAGGAGAACGCAGCCCCGGACACGGACACGGGAATTGCATCGCCCCCACCCACCCTACAGAGGACTTCAGCAGCAGCCTTTGGCCCGGCCGACATCTTCCCAGATGTGGGTGCACATGACCAGGGGAGAAGAGACTCAGCAGAGCAAACACCGGGGATCACCCATCCGACCCCTGCTCGGGGTCTCCTCACCTACAACCCCCGACTGCCGGAAACTCGAGATGAAGTGACAGCAGCTCCTGATCCTGGGCAGGCCAGTCCTGAGACTGTGTCCCTGTCTGCAGAAGGACAGCCCGGCCCTCACAGCCACCGCTGCTGCCGGGATGTGTTCCAGAGCCGGGACCACCCTGGCCTCCTTCAAGATCGGACTTGACTGACCAACCCCCCAGCTGTAGATTCACAGAACTTCCTTCTGGAAGGTCTGGGTTCAGGGATCCAGGAATTTTTTTAAAAGTGCCCCAGGGGATTCCAGTACCCCAGAGACGGACAGCTGCTTGGTCCTGAGCTCACTCTGGAGTGAGCGCTATTGAAGGTGAGGTGATGGCTTCAGGTGGCTCCTGCTCCCCAGGTATCATCTGCCTCCGTACCCTGTGCCCAGTGCTGTGGCCATCAAGCCTAAGCTTCTCTGAAAGAAAAGGTCTTTCTTCCCTAAAGGACCTCTAAGCCCACTCACCCACCTCGGCTCCCTGAGGCCCCGCCCTGGGGACTCACCAGAGCGTTCAGACCAAGGACCTCTGGTTCCAGCAGAGTCCAGGTCCTTGTAGACAAATGAGGGTCTAGAACAGAGGTCAGCAAACTATGGCCCGTGAGCCAAATCCGACCGCTGTATGTTTTTGTAAATAAAGTTTTATTGAAACACAGGCATGCCCATTCATTTATGCATGGGCTGCTTTCGCCCCACAACTGCAGGCTAAAGTCGCTGTGACAGAGACTGTCTGGCCCTTCACAGGAAAAGGTTGCCGATGGGAGTCTAGGGCAAACCCAAGTTCTTAAAGGGCCAGACAGGAGGCGTGGAGAGTGGAGGAGGGCAGGGATAAGAGGGAGTGGCGGGTCTGCAGCAAACTAGAAAGCAAGCACCACTCCCGGCAGGCAGCCCGCCCAGGTGAGCGCTGTCCTGTGGGAATGCTGCCAGGTCTTTCCATTCATTTAGGGAAAGTCAAGATCTGGATTTTTATGTGGACTCTTACTGGGGTGGATTCCATTTTTTTTAAATGTAATTAATTTTAAAAAGTTTAAACCCTTCTGAGGGCCACAGCATGGCTGTGGACACCAGCTATGACTTCTGGTCGAAGAGGATTGGTAGGGCAGTCGGTAAGGGCAGATGAGGCTCGCGTGTGGGAAAAGGGGCAGAAAATTCAACCGAACCCATTGGCTTCTTCACCCTCCCCACCAATACAGAATCTACAGCAGCCTTGCCCTGTGTGACCTGAAAGTGAGGTTGCTCAGACACTCCTCCCCTCCCCACTCCAATTTCTAGAACCTCTGAATAAGGGAGGCAGATGGAGGGTTGGGTGACATTAGTGCTGGCTGAAGTCCCAGCCAGCGCTGAGGGTCTGGGTCTCACTCTGAGTTCCCACTGCAAGAATTTGGGAAGGCTGGCTGAGGGCTGAGGGTCAGGAAGTGGTAAGTAACGCCCTCAAACCACCTAAAGGGTGCAGAGGCTGGGGCGCCCTCTGGTGGTGACTCAGAAACCCTTCTTGCCTTGGGCCCAGCAGGCCGGGCCACTTGCCCCAGGTGACCAGCAGTCAGGGGACTCAGGAAGCACAAAGAGCACAAGGCACAACAGCGGTTCTCTGAGAACTTAAATACCCGCCCCACCGAGAAACGGAGGCGGGGGGAGGTGGAGCCAGCAGCAGAAGCATGTGCCTGGGGAGGGAGACCCCACAGGACTCCCAGGGCCTGCCTTCCGTCCCCGCCTGGGACTCCATGTAACAGGTCACACATCCAACCTCAGGAGACATGTCCACCCCCCACCCCGAGGGCTTCAAGTGCCAGGACTGGGGATAGGGGGCTCCCTGAGGCTTTGCCTCTCCCAGAAGACTTACCCAGTCCGGTCAAGAGCAGCAGGGGCCAAGATTCTAGGGAGGGGGGAGGGCGTGGCATTAAATATGTCATAAATAGTGAGGGGCGGCTAATACTGCTCGAACAGGCTGGGGTCACATTCCTCTTGTCCAGTCGGGGACTCGGGCCTTGGCCCTGCTCCCGGGGAGGCCACTGGCCCCTGAGGTCACTGTGCCAGTGACCACTGGCACTGCTGAGGAGAAACCGGCAATGAGGGAGCCGACGGAGACGCCCGCCGTCTCAAAGTCCCAGCTGGGGGCGCGGCCCGTGGCTCACGGCGTCTTGGCCTTGCTCCTGTTCTTCTGGAGTTTGGTGTGCACCACTTTGAGGGTGGTCAGGAAGTTGCCCAGGAAGAGGACCAGGAACGTGATTGCCAACACGAACACCTGGCGGGACAGAGTTGGGAGGGGAAGGAGGAACAGCTGTGCCAGCTCTCCCTGCTGGAGCGCCCCC
>JAAGEH010000417.1:14326298-14378481 GCA_011751065.1 Lasiurus cinereus | reverse complement strand
ACACACCCATACCTGCCATTCTCTGCATTCCTCGTGGCTGGAAAGCTTGAAGAGCGTGATTGCATTGTAGAGCTGCCAGAACTGTTGGGGGGTGGGGCAGGGGGGAGGGGCCATGGCTCAGTCCCGGTTCCCCTGGATACCACATCGGAAACCCCTGGGTGAGGCACCAGGACCCCAGCTTCTGGTAGCCACTGCCTTGAGACACTGAAACCCCCCCAAATGAAACCGGGGTACCCTAAGCCAGAGTAGCCTGAGGGCTAGTTCTGGCCCCTGCCTTTGGGCTCCCTGGACCCAGGGCCTGCCACAGCCTGGAACCCATGAGCCCAGCCCATGGATGGCTGGTGAGTGGGGGAATGAGGGAGAGGCTACAGACATTGTGTTCCTGGAGGTCACCCCAGAGTAGCGGACACCCACAAACTCCAGGGTACTCACATGGCCAAAGAACAGGAAAGGCAAGAGAAAGGTGAGGCCCCGCCACATCCAGGACTGGAATCCCTCTGTGGAGGAGGAGGAGGACAAAGGCCTGTGTGAGGGACCCCACCATGCGCCCACTGCTTGGCCGTGCTTGTCACCCCGAGATTAGCTGGGCACAGACATACACAGCGCAGGGGAACTGCCCTCGGCTCTTGGTGCGGGAGTGCTCACAATGAAAATCACCCAGAGAACGTGCAGAACGCCTACCACCAGGCCTGACACCTCAGCCTCAAGTCACCAAAGACAAGTTGGCTTGACAACACTTATGGAACGCTGATGTGCCAGGGACTTTTAAATGCACCATTTCAATCGATCTTGACAAAGCAAGGCCTACTTTGTGGAGCAATTCAATAGAAACGACCAGCTTAAAAAATAAGAGTTTTATTAAAAATTGTTTCTCCTGAGAGCTTAGATGAAAGGTCTTCAAGCTTTTCTGATTGGGCACCCAACCCTATGAGATAACAGGTTACACACACAATCTGGCTGGTGTGGCTCAGTGGTTGAGTGCTGACCTATGAACCAGGTGGTCACAGTTCAATTCCTGGTCAGGGCACATCCTGAGGGCTCAATCCCCAATAGGGGGCATGCAGGAGGCAGCTGATCAATGATTCTCATTATTGATGTTTGTATGCTTCTCTCTCTTTCCCTTCATCAATAAAAATATCTTTAAATAAACAAAAATATATTTTTAAAAGTTACACACATATTCCCAATGTGTATATATGTATATGTTTATATATATTTATATGTAGACATATTACACATTAGTTATGTATGTACAACAGCACTAGGCTAACATATATATATGTAAAAATATATTTTTAATTATAAATCAGATAAAAAAATAGACATTTTAAAAAAATGAGAGAGCCGAAACCGGTTTGGCTCAGTGGATAGAGCGTCTGCCTGCGGACTTGGGGGTCGCAGGTTCGATTCCGGTCAAAGGCATGTATCCTGGTTGCAGGAACATCCCTAGTGGGGGCCGTGCAGGAGGCAGCTGATCAATGTCTCTCTCTCATCGATGTTTCTGACTATCTTCTCCCTTCCTCTCTGTAAAAAATCAATAAAATATATTTTTAAAAAATAAAATAAAAGGATAAGAGAGAAGCCACACTGAGGGCACACAGCGGTCTCACACTTCACTAAAACAGAATCCACAGTGAATTATGAAAAGCAACTGGGGTAGAGGCCAGCAGCCCTGGCTTTATGTGTGGGAGGTTTGTTAGGTCCTTACTGGCACATGCTCCATTGGAGGAGACTAGGGGTCAGATCCGGGAGAGCAGGCAGGGGCCAGTACTTGTCCCCCCACCCCCCAGACCGGCTACGCACCTACAGTGAGGTCCAAATGATTCCTTTCCCCCAGAGCCCGCAGCCGGTAGAGGCAGCCGCTCTGGTAATAATATTGCAGGAACTGGACACAGCCTGCAGGGGGAGCACAGCATGCAGAGGACTGAGTGACACTTCCACCGCAAATGGGTGGGTCTCCACTGCCCAGAGGACACAAACCTCTCCCACCCACACCCCTCCCCTCTCTCAAATAGAAACTTCTAGAGCTTTCCTAGGCATGCATTAGGCATTCAAGAGAGGCTTGCACCGGGCTGGGAGCTGTGTGCAATGCCAGGTCAGCAAGAGGCAGTTCCATACAATGGGATACTTGTACTGAGCGGTAATTGTTTCCCAGGTTATATGCAAAGCTGTATGCACAGAGGGAGCCTGTGTTTGTGGATATACATAATGCAGCATCTATACATATACGTTATTTGTGAGTAAAAATGGTAGAAAGGATATAGATCTATTACCAGTGATCACCCCTAAGGTGAGGGACTGTACATAATTTTCATTCTCAGCTTTAGATATTTTTATTTGTTCATAAGCAGGGTTTTATTTAAAAACTAAGTTGTATTTTCCTGAGTTAGCAATATGCACACGGCATAAAATTCCAAGGGAACAAACAGGTCTGCGGTGAAAAGTAAAACTCGTTCCCCCTGTCGGCAACCATCCAGGAATGCCTGGCCACTGGGAGGGTGCATTGTGTAAAAATCCAGGGGTTTTGTGTGTGTTTTTAAAATATATTTTATTGATTTTTTACAGAGAGGAAGGGAGAGGGATAGAGAGTTAGAAACATCGATGAGAAAGAGACATCGATCAGCTGCTTCATGCACGCCCCCTAACGGGGATGTGCCCGCAACCAAGGTACGTGCCCTTGACCGGAATCGAACCTGGGACCTTTCAGTCCGCAGGCCGACACTCTATCCATTGAGCCAAACCGGTTTCGGCCAGGGCTGTTTTTAAATGAGGAAAAAACCCCACATATTTCCATTTTAAGGAAAACAAAGTTAGTGCCCCAGCACCAGTGGGTTCTCAGAGGCAGTGACCGGGCTCCAAGGGGGCAATGGGGGAGATCATCCCTAGAGGCTGGGGGTGGAGGGGTAGAACGGAGTTGACCTGGGGCAGGCAGTTCTTTGGATTTCCAGGGACCTCCCCCAGTGCCTTCTCCCTTCCAGGAAAGACACACCCCTCCCAGGGATGGGGCCTCCACAGGGAACCGTGACCCTCCCCTGAAGGCAGGCAAGAGACACTCACTCTGAAATATGGAAAACGCTAAAAACTGACTGCGGAACTTCTGATAGATTAGTCCATTAGGCCTGCAGAGAGGTGGGGAGAAGGTGAGGGGTACTGGGAAAGCAACTTCCCTCCCGCCCATCCTGTTCCCGCTGGGAGGGAAGAAAGGTTTTCCATTTAAACCCAAACCCCAATGTCTACTCCTCTTGACCACCCAGGTGCCTGGGGAGCGAGTGTGGTTTTGAAGCCTAAGTTCCCACAGGTCTCCCTCCCTCTGGGCCTCACTGCTCGGTGCCACAGCCTTGTCCTTGTGCTGCTGCCCAGCCCTGCTCCTGTCCCCTCCGCCCCAGCCCTGCTCCTGTCCCCTCCGTCCCAGCCCTGCT
This sequence comes from Lasiurus cinereus, assembly GCA_011751065.1. Taxonomy (NCBI): domain Eukaryota; kingdom Metazoa; phylum Chordata; class Mammalia; order Chiroptera; family Vespertilionidae; genus Lasiurus; species Lasiurus cinereus. Next base: position 14,375,062 of record JAAGEH010000417.1, on the reverse strand, counting down.
CCTGTCCCCTCTGCCCCAGCCCTGCTCCTGTCCCCTCTGCCCCAGCCCGGCTCCTGTCCCCTCCGCCCCTGTCCTGCTCCTGTCCCCTCCGCCCCAGCCCTCTCCTGTCCCCTCTGCCCCAGCCCTGCTCCTGTCCCCTGTCCCAGCCCAGCTCCTGTCCCCTCTGTCCCAGCCCTGCTCCTGTCCCCTCCGCCCCAGCCCTGCTCCTGTCCCCTCCGCCCCAGCCCGGCTCCTGTCCCCTCCGCCCCAGCCCGGCTCCTGTCCCCTCCGCCCCAGCCCGGCTCCTGTCCCCTCTGTCCCAGCCTTGCTCCTGAGTCCCCTGTCCCAGCCCGGCTCCTGTCCCCTGTCCCAGCCCTGCTCCTGTCCCCTCCGCCCCAACCCGGCTCCTGTCCCCTGTCCCAGCCCTGCTCCTGTCCCCTCTGTCCCAGCCTTGCTCCTGTCCCCTGTCCCAGCTGGCAGGCAGAGGGGACGTTCCCAGGAAAACTCCCGAGGGCTCTGCTGTAAGCTCACACTCTCCTTGGCCCCAAAGTCAGCAGAGGCCAAGGCCCTGGAAAGCCATCTGGCCCCTCACCCACCACTCGTCCCCACTCACAGCCCCTCGGGGAGCGCCAGCAGAGGCGTGGGGGGCGGGGCAGGAGACACTCACCAGGTCAGCATCACTCCAGACAGGAAGGTGGACACGTAGTGGTGCGACACCCACCAGCCTTTAATTCTCGGAGAGAACAAGAGAACGGGAAGCTCAGGCAGGGAGAGTAACGCAGGCATCTCCCAGCTTCCCAGCCTGTGTGTGTGTGTGTGTGTGTGTGTGTGTGTGTGTGTGTGTGTGTAGGGGTTGGGGGCTGTGCTTTGTCCGTTTGTCCTCTTCCCTGCCCTACAAAGACGCACAACCGCACCAAGCCACGCATCGATGAGCCAGGAGACCCACAGAGGCTTCCAGGTACTGCGAGTGCAGCCCTCCCCTCTGCACAGCTACAGACCACCTCCCCGTCCTCTCCTCCAACCACTGCTACCTCAGCACCTGATATGGACTCAGCTGTGTGGACCCAGAACTCACAGGTTGATGCCCTAGGCCCCAAGGTGACCACATTTGGAGGTGGAGCCTCTCAAGAGGTCACTAAGGCTGAATGAGGTCATAAGGATGGGCCCCCATCCAACAGCACCGATGTCCTTAGAAGAGGAGACGCACAAGGAGTGTGCGTGTCACAGAGCAGAGGCCACGTGAGGTCTAGGGACCGTCTGCCAGCCAAGGACAGGCCTCAGGAGAAACCAAGCCGGCTGGCCCCGGGTCTTGATCGGAGCTTCCAGGATTGTGAGAAAATGAGTTTCTGCTGTTTGAGCTGCCGGGTCTGTGTGTTTTGTCATGGACGCCGAGCTGACTGATGGGGAGGGCCTTTTATACCTTCTCTCTGCTCCCTGGCCTGGGCCTACAGGCCTCCTGGTCCAAATTCAAGTTCTGTCTGTCACCTCCTCCAAGACCTTCCCCGACCTACTTATCGAAGTCAGCCAGACAGCCCCCTCTGGGTCACACCGTCCTGCTGCCTCTTCCTCGGGGTGCTCACCGCTGTCTGAAATTATTATTGTTTTCTCCTTTGTTTCCCGAACCTTCTTCCCCACTTAGATGGCAACTGCAGAAGCGCAAGGATCCTGTCTGTCTGGTTCATTGGTGCAGCTGCTCAGAGCAGGTGCTCAGCAAGGTTGCTGAGTCAACCGCACACACACACTTTGACACAGAGCTGCAGCTACCAACAGCACTTGCAGCCTCTCACACCACCCCAGCTGCAGCTGCCTCCTGGGAGCCCACGCCCTGGGCGAATCTGCTCCTCGTCCACTGCAGGCCTCAGCCAGCCCTGGACTTCACCCCATCCAGTCCAGAAGCTGTGGGGACCCTGTTGTCAGAACCCAGTGTCTCTCCCCCCAGCTCAGGGTTCTCACTCCACAGCCAGAGAGGGATCCTGGCTACCACTCCCTCCTCAGTGTCTGGGGGCAGCGTAGGAGGAATGCTGGGCCTAACACCTTTGCCCTTCAAAGTCCCCGAGATAGTCTTGGATCTTTGCTGGCCCTTCCTGGCCCCTCTGGGAGCTCAGAAACAGAACACGGTGGCAGGGATGTGCTTTGCCAAACAACCTAGGATCAACTAGACTCCTTCCTCGCAAGAATGGGGCTGTAGCCGAGACCGGTTTGGCTCAGTGGATAGAGCGTCGGCCTGCGGACTGAAAGGTCCTGGGTTCGATTCCGGTCAGGGGCATGTACCTTGCTTGCGGGCACATCTCCAGTATGGGGTGTGCAGGAGGCGGCTGATCGATGTCTCTCTCTCATCGATGTTTCTGACTTTCTATCCCTCTCCCTTCCTCTCTGTGAAAAATCAATAAAATATATTTTTTAAAAATCAGTAAAATATATTTTAAAAAAAAAGAATGGGGCTGTAAGTGATTGGGACACCAGAGGCATCCATAGTAGGTATCAAGCCATTTCTCTCTCTCTCTCTCTCTCTCTCTCTCTCTCTCTCTCACACACACACACACACACACACACACACACACACACTGGGATGGGGGCCAAGTGAGAAGTTGGGGTTCAGGGCACCACTGTTCACGCGGAGGAGGAGCAGCAGGAGGATCTGCTGGCTTGGGGGATGAGCTGCTGGATTAGACGTTCTTTTAAACTAAATCATCCTGCAACTGGCTTTCTCATCTGGATTCCCAGGCTGGTACCTACAGATCTGTCACTGACTTCTTAAATGCCACATGGATTTCAGGATGAGGCTCTGCCATAGTCCATGTGATTGTTCCTCAACAGCCACTACCATCCTCGATGCTGCCAACACCCCCCCATGGAAGTCCCCTGGTGTGATGACATTGTTTCTCCAAGAAGCGGGATGACTGGCTCAGAAGTTGCCCCCCCAAATCTCAATCCCAATTTATACTCCCATCAGCAGTAGGGGAGACTATTTGGTTCCCCAAACCCTCACCAATGCCTGAAACCAAATTTTAAAATTTCTGCCCAACTTATTAGGTAAAAATTGGGATGCCATTGATATTTCTATTTGCATTGTCCTAAAAGGGGTTTGAGTGGCCTTAAAACCGCCCGACCAGAATACTGACATCATAAGAGCAGGGACTGGGTCTTCTGTCGGAAGCTGGTCATTGTTTTAATAATAGAGAGCTGTGAACAGGAAATTCAGAGGGCTGGTCAACCTTAATTGCTCTAAAGGGTTAGAGCTAATTACTAGATATTGGTAGTTGAAGCAGCCCCTACCTATTAGTCCTAAATTCACTGGTTGGCTTTTATTGGAGTTTCCTGCCTACGGGAGATGGGTGTATTCTATAATTTTAATCTTAATAAAAGGGATGGGGAAGCCAGGGCGAGTAGCAGCCCTCCCACTAGAGCTGGACTACCTACCACCTGGCCCCCATTTCCCAAATTAATGTTTTTCTAAGTCTTTTTTTTTTTCATTTGTGTGCGAACTTCTCCAGAACCCGAACCCTGAATCGGAACCCTGAATCACGCGGGACATGAAAGGGGTTCCCCCAGTCTTCCTTTTCCCTTCTTCTCTTTGCAGCCCCATAATAGTTCTGGGTATAAATCAGGTGTTCAGACAATGGCCTGTGGGTCCCTCAAAGGTTATGGTGAAGGACAAGGCTTTTTCCTTTATTCCTAACATGAACAGCACTAGGAAAACCGTAGGAACTAATAAATGTTGAAATGCATGAAGTGAGGCCCAGGAGGTGCAGCTGGGGAAAGCCACACCTGGTCTGGATGCCACCAGCAGAGCGGGATCAGGAGATGGCTGCAGGTGCCCCGGGAGTTCATGGAACAAGACGGGACGGCCATTCACTTCTCAGTCCTGCCTCTCCCTCTTCATGGCCCTGGGCTGGCCTGTCAGAGTCTAGGAGGCCCTGGCACTGGTTTTCTGATAGAAAAGGCAGGTGGCCACATCCTCTGACTCTTAGCTTGAGGAGCACCCAGGAAACCTCTCTGGAACCTTCCCAGCTCTCTGCCAAGCCACACACAGGTCCCTGGGTCCTGGCAAATCCCATACTCCTTTGTCCTACTCCCCACACTCTCCGGAGAAATGCCCTCTCTCCACCTGGGAGTGGCCTGCGCAGACACCGGCTCTGGGCAAGAAGCTAGTTGAGCAGCAGCTTTTTCACAGCTTGCTGTGCCCAGAGCCAGCGCTGACAGCTGCCACTCAATGGCACTGGGAGAGGCTAGAAGTCGCTTCTTCCCCGGCCCCAGTGTCCATTTGCACACCCCAGGGCTCTGGGCAGGTTCTGTGCACATGTGTATTTATGTAGCACTTTTATTGAGATACCGTTCAGACCCATACAATTCACGCATTTAAAATACAGATTCACAGAATAGTGCCACTGTCACCACAATCAGTTTTAGGACATGCTTGTTACCCCAGAAAGAAACTTGCACCCAGTAGCGGTCACTCTCCGAGCCTGTTTTGGACAGAAAGGATGCTTGCAGGGCTGGTGGGCTTTTTCACGAGCAGACAGTAGATGCTCCAGGAAGCATGGAGCATTTCTGCCGGAACATAGGGACTTCAAGTCCTGGTATCTGCGGACTGTGCCCAGGAAGACCACAGCCCCCTACAGGACACCTTGGCCACATCTCTGTGTGTGTAGAGGATACTGCATCAGCCACTATTCATCTGCAGGCCGTTTCTGTGATCTGGGTAGTTGGTGGCATGGCTTCTACATTGAGGACCCCTCCTTTGCCAGTACCATTATGCCTTAAAAGCTTGTTAGAGCCAGCTGCCCAAGGGCTGGCTGGCCAGAAAAATGAATATGATCCCTGATTCATGATGTGATCTGGCCCAGAACTAATTGCAGGAAACATCTGCTGTTTTGCCTGTCTGTCAATCACCCCCATTCCGGGTCCAGGCTTCAGCTTTCTTTCAAAGAACCAACTCACCACCACTTCCAGTCTGGATGCTTGGGTGCAGCTAAGTACTAATATAACTGGGCACATGACCAGCCAGCCAATCAAGGCTCTGCATCCCCCCCAGCCACAATGATTGGCTCAGGGATGAGCATGTGACCTGAGCCTAGCCTATCAGAAGTCTGTCTCAAGATTATAGCTAGATCTGGGAAGGAAAGGAACTCTCGGGTTACTGATCCAATAGGATGCTGATCCAACTGCTGGGAACCAGTGCAGGGGACAACAGAATAAGATGAAGGAGGAGGGAACCCTTTTTATCTCCTTGAACTATTTATATGCTCTCATGTTTACTCCTATCAGGTGGTTTTCAATCATTTGTAAATCTGCAAGGGAAGCTGACTTGCTTATGGCACTAAGCTAATGAGTTACTTCTCACACGGGAGGCATCAGACACCAAGCAAGGGTGACTCCATCCCATGATGGGGTATTCCCCCACCTCTCTAGGCCTGCTTCCCTGATCATACCTCTAATTCAGGTCTCAAGTACAACGGGGAACAGGATGACAGAGGCTCAGTCACACCAAAACTGGGCACCAAGCCTCCAAGAAGCCCATATGGCTCAGCTCCACCTGTCCTTAGAACACAGTAAGGCCCCAAGGGTCCTGCCTCATCACAGAGCTGGGGTTGAATTCATTTCTATAAAGACCATGGGGCATTTATAGGGCAGTAACGCTGAGCACCTGAGCTGACTCTGGGATGCTTCAGAGGCGAGAAAGGTAGAGCTCACCCCTCCCTCCTCCTCAGTCTGCTCTCTTAGCTACTGGTTTCTTAGCTATTCCCTAGTAAGGGCCAAGTGTGAAGGAGCAGAGTGGACTCACACGAAAACCTTTGCATTACAAGCTCATCAACAACACTTCCTGCTGTCCCATCAGAGTATGCATTCCAGAGAAGCCCTGGAAAAGCCCCAGCTGAAAGCGTTAGGCAAATGTTTAGGCTTGGCTTTGGAACCTCACTTCCTCCTTTTGTCCCCTCTATTTTCCTGGTGTGCCCCACACCGGCAGGGACCTCCCCTCGGTCCGGCTCCCACCCACGGCTTATCACACTAGAAAAAGAGCTGACCAGAGTAACTTACTAAAGTATTAGTGACCATCAAAGACACAACATGCCCCGAACACTCTTACTATGAGTCCGTCAGGAGGGTGAGACTCCAAGGCCTGAGACTCCAAGGCTGACGACAAGGCCGCAGGACAGGAAGATAATTAGCAACCAGGAAGCCCTGCCAAACGCCCTGGGCCGTTTCCCCACTAAATGCTACCCTGGCTCCCCTCCAACCAGACCTGAAAGCAGAAAGCTACTATTCATTAAAATTAAGGCAAACTATGAATGTTATTTATTGGGTAAGATTTTCTACTTCAGTGTTTCCCAAAGCATGAGTTTTAGATGACATTTGAGTGTAACACTAGATCAAGCATGTCAAACTCCTGCTTGCTCTAGACTAGCAGTGGTTCTCAACCTTTCTAATGCTGAGACCCTTTAATACAGTTCCTCATGTTGTGGTGACCCCCAACCATAAAATTCTTTTTGTTGCTATTTCATAACTGTATTTTTGCTACTGTTATAAATTGTAATGTAAATATCTGTGTTTTCCGATGGTCTTAGGTGATCCTGCTAGCAGTTCTCAACCCACAGGTTGAGAACCTCGGCTGTAGAGCCTATAATTTTATGGTTGGGGGTCATCACATCATGAGGAACTGTATTAAAAGGTCATGGCATTAGGAAGGTTGAGAACCACTGCACTAGATGATACTGAATTATATCTCTTTCCGTTCTCCTGATTAAGTCGAGGAGATCGTCTTGGTTAGATGCTAGTATTTCTTTAATGCGTCTCAAGATCTGTTTGTCTCCCTTTCTACACATGAACAAACACGCATAAGAAAGACCACAGGCCTTAGGCCCAGAGCCTTCAATAAATGAGACAATGAAAACAAAAAGATATTTTTATACTACTTCCTCCTTCCTGTAATTGATGCTGGTTTTCCATGTAAAGTGGTGAAATAAAGTTTCCTTTTAAAACAAATATTTATTTAAGTAAAAAAAAAAAAAAAAAGGAGACGGCTGATTTAGAATGTGGGAAAAATGATGCCCTGACCGGTGTGGTTCAGTTGGTTGGGCGTCATCTAGTGCACAGAAAGGTTGCAGGTTCGATTCCTGGTCGGGGCACATGCCTGGATTGTGGGCTCGATCCCTGGTGGGGGGCATGCAGGAGGCAGCTGATGAATGTTTCATTCTCAAATTGTTGTTTCTCTCTGTCCCTCTCCCTTCCTCTCTCTTTAAAAAGCCATTTTTTTAAAAATTCAAAAATGTAATCAAAAATAAAATGTGGGAAAATGATCATCTAGGACCTAGATTCTAGATGATACAAGGACATGGCAAAAATGGTGTGGATGGGACAGGAATGAGTGCAGTTTGAGAAACACTGATCTTTTCTAACAGGCTACATGCTAGAGGGCTGTGTACTTAGGAACTGCCGTTCCTGTGTCCTTACCTCATGGCTCTACGTTCAGGGTAAGGCCCTGTGAGAGACCAGAAAAGTGAGAAGGTGGCAAATTATCTGAGGGTTTGGCAGGTGCTCCTGGTTGTTCTTCATAACCCCGGGGAGGGAGGGACCGGGAAGGGTTTGGAAAGTTGCTCCTTCGTGTTTTGGGAAACAATAGGGACAAGAATGGTGTGCAGAGGTTCAAATGGCCACCCCAAAAAGGAATCAGAACTTTGGAAAATAGGTCCTGGAGGAGGAAGGCAAGTCCTGAAACTTCTCTCCCTGTGGGGGACCATCACTCTTGTCACCAGAATCCACTCATCCACTCATCTAGTGACCTCATTCCAATTTTTTTCCTGTGGGAAACCAGTCCCTCCTGACACTCAGCCTCTAGGTTTCCAATGACAGCTAGAGGGGTGTACAGGAGGCTCAAGCCCAGCCAATCACAGAAGTGCATTCTCTGGCTACAGTGATTGGTTCAGAGATGGGCACATTGATCTATGGCACCCAGTGAGGACCCAGTGAGACACCTTGCAAGAGAGGAATGTGCCCTATTTTGCTGGGAATGCTAAAAATAAAGAAGTGAGCTTGGAAATGATAACTCTACCTAGAACCTGAGAATAGACAACACAAGAAGGCAGAGGTGACAGACAGAGAGAAAGTGGGTCCTGATGACACTGAGCACCTGGATTAAGCCTTACCTGAAGTCAGCCCCAAAGGACCTATTTCTTATGAGAAAATAATGTCCTATTATATTGAGTTAGGGGTTCTGGTAAACAAGAGACTGACCATGGCAAGTGAGGCCGCCGCAGTCGCAGGCACGGTTTTCTTCCTCCCTGGGTCTGAAATGTCACGGATCCCCAAGGAGGAAGGGAATGCAGCTGAGAGTAACAGCCCTCACCTGCCTCCTCTCCATGACAGAGTTCCCTTTGGCTGCCCCTTTGCCCCCCTATAAAGCCAGGCCCCCAATTACCTCGAGCCGTTGCTGATAAGAATACTCTCCCGAATCGTCAGGGTGCAGTAATACCACACGAGTAGGAAGTTAAAGACTTCGTCCGTTACCCTGTGTGGAGAAACAGTCCCCAGAGGGGAGCAGGCTTGAGAACCAGGGACAGCTGTCCCAGCCCCACTGCAACAGAACAGAGAACCAAGCCTAGGGCTGCTCACATAGGGTGCCTCTGGAACCCCCCGATACCCAGGAAGGCAGAGGGGTCTGCCTCTTAGGTGTCTCTCCCCCTAGAATGCTCATCCCCCCTCCTCAACTTCCCACTTGAATCCTACCTGCCCTTAAGGTTTTAGCTGAGGTTTCCCTCCTGCCCTGATCACCCAGCCTATGACAACCTGTCTCCCTTCCACAGAAGGACCTGTGGGTGGGGCACCCAGCAAGGAAATGATCCCAAGGGGGCAAAGTAAGGAAAGAAACTCCTGATCCCAGGATGCTCAGGATATTGAGCTGTGATCTTTTCCCTGCCTGCCCCTCATAGTGGGAAATAACAGTGGCAATAATGCCTGCTTGTGTGCCAGGTTACATCTGAATGCATAGGTGTATTCTAATTATCTAATCCTCACTACCGTGCTGTCAGGTAGCTCCCATTTTCCTCACTTTCTTTTTCTTCTTTTAAAAAATATTTTTATTGATTTCAGGGAGGAAGGGAGAGGGAGAGAGAGATAGAAACATCAGCGATGAAAGAGAATCATTGATTGGGTGCCTCCTGCATAGGTCACCCTGGGGATCAAGCCTGCAACCAGGGCATATGTCCTGACCGGGAATCGAACCGAGACCTCCTGGTTCATAGGTCAATGCTCAGCCACAGAGCCATGCCAGCCAGGGGTGTTATCCTCACTTTCTATGAAGAAACCAAGACAGAGCGAGGCTATTTGTTATCAGGACCTCAGGATATGACTTTATTTGGAAATAGGGTCCTTGTAAATGTAATTAGTTAAGAGGAGGGTGGGCCCCAAATCCAATGATTGGTATCCTCCTAAGAAGGTCATGAGAGAGAGACTCAGAAAAACACAGGGAAGGCCGGAACCGGTTTGGCTCAGTGGATACAGCGTCGGTCTGTGGTCCCAAGGTTCGATTCCAGTCAGGGGCATGTACCTTGGTTGCGGGTACATCTCCAGGGTAGGATGTGCAGGAGGCAGCTGATCAATGTCTCTCTCTCATCCATGTTTCTGGCTCTCTGTCCCTCTCCCTTCCTTTCTGTAAAAAAAATCAATAAAATAGATTTTTTAAAAAAGAAAAGAAAAACACAAGGAAAGAGGCCACAGGGCAAGATTCAGGCACAAGAGGCAGAGAACGGAGTGAAACAGCTTTATAAGCCACAGAACGGAACGTGAGAGGTGGCCAGCGACCACCAGGAGCTGGAACAGCAAGGAAGCACTCAGCTGCAGGGGGAGCCTGGTCCCACCCTCCCCTTATTTCAGACTTCGGGACTCCAGGCTGGAGAATATCTGTTTCTGTTGTCTCCAGGCACCAGCTTGTGGTGCTTGTTACAACACCCCTGGGAGAGGAAAACAGAAAGGGATGGGGAGCGGTGGGAACACCCAGGCCCTCAGTGAGCCTTGGAACTAACTGCGCACCACACCACAGGTCTGCCCTCTAAGGGCCCAGAGGGCCCAGCACAGGAATCTGGCTGCTCATTGAGAACTTTCACCCCCTTCCAGAGGGGCATGTGAGCTGGCATTACTGAGGGTGCAGCCTTTGCCCTCCAGGGAAACGGGCCAGGCCCACGGCAGCGGGCAGGCATGGGTCCAGGGCCTAAATGAGCCTTTGTTTTGGACATGCAAGTGGCCAGACCAGCTAGTGGACTCCCCGCCAAGCGTCTGCTAGGAAATAAACCCTTAACACCTGGGCCAAATATGAGGAAACAGTGTGCTTGGCCGCCTCCCCTGGGGCAGAAAACCCAGGCCACACGGAGACAGGAAACCCCCTGGGGCAGTGTGGCTTCAGCCCCTGGCTTTGTCCTCAATGCACGGCTGGGTGTCACGGGCTGGACAGAGCCCTCATGCACAGTGTTAGCACGCGAGAACCCTGAGAGGTAGGCACTGGTGTCACCTCCTTGTACAGACGGGGAGAGGGAGGCCCCAGAGGGAACCTGCCTATGGTAACAGCCAGTGAGTCTCAAAGCCACGAGCAAACCAAGTTCTCTGTGACCTATTCCCTCTCTCTCTCTTTCCTTTCTTTTTGTTCCCTTCCTCCCTTTCTTTTTGCAATTGAATTGTAATTTACATACCATAAAATTCACCCCTGGTGTGTGTGTATTCACAACGCTGTGCATCCATCACTACTACCTAATTCCAGAACATTCTCATCACTCCCATAGCCATCTGCAGTCCCTTCCCATTCCCTGTCCCCACCCATCCCTGGCATCCACTAATCTATTGTCAGTCTCTATGGATTTACCTGTTCTCAACATTTCACACAAATAGAATCATACACTATGTGATCTTTTGTGACCAGCTTCTTTCACTTAACATACAAATGGAAGTTTACAGTTTTCTTAGGGGAAATAACACCATCATTAATAAATAACAATACAAGAATAGACTCTGTGTTTCACATACTCACAACTATAACTCACTTTTGCCTCACCCTGTAATGTTTCCCAGATTCATCTATGCTATAGCCTGTGTCAGAACTTCATTTCCTTTTAGGGCCAAACGATATTCCAGTGTGCGAACATGGCCAAACTGGGCTTTTTCTTGACTGCACTCTCAGGCCTCTGCAGCAGCCCTTTAGTAGATATTATTGGAGGGATTTCGGCAAACAGGACTGCTATTTCTCATGAGAAATGGCCCTACTCTATCGACCTCATCACACAAACACTGTGGATGCAGGAGGGACCCTGCATCCCTCTCTCACGGTCTCCTCTCACCCCAGCATGTCCCCCACCGCCACGCTGCGTTACCTGTAGTGAAGGACAAATTGACAGGCCACAGCCCCCAGGAGCAGGATGATGGTCAGGTAGAGCTTGAACTTCTCATACTCGTCCTTGTAGGCAAATCTATGGCGACAGACATGCCCGGGAAGGGTCAAGTGACTATTACAACATTTATGGTTGTATAACTAACTACATCCCATTGGGGGCTGGACCCTTGCCCCGTTGGATCCTTGGCATACTGCCAACCACGTCCCCTTAGGACCCTCTGATCCCACTAAAGGAGAGCCTGGACCTTAAATGAATGGTGAAGTCAGTTAGGGAGCGAAACAAGGTCCCCTCCCCCAAAACACTTTGGCTCCACCCCCTCTAGAAACTTGATAGAGTGTGGCTGGACACAACTGTCCGCTTCCTAGGAGAAAGTGTCTGATGAGACGTGAAATGGAGCAGAGCCATTTCTCACGGGAAACTGGCAGTCCTGTCCACCCAACATATGGAACCCATGAAGGAAGCCTTTCCCAGGGGGTTAGTCAGAGAGACCGAGAGCCAGAGCACCACCTATTATCGTTTTTCCTCTATGCAAAAACTCAGCCTGGTCCCATCTCTCCTGAATTGAAAGCACATTGCCTGGGTTCTGTAAAGCCAGGTGGGCGTCGGGGATACTTACTTGGCCTGGTTGCTGAGGAGGGTCACGCTTACGTTGCCAAGGACCAAATTCAAGTAGAGCCTGGGAGGAAAGACCTGTGAAGTTGCCATGTCCCTAAAAGCACTGGGTGCAGCCCCAACCAAAAATATTCAAACATAATGGGCACGCATTGAAAAGCCAACACAGAACATACGATGCTAAACTCAGCAGCATAATGGGCCACACATCGAGTGCGAAGAATGATTAACTAGAGAACGGGAGGGCTGTGACACATGACAGTCATGACTGACACATGACAGTCATGACTGACCCGTTTTTCTCCCCGTATTTCCCAGCTTCCCTTGCAACTAATGTGAGCATGTGACTAAGCTCCAGCCAATGGGGAGAAGGTATATGTACAATATCTAGGTCAATTTAAAGCAGGCTCTTTTTAAAATTAAGGCATAACCTTCAAAAGTACATAAACCTTGCTCTGGCTGAGTAGCTTCATTGTTTAAAGCATTGGCCAAACACACCATGATTGCAGGTTCAAAACCCATCAGGGCACATCCTATCTAATAAAGAGGGAATATGCTAATTGACCCTCATGCTGTCGCAAAGATGGTGGTACGCATAGTCAATAAGGAGGGAGTATGTTAATTGCCTATCACGCCCTCAAAAATGGCAGCACCCACAGCCACAAGATGGCAGCACCCAGTCCCCTCAGCCTCACCAGGGCGTCTGCCTCTGGAGTCCCCCAGTCCCCTAAGTCCCCCAGCCGCCCAGAGCCACCCGAGGCTCAGGTAACCAGGGCTGGTCGAGGCTTGCACTGCTGGCAGTGGCAGCAGCAGAGGTGTGATGGGGGCTTCTCATCTTCTGATCACTGGGTCGCTTCCTGCCCCTGAGGGCTCCCGGACTGTGAAAGGGGGCAGGCTGGGCTGAGGGACTCCCCCTCCAACGCATGAATTTTCATGCACCGGGCCTCTAGTTTTTTATAAGAATCAACCAATGAATGCATAAATAATTGGAACAGCTAATTGGTGCTTCTTTCTCCCTCTCCCTTCCTCTCTCTCTCTAAAACTTAATTTTTAAAAAAGTGCACAAGTCTTAAGTACATAACATGATGGATTTTTACATACTTATGCATCCCTGCAACCAACACCCAGATCAAAGACTAAAACACTTCCAGTCCCAGAAGGCTCCCTCCCAGCCCCACCCAGTCAGTACCTGACCCACAGTGTTCATGGAGAAATGTGTGAGGAAGTCTCCTTCTCTTTCCTGCCCTCACTTCTGCCTTTCCCCCTCAACCTCAAGCCTTAATGGGAAGGTGACAATTATGCAGACCAGGTGTCCTAGACTGGTGTCTGCCCCAGCAGTGGGTGGGGAGTGGGGTGTGTAAGGTCCCAGCTCCTACCCATTCTTCTTCGGCAGGTAGGCCTCCATGTCAAAGAAGATGTTCTGCCGCTCCTTGATGGTGACATCTATCTGCTGAACCAGCTCCGACTCCTCCACACTGGCACGGCGCTTATACCTGTGTCAGAGGTGTGGGCATAGGAGAAGCAGGGGCGTTACCAGCCTGGAGGAAGAACCTGAAAGCTCTGGCCGCTGCCCTCCCACTCCTCCCTCTCAATGTTTCTTGCAACCTCAGTCTCCACCTGTATTCCCTGGGTTTGATGCAGGCTCCCTGCTAAGCCTTGTGACCTTGGGAATGTCTCTTAACCTCTGCCTATTTTCCTTATCTTAAAAAAATAGGAATAATATCAAGCCTACCTTCTGAAAATAGCACAGCGACAAGTAAATGAGTAAGTGCCATTTAAAGTATTTAGCACAGTGAAAATCTACTAGCAATATTATTCCTCTCACTCTTCTTTTTTCCCAAATAACTGTGACTTAATCATGGGGTGTAAACTACATGGAAAGCTTACAATAGAGGATTATATGTCAATGTCTTTTGCAAACTAAGCTGGGACACAAAGGGACTGGAGCTCTGCTTGCTATTCTATAGGAATAAGCTGAAGATTACTATGAGGGGATGGCACTTTGAAAGAATAAGCAGTCCAGCTGGCGTGGCTCAGTGGTTGAGCTTCGACCTATGAATCAGGAGGTCATGGTTCGATTCCCGGTCAGAGCAAATGCCCAGTTTCAGGCTCAACCCCCAGTGGGGCACATGCAGGAGGCAGCCAAATAATGATTCTCTCTCATCATTGATGTTTCTAACTCTCTCTCTCTCCTTTTCCCTTCTCTCTGAAATCAATAAAAATATTTTTAAAAATAATAAATAATAAAAGTAAAAGTATAAGTGGTCAGGGGGCTGGGTAGAGGTGGGCAAAGGATGTGGTATGGGGAATGGGGACATCTCTAATAGTGTCAACAATAAAAACAAAGTAAAAAAAAGAAAACAGCATAAAGAGTAAACAAATCAAGGTTTAATTGTTAGTCTTTCAAGACTAGAAAAACAAGTCACAGACACTCTCGGAGCAGGGGTTGTCTTCAGTGTAAGAACCTAACTCAGGGGCCAGCCTTCTACCCAGTGGTTCTCAATGGCGATGTCTGGGGACTTTTTGGTCATTAAGATAGAGTGAAGGGTGTTACTGGCATCTGAGGGCAGAGGCCAGCAATGCTGCTAAACATTCTACAATGCATAGGACAGTCCCCATCAGTAAAGAATTATTATTAGTGTCAAGGCTGAAAAACCCTCGACTTAAGTCCTGCCATCGGTAAGGTGTGTTTTTCCAAGCGTGAAGATGTCACTGCATTAAACCATTTATACTTTACCCCACGACTAATGGGCCTCTGTTTCCCAAATGGTCAGCTAAGGTTAGGGGTACAATCAATAACCTTCCCAAAAATTGTCCACGAGGGAAGAGGAAACGTGACCCGGAGCCACACACTCTGGAATAGATGCCCATGTACATGACCTGGGATAAGCCACTCAGAGCCTAAGGTGTCTGCCTGAGAGATCACAGCATCCACTGGACCTGTTCGCCTACAGGGGATGAGAGCACTTCCAAAACCAGAAAGACACACGAGCTAGAAACTGAACATGTAATCCTGGCCTCAGGAACTGACCTAAGTGATGAGCTCAAGTTTATCTCCACCAGGGATGCCAGACCTCTTACCCCCTACATCAGACGGCCCGGTGCGGGGAGCCCGCACGCACCTGAAGAGTGTAGTTAATGTGTCTCTGCCCATCAGGACTTCTTAGAACAGTTTTCTTCTGGGGAACTACCTGTCATCCTCTTCCCCCCTCCATGTGGTTTAAGTAGGGCTGTCCCATTCCCAAAGTCCATAAACTGAGCATAAGACCCAGTCTTGCCTAACCAGTGTCAGTGACTTGATTGGTTCAAAGATGGGCACATGACCAATTCCAGCCAATGGGAACTGCTCCCAGAAGTTGTGCTGAAAAACAATTCTTCTTAGGCTGGGGTGCCCAAGCCAGTAGGAAGAAAGGCTACAGGGTATAAGCCTGGCACTGCTGGTTGGCCATCCCAATGACCGTGAGAGGATGGCTAGCCATAGAGAGAAGCCAATCTAGGGAAATGCAGAATTTAGAGGAAAAAAACAGATTCCTAAAAACAAACTTTGACCCCTGGGTCCTAAAGCCACTTCTGTTTTTTTCCATTAAAATTTCCATTCTAGGCCTGGCTGGCATGGCTCAGTGATTGAGCATCAACCTATGAACCAGGAGGTCACAGTTCAATTCCTGGTCAGGACACATGACCCAGTTGTGGGCTCGATCCCCAGTGTGGAGCATGCAAGGAGGCAGCCTATCAATGATTGTCTCTCATCATTGATGTGTCTATCGCTCTCTCCCTCTCCCTTCTTCTCTGAAATCAAAAAATATATATTTTAAAAAAATTTTCATTCTCTACTCAAGCCAGTGTTGAACTGGGTTTCTGACCCTTAGAACCAGGGGAGCTTTGAATCGCAGCCCCGCCTACCTCTGGAGCGTGCGCTTCAGGTCCTTCAGTCGCGTCCTGTGCTTGCTGATGGAGCTGCTACACAAAGTCTGGAGCGCAGTCAGCTCCTCCAACTTCTGCCTGTAGATCCTGTGGGTTTCCTGAGGGACGGAACAGCCCGGGCAGGGCGCAGAAGAGAATACCAACAGGTCATTTTTCATAGATATTTATGTCAGGGGACTTGATTGCGGAGCTTACAATTTGACAGCTAGGACGATACAAATACAACTATCAAATGTGTGGCTTAGAAAATTGGGACTGGAATGGGGGAAGGGGCCACAGCACAGCCCTTGTGTAATAAGGAATTACTGTTTTCTTTCTTGCCTAGGTCCCTTCCTTCCTAATGGTAACAGCAACTAGGTCTGACTTTGAAGGACCACTTCTTGTCAATTCTTAGTCCAGATGGTTCCAGTAGAGCTGACAGTCCTCATTCCAAGAGTAGTCATATGATCCAGGCCTGACCAATCAGTATCTTCCAATCTCTTGGCAACTGATTGGTTCAGACATGGACACAAGGCCTAAACGGGCAAATGAGGGTCAGCGCTGGGACCTTGCGGGAAGTACTGGTGTAGAGATGGCCTCTTTCTCCTGGGTTTGCTAATCTGATAGCAGGTACACACGCGGTTGGTGAGGGGGAGAGCCTGCCTAAGAATAAAGCCAAACAGGAAAACAGACCTGAGACATGGTGAGAGACAGAATTCTCATAGCCTCATTTCAGCCCTTGGATCTAATCATGTCTAAGTGTAACCCTATTCAATTGATTATATGAATTCATAAATTCCTTTTCAGTGAGGCCGGTATGAGTTGGGTCTCTGATCCTGGCAATGAAAAGAGTTCTTACCGTATCAACTAAGGAAAGGTCATACCCCTTCCCTTAAAGCCAACCCTGCCTACCCCAGGCACAGTCACTCCAAATAACTCAGTACCTCATTCCTGGAAAATAACCAGCCAGGGCCACAAGGCCACAAGAAATACAAGAGACTTTGCCCCAAAGCTGGGAGAAAGGGACACAGTAACTTCTCGGCATCGCTGCCACAACGCACCTCCCCCATATGCCGGGAAACAATCTCTTGCCTCTAATCTGATCATCTAAGACAAATACTAACAATTTGGAGAAACCAATGTGAGGGGCGAGGACTATAACATTAAGTACAATAATCCAATGAGCACATCTAAAGTGGCTGGAGGAGAAGTGTATTTAGTAGTAGAGGGAGAGAAAAAGGAGATGGTCCAACAGTGAGGCCAGAGCCTAATTCTCATTCAGGCCTGCCAAGCAAGGTCCCTAAATATGCAGGGTAAGCCAGAAGATAAGGCAGAAGTGAAGAACGTGAAGTGAGCAGATAGCAATTAGGGGCAACACTGAAGCACGCTGAGAGCCAGTCTCCCTTGGCTCCCAGACGAGAGGGCTCGGTCCCTCGGATTCAAACAGTATCATAAGTTGCTCCTTGCTGGCCCCCCAGAGAGGAAAACCCTATCTCTGTTTAACTTTTTATTTTTAAATAATTTCAAACTTGCAGAAGAATTCTCAGACAAATAGAAAGAACTCCCCCCTACCCTTCACCCAGATTCACCAACTGTTAGCATTACACCATATTTCCATATTTGCTTTACGCACCACCACCACCCTCGCCGTGTGTGTGTGTGTGTGTGTGTGTGTGTGTGTGTGTGTGTCTGTGTGTGTCCTTTTTCAGTATCAAGCATCAGGAATTTATATCCCACAGACCAAACCCAACCAAATCCAGATTTTTATACAGGCAGTAAGCTAAAATGGCTTTTTCCTTGGTTGAAACAAATCAGAAGAATAGTTTGTGGCGTGAAAGTATACGAAATGTGAAGTTTCAGTAGCCGTAATGGAGCCCAGTCACACCCGTTCATTTGCATGTTGTCTGGAAACTACAACAGCAGAGTGAGTAGTTATGACAGAAACCATATGGCCTGCAGAGCCGAGTCCTCACTACTTGGCTTTGGTGCCAAAAAAGTTTGCCTCCTCCTTTTCTAACCCATGTTGGGAGTTAGCTACAGATCGACAACATGCTTCTTTACTCCGCACTCCCTCACTGTGCGTTTCCTACGAAGGGCGACGTTCTCTTACATCCTCTTTACAAAGATCAAATACAGACAATGTAACCTTGATACCACACAATACCATGACCTCACATTTTGCTAGCTGTCCATTCATGGCAATTTCCCCCCAGATCCTGCACCCGACTCAGTCTCCTGCCTGGTACTACTGCTTGCATTGTCAGTCTCCTTTAGTCTAACACAGCTCCTCAACCTTCCTGTCTTTCGTGACATCCACATTTTTTAAAGAGTTGAGTTTAGTTTTGGGAAATGTCCCTCCGCCTGGGTTGGTCTGTTGTCTCTTTATCATTGGGTCTGGGTTATGCTGTTGGAGCAAGAACGTCACTCAAGTGACACTATGTCCTCAGTGTCTCCCATCCGGAGGGACACAGTGTCCATGAGGTTAATGTTAACTGTTTAGAGGAGGCGGTGCCACCTGCCTTCCCCATTGTACAGCGACCAGCTTTCTATCTGTAGTTAATAATAAGCCATCTGTAGAGAGACAGGCTAATATTTTAATCACTTTTGAATTCTTCAGTCCCAAAACAGCCATCCACTTACAACCAATATCTATTGTGGTCTAGTCAGGGGGTCTCCATGGGGAGGACAGGGGCAGAGACACCCTGACTATAGTCCTCAAGAAGGTGGGTCCATTGGACTGAGTGTCCGGCCAACACCAGCTGCGGTTCCTGGAAGATAAGAGCCATGTGACCTCCTTGGCACTCTTTAGGGTTGGGTGTCACCACAGGGAGATAAGACCAAGACTACAACATCAGCAGCCAGATGCTTACCAGGCCCTCTTCAGCTTGAATTAATATTTAATTTCAAAGTAAAATGTGAAGACATTACCTTATAAAACATGAAAGCACAACAGTTATGATTAGAGTCAGCATTGAACACATCCCTGTCCTTCTCCCCATCTTCAGAATTACAGTTGCCACTTTCTTCTAGACCTTTTCATATGTATTCCTGCAGACTGGTCTATGTATCTATATATTTCTATATTTTATATAGACCTATTTATTACACATAAATATATAAACATGTGTTTTTTGAAAAAAGCACTTGCAAAAACTAATTGTCCCTCATATTTATTCTCCTTTGCTGCGTTTTAGCAACAGGACTCCACAGACTGATAGCTAGGCATGTGGCCTGTAGGCTACATTTCTCAGCCTCTCCTGCAGCTAAAGGTAGCAGTATGACTAAGAGTTGGCCAGTGGGATGTGAGCAGAAGTGATGTGTAGTAGCTCTGAATTACATTTTTATAAGGAACTGCTTGGCCTGCACTCTCCCTGTCCCTGTCTGCACATATGGCAACTACGGGTCCTGTTACATTGAAGCCAGAGATGAAAGCTACATGATACAAACAGCAAAGCCCACTGTGCCTTCCCTCGCCAAACCAACAAGGACCCCATGTGACCCCATATGACGGAGCTTCCAACCTGTAATGGTTTAAAAATATGACCTCCCATCCTTTAGCAATCCTCACATAGAGAGGTGGGGGTCTCTGTTCTCTCCCCTTAAATATACATAGGATTGTGGTTGGCTTGACCATAGATAGATAGATAGATAGATAGATAGATAGATAGATAGATAGACAGATATAGAGATAGGTAGGTAGGTAGATAGATAGATAGATAGATAGATAGATAGATAGATAGACAGACAGATAGATATAGAGATAGATAGGTAGGTAGGTAGGTAGGTAGATAGATGATAGATAGATAGATAGATAGATAGATAGATAGATAGATAGATAGATATAGGTAATGGCAAAAGTGACACTATATTATTTCTGAGAACATGTCATAGAAAGACATATGCTTCTGTCTTACTTTCTGAAACATTCACTTTTAGAGCAAAAGGTTCAACTGCCCTGAGGCTGCCATGATGCATGGAAACCCTAATCACATGGAGCAGTCACAGGTAGACACTGATAAATAGTCCTCACTGGAATGACAAACCTTCTTGTCATTCCAGCTCAGGCACACAGAGGTAAACAAACCTCCAGATGACTCCAGGCCCAGCCATGTGAGCTACTGCCAGCTATTCAAGTCTTCCCAGCCACGGCCTCTTGGCATCACAGAACACGGTCAAGTTATCCAGACTCTGCCCTGTCTAAATGCCTGACTCACAGATCCATGAGCAAAAAAGCAATGACTGCTGTTTTCTGCAGTGACAGATAACTGGAATACCACTCACCCTGGACCATACCTTTCTCTGGACTGTTCTGTGAGAAAGAAAGAAAATACCTCATTTCAGCCTTTTCATTTAGGGATCTCTGTTATAACAGCATAGCTTATACCCTAAGGCACATACTTTTGATTTTTTTTATGTATTAACAACAAAAATGTATTAACAGTATCAGAACATACATATGATTCCACAACGTCCTTTTCTTACTCAATAATATGCCTCAAAAATCTACCCACGTAAGAAGACATTTACTTCGTTTTTCTTTAGTGCTGCACAGTATTTCATGCTGTAGACACACTGCGGTTTATTTAAGCCATTCCCCTACTGCTGGATATTTAGGTTGTTTCCAGTCTCTGACTATAACCAACAATGCCCTGCTGGTTAATACCCTTACACTGCCTCCCTGGGCACACGGCTACTGTCTCTCTGGGGAAGATGCTTTCTGGGGAAAAGAAACGGAATTGCTGAGTCAGAGGGTACAGGCTTGTTTTTAATTTTAATAGATCTTGGCAAACTGCCCACCGAGTGGCTGTACCAATTTACAGTCCCATCCACAGCCTATGACAGTTGTCCACATCTCACCAACTCTCAATGCTAACAACATTTACTTTTTAAATAAGTTAAATAGGTTTTTATTGATTTTAGGGAGACAGGAGGGAGGGGGAGAGAGAGAAAAAAAAACACTGATGAGAGAGAAAAACATCAATCAGCTTCCTCCTGCAGACCCCGTACTGAGAACTGAGCCTGAAACCTGGGCATGTGCCGTGACGGGGAATCGAACCAATGACCTCTGGGGGCACTGGATATGGCTCAACCAAATAGGCCACATCAGTCAGGGCACAACAGCTATCTCTTGATGCACTGTCCATGGGTGCTTCTGGGACAGGGGGGCAATACAATTCCTGCCTTCCCTTGGGGTCCTTAACTACCCTCACACATGATGGCATCTCCAACGGGCCCTTGATTGATTGGACCTGTGCTTCGAGATTCTTTTCCCAGGGGCAGATGAACCACACTGCGGCAATCCAATCCTGGCCTGTGGCCTCAAAGGAAACTAGTTGCCAGGTGGAGACCTTCTGTTGTGTTTGCCAACTGAGCAGCGAGACCCCCTTCTGGTTAACGTCCCCGAGTTTCTTTGGAGACTCAGTCCATGAGATCTGCCTAGGGTTGGGGCTGACCCTGCCTCCGGGTTCCAGAGAACATAACACAGGCCTCGCATGTCAGATCATCAGCCTTCCAATGCAGCTGGTTGATTCAGGGAGGGCCATTTAAAACCAATGAAACTCGGTCGTAGGGCCATCAGAACTGCTGAAAAAAAAAAAAAAGAGACTCGTTTTTTACTAGTTTTGAAGGCAGTAGGATGTAAGCCCAAAGTTAATGGGGTTGTCCTGCTGAGAATGAACCCGAGAGAGAGGAAAACAGGATAGAAAGGTAGATAGATGAAGGCTGAGTCCTGATGATTTTACTTGAGCCCCTGAATCAAGACTGTACCTGAAGGCGGTCCACCTTTGACGTTCCAATGATATAAGTAAACATCTTCTGTTCTGTTTGGCTTTGCCAAATGGTTTGACTGTCTTCATTTCAGAGGCAAGTGTGACAGTCTAGATTAAGATGACAAAGAACCCAGCTCTCCTTCCAGGCAAGGTTAATCACACAAGGTAAGAGGAGAAGCCACAAATCTTGGACTCGTTATTACCAAGCTCTTGCCCAGGACTCTGTCATCTTCAAGATGCCAAAAGCAAGCAAGGACTTGGAGCCTGGCTGAAGGAATCCTTCATTAAGCCAGTAACTAGTCACCCAAAAAAACGCAGACCATTGAACAACCATATTGGGTAGTTTTTTACCAAACTAAGAACCTAAACTACTATTTTTTTTAACAACTTTATTGAGGTGTAATTTATGTACCATAAAATTCACTCATTTTAAGTGCACAATTCAGGGATTGTTATACATTTAAAAGTTGTACAACCATTACCATATCCCGTTTTTATTTCTCATTGATTTCAGAGACGAAGGGAGAAGGAGAGAGAGATAAAAACATCAATGATGAGAATCATTGATTGGCTGCCTCCTGAATGCTCACAACCTGGGCATGTGCCCTGACACGGAATCAAACTGTGACCTCTTGGTTCTCAGATCAATGCTCAGCTGCTGAGCCATGCCCACCAGACACCACATCCAGTTTTTTTGTTTGTTTGTGTGTTTTTTTAATATATTTTATTGATTTTTTACAGAGAGGGAGGGAGAGAGATAGAAAGTCAGAAATATCGATGAGAGAGAGACATCGATCAGCCGCCTCCTGCACACC
Organism: Lasiurus cinereus; assembly: GCA_011751065.1. NCBI lineage: Eukaryota > Metazoa > Chordata > Mammalia > Chiroptera > Vespertilionidae > Lasiurus > Lasiurus cinereus. The sequence goes on along the minus strand of JAAGEH010000417.1, from coordinate 14,352,610 downwards.
CCACAGTGGAGATGTGTCTGCAAGCAAGGTACATGCCCCCAACCGGAATTGAACCCGGGACCTTTCAGTCCGCAAGCCGACGTTCTATCCACTGAGCCAAACTGGTCTCAGCCCACATCCAGTTTTAGAACATCTCCTCATCCAATAAGATCCTAGCATCTATCAGCACTCACTCACTCCCCTCTCTCCCCTTCCACCAGTTCTTAACAACCTCTAACCTGCCTTCTATCCCTATAGATCTGTGTTTTCTGGATATTTCATATAAATAGAATCCTACATGAGGGTTTGTGTCTGGCTTCTTTTAGTTAGCGTAACTTTTTGAGGCCTATTTACATTGTAGCATGTGCTACTCAGCAACACAGATTTGGTACAGATTTACCACATTTTGTTTACCTATTCACCAGTGGTTGGACATCAGGTTACTTCCACTTTTTTGCCTCTGATGAATAATGTCACCGTGAGCACTATGTACAAGTGTTTGTGTGGACATATACTTTCATTTCTCTTGGGTAGATACCTAGGAATGGAATTGCTGGGTCACATGGTAAATGTATGTTTCACATTTAAAGAACACGCCAAACTGCCAAACCACTACTTATGCTTATTTCTACATTTGGCAGCAGTGGATTAGAACATGGGAGACACTCACCAAAAACCAGGAGTCAGTTCTCTGCACACGGCACAGGGAACTCAGCTTATAAAAGTGATTGACTCTCACATCAAGTCACTACCCTCAAAATAGCCCAGAGCGCTGGGGCACCAGAGTGCACAGGCAGCTGTGGAAGAAGGGACCTGTGTTGCAGCACAAAGCAAGTCCCAACCCCCCGCACCACCACCACCAAGTGTCTAGCTCAAGACCAATCCAAGAAAGAAACACGCTTGATAGAATATGTACTGACAAAACTTGGGGGGAGAAGAGGTAAGTATAAGGCAAACGTTGCCACTAAGAATCGAATGCTAAGACATTCATTTCTCCAAGAGAGAGAAGACAACCACAGTACATGACGCAATTCTGCTGAAAATGATATCTGCATGGTCATAATCACATCGTATGGCTGACACTGAGCATGGAGAGCTGTTTTCCTTTACAAGTCCTTTGGTCCTGATGGATTATTTTCCAGTTTCCTGCTCATGTTATGAAATGGTTCGGGCATCTAAAAAAGGACAGAAGGATCATAGACTAGAAAATAAACACATTAACACTCATATTCTGCCCCTCATTGTAAGAAATAATAGTGCACATAAGGTTGAAAGCCCTTGTGTATTCTGTGTGCATGCATGCGCATGCGTGTATTCTCTCTAGGTGGAATTCCCATCTCCTTTCCCCAAAGAGGTCAAACCCAATGCTGGTTATTTCCGCCCCCCACGCCCACCCCAGATCAACTTAGTCTTTCTCTGTACTGATGCTGACCCTTTCGGACTCTATTTCCTAGGCTCCCTTACTCTGCCTCCTACTGAGGTTTGGCCTATGGGGGATGGGGGGAAGGGTGTCAAGACAGAAGACTGGAAAGCTGGAGGAGCAAGAGGTGGGGGTGTAGTTCCTCCTGTCTCCTCCCTGCTTGGCTGCAGCCTTCCACTACTACTGCTCCAGCCTGTAGATCCCTTCCCCAGCAACAAGCTTTGACCATTCTCTGGTGACTGACCCCTTCTTCTGTCCCTTTAGGCTCCAGTGGCCTCACACTTAAACTGCCACATCTCAGTAATACCCTCTTCCTTAAACTCTTCGCTGAGGTCCTTTAGGGAGAGACGTTTCTTGCCAGAGCCCTGCCTGAACCTCTACTACATTGAACCTGGCCCATCTCATTCCCTTGCAAGTCTCTGTACTTGTACTATAAAGATATGTATCAGGGCCCTGGCCAGGTAGCTCAGTAAGTTACAGCGTCATCCCAATACACCAGGGTTGCAGGTTCCAACTCCAGTCAGGAAGCAATCAATGAATGCATAAATAAGCGGGAAACCAATTGATATATGTCTCTGTCGCTCTCTGTCTCTCTCAAAACCAATTTTTAAAAAAGATATGTATCGCCCTAGCCGGTTTGGCTCAGTGGATAAAGCATCAGCCTGCGGACTGAAAGGTCCCGGGTTTCATTCTGGTCAGGAGCACATGCCCAGATTGCGGGCTCCATCCCCAGTGTGGGGCATACAGGAGGCAGCCAAGCAATGTTTCTCTCTCATTATTGATATTTCTATCTCCCTCTCTCTTTCTCTGAAGTCAATACAAATATATATTTTTTAAAAAGATATGTATCAGTAATACATAGTGTCGTTCTGAATGTTCTACTTTATTATACATGTCATAGTGTATATATCTCTCTGTGACTTTTCATTTCAGTGTTGTTTTTCTATTTAAAAGATGTATTCATATTGATACATGTAGCTTTTAGTTTCTTCATTCTGCTCTTCATACCCCACTCCATGGTTCAGTGGAATTATCCATTTTTTAGTTATAAACAAGTGATAATGAGAATTCTTGGACCTGGCGAAACCGGTTTGGCTCAGTGCGAACTGAAAGGTCCCAGGTTCAATTCTGGTCAAGGGCATATACCTTGGTTGTGGGCACATTCTCAGTAGGGGGCGTACAGGAGGCAGCTGATGGATGTTTCTCTCTCATAGATGTTTCTAACTCTCTATCCCTCTCCCTTCCTCTCTGTAAAAAATCAATTAAAAAGCCGAAGCCGGTTTGGCTCAGTGGATAGAGTGTCAGCCGGTGGACTGAAAGGTCCCGGGTTCGATTCCAGTCAAGGGCATGTACTACCTTGGTTGTGGGCACATCCCCAGTGGGGGGCGTGTAGGAGGCGGCTGATCGATGTCTCTCTCTCGTTGATGTTTCTAACTCTCTATCCCTCTCCCTTCCTCTTTGTAAAAAATCAATAAAATATATTTTTAAAAATCAATTAAAAATATATTAAAATTAAAAAAAAATTCTTGGACCTATCTCCTATTTGAATTTGTAACTATGTGGATATGTATTACTTATAAAAACATATAATGGATTTAAAAAAAAAAGACAGAGAAGCACTAACATTAGCTCTGTGAACTGAGATGCCCATAGTGTCTTTCATGCACATCTGATTATACTCCTTTCATACCATGCACTGAAGACACAAACAAGCGAGTTTCTGTTGGAGGACTCGAAATCTGCCCCCTCTTCTGTCCTCTACGGGCCCGCGCTCTGCTCCAGTGGGAAGAAGAGGTTAATGATTCCAGGCCCCGGCACGGCTGTGAGATACCTGGAGATGCCTTCTTAACACAAGGCATTAGGGCTGAGTTGGGATCCAGAAATGAGTCGACATTTAATTCAAGAATGGCCAGCAATGGAATCTCATGGCATTTTCAGATCGGGCTCTGGCCCAGCCAGGAGCATCAGGAGTTGATGGGCAACCTAGTAAATTTCAACAGAGCCATGGTCACCACCAAAATGCTGTGCCTGAGAGCTGTGTCCTTCTCTGGTGGTAAGTTTTCCAAGATATCAATGTCAAATAAAGATCCTGGATGCTGAGTATACCTCAGACTCGTCACCATGAAAACACTACCAAGGTTGGCAAGTTGACTTCACCTCAACTGTATCAACTTAATTGGGGAAAGATGCTGAGTCATGTGCAAGGATCGATTAGTAATGTCTGTTATGTGAGCAGTAACCGAAGGCGTCAGCATGTGTATCAGGCACTTGAAAGGCAGGATAACGTAAGAACTCAATGATTACATTATGTGGTCAGACTGACTTCACATCAGGAGTCTGCCTCTTGTTAGCTGAGTAATCTCTTTGTACCTCAGTTTACTCAGTCGTGAAAGGGCTAGAAGATGAGGTCTATGTAACAGGCTACGTACTAGTTTTTAAAAATCAGTATTACTGAGTTATAATTCATATATCAATTTGCCAGTTTTCAGATATATAATTCAATGAATTTTGGCAAATATATACAATTGTTTAACCACCACCACCATCAGCACCTAAAACAAAGGTTCTGTTCAGGCTGGTGTTCACAGTGGTTAGAGCACTGGCCCGCAAAACAAAGGCTCTCGGGTTCAGTTCTTGGTCAAGGCCATGTACCTGTGTTGTAGGTTCAACCTCCAGCTCTAGTCAAGGCATATGCAGAAGGCAACCAATCAATGTGTCTCTCTCACATCAATGTTTCTCTTTCTCTCTCCCTGCCCCCCCACCTCCTTCTTTCCACACTCTCTAAAAAATCAATGGAAAATTATCCTCACGTAAAACAAAACAAAGGTTCCTAAACTTTTCTGGTTTACCACACCCTTAGTATCTAAGTAAACTTTCCACAGAGTCCTCAGGCCAAATAACTAAAAAGTATTTATGTCCTCAATACGTAGTAGCCTTTTTTTTGCGGGGAGGGGAGGAATACTTTGAAATTGACGAAATTATTTACTAATGGGAATGTGTGTGCCTGTTGGCTCCCCACAAATTCTCAAACCTTGGTATCAAATTAGACATGGCTCCAATCAATTCCTGTTCCATGTTGCTTTTCACATAGCACTTTAATCAGAGAGCACAGAAAATCCAACTTTACAAAGATATGACACCACGGAAAAGAATGTAGCATGACCTAATGTACAATTGTGAACTGCCCCCAGCTAGCAGTGAAAGTGGTGTGGGACAGATGTCATGGTGTTTCCCTTGAAAATTCAATCATACCATAGAACCCCTGTGACTCTGCTGCACAAATATAGGCTGTTTCTATTAGCCCCCCAAAATACCTGTCTAGCAACCCTTGTTTGTTTGTTTGTTTTTATTACCATTATTTTTATTTTATTTCATGAAACCATCCCTTCCCTCTTCTTATTTCATGTGGTTTAACGTAGCACTGATTCCAGTTTGAGCTCCAGGGGTAGACATGTAACCAAAGCACTACCAATCAATGCCCCAGTGACTGGTAAGGGATAATCACATGACTCAAGTCCAGCCAATGAGAATCAGCCGTGGACTCTTACTGGAATTACTGGGGAAAAAATGCACTGTATTTGTGTGTGTGTGTGTGTGTGTGTGTGTGTGTGTGTGTGTGTTTTCAGGTTTATTAAGTAGATGGCAGATGGCAGTCTGAAGCCGCCAGTGGTCATCTTTACCACAAAAAGGGAGATGCAAATCGCCTCCTAAAAATAAAGATGACAAAGAGGAGACAGAGAGACACACTCACAGAGACATCACTGGAGCCCCAGGATCCAGCCTTGCCTGAAGCCGTTTGTCACTGGACTTTCCAACACATGACCAATAAACCCCTTTTTTGGCTTAAACCAGCAGAATTGGGTTTCTGTCATTTGCAACTAAGAGTTCTGACTAAATGCTATTGTTCTAAAGAACCACACAAATGAAATGAGACCTCACAAGTTCAAAAGGTTTCTTCTAGAGCTAAGCATCTCAAGAAGGGTTCAGAGTCCACTCTGTTAGGAACCCAGAAAACATCTGACCTACAGAACGCAGACTCTGGTGTTCAACAACTTGCGTTTGAATCCTGGCTCCAGCAGTTACAAGCCAGGAAACTTTGTATAACTTATTGTCCTTTGTAAATTGGTGATAATAGGATCTATTTGTTAGGGATTTAATGAAATAATATTATCTTCCTGCTTACAGCCTGCCTCACCGTGATGTCTATTCCATACACAGCAGCTAGAGGGATGCCCATTTCATTGGTAGTAAGAGCCAAAATCTTCTTTAAAAAAATATTTTTATTGATTTCAAAAAGGAAGGGAGAGGGAGAGAGAGAGAAAAATATCAATGATGAGAGAGAATTATTGATCAGCTGCTCCTGCACACCTTCTACCAGGGATTGAGCTGGCAACCCAGGCATGAGCCCTTGACCTGAATCAAACCCGGACCTTTCAGTCTGCAGGCCGACACGCTATACACTGAGCAAAACTGGCTAGGGCAAAAGCCAAAATCTTTACAATGGTCTACCTACTATGAGGTCAAGTTTAGGGAAAGAGTCCTGGCTGGTTTTGCTCAGTGCATAGGCCTTCAGACTGAAGAGTCCTGGGTTCAATTCCAATCAAAGGCACATGCCCAGGTTTTGATCCCCAGTTGGGGGGTGCAGGAGGCAGCTGATCAATGATTCGCATCATTGATGTTTCTCTCTCTTCCCCTTCCTTCTTCTCTGGAAAAAAAAAAAAAGTTTAGGGAAAGACCGCTCCTAGCTATCTCCTTCCTTGTTGGGAGGGGCAAGGTCAGGTTTCCAGTGATGTAAGGCAAGGCAGGAAAGGCTCATTCAACCACCTGCCACCATGTCTGTAAATGACCTTCTGTGGTCACACCACCGGCCACAGGGCCACGCTCAATTTACCAGCAAGGCTGCAATCCCAAACAGCTAAAAACAAAATAACCATAGCGACCTGACCTTGCCCTGGAGTCCAGTGAGGCCCCACAATCAAAAGAAATCAGATCTTTTCCTCTGGAAATTCCCAGAGATTATGACTTTTGGAGGGAGGGAGAAATGCTAAAGACCTTTCAAATCCTCTAGGGCCTGCGTTAGGTTTCCTCTTTCCTCCCTTCAAGTGTAAAAGGGAAGGAAAGGTAAAACCCAGTGATATTCTACATTGCCCCAAGAAAGAAAAACAGAGAGATACAAGCATGAAATCCACGAATCCCAGATTCTGAGGGAGATTAGGAAAATTAAGATAGACTGAGATTTTCTGGTGAAAAAAAAAAAGAAAGAAAAAAACCTTTCTAGTTCCCCTTTGTCCACTTGCCTGCCTGCTGTAACCCTCTTATTCCCTAATAAATGCCTCATCTGAAACTCTGTCCAATACATACACAATGACAAGGTGCACCCTACTTATTACACATGTATTTCCAGAGACTTTCATCTCCGGAGTTCAGAGCTCTCACATTTAATGACAGAGAGGGGCCTCCCAACACAAGGACATACAGGTGAAGTAAACATTTAGAGAACTAAGCTCTAGCTCCAACTTTGCCACTAAAAATGAGTATGCCCACGCTTCAGTCTTCCTCCTCTCTGAACTGAAGACACCGCGTTTTTCACCTTCAGCCCTCCAGGGGACTCCGTGGCCTTGCATCCATCACTGACCTCTGATCCAGAAGCTGCCACCAAAGCCTGAGGCCAGCAGGGGTGAAAGCAGCCACACACCCTGTCACCCAAATGCCTCAGTGTGCATTTGGGCTGGGGCAAGGGTTACACTCTCATGTCAGGTAGGGATTTGATGCTCCTTCTTCCCCAAGTCCCGTCCATGCCCGACTGCTGAGGAACTAAGTAGGGACGTCACAGTTTCCATCAGATGGGCCCTTCTACAATCCTTGCTAGACACCCAGGGATGAAATCCAGAATTAATGCCCAATTCCTCCCTGACCCTCACACACCTGAGCCCCAGAGACACCAAATTAAGAACACAACAAATCAAACTGTCTCCTTTGCAACCTCTGCCTGCCAAGACTTGCTGTCTAATTGCTGTTAATTGGCATTAATCGCATAGCTCTGAAGTGGGAAGACTTCTCCTTCTCCTCGGCTAAGGCAGGACAAGGGGAAGGAATGGTGAACAAGAGCTCCGCACAGCAAACCTCTTCTCCCACTCCTGACCCTACCCCCTCCTCCGTGGTTCCAAGGCTGCACATGACAGGAGAGCCCAGTAGGACAAAGCTGAGTTCTAAGAAGAGGCTGAGTTCCCTCCATGGCAGCGGAGCCACAAGGGTCCCCAGGGAGTTGGGTGGGACCCAAGCTCCAGACCTGAAGGAGAGGGCACGAACCCACACACGCTGGGCAAGCCAAGAAAGGGAAACCACTCTGGTTCTGGGTACCTGACCCGCTGGCTGCTCATGCCTAAAACTGTCCCATTTCTCCAGCACCCCTCTCTCAAATCACCCGGACCTGCTGCCTCAGGTCTAGGAGGGCTCATTACAAATACCCTTGGCAATGACTTCTCCCCTCCTCTGGACACTGTAAGAGGCCAGCCAACTGCAGACAAAAGCTACATGCTGGGGGGGAAATGTCATTGCTCAGGCTGAGGACGAGGAGGAGAGCGCAGAGATGTGTGATAGGACTCAGGCAAGCAGAGCCTAACTGGGAGCACACCAACACAACAGGGTGGCTGCAGAGGGAGCAGCCCCACCTCCAAAAACGGTCCGGAGTCCCCTTGACCAACCCTCAGGTTTCACGGGGCGTCTCCAGTCACCAGGGTAGGTCGCGGAGGCTTCTGAGACTCAGGAACCAATGCCCCTGCCCGGACCTCCAGGCCACAAAGCCATTCTCTCGGGGGGCCTCCCTGGCCTCCGCCCCAACCCACCCCTCCTCAGGCTCTGGGCCAGGAAGCGGCCCTCCCGCTCCGGAGGGAGACAACCAGCTGTCAGAACTGACAGATGCCGCCGTCCACCACGCCAGTCAGCCCGCAGCCGCGCCTGACAAGCACCCACACCAGGGCCCCGAAGGCGGAGAACAGGGACCTCTAGTCCCAAAGCGGAGCTGAGGAGTTCAAGGTGAACGTCTCCCGAGCACATCTTCCAAACAGAGCTGCAGCGGCGGGCTGCTCCCCAGGCCGGAGGGGCAGTTAGGGGGGAAGGGGGAGACCCCTGAGGAGGTGGTGGCTGGGCTGTTCTCTCTGAGTCCCTGCAACAGTCCTGTCCCCGCAGCCCCCCCCCACACACACACACAGGGACACGCCTGGAACTTTCCCTCAGAGGCCACAGACCAACTTTCTGCAGCGAAGGAGGTGCTCAGAGTAAAGAGCCGGAGCGAGGGAGGGTGAATGGAGGCTTTGACCGGGCGCCCCAAGTGGGTGAAGCACTGAAGTGCTGAGGACAAGGAGATGGGAGGGGGCTGGTCCATGCGGACCCCCAGCCTCCAGGGCCTGGCCAGGGGCACCTCTGGGCCCTGATGGTCCCCACCACCCGGGCCGGGGGAGCAGGGAGGGGCAGGTACTGCACCCCAGGTAGCCGAGTTGAGGGACCAGGTGGTCCGGCCTTACCTGCAGTTCCTGAAATTCTCCCTCCAGCTCGTGCCACTCGCGCTCGCAACGCTCCAGCTGGCCGGACATGGTGCAGCGGTGCGCGGCGGCGGCGCGGCGGGCCACCAGCACCCCCCGGCCGCGCGCTCGCCGGCCGTCTTCCGAGGCACCAGCTGTTCCTGCGCAGCCCGAGCCACGCGCGCACCTGACGTCACAGCACCCGCCCCGGCGCCCGCCCCACCCCCTCGCCGGGAGGCAGGCTCCGCGCATGCGCAAGCTCCGCCCCCGGGCCCCGCCTCCGCGGGCCGCGCGCCGGTCCGGGGACGAGTAGAGCTTCGCGGGTCCTAACCTGGTCTGCCTCTGGCCCCCGGGGAATGGGGTTGCGCCTGCAGGATCCCTCTTCTAGTTGGGGCTGGGGGACTTGTTCGCAGACTGCATTTGCAGAACTTACTTTATTTAGATAAGCTAGACTGTGTTTATTTGGGGTGCCTGGGGGTCGGGAGGGAGAGAGGCGATTTAGGGGACGTGAAAGCTCGCCATCCCTTAGCATTAAGTGTCGGAGCCAAAGCCCACAGCCTGGAGTGCTAGAACTGACATTGCCTTATCCATCCAGGTCGCCGAGCAGGGCGGGGAAGCACAGAGAAGGCCCTGTCATCTCACATTGTCATCCTGTCCTGCAACTAATCACATCCTAGATTCCTGCCCTCTGACTCTGGGTGACTCTCTTGACAGCTGTTTCTGTCGCTCAAATAACACCTGCGCCTCAAAGCTAACTGAATCCAAATCCCCCTCCCCCTCAAGATCTGTCCCTGCCTAGCTTTCCAGTAGCATCTCTTATCTCAACCCCATCTCCAGCCACTGTTTTTTCTCTCCCTGCTCCTGCATTGCTGGATGCCAAGAGCCAATCTCTAAAAAGAGCACCTTTCCAAGGAGAAGTGAAAATGTCAGGGTCTTAGGCTCTGGCCGGGTAGCTCAATTGGTTAGAGCATCATTCAGGGACACAAAGGATGTGGATTCATCCTGGGTCGGGACACATACAAGAATCAAATAATGATGCATAAACAAGTGGAACAACAACAAAGAAAATTCCAGGTGCATTTCCTTCATCTGCTTCCCATAGATGCCCTTGTTCAAAATAGTCTCAAAGATTGTAACAAGCCATTTGTGCAAAGACGTTTATAGCAGCACTTTTCAACCAACCACAACAGGGAGATGATTAAGAAGCTACATCCTGTCTATTTCATGTAATACTATATGGTTATTTAAATAATCATTATGGGAACTAAATGCATGCCTGTAAACAGGTATATGAAATCATGGTAAGTAAAAAAGCAGAATCCCAAATAATCAGTATGTATACTAATTAAAGTTATATGATCATTGGTGTGCCCAGAAAAAGATTGGGCAAATTTAGTGTAACATAAAAAGTCAATCAGGTCAATTGATGGGATTTTTATTTCCTGAAATGTTGTGCAGGTGTTTGAAAGAAATTTTAAACTCATTTTGCTGTTCATGGGTGCAGAATGTAATGGAAACAACAAGCATTATCTATTAAATTTCATTTGCTTAATGTTTACTCTTCAGGTATCAAGATGTCCTTTTTATCCTTATTCAGCTATTTGCTTTACTGGACCTATCTGGGGGTAGCTGGGGCTGTGTGATTTATTTGGCCCAGTCAGTCAGACCTGAGCTCAAATCTCAGTTCTACCACCTGCTGAACACAGGATCCTGAGAACCTAATTCATTTCTGTAAACTGGGAGTCGCTCTGGGGGGATTGTTGTGAGGATTAAATGCAATGAATGGTGTAAAATGTCTGGCAAAATGTAAGTAAGCACCAGAAAGCACTGACTTCATATGTTTGGAAATATAATTTATTTAGGGATATTTTTAGATTTAAAAAAACCCACAACCTTGCCTAGATAGTATAGAAAGTACCGAGCTATTCTTCACTCAGTTTCCCCTAATGTTGACAGTGTCCATAATTTCTTCAAAATGAAGAAATCGATGTAGGTGTATTCCTAGCAAGTAAGCTCCAGGCTTTATTCAGATTTTACTCTGCTCTTCATCAAACTTTCCACTTATTTCTATGAGCATGAACTCATATTTTTCTATTTTAGTCGGTGAGCTATAATCCATTATTACAGTTATTCATTTTGATGCTCAAACGGTCATAGACTTAGGCACTGAGATCCACTTCAAGCTGGCTTCTGTGTTCTTTTGGTAGGACCCCATTTTTTAAAAATATATTTTATTGATTTCAGAGAGGAAGGGAGAGGGAGAGAGATATATAAACATCAATGATGAGAGAGAATCATTGCTTAGCTGCCTCCTGCATACCCCACACTGGGGATCATGCCTGCCACCCAGACATGTGCCCTAACAGGAAATCTAACCATGACCTTCTCGTTCAGAGATCCATGCTCAACCACTGAGCCACGCCAGCCAGGCCCCCATCATTTTTTGAAGAGCATTTCCTCACATTTTTGACACCAAGCACATCTTACACCTTCCCTGCTCCAACTGTGGAATCAGACATTTGTCATTCTTGGTTCTTTTAGCAAAGACTGGTATCTAGAAACCATGGGTGTCATCACTCCTGGCTCTCTTAGGGGACAGATCTAGAGGCTATGCTTATGGATATATATACATATATATTTGTGCACATTTACACCTTTATTTATATCTATAAATACTTAAAACCATGATGTCACACCAATATGCAATTCCAATCCACAGATTTCATTCTCGTTTCCTCCCTTTCCCATATTCACAACTCACTTCTTCAACAGTGAGAATCTGGCTCCCATTATGCTTAGTATATTTATTCATCCGATCAGTCCTCCCCATATATGACCAATCTCCCACTGCCACCATCCTCTTCTCAGTCCTGATGCCCACCTTGCCCCAAATAAATGATAGGAAAGGAATAATGAGCTTCCCTTTCTTGCCTTGGGGTCCAGATTAAAATGGCTTTTTAAGTAATTAGAATTTCCCCAACCTCCAATGGCCATAATCAATAAGACATACGTGGACGTGCGTGATAAAGATTTAGAATTGAATACTTCCTAATCCAGCTCCAAAGTCATCTAACGATATTTGAGAAATGTATATATTACTAGACACCTTTGCTGTCCCAATTTCTTGTATACACAGAAAAGCTCTAGATCCTGGGTTCTGGCATCCTATTATTTTGAAGGCCCTCTGTCAAACAACAGGGAGAAAGCACCAACGTCTTATGTGTTTTTTTTTGGTTCCATGCATTTGAAGAATTAGATTTGACAGTTTCCCCCAATGAAGTCGTATTTGTCAGGTTCTTTAGTATGATGACCCGTTTTGGAGAAAAATTGTAGGTGGTGGGAAGTGCACCAAAATGTTTTCCAATGACCAGATGAAGTGTTGGCTGCTTTTCATGTTTTTGTTTTGTTTTGCCCCCCACTTTTTTTTTAATGGCTGAGATTAAATATTGTTTCATTGCGCCACCTGCTGGCAACTTTTCATAATTTCTGTTTCTTCCAACAAAGGGTAAAAAGAAAAAGATTTCTTAACAAATATTCCTTTTTAAAAAATATGTTTTTAATCATTTCATAGAGGAAGGGAAAAGGAGAGAGAAACCTCCATGATGAGAGAGAATCATTGATAAGTTGCCTCCTGCACTCCACCTATTAGGGATGGAGGCCCACAACCTTGGCATGTGCCCTTGACTGGAATCGAACTCAGGACTCTTCAGTGCACAGGCCCACAGGCCCACAGGCCCACAGGCCAATGCTCTATCTACTGAGCCAAACTGGCAAGGGCCAAATATTCTTTTCTTCTCCCACCCTAAAAACTACTACTCAGAGTTTGGGTAGTAGAAATATTTCAATGTTCTTTATCTTTAGTAAAACAAAACATTTGCTTTCCAAGTTTTCACCAATAAGAATACATTTCTTTTAAAAAATATATATATATGTTTTATTGATTTCAGAGAGGGAGATAGAAATATCGATGATGAGAGAAAATCATTGATCAGCTGCCTCCTGCACACCCCCTACTGGGGATTGAGCTGCAACCCAGGCATGTGCCCTTAACTGGACTTGAACCTAGGAGCCTTCAGTTTGTGAGCCGACTTTCTGTCCACTTAGTCTAGCTTATCTAAATAAAGTAAGTTCTGCAAGTTCTGCACTTAGCCAAACCGGCTAAGATTACATTATCTTTTTATTGTGACAGATAACATTTGGCTTAAATAATACTTAAAAAGAGAAACTGTGTAACTAAGACCCAATTCCAGAATAAGACATCAGCCCTAGCCATTGTGGCTCAGTGAACAGAACGTTTTTGGCCCAGGGACTGAAGGATCCCGGGTTTGATTCCGGTCAAGGGCACATACTTCAGTTGCTGGCTCTATCCTGGCCCTGGATGGGGCACATGCAGGAAGCAACTAATTGATCTGTCTCTCTCACCTTGATGTTTCTCTCTCTGTGTCTCTTCTCCTTCCTTCCACTCTCTCCAAAAATCAATGGAAAAATATCCTCAGGTGAGGATTAACAAACAAACAAAGAAAAAGACAAAAAAAGAAAAAAGAAAAAAGAAGAAAAGAGTAAAACGTTACCATCACCCTAGATAACACCATACCCCTCTTCCTTAATCATAACTTTCTTCTTCCCTTCCCCCTAACATAACCACTATCCTGATTTTAGGGATAATCATTAGAGCATGTACTATTTTTATAACTAGAAAACAACTAAAGTATTCATTTGAAAAAAATATGTAAAAATAATGTAAAAGATTTGGTGTAGCTATTTAATCTGGAAACTTGGTTATTCCTGCATTTAGCAAAATATATTGAGTTCAATACCATACATCATTAGGGAAATGAAATCATGGTAAGATTCCACTTCACACCCAGGAAAAAACACATGTCCACATAAAAACTTGTACACAAATCTTCACAATGGCATTACTCATAATAGCCAAAAGGTAGAAACAACCCCCATGGATAAACGAATAAACTGAGGAATGGATCAACAAAATATGATATACTGTCCAAAGGAATATATTTTTAAATATATTTTTTACAGAGAAGAATAGAGAGTTAGAAACATCGATGAGAGAGAGACATCGATCAGCCACCTCCTGCATGCCCCCTACTAGGGACATGCCCGCAACCACGATACATGCCCTTGACCGGAATCGAACCTGGGATCTTTCAGTCCGAAGGCTGACGCTCTATCCACTGAGCCAAACCGGTTTCGGCCAATGTAATATTATTAAGCCATAAGATGCTACTATATGGGAGAACGTTAAAAACATGATGCTGAGTGAAAGAAGCCAGTCCTAAAAGGCCACAGATTGTATGATTCCATTGATATGAAATGTCCGGAATAGGTAAACCCATAAAGACAGAAAGCAGATTAGTGGTTGCCCAGAGATGGAGATGAGGGGGAGAGTGACTGCTAATGGGTAAGAGGTTTGTTTTGGAGGAGATAGAAGGAAATGTTCTGGAATTAGATAGTAGTGATGATTGCACACCTCCGAATATATAGTATTCTGAAAGCCACTAAAGTTTACACTTGAAAGAGTGAATTTTATGTGACTTTTTGTTTGTTTGTTTTTGTTGTTAATCCTCACCCAAGGATATTTTTCCATTGATTTTTAGGGAGAGTGGAAGAGAGAGGGGAAGACAGAGAGAAACACTGATGTGAAAGAAACTACACAGATTGGTTGCCTTTGGCACGAACCCTGACCAGGGTCCGGGCCAGGGAGGAGCCTGCAACCAAGGTACATGCCCTTGACCAGAACTGAACCCAGGATCCTTTGGTCCACGGGATGACGTTCTATCCACTAAGCCAAATCGGCTAAGACTATGGTAGGTGACTTTTAAAAAGCATATATATTTTTAATTGATTTCAGAGAGGAAGGGAGAATTAGAAACATCAATGATGAGGGAGAATCATTGATTATCTGCCTCCTGCATGCCCCCTACTGGGGATGGAACCCCAAACCTAGGCATGTTCCCTGATCAGAAATCAAACTGTGATCTCCAGGTTCATATGTTAATGCTCAACCATTGAGCCACACTAGCCAGGCAGTAAATGACTTATCTTACTTAATAAATTTGTTTTAAATAATATGTATTGCCCTAACCGGTTTGGCTCAGTGGATAGAGCATTGGCCTGCGGACTGAAGGGTCCCAGGTTCGATACTGGTCCAAGGACATGTACTTTGGTTATGGGTACATTCCCAGTAAGGGGGTATGCAGGAGGCAGCTGATTGATGATTCTCTCATCAATGTTTCTAACTCTCTATCCCTCTCCTTTCATCTCTGTAAAAATCAATAAAATATATTTAAAAAATAGTATGTATTGCCCTAGCCAGTTTGGCCCAATGAATAGATCATCAGCATGCGGACTGAGAGGTCTCAGCTTCAATTCTGGTTAAGGGCACATGCCTGGGTTTCGAGTTCAATCCCCAGTGTGGGGTATGCAGGAGGCGGCCAATCAATGATTCACTCTTATCATTGATGTTTCTATCTCCCTCACACTCTCCCTTCCTCTGTGAAATCAATAAAAATATATTTTAAAATAATAATAACAATAATATGTATTTGAGTGGTTACTATGTGTCAAGCACCATGCCAGATATTGGATTATAATAATGGACAAAGCTAGATAGGGCTCCTGTTCATATATAGTGTGCATATTGTTAAATATGCATCACACAAAGGATATTAAAGAATCTTTAAAGGGAAAACTAATGACACAAGACTTCCCAATTATTTCCATCTAGCAGAATTTTGTGACGGTGAAACACAGATCCAAATTGCATCTCTCAATTTAAGGAATTAGAGGCTGATGCTGGAGTCTCTGTACCCCAGCATAAGGGTAACTAACAAGTAAATATAGAATGGAAAAGATGAAAATATATCATTACATATGTTTAATTTTTGTATTTTTTATTTCGGGAAATCTCAAAAGAAAGAAGGGAAGAAAGGGTGGGAAGAGGAAAGAGAGAAAATAATTTTTGTGAAATAGGCATGCAGAAAAGTATGAAACCATTAAGTACAGTTTAACAAATAATTATGAGGGGAGCACCTATGGGACTATGCCCAGGTTGCCCTCCCCCGGAAGCCTCACACATGCTGGTTCCCAACTGAACTCCTTCCTTCCCCACAGAGATAACCACAATCCTAATTTTTATGGTAATTTTTCTGCTTTTCATTGTAGTTCTACCACTTACGTTTGCATCCCTATATAACATGGACTTGTTTTTCCTAGTCTGGAACTTTTAGAAATGAAATGATACTTTATTTCTTGATTGATTGGTTGCTTTTCATGCCTGTCTACTTTGCACTATTATGTTTTTAAGTCACATGCATGTAACTATAATTTGTTTGCTTTCACTGCTGTGACATTCTATTGTATGAACAGTACACAAATGATACTCCCGAACTATCACTGATTCACTGATAAAAACCCAGGGTGTTTCTTGTTTGGAATTTATAAACCCAGGGTGTTTCTTGTTTGGAAAATATATATATATATTTTTTAATTGAATTTTTACAGAGAGGAAGGAAGAGGGATAGAGAGTTAAAAACATTGATGAGAGAGAGACATTGATCAGCCGCCTCCTGCACGCCCCCTACTGGGGATGTGCCCCCAACCAAGATACATGCCCTTGACTGGAATCGAACCTGGGACCTTTCAGTCCGTAGGCTGATGCTCTATCCACTGAGCCACACCGGTTTTGGCTCCAATATATTTTTTATTGAGTTCAGAGAAGAAGGGAGAGGGAGAGAGAGATAGAAACAACCATGATGAGAATCATTAATTGGTTGCTTCCTGCATGCCTCACACTGGGGATGGAGCCTGCAACCCGGGCATGTCTCCTAACCAGGAATTGAACCATGACCTCCTGGTTCATAGGTTGATGCTCAACTACTGAGAGCACCAGCCAGGATGAAAAATAAATTTCTTGAGACCCTGGTTTGGTAGCTCAATTGGTTCGAGAATAGTTCCAATATCCCAAGGTTGTAGGTTTGATCCCCGGTCAGGGCATATATAAGAATCAACCAATGAATGCATAAATAAGTGGAATAACAAATCAGTGTTTTTTTCTCTCTCAAATCAATACATTTTTTAAAAAGAAAAGTATATTTCATATGATAATTTTTTAAAAAGTCTAAGTAGGTGTTCATGAAAGCTGCTATTGAGCAATTTGAAATGGGGAGTTAAGTACCACTTGCCAGAACAGGCACTTAAGGAATTTACCAACTGCTCAGTGCCTCTCAGCTCTCCACTCTGACAACAAAACAGGCATCACCATTTATACATTTTCCACACAGCTCCAATGTGAATAGTTACTGTTTACAATATGCTTTCACAAAGGATATTTCATTTAATCCTCATAGCAATCCCAAAAGGTAAATGTTACTATGGTATATTTTAGAGATGAGGTGACTGAGATTCAAAGAGTAATATGTACCTATCTGGTGTCTCCAGTAAATTACAGTGCAGGGGCTTGTACCTCGGCTTCTTTCTTGTCATCATAGCATAACTAGGGACCTGACAGGGTATTTTGTTGTAAAAGACTCATTGTAAGCAAATCAATAGAGCATTGTATCCATCCTGGGCAGAGTGTACTTTCTACCTCTTCAGTTGGGATTTGGTCATGTAGCTTGTTAGGGCCAACGTTACCAATGACTTTGAAAACATTGCATGAATGGACTTGCTCACTGCTGCCATTGCAGTGAGGAGAGTATTCCTGAGTTACCCGCTGATCCCTGAGGGAGGAAGAGACCCTTGGTACAGAGCTGCCCCCAACCAAGGGCCAGCAATCAGCCAAACTGCAATTGAGTGAGCTAAAAGAATGTTTATTGGCTGAAACCAGTTTGGCTCAGTGGATAGAGCATCAGCCTGCAGACTGAAAGGTTCCACGTTCGACTCCGGTCAAGAGCATGTACCTTGGTTGCGGGCACATCCCCAGTGGGGGGCATGCAGGAGGCAGCTGATCGAAGTTTCTAACTCTCTATCCCTCTCCTTTCCTCCCTGTAAAAAATCAATAAAATATATTTAAAAAAATGTTTATTGCTATCTGCCTTCAGAATAGGGAGCTGCTAATTTTATTGCAAAAGCTCACTGACCATCTGGGAGTAGGAATGAATTTGTCCTTCAGAACCCTTCCTTGGAATGGCACCTGGATCATGAAATTTCCTTATTGATGATTTCTATTTAGGGCCTGCTATGATCTGAATGTTTGTGTTCCCCCTCCCCCAAATTCACATGTTGGAATCCTAATTCCCAATGTGACGGTACTAGGAGATAAGGCATTTGGGAAGTGATTAGGCAGTGAGGGTGGAGCCCTCATGAATGCCATGAGTGTTCTTATAAAAGAGATCCCACAGCCCTAGCCAGTTTTGTTCAGTGGATACAGCATTGGCCCGCCTACTGACAGGTTCTGGGTTCGATTCCAGTCAAGGTCATGTGTCTTGGTTGCAGGCTTGACCTCCGGTGCTGGTCAGGGTATACGTGGGAGGCAACCAATTGATGTGTCTCTCACATAGATGTTTCTCTCCTTCCCTTCCACTCTCCCTAAAAATCAATAGAAAAGTATCTTCAGGTGAGGATTAAACAAAAAGAGAGAGCCAGACCCCTTCTACCATATGAAGGTACAAGGAGGGAGAAATCAGCAACCTAGAAGAGAGCCTTCACCCAACCATGCTGGCACCCTGACCTTGGACTTTCAGCCTTCAAAAGTGTGATATATAAATTTTTTGAGTAATGAATGAGATCCATATTATTTGCAACACAATCTCAATTTTATTCACTATTTAGAAGTGCAGTTACTGTTGCTAGATACAAACACACACACACACACACACCCAACGGAGAATGTCTGGCCTGCAAAGCCAAAAAAAAAAAAGTTTACTACTTTACAGAAAAGGTTTGCCCAATTATTACTCACTTCCTGACTCTGGGGAATAGATCACTTTTCCTGGATAAAAAGGAAGTTAACACATTTGGAGATCTGCCATCAAGGAGGAAAGAAAGGAGGGGTGTTGAATTTCAGTAGCAACCAATAGTGTCTACCACCATTGCCACCCACTCTTCCAGCCCATATTATCATGGCCCAGGACTAGTGTGAGGCACAGGACAAAGCCAGTACTAATCAAATACAGTGACAATATCCCAGGAGAAAATGAAGTAGGTTACAGAAAGGGCCTTCATCAGGCTTGAAAGGTTGGGCAAAGCTATTATCTTTATTTATTTATTTATTTATTTATTTATTTATTTATTTATTTATTTATTTTATTGATTTTTTTTTTTTACAGAAAGGAAGGGAGAGGGACAGAGAGTCAGAAACACCTTTGAGAGAGAGACATCGATCAGCTGCCTCCTGCACGCCCCACACTGGGAATGTGCCCACAACCAAGGTACATGCCCTTGACTAGAATTGAACCTGGGACCCTTCAGTCCACAGACCGACACTCTATCCACTGAGCCAAACCGGTTTCGGTGCAAAGCTATTATCTTGATACCTCTTTTGTCATCTTTTGAAGAGCCATAGACAATAAAATTGTCTTTTATTCATTCACCCCTTTATTCAACAAGTTATATATTAAGAACTTGTTGGGAACTGTATTCATTTGCTAGAGCTGCTGTAACGAAGTGCCACAAATTGTGTGGCTTAAACAACAGAAATATCTTGTTTCCCAGTTCAGAGAACAGGAATCTGAATCAAGATGCCAGCAGGGGTGGTTCCCTGTGAGGCTGTGAGGAAGAATCTGTTCTACGACTCTCTCCTAGCTTCTAGAGGTTTGTCTGAAATCTTTACAGTTCTTTGGCTTGTGGTAGCATCACTCCAATCTTTTTTTTTTTTATTGCCCTAGCTGGTTCGGCTCAGTGGACAGAGTGTAGGCCTGCAGACCAAAAGGTCCCAGGATCGATTTGATCAAGGGCACATACCTTGGTTGCAGGCTTCTCCTGACCAGGGCCTGGTCAAGACTCATGCAGGAGACAACCAATGTGTATTTCTCTCACATCAATGTTTCTCTGTCTTTCCTTCTCTCTTTCACTTTCCCTAAAAATCAATGGAAAAATATCCTTGAGTGGGGATTAAAAAAATATAAAAATAAATAAATAATATTTTTATTGATTTTAGAGAGGAAGGGAGAGGAAGATAGAAACATCAATAATGAGAGAAAACCATTGATTGGTTGCCTCCTGTATGTCCCACACTGGGGATTGAGCCTGCAACACAGGGCATGTACCCTGACCGGGAATTGAACCATGACTTCCTAAGGTTCATAGGTCAATGCTCTACCACTGAGCTATGACACTGGGCATCACTCTAATCTTTATGTGGCATTCTTATGTCTCCAGAGTTTCCCTTTTCATAAGGACACCAGTCCTATGAGATTGAGATTAACTTTAATGACCTCATTTTAACCTGATCATCTGCAAAAACTCAACTATTTCTAAATAAGGTGACATTTACAGGTATCGGGGATTAGGACTTTAACATCTTTGAGGGGAACACAATTCAAGTCATAACAGGAACTTGTTTTGAGGCTACGAGGCCATGACAGACTTAAACTTGGGCTTACAGGAATGGGGAGGGAGGACAAGAAAAAAAATAGGAGAAAAAGAGAGAAAATAGAAGAGGGAAGAGATGAAAGAGTAGGATTAGTAAAGAGAAAACAAAGACAGAAAACTTGCAGGAGGGAAGCAGGACCAACTGCATAATTTGTGGGGTTGTGCAAAATGAAAATTAAGAATTTCCAAATGGTGATGATAGCAGAGCATTAAACCAAGTCCAAGGCCCTTTTATTTATTCATTTATTTATTTGCCCTTAGTTGATTTTTTTTTTAATTGATTTCAGAGAGGAAGAGAGAGATAGAAACATCCATGATGAGGGAGAATCACTGATTGGCTGCCTCTTGCATGCTCCCCCACTGGGGATCAAGCCTGCAACTGGAGCATGTGCCTTGATCAGGAATCAAACCATGGCCTCCTGGTTCATACATCAACCCTCAACCACTGAGCCATGCTGGCTGTGTAAGCTCTAGGCCCTTCTTAGAACATGACCCTGTGTGACTTCCCTGTGGACAGGATTATACTAATGTATTTTGAGTCCACTTGAAGATTTCATTTTTTGTTTTTTCCTTATTTTTCTGTGCTCTTTGAGATTCCTGTGAAGCAGTCATTTCTATAACAGCATGTTCATTCTTGGCTTAGGACCCTGCTAAGATCCTGTCTCTCAAGGAGAAAACAGCCTAAGGAGATGGTGGCTACAAACAAGAAAAGCTTTTCTCCTTAGCCCAACAGAATGTTCGAGCAACTTTCTCAGGACACCCAAGAATCACCTTTCCTTTCCTTTCAGTGTTTTAGATCCTTAATTAGGATATAACTCTTGGCATGGAGGTTTTTTGCCCACCTGCTTGAGACTTTCTTGGTTTCCCCAACTTCTCCCTGTTTAACCAGATCACCATGGTATAAAAGTCACCTCTGCCTCACCTCCTGCCATCAAAGCAAGTTCAAGAAAACAAAATGGGCCCTGGCTAGTTTGGCTCAGTGGATAGAGCGTCAGCCTGAAGACCGAAAGGTCCCAGGTTCGAATCTGATCAAGGGCACATGCCTGGGTTGCGGGTTCAATCCCCAGTAGGCAGCAGCCAATCAATGATTCTCTCTCATCATTGATGTTTCTATCTCTTCCTCTCTGAAATCAATAAAAATATATTTTTAAAAAACACACAATGGTTCTGGTCACTGGATTTGGGTCCAAACTTCCTCAGTTTGGCATCTAGACCTCCTCATTCCCAGTCTACCACACTATAATTTAGGATGTGCTTTCTTATGTTATTTGAGATCATCCTTCTGTTCTAGTCTAGGCAGTCTCCACTGTCTATGCACTTTACTATCATTCCATCTCCAAGACCTTGCCTGGGCTACTCCTACACCTTCCTCCCAGTGAGAACTCTTCAAGGGCAGAGGCTAAATTATAATTCATCTTTGAAAATATACATTCACACACACACACACACACAACCTGCATATGCTTTTCATAAATGTTTATGGAATAAAGATGAGTTGAACTGAGGGGCTTCCAAAATATTTATAATTTACTTGAGGCCCGATGCACAAAATTTGTATAAGAATGCGCCTTCCTTCCCCCATTTGCCAGCACCAGCTTCCCTCTGGCACCCGGGACCTGGCTTCCCTGGAAGGTCATCTGGAAGTACATCTGGTCTAATTAGCATATTACGCTTTTATTATTTTAGATGACACAAAATCACCCTTAACTCGGTGCATACTTGTTTCTTTTTCTGGCTCTTACATAAGAGATCTTCCTAACGGTTGGTTTTCTGACATGTTTCTGTGGGCAAGCACCTGTCCTCTTATTACTTTTTTTATATAATACTTGTTTCCAACCTGGGCACTTTGGAGGCATTCAAATGTTTCTTTGAGTCTTTTTTTTCAAAAAAATATTTTTATTGATTTCAGAGAAGAAAGGAGAGGGTGAAAGAGATAAGACACATCAATGGTGAGAGAATCTTCCATCAGCTGCCTCCTGCACGCCCCTTCCTGGGAATCAAGCCCCCATGGGACCTGGTCACCAGAATGGAACCCAGGACCTTTCAGTCCACAGGCCGACCCTCTAGCCACTGAGCCAAACCGGCGAGGGCTCTTTATTGGGTCTTGAAGTCTTCCAGAAATGTAAGAATTCATGGGGGAAAAGAAAACTTGGGGAAAAGCTCCCCTCCACTAAAACCCTTTTTAACACATATGTAAACAAGAATAACCTTGTAAAACTTTAAAAATGTTTTTATTTACTTGAGAGAGAGAAGAAGGGGGAATAATCACCATCGATGGGAGACACACATCCATTGAAACCTCGGCACGTGCCCGGTGACCTCGGGACGACACTCAGTCCATCGAGCCACAGCGGGCAGGCTCGCAACACTTTTTAAATGCGGAAGTTCTCAGTGATCAAATTCTGGCCTTTACGTTTCTAGGTTTAGTCGTTTTACGGCAGGGCCTTTGGGTCAACTCCTAAACTCAGCTTTCCATTCAGGTACCCGGACCTTAGCCAGGTTTCCTCCCTCCGCCCTTTCCTCTCTGCAACATGATCCCGCCCACTTCCGGCTCGGGGCTCCCAGGGCGCAAGCGCAACTCCAGGAACCCTTCATCAACCTCTCGATCTATGCGCATGTGCGAAAGGGGCGTGGCTGGGTAATGCGCGGGAGAAGGCAGGTCGACCGAGCTCACGCGACTAACTCCACCCCCCTAAATAGGCAGGCGGAGCCCCGGCTCGCCTCAGGGTTCAGGCGGCGCACGCGCACCGAGGACAGGAACGCTGCCCTAGAACAAGGGGGGGCTTTACGCATGCTCATGTAAATGAAGCAAGAAGCTTTGACGTCAGCACCAGAACCCGCCTCCTTCCTCTCTTCACCTGCCTCTGACTTTTAAAGGGCCAGACCCCTTTTCCAAAGAATAACTTTTTTTAAAAATTAAGCATTTCTTTAAACAAAGCAAGCATTTCTTGAGAGCTCACTACGTGCCAGGCCCAACTTGTGTGTCTTTTCCAATTGTCCCCTTTTGTGATTATTGTAATAATTACATTATTTTTTGCATAAATGTCTTCCCTTGCCCTAGTTGTACCATTCGTTTGGAGACAATAATTTGAAATGGAAGGCAAAGTGGTGTTCTGGGCAAGTTTTCCTGAATCCTGATCCCGCCACTCCACGCTCTTTTACTCCAGATATGGTACTATCAACTCTGTGAACCTAAGAATTTGCCAACTGTTTAAAATTTGTTTTCAGTTACAGTTGACATTCAGAATTATTTTATATTTCAAGTATACAACATAGCAGTTAGACATTTATATAACTTCTGAAGTGATCCCCCGATAAGTCTAGTGCCCACCTGGCATCATACATAGTTATAAGATCAGAGGCCGTGCATCAGTGAGGTCCCTTAGCCTGGACTGTGGGACTGGGCTGAAACCAGCTCTCTGACACTCCCCTGATTGCGAGGGAGGGATCCCACCAGTGCACAATCGGGGGCTGGAGAAATACAGGAGGTTGGCCAGCAGGGGAGGGACCACAGGAGGGCTCCAAGGCATGTCTGACCCATCTCACTCAGTCCCCATTGGCCAGACCTCAGCAGCAAGCTAACTTACCCATTGGAGCATCTGCCCCCTGGTGGTCAATGCATGTCTAGTGAGTAATTGAGCAGCCTTAGCATATCATTAGCATATTACACTTTGATTGGTTGAACAGCCGATGAGTCAACTGGACACTTAGCATATCAGGCTTTTATTATATAGGATTTCTGATTGTATTTCCTGTGCTGTACTTTACATCCCTGTGGCTGTTTTATGAGTTTGCTGATTTTTAAAATGATAAGGTTTCTACCTACCTCAAAGGATTATTGTGAAAAGTATATATATTTCTAAAGTAGGTTACCAATACTATGCCTCACACCAGCTATCTATTAAATAAATACAAATAAGCCAAAACCGGTTTGGCTCAGTGGATAGAGCATCCGACTATGGACTGAAAGGTCCCAGGTTCGATTCCAGTCAAAGGCATGTACCTTGGTTGCAGGCACATCTCCAGTGTGGGGCGTGCAGGAGGTAGCTGATCGATGTCTCTCTCTCATCAATGTTTCTAACTCTCTATCCCTCTCCCTTCCTCTCTGTAAAAAAAATCAATTAAATATAAAAATAAATAAATATAGTCATGAAATGAAATTAGTTAATCAAAAAATGGTTTATAGTTCCAGATGATACTTCAGGAGGAAATATTTAATTACCAGGGTGGCTAGCAATGTGTAACAGTGCCTGTTTCCCCACAGTGTTGCCAATATCACAGCCCTTCGTTTTACACATTTTTCCTTGTCTAGACAGTATGTAATGCTATGGCAGGGTTACTTCAACATCCTTTAATTGCTAGTGAGGCTCTGCATTTTTCCTTTGGATGGTTTATTATCTGTATTTCTTTGCCTAACAGCTATTTTCAAATACTGTAATTTGCACTGGCTTATCCCTGTAGACATTATGTTAGGTCCTGACATAACAGTTTTCTGACCAATTAAAAGAAAAAAAGAGGATTGAGGTGAAGAGAGAAAATTAAGAGGAAACATTCCTACGGAAGGATTAGAAACTAAAGGACAGAGGTCTCAGAAGCAATGTGTCCCCCTAGCTGGTTTGGTTCAGTGGATAGAGCATCAGCCTGTGGACTGAAATCCTCTCTGAAATCAATAAAAATATATATTGAAAAATAAAAATATATTGTAAAAGATAAAAAAGAAGCAATGTGTCCAGTAGAACTTACTATAATAAAGAAAATAATTTGTATCTCTGCTGTCCCTATGGGAGCCAGTAGTAATATGTATCTACTGAATACTTGGAACCTGGCTGGTGTGAATGAGGAATTGAATTTTGGTTTCATTAATTTATTTTAGCTGAGACCAGTTTGGCTCAGTGGATAGAGCATCAGCCTGTGGACTGAAAGGTCCCGGTTCGATTCTTGGTTGCGAGCACATCCCCAGTAGGGGGCGTGCAGGAGGCGGCTGATCGATGTCTCTCATCGATGTTTCTGACTTTCTATCCCTCTCCCTTCCTCTCTGTAAAAAAATCAATAAAATTATTTTTAAAAATTTATTTATTTTAAATATTTTTAAAATTTATTTCAGAAAGAAAGGGAGAGGGAGGGGGAGATAGAAACATTAATGATGAGAAAGAATCATTGATCAGCTGCCTTCAGCACACCCTCCACTGGGGATAAAGCCCACAACCCACCCAGTCATGTGCCCTGACTGGCAATAGAACCGTGACCTCCCGGTTCATAGGTTGACACTCAACTACTGAGCTATGCTGGCTGGGTAGTTTTATTATTTTTTTAATATATTTTACTGATTTTTAATTTTTTTTTTTACAGAGAGGAAGGGAGAGGGATAGAGAGTTAAAAAAAACATTGATGAGAAACATCGATGAGAGAGAAACATCGATCAGCTGCTTCCTGCATACTCCCTACTAGGGATGTATGTGCCTGCAACCAAGGTACATGCCTTTGACCGGAATCAAACCTGTGACTCTTGAATCCACAGGGCAATGCTCTAGCCACTGAGCCAAACCAGTCTTTCAGGGCAGTTTTATTAAATTTAAATATTAAATTGCTACCTTACTGATGGTATAATCCTAGAGATTAGGAAAGAAGAAGAGAAAGAAGAGTTAAAAAGGGGTGTGCACAGTCATTCTGAAGTGGCCTTATTCATATGAAGGGACTCAAATTTAGATTTCTGATATGGTTCCCAATGAGACAGTCCCAGACTAGGGTGTGTTCAGTTTGCAAATATCTATCAAGCTATATACACTGATGATATTTCCACTTTTCTATGTGTGTTTTACATTTAATGAAAATTTAAACTT
>JAAGEH010000417.1:14254434-14326288 GCA_011751065.1 Lasiurus cinereus | reverse complement strand
TTTCCACTTTTCTATGTGTGTTTTACATTTAATGAAAATTTAAACTTTGTGTTATACTCTTTAGGCGTTTTTGGCTCAGGAGATAAAGCGTTGGCCTGCAGACTGAAGAGTCCCGGGTTCGATCCCAGTCAAGGGCACATGCCTGGGTTGCAGGCTCAATCCCCAGTGGGAGCTGTGCAGGAGACAGCTGATCAATGATTCTCTTTCATCATTGATATATATATACATACACATATTAATGTGTGTGTGTGTGTGTGTGTGTGTGTGTGTGTGTGTGTATCCTTTCTTCTCTGAAATCAATTTTAAAAACTACATTTTTCTGATTTTTACTTAAGCGAACTCTCCAAAAATAGAAGTGGGCTGTGACTAGCTTTGGACATCTGAGAGCCCCTAGAGGGCGCTCATTCTGCATCAGAGACTTGAGGGCTTCATGGGAAGAATGCACATACCACACATTCATTCCTTTAAAGTGCACAATTCAATTTCTAGTCTGTTCACAGAGTTGTGCAACCATCACCACAGTCAGTTTTAAAATATTTTCATCACTGCAAAAAGAAACTCGCGGCCTATAACCTTCCTAACTTCTCCCTGTGCCCCTCTCCAAGCTACCACTCATTTATTTTCTGTTTCTAAAGATTTTCCTTTTCTGGATATTTCCTATAAGAGTAATCATACAAAAATGTGGCCCTTTGTGTCTGGCTTCTTTCACTTAGCATGCTTTCACAGTTTATTCATGTTGTAGCACACACCTCTATTTCATTCCTTTACATATATATATATATATATATATATATATATATATTATTGATTTTTTACAGAGAGGGAGAGGGATAGAAAGTCAGAAACATTTATGAGAGAGAGACATCGATCAGCCGCCTCCTGCACGCCCCACACTGGATATGTGCCCGCAACCAAGGTACATGCCCCGGACCAGAATCGAACTTGGGACCTTTCAGTCCACAGGCCAATGCTCTATCCACTGAGCCAAACCGGTCTAGGCTATTTCATTCCTTTTTGTGGCTGAATAATATTCCATTGTATGGATAGACCATGTTTTGTTTATCCATTCATCTTTTGACTGATACACAGGGGAATTCCCTTCACCCAACCCCCAAACAAAGCCCCTGAGAAGAACCCAGCCAAATTCTAATCATTCAAGTCTGGCAAGTACATATCAAAAGAGTAGTTAGGACAGGGGCCTTCAAGCTTGGTGCTCCTGACACTTCAGTAGTGGGCAGTTGTCAGTCCACAGCAACTACTCAGGAGCTTGTGAATAATGGTAACAGATTCTGACTCGAGGAGAAAAATAATCTCATAGATTTGTGACCTGCCCTTCCAGCTGGTCTGCAGATAAGCCTTCACCTGCTCCAAATTCTTCTCTAAGGGACAGTCCTGCCTTCCCCTGAATCAGAGTCTAACTAGGGGCTGTGAAAGGACTCTTTGCAATAGTGGGACTGAGGCTTGTGACTGTGTCTTCGCTTGGCCTAGGAAAGAGAAGATTTTAGGCCACCAGGCTCCATTCAACAGGCAACAGGGCAGCTCTGGACAAAGCCATGAGCCAAGAGACAATGTGACCTACTTGGCTGGGCATGCTGGCCAGGTACTCAACAAGGAGGAGAAGCAAATGGCTTGAGGAGTGTCAGCAGCATGACTGGCCAGGGGCAACTTTGGACCCTAGCTAGGGTTCTCCAGAATTAGGGACTGTAATTCAGAAAGAGCCAACTAATTTCAGTGAGTGATACAAGAGGCAGCCATTTTGCACCATGAATATGAGAACAATGAAGAAGAGATGGGATAGAGAGAGAGATAGAGATAGAGGGGGATGATCGCTCTGCTGTTGACAGCTTTCTAAACACTTGTATCCTTAATAAATTTCCTTTATTGGAGAGTATGAGATGGTGTCTCTACTTGCAACCAAAAGACCCTTGGACAAAGCAAGAAGATACATTGTGCAAGATACATTGTCCATTAATTACTATCCACTGAGAGGCACACACTCAACAAATTAACTATAAATGATGTGGTAAGCGTGGAAATCAGAGCAAAATTCTCATTCCACCTGGAGTGAAGAGCAAAGCCATAACGGAGCACCCACTGGAGCAAAATGACACTTCAGCAAATACTGTATGAAATCATGAAACCAGGTATCCAGAATATGTATATTTGTTAAGACAAAGTAGAACAGAGGTTACCAGAAGCTGGGAGAGAGAGGAATGGGAAGTTGTTTAATGGGTACAAGAATTTTAGTTTGGGCCTGGCCGGTGTTGCTCAGGGGTTGAGCCGGGAGGGCACATGCCTGGGTTGTGGGATGGATCCCCAGTGGAGGGCATGCATGAGGCAGCCAATCAATGATTCTCGCTCATCACTGATGTTTCTATCTCTCTCTCCCTCTCCCTTCCTCTCTGAAATCAATAAAAAAAATATATATTTTTTTAAAAGGGTTTTAGTTTGGGATGATGAAATGTTCTGGAAAGGGATAGTGTGAATGATAGCACACTATCGTGAATGTATTTAATACCACTGACCAGTACCCTTAAAATAATTAAAATGGTAATATATATATATATATATATATATATATATGTGTGTGTGTGTGTGTGTGTGTGTGTGTGTATATAAAATCAGAATAAACAAAAAACAAAAAGAAAAAAATTACACCCAAGTTCAATCAGTCTTGAAGTCAGGGCCTTCAGACTCAAGTGTCAATCTCTTCCTATGGGACATGCTGCAGGGGGTGTCAGTTTCCAGATTCTTCCAGTTCTTTGCCGGAACAGTGGAGTGGCTGCAGGAGCTCAGAACTGCAGATGGAAGAAGCAGCACGTGGCCTCTGGCCAGGCTGCTATCTGGAGGAAAAGAAGTCTTGGCTGAGGACACAGAAGAGGCAAATGCCCTGAGGCAGAAACATGCTGAGGAATGTTCCAGGAAGCAAGTGTGTGGGGCTGGAGCAGCGGGGAAGGTGCACTGAGTAGGGGATAAAGTCCGAGAGGAAAGGGAGGGAGGTGGGCAGATGAGGCAGGGCTTTCACTAGGGCTGTGGCTTTTACTCTGAGTGACAAGGGGGGCGGGGGACCGGAGGCAGGAAGAGGATGTGAGCTGAGTGACTGGCCTACCTGTGCTCAAGTAAAACGTACGCATCTTCCAGGGTTGGAGGGGCTATCAAACCTCCGTGGGATTCTCAGAGGCGCCTGGCAAACCCCCACAGGACTAAGAACCCGTGTGGCCTCGGTTTTCCCTTTGTAATGTTTCCACTGCATCTTGGCAGAACCGCCTTTAACCCTTTCCTCCCCGTCTCCGGCCTTGTATTTGCTCTGGGAACCCCAGGCAGGAGAGGGGCGCGCAAGGGAAGGGCAGTGGCCAGCGGGGCGCGCCGGGACACTCCCTCCTCGGGCCCCTGCACACCTGTGGCCACCAGGCGGGTGCACCTGCCGGCGCTCGACCTTCCAGAGGCCTGAGGACTTCCTTCGCCAGCCGCGGAGGACCTGGACCGCCCCCCTCGCACGGCCCAGCAGGAAGGGGCGGGCGCTGCCAGCAGGCTGGGCTGCAGCCCTACGTTTCCATAGCGACCCCGGCCGGGCCTGGGACGCCGGAGCGTGCTCTGCCGGCTGCGACTGAGGCGGAGGCTGTGACATCTCATCCCGCCCGGGGACTCCGGATCCAGGCTCCGCCAGGCAGGTGAGCGCCGGTGAGAGGACGCAGGTGGGACGGGGCGGTGTCCCTGAACAGTCCCCTAACCCTCCCAGGCCAACTTCTAGCCTTAAGGGCCAGCAGCCACTCTGGTTTGGTCATACTGGTTATCAAATAGGTGACCATCACCGCCGGCCCGCGGACAGCTTCTTTCCGATGTCATCACAAACGCAACTGCTCTGCTGGTTTCCCTGGGTTCCCAAGTAATTGTGCCATCAGACCCTTTCCCCTCCCCCCAGGGGGGCCCAGGAGAAGCAAGGGAGGAGACAGCTGAGGGTCAGTCCAGCACAAAGGATCCCCTCCAGGGGCCACTCACCTGCCCCAGGGGCTGAGAGCACACATAACACACATGATTCACCCCACTTGAGCTCAGACAGTGCCTCCCTGGGAAGCCCCAGAACCCTGGCATAGCTGGAGGCACACTGAGCCCCTGATGTCACTAACCCTTTGCCAGCACCCTCTGGCCCCGCTGAAGCAGCCAACATGCCTATCTCCAAGTGCCCGCCCAAGTCACAGCCCCTGTGGAAGGAATGGGACCAAAAGGCCCAGAAGAATGGACTGAGACACCAGGTGTATGCTGTCAATGGTGACCGCTACCTGGGCGAGTGGAAGGACAACATGAAACATGGTGAGTAGGGGACCGGCAGGGGCTCAGG
The DNA here is from genome assembly GCA_011751065.1 of Lasiurus cinereus. Classification (NCBI taxonomy): domain Eukaryota; kingdom Metazoa; phylum Chordata; class Mammalia; order Chiroptera; family Vespertilionidae; genus Lasiurus; species Lasiurus cinereus. The sequence goes on along the minus strand of JAAGEH010000417.1, from coordinate 14,321,949 downwards.
TGGGGTCTGAGCCAAGGAAACGGGGTACAGAACTCATGTCCCTGAGGCTCCTCCAAGGGGTGAATGCTGACCTGGATCAGCCAGGGACCTCCACCTGGAAAGGAACTCAGCCCTGACTTCAGCTTTGAGAAAGTCGCAGGTACCAGCAGGGCCCAAAGCAGTCTTGAGACACCAGCCCCAGGCACAGCTGGGGTTCAGGCACACTAGCTCTGTCCCACTCCCCAAGGAGACCTGGGCTAAGCCTTCGGCTGGCTAGCTGGAGGAAAAGGCAGAGGCCAGAAATCAGCTTACAATTGGGATGCTGGTCTTCAAACTCAGCCTTGATGTGGATTCTGAGCAACAGGTGGTAAAGTACCAGGGCCTCGGGCTTTAACTGCATTGGGCTCTGGGTTTAACCAGCAGCGGGGCACAGGAGTCCTATGATACAAATGAAGACCTGAAGGGGGAAAAAAAGTTTTCATTTTAAAAAGTGGCCTGACTTTTCATTCCAGTCTCACAATTCCAGAGTCTTAACCCTTCTTCTCTCCCGCTTACCTGCATTGAATGAGGTGGAGTCCATAAACCTGGGTGAGAATCTTAGTTCTACCAACTATGACCTTGAGCGACCACCATGCCATTTTGGGCCTCAGTTCCACCATCTGTAAAATGGGAATAAAGCCTATCTGTGAAGATAAGAGATGACATCTATCAAGCGTGTAGCCCAGGCAGGGTCTGTGCAAAAAGGGAGAAGGTGTATGAAGAGGCTTATAATAATATTTTTTAAAATAAGTTTTTATTGATTTTTACAGAGATAGGAAGAGAGAGGGATAGAGAGTTAGAAATATGGATGAGAAATATCATCCATCAGCTGCCTCCTTCATGTCCCCTACTGGAGATCGACTGGAAATGGAACTGTGACCTCTTGGTTCATGGGTCAATGCTCAACTACTGAGTCACATTGGTCAGGTGAAGCTTGTAATTTTATTTTTTTTAATATATTTTATTGATTTTTTTACAGAGAGGAAGGGAGAAGAATAGTGAGTTAGAAACATCGATGAGAGAGAGACATCAATCAGCCACCTCCTGCACGCCCCCTACTGGGGATGTGCCCGCAACCAAGATACGTGCCCTTGACGGGAATTGAACCTGGGACCCTTCAGTCCACAGACCAACGCTCTATCCACCAACGCTCTATCTATCTAAGCCAAACCGGTTTCGGCAAGGCTTTAAATGGGATAGTCAGGGTAGGCCTCATTGAGAAAATGAGATGTGAACAGACTTGTAGGAGGTAGGGAGTGAGTGAAAATTTGGGTAAGAGCATTCCTGGCCAGGGAACAAGCAGGTGCAAAGGTCTTGAGACAGAAGTACACCTGGTGGGTCCCAAGAACAGCATGGAGGCCATAGCAGTTGGAGGGCAGTCTGAAAGGTGGGAGTGGAGGACACAGGAGGGGTTGGAGTATAGGAGATGGATGGGTCTCCACGTGTGTTCAGGAGAACTAGTGAAATATGCAGGACATTTTCCAGAAACTGTCCATGAAAAAAATCCCAAATCTATCCAGCCAGTGTGGTTCAGTGGTTGAGCATAGACAATGCACCAGGAGGTTGCAAACTCCTTCCAAGTCAAGGCACATGGCCAGGGTTTTGGGCTCAATCCCCAGAAGAGGGAGTGCAGGAGGCAGCCAATTGAACTTTCTCATTCATCTTTCTATTTCTTTCTCCCTCTCCCTTTCTCTCTAAAACCAATAAAAACATACTTTAAAAAAACACACAACAAAAAGCCCAAACCTAAAGAAAGGTTTTTAACGTTTATTTTGAGACAAGGGTTTTGAGGTTAGTCCCTGAAGAAAAATCTCAAGGAATTGAGATAATGCTCCTGAAAATGGCAGTTTTGCAGCTTATTTTATATGTTAGAATCAAAGGAGAAGACATAAGGTAGGCACATGAAATTCATAGGTGGCAGATTAAGGAGAAAGCAAAGCAGGGAAATCTCTAGAACTGGATAAAAAGTAAAATAGAGAAATACATACTTTTTTTGTTTTTTACATTGGTGGTTGGTTATAGGAGAGTTATTATTTCACATACATAGTTTACAGAGGTAGGTGGACAAAGATAATAATGAAGAATGTTGGAGTCGTCTTGCCCCATACCAGGTTCTAAAGATCATTTTGATAATTTATTTTTTAAAATATTTTACTGACTTTTTTAGAGAGAGGAAGGGGGAGGATAGAGAGTTAGAAACATTGATCAGCTGCCTCCTGCAAACTCCCTACTAGGGATGTGCCCACAACCAAGGTACATGCCCTTGACCGGAGTCAAACCTGGGACCTTCAGTCTGCAGGCCGACACTCTATCCACTGAGCCAAACCGTTAAGGGCCATGTTGATATTTTAAATATGTTTTTCTAGGTGTACAAAAACAATGGACAGGGCTTGTTCAAGGTAGAGAATTATCTATCACATAGACCTTCAGACGTAACTTCCTAACATAACTTACTCAGTTATGATTTTTTTTTAATTTTTATTGATTTTTTACAGAGAGGAAGGGAGAGGGACAGAGAGCTAAAAACATCAATCAGCTGCCTCCTGCACACGCCCCACTGGGGATGTGCCAGCAACCAAGGTACATGCTCTTGACCAGAATTGAACCTGGGATCTTTCAGTGTGCAGGCCAATGCTCTATCTAACATCCCTTGAGGTTACTTCTAGCTATGGAGTTTGCCAGGCTTGTCAAGGTAGCCCATTTTTGTTCACAAAACCTTGGCCAGCTGGCTTATCTATTCTGTATTATTAAAGAGATGAGACTGAAATTCTGGAGGGGCCATTTGTTACTTGGGGTTAGCTATGTCAATCTGGCATCAAGGCAAAGGGCTGGAGAACCAATGTTTGTAGAAATGGAACTTTCTGGGGCCAGCAACTGCCCTCTAGCCCCATGATGGCCATGTCTGCAGCGTTGGCCCATCTGTATGTCATCAGGAAAAGGAACACAGGTCTGGAAGAAGAAAGGGGCCATCTATGAGGGGGACTGGAAGTTTGGGAAGCGAGATGGCTATGGCACCCTCAGCCTTCCTGACAAAGAGAAAGGAAAGTACAGGAGAGTATATTCGGGCTGGTGGAAAGGCGATAAGAAATCGGTGAGTGGTTCCCATCATGCCCTGGGATGTGGGCCAGACTGAAAGTCTGCTGTGTGTGTGTGTGTGTGTGTGTGTGTGTGTGTGTGTGTGTGTAGGGGGAGGAGCCAGAGAGGCCTGGGAGAAAAGGGGGCAGATGGATTTGAGGAGGAAAAGGGGTACTGTGTGGGTAGGAGAAGGAAGGGGTGGGGGAATCCTTAAGGCTTCTCAGAACAAAACCCAGGAAACAGGAAGGCAGAGGAGAGACCCAGGGAGGAGCCTGTGAAATCCTGTTGCTATAAGAACCCAGCCAAGCTATGGGCTGGTGGGTGGAGGAGAAGCCTCCTCTTCCTTCTCCCCCACTCATTTCCTGGCTTTCTTTTCTCTGGAGGGCCCTTTCTGAGAATCCCCCTTCTGTTGAGCCAGGATAAGAAGAGGGTAGGAAGAATGGGAGCAAGAAAGCTGAGGTCACACCCTTAGTCAAGAGAGGAAGGTCCCACTTCCCAGGGGTAGAAGCCAGCCAGAGGCATGTTCTCACCTATAAACATCAATATCCTCACCATAGGCAATGGAATCAGATACAAATATATTGTTGCTATTGAACAACTGCTATTGCAGTCTTAGAAAATGATATGGTACTTGAGCTAACTCTCACATCAACATCATCATCATCATCATCATCATCATCATCATCATCATCATCATCATCATTTTCCTGATGAGGAAACAGCTCAGAGGTGAAGTGCCTTGCTCAGGGTCACACTGCTGGCAAGTGATGGATCTCAGGATTTCATGATCTCTGCTTTCAAGTTGTTTATTGGCCAATGATGAGAGAAGTGTTAGGATAGAGCTTTGCACAAGGAGCCCAGAGGAACGTCATGGAACATTCATTAGACGCTTCCTGTAGGAGTTTGAGACACACACACACACACACACACACACACACACACACACGCACAGCAAAGGGAGAAATAAAGGAGAAGGGGAAGTAGCAAAGGAGGCAGAAGTAACCAAAGGAAGGATATGTCAGCAAGGTGTGTGCCCACAGTGGTGGGAGTAAGGGGAGGGAGGGAGTTGTGGGCCTTGATCAGGATTTGGAGGGAGGCTTAACCCAGCTTCCTTAGATGTGATCTGCAGGAAGTCCACCATTCTGTGATTAAATGCTAAGTATATTGTTGATATTCATTTTACTTGGGAGGAAAATCCATTGGTTTGATCTGATGTTCAGAGGCATCTGTGACTTTTAATAGGATCAAGTCAGAGTTGGGGTCACGATAATCAGATGGGAGATGTCAAGATCCTTCTAGTTGCTGTACGTTGGAGGCACCAGGGCCGGGAGAATGGGAGGGTAGGAGGAAGGGGAGAGTGGGGAGCTGAGAAAGGCGTAGCAGAGGGACATGGACAGCTTGGAGAGATTTTTCAATACAGAATGTTGGGCTCAAGAGAGCAAGGACGGAAGCAGCCCAGGTGCGAGGTTTGGATGCCTGGGAGGATGGTGGGGGGCGTCGTGAACAGGGACACCTTCGTGCTTTCAGGGCTATGGGATCCATTTTTTCGGACCCAAAGAGTATTACGAAGGTGAGTGGTGTACCGACCAGCGCTGCGGGTGGGGCCGCATGTACTACAGCAATGGCGACATCTACGAGGGCCAGTGGTGGAACGACAAGCCGGACGGGGAGGGCATGCTGCGCCTGAGTGAGTGCCCCGCCCCGCCCCGCCCCGCCCCGCCCCCAACGGCCTGCTGGCCACGCCCACACGCCCACGCCCCGCGCTGGTCACCAGGCCCCGCCTGTGCCCTCAGGGTCGCATTCCTCCGGGTTCTGTGTAACCCAGATCCCACAGGGCCACGCCCCTGCCAAGCCCCAAAGCGCCACTCCAGTGTGGGCTAAGGTGCTGGACAGGACCGATCCCTGCCCTCAGAGAGCTTAATACTCTAAAAGGAGAACCTAACAATAAATAGGAGCAATTATGACACTTCCTTATGGTCATAACAATCATAGCTACACTTGTACAGTACTGAAATAATTTAATTTTCACTACAATTCTATAATAACAGGTACTCTTATCCCGACTCTACAAATAAAAGGAGGTACAGAGAGGTTAAGTTACTTGATCAAGGTCATGCAGTTGTGGCATCAAAAAGTGCTAAGGAATTCCCCTTAAATTCACCACCATCAGATGAGAAGTTGAATTGGCTCCCAATGAAGAACATGGACTCCTGGGATGAACAGGCCTTGGTTTTAAATCTTGCCTGTCACTTCCCAGCCCTGTGACCTTGAGCAAGTCAGTCAAACTCCTAGAGCTTTGCAAGCTCCATCTGTAAAATGGAGTCCTTCATCCTTCATAGAATTGTGAGGAATGACGTCAGAAACAGGCCAGGAACCAGGTACAGAGTAAGTGCTGAAAAAATGTTACCTATTCATATTATAGCAATATATATTTTTTTACAAGTAGGAAACCATTTGGCTTGTTCAAGTAAGTAGTGGAGGCAAGATGTGAAACAGGTCTGATTCTGGAAGTCACTGACACCCCAGGGCTCTGATGTTTATAGGTCAGTTGTCCCAGACCCCACCCCATCTACCAGCCCAGCTCACTCTACTCAACTTAGTTTTGTTCTGGCTTCCTGGTGGGCCTGGTGCCTAGCCTGGAGTGGCATTAGGCCAGCCAGACATGCTCTGCCCAGCACCCACATCTCCCTGCCCTTTCTTTCAGAGAATGGGAACCGCTATGAGGGATACTGGCAGGGAGGCTTGAAGAACGGCCCGGGGCGTTTCTTCCATCTGGACCATGGTCAGCTATTTGAAGGCTTCTGGGTGGACAACATAGCCAAGTGTGGCACAATGATTGACTTTGGCCGAGATGAGGCTCCAGAGCCTACCCAGTTCCCCATTCCTCAGGTGGGCAGCTCTCATCAGGGCCTTGTGACCACACCCACAGAAAGAAAGAAAACAGCCCCACCCCCCACAACCACACCCAACCTGGCCTGATCCAGCCCAATCCGACCAGGGAACAGACAAGGTTTTGTTTTCAGTCTGGGAATCTCCAGGGAGGCAGGTAGCACCTCACTAAGGCAGACAGCACCCCCAAAAGCAGGCAGCACCTCATAAAACTGGCACCCTGGGACTTCTCTGGTCCTCAAACCCATCCCTGCTATTTTCCCCCAGGTCAAAATTGTAGATCCCGATGGTGTGCTGGAGGAAGCCTTGGCCATGTTCAAGAAGAAAGACGAGTCCAGTGATGCAGGAACCAGGAGAACACGGTTAGATTCCCCAGTCTGAGCACATGCCCAGGTTGCAAGCTGGATCCCCAATAGGGAGCGTGCAGGAGGCAGCTGATCAATGATTCTCATCATTAATGTTTCTCTCCCTTCCTCTTTCTGAAATCAATAAAAACATCTTTAAAAAAAAAAAGAAGAAAAACAAGGAGACCGATTTCAGGTGAGAGGGTGGGCACACCTGTCACCCTCTATGTGGGTGAGGCAGCTCCTGGAGTCTCCTTTGGGGGAGGGGTTCCTCTCCTTCAAAACCCATTTGATTGAAGACCAGTCCCTTCCAGTCCTGCCCAAATCCTCCCATTTGTACCCTGGGCTTACTGGGAGGACTTTTTTGCCCCAGGCCTCCACCTGCCCAGTGGGTTCTACCAGTCCTTGCCCCTCCTGCTGTGGGTATTAGGTTTGAGGAGAGGGCATAGTGACTTTGAAACACCAGCTCCCACCACCCCTTTGCCCCTGCAGAGACTACCAGAACTTCAGGACAAGTCCGCATCATCCACCTGCTCAAACCGGTGCAGCTCCCACTGGAGGAGTGAGTGGTGACTCTGGGCACACCCTTGGCATCCTCAGAGAGCACCTCATCCTCCCAGCACTGGATCATTCTTTGTCAATAGGGGCCAGTGCTTCTCTCCCCAGTTGGCCTTGGGGGCCCTCTTGTTACAGATTTTATTCTAGGCCCCTATCCCTGAGTGCATGAGAATAAAGGAGAACCTGATGGCATTCACCTGGGCTTGTGATGTGAGGTTTGGGGGACAGGAGAGCCACAGGAGGGATTTCAGGTAAAGAAGAGGGAAGAGGGCTCTGGCCTGCATGGGTTGCTCCTAGGAGAGAGAGAGAAGAGGTATCTCCCAGCCCCTGAGCTCTGAGATACTCCAGAGAGGAGAAAGCCTGCATCTGTTCACATTGGTCACTAAGATTTGGGGTTAAACCTGACCCAGCTTCTTGGCCTAACACAGGGGCTCTGGACTTGGGAATCCTGTGGGAGCTTTAAAACCTATAGACGCCCACATTCCACGCCCAGTTTCTCATCCGTCTGGGGTGAGGCCTGGACCTTCAAAAGCTTCCCCAGGTGACTTCAATGTACAGCAAGGGCCAAGAATTCCCAACTTACTGGATTTGTGACCCTTAGCCAGAGACCTCCAGGTTTCAGCTATAAAATGGGACTTAAGAGCTCTCACAGGGGTATTGTGAGGATTTGCTAACAGATGTAACCAAAATGAATAAACATGTATTGAGGTTAATTGTGAAGCAGATATCTGGGAAGGGCCTTGCATCACTAATCTAGACAACATTCCTGAGCGATAAGAGAGACTCTTACATAATGAGTAGGAACATGAGCTCTGCAGTCAGATAGCCTGGGTGTGAATGCAGGGTGATTTATTAGCTGTGTGTTCTTGGGTACATTACCCAACCTCTCTGTTCTCTAGGTTTCCTCTTCTCTACTATGGGAAATAACGGTATTTACCACCCAGGGCTGTTGTGGTTACTGTGAGGATCAAATAAGGCAGCCCATTTCCTTCCCCGGGGACATTTGGCACGTCCGGAAACATGTTTGATTGTGAGAACTGGCAAGAAGGTACAGGCAATTAATGGGTAGAGACTGGGGATCCTGCTAAACATGCTACAGTGTAAACTCTACAAAAGAATGATTCAGCCCATCCTCAACAGTGTAGCCCTGAAATACCATGATGTTTGTAAAGGTCTCACCAAGCACCTGGCACGTAGTAAAGGCTCAATAAATGTTCATTGACACCATCGAGGTTCTCTCTGCCTCTATATCGTAAACAGGGCGGGCTGACCCAAGGCATGGTACCTTTGATACCAGGAAGCTAAGCCTAGCAGCCTTGGGGCACAGAATGAACAGATAGAGCACCCACTTGGGTGCCAGGTCCTATGCTGACAGCTTTACCTGTGTCCTCTTCCATGACCCCTCATCAATCTATGGTGTCCTGCTATTATTAGTGCCATTTTTGTTGTTGTTAATACTCACCCAAGGATATTTTTCCATTGATTTTCAGGGAGAGTGGAAGAGAGGGAAAGACAGAGAAAAACATGGATGTGAAAGAAACACATCCATTGGTTGCTTCCTGCACGAGCCCTGACCAGGGCCTGGGCTGGGGAGGAACCTGCAACTGAGGTACGTGCTCTTGATTGGATTCAAGCCTGGGACCCTTTGGTCCACAGGCTGACACTCTATCCACTGAGCCAAACCAGCTAGGGTAATTAGTGGCATTTTAGAGTTGAAATTGAGGTCCAGGGAAGTTCCCAAGTCACCACGTTTAAGTTGATTGTCCTTAAACAGAGGCCTATCTGCTCTTAAGGTACAGAACAGTGGTAGTGTGTGCAGGCAACCATTTTTTCAGAAAAAGCTTAAGTATGTGCTGGTTTATGTATAACTATCTCTACATGGGAAATAAAGTGAATTGGCAACAATGGTTGTCTCGCCCCCTGGCTGGGGTAGCTCAGTCAGTTGAGTGTCCTACCATGTATCAAAAGATTAACTATTCAATTTCCAGTCGAGGTGTTAGGGAGGTAACCAATCAATGTTTCTCTCTTACATCGATGTTTCTCCCCCCTCTTCCTTCATCTCTCTAAAATCAATTTTAAAAAATCCTATGTGCAAATGGACTGAACAGCGAATGACCAGTCGCTATGATATGCACTGACCAACAGGGGGCAGACGCTAAACGCAGGAGCTGCCTCCTGGTGGTCAGTGTGCTCCCACAGGAGGAGCGCAGCTCAGCCAGAAGCCAGGCTCATGGCTGGCAAACGCAATGGTGGGAGCTTCTCCCGCCTCCGCAGCAGCGCTAAGGAGCAGCGAGCGGGTGGGCGGTAAGGAGCAAGGTGTCCCCGACTGCGAGAGGGCACAGGCCGGGCTGAGGGACACCCGCCTCCTCACCACCCCCGCACGGATTGTGTGTACTGGGCCATATATATATATATATATATATATATATATATATATATATAATTTTTTTTAAGTCATTATCTCTGGGGAGACTTGGGAACCTGGGAACAGGGAAGGGAAACATTTCTCTGTGTATATGGAGTCATGTGAAATTATGTATATTTCTATCTAAAGACATCCTAACTACTAGCATTCCCATAAATTGCTTTCACTTAAAAGTACCTGGAGTTAAAAATATAGTATCAGACACACCTAGGGATGGGCTTGGGTATCTGCATTTTACAAGCCAATCTGGTGATTCTTGAGTGTAGGCAAGTTTAGGAAAATAACACTTAAGACTACAGTCACAGGAATTATTCCGGTAGGGTCCCAGGTCTCTGCAGAAGCAGGGAGGTGGCTCTCTCAGGAAGATGCATGGAAGGTGCCTTTGTCTTCTCTGGGGAGCAGTGGAAGGTTTCACAGTGGCCCTTGCCCCATCCTAATCATCCTACTGGGTTCAGGCCAACCAGGGTGGGTCCTGCTGCATGTGCTTCAGGGAGAAGGCAAGAAACTGCCATAGGAAAAAGGATGGCTTCCTTCCCCATTCAGCCCGCAAAGCTGCTGTTGGCCAAGTTCAAGTCTGCACAGGACAAGAACTAGGGCCACACTTTCCCCAACCGACTTTTTATTTATAAAACCACTTTCTGAGACAGACAGAGCTCTCAAATGCAAAGACCCGTGGAGGCCAGGCAAGTAGCATGGATGAAGCGGGCCTGGTGTGAGAAAAGAGGGAGCAGTGGGGACTGCAGCAAACATATGTCCTGAGGAAGAGGGTGGCTACAACTCACATCTGCTCGTCATTGCTCTACAAAAAGGTGGGCCCAGTGCTACTGCTGGATCTTCTCACTCCTTAAGCAAAGGCAGAATCCGCCCACGGGAATGCCCAAGACTTTCCAGGTTCGAATTCTGATCGATTACTCAACCTCTTTGGGCATCAATTTAGTCATCTGCAAAATGGAGGCAACTACCCCTACCAAAATGCACAACCTGATTGTAAAAATTACAAAATACCAGAAAAACCAGACTAAGGCAACATTCTACAAACAACAGATCTGGTCGTTTCAGAAATGTCAATACCACAAGGATAAAGAGAGGCTGTTCCAATAAATGTAACACCCTGATCCTGGATGTAGAAACCACTGCTGGAAAGGACATGATTGAGACAAGTGGGAAAGTGAACAGGAATGTTACATTAGGTTGTATGGTATCAACGTCAGATTTCCCGAATTGTCGTCATGTAGGAGAAATCCTTGGTTTTAGGAGGAAGTATTTAAGCATGAAGGGTCACCATATCTGCAATCAATACCTATGGCTCAAGGGCAAAAACACAGTGATCCTCATCATTCATAGTTTCTGTATTTGTGAATCTACTTGCTGAGGTGGAATAAGGAAACCCTCTGCCTGGTTTTAGCTCTCATGTTCTATTCAGTGGCATGTTTTTCACATCGTGTGCTTTTTGTTGATTTCAACATTTAAAATGGTTCTCAAGCGTAGCGTACCGGAGTGCAGGAAGGCTGTGACATGCATTACCTACCTGTGTCAGGTGTAAGCTTCATTCATTGCACGAGTGATGCTTCTGTTGGCCTGAATTCAATATCAATAAGTCAACAATATATATTCAGTAAGATGTCTTTAGACAGAAACATACATAAAATCAGATGGCAACAAATATTGTGCCTGGAGGCTCGCAGGAACCTAAGCCCATATTTCCCAGAGAAGTGGTGGTTCAGTACCCACTCAATCAGCGTTCACAGTGATTTTATAGAACAGAACTATTGCGAATAACAAGAACTGATTGCATATATAGTTCATTACTGCTGAACTTTTTTGTAGGTTTAAAATGTCTCAAAATGTTGAAAGAAACAGTTTAGAGGCTCACCTGATTGGGGCACCAGGAGAAATGATACCAGGCAGCCCAGACCCAACAAATACAGACACAAGAGGCATCCCTTATGAGTATATTTATGTGTTCACACACACGCGCGCACACACTCGACGCTGAACAGGGAGGGGGAGGTCACGACAGAAAGGACAGGAAGCATCCAGATGGCACTGGAATGGGCGGGGAGGAGGGACAAAGGGAGCATTTGTCCTGGCTCTGGCTCCCATTGGTGGCCTCCTAACAGGAGGTGAACCTGGAGCTGGAAGAACAGGAAGTGCATATTCTCCTAGAGGAAAGTTTCAAAGTGCAGTAATTTCTCTTTTAAAAAGAGCTTCTTCCCTCCACTTCTGTCCCCTGACGAAAGCCCGCACCCTATGCAGGCTGTCCTTGAGGCTGGGGCAGGACAAGGTCATGGGGAAGGGCATAAGGCCAAAGCTAGGAAGTGCCCAGGCCCGGGAGGGCTTAGGCATAGTGGCTGCCTGGTGTCAAGGGGTGGTCTCCTCTGTGGTCCAGCTGGTCCTGCAAGCGGGCGAACTCAGCCAGCTCGTTGAGCTCTTGGAACTGTCGGTCCGTCTTATGGCTGACCAGTGAGCGGTAGAAGTGGACAGCAAAAACAATGAAGACCAGACCAAAGGGGACCATGATGGTGGTTGAGGCGATGGCGGCGGCCTGGCCTGGGGTGATGCCGCCAGTGCCACCGCTGCTGTCATTGGAGACAGAGCCGGAGGTTGAGGGCTTATTAGTAGGCCGTGGCTGGCCTGGCTGCCTCTTGAGGGGCAAGAACTTGACCCAGCAGAGCAGCACCACCTCAGCCAGGAAGAGCAGCGTGCCGATGACAGTGGAGAAGGCCCAGGCCAGCTCGATATGGCGATGCATGCGCTCGTGGGGTGACTCCTTGACTGAGTTGAGGTTGTGCACGTTGCTCACTGCCTCGATGTTGGGCAGGATGCAGGTGCTGATCATTAGTGCAAACAGGTGCACGGCCACTAGCACCGTCGTGCAGGCACTGAAGGCGATGAGCAGTCCCGGCGGGTAGTCATGGTCAGCATCCAGCTGCACCTCCACCATCGCCACCTGAGGATAGGGGAGAGGCAGGCTGAGCACCAGGACAGTCACGGCCCACAGAGGCTTTCCTCCTGTCAAAACCAACAACCCTGGCCTCTCTGTGCCTTAGTTTCCACAGTTGTATAATGGAGATCATAAGACCCATCCACTTGGGAATGGGAAGCTGCGGAAAGTACAGGTAAAGAAAGCAGGCTTATGTCTTGGCCAGTTTGGCTCAGTGGATAGAGGGTCGGCCTGTGAACTCAACGGTCCCAGGTTCGATTCCAGTCAAGGGAATGTACCTTGATTGCGAGCATATCCCCAGTATTGGGTATGCAGGAAGCAGCTGATTGATGTTTCTCTCTCATCGATGTTTCTTTTTTTTTTTAATTGTGTTATATGTATACTTATCTCCCCATTGCCCCCCCTCCGAGGTATACCCTTAACCCCCCAGTGTCTATGTTCATTGGTTATGCTTATATTCTCATCGATATTTCTAACTCTCTCTCCCTCTCCCTTCCTCTCTGTAAAAAATCAATAAAATATATTTGAAAAAAAAGAAAAAGAAAAGAAAAGAAAGCAGGCTTGGAGCCCAGGCCGTCAGGATTTGAATCTACCAATAGCTACATGCCCTTGGAAAAGTCCCTGAATCTCTCTGAGCCTCAACTTTCTCATTTCTACAATAGGAACATCATATTAATTCACAGGATTATTTTTAACAATTAAACGAGAGCTCTTAACACGTAGCAAACATCTCCCAAATGGCAACCACTGCTCTTACCACCCAGCCAGTTATTAAAAACTAACCACAATGATTAAAATGGTTTTATGCATATCTTACTATGATAAAAAGTTTGCATTAAAAATAAAAAGCAACCATCCCCTACCCTCCCTCTTGGCCCCACATTCCAATTCTTAAGCAGATGGGTGAGGATGAAGATGAAGGCCCTCCCAGATCATGCCCAGGCCCTTTCTGAGAATACCGCGCACCAACCAACAAGGAACACAGGAGGCTTCCCAGAAGAGATGGGCTCTAGTTGGGTGCAGTGGGACAGCCCTGGGGCCATCTACACCCCAAGCCCCAGCTCAGGGCTCCAAGGCTGACGCACTAGCTACTCCCCAGTTCCTGGAGACCTATGGATCCGGGGTCACTAGGGGCATGTTCTGGGTCTGCCACCTGCTGCTTCTCACCTGGACCTTGCAAATAACCCTAAGTGAAGGAGCCAACTCATCAGATCTGAGCCGGGAGCAGCAGGTGCTGGGCACACTGCCAGGGTCTGCCTGCTGAGCCTGGAGCAGTGAGCACCAATGGCAATACCATTATGACCCTTCATGAATTGTCCACTTCGTATGTACCAGGCTGAGGGAGTGGGAGGTCTGATTCTGAAATGTGTCCACCAGCCTGCCCTGACCTTTCCTTACTCCTGGGGTAAGGTTAGAGGGCTCCTTACTTCCCCACCAGCTCTCCTCCTGCTTGCAATGCCTGGCCTAGTTCGCTTTCATTTCTTATTCCTCTAAACCAGTGGTTCTCAACCTTCCTAAGGCCGAGACCCTTGCATACAGTTCCTCATGTGGTGGTGACCCCCAACCATGAAATTTTGCTACTGTTATGCATCGTGATGTAAATATCTGCATTTTCCGATGGTCTTAGGCGACCCCTGTGAAAGGGTCGTTCGACCCCCAAAGGGGTCACGACCCACAGGTTGAGAACCGCTGCTCTAAACACTTTCTATAGCCTGGACAGGCAGAGTGGAGCAGGGGTTAGGAGCACAGGCTCTGGAGCCAAGCAGAATACCTCTGAACCTTGACTCCTCTGCCTTTTATTAGGCTGTGACTCTGGCAAGTTCCTCCAATTTTCTGGGTCTTGGTTTAGAATCGTCACCCCCAAACCCACTGTCTCTATACAAAATCTTCTGAGGTTTCTCTCCTCCAGCTCTAGGAAGATGTACAATCTAGATGTGACTTGGGGTCTAGCATCTTCAAGAATCTGGTGACAGCCCTGGCCGGCTTGGCTAAGTGGATAGAGCATCATCCTGTGGACTCAAGGGTCTCAGGTTTGATTCCAGCCAAAGGCACATGCCTGGGTTGAGGGCTCAATCCCCAGTGGGGGGCGTGCAGGAGCAGCAGATCAATGATTCTCTCTCATCAGTGATGTTTCTTTTCTTTTCTTTTTTTAAAAAATATATCTTATTAATTTTTTACAGAGAGGAAGAGAAAGGGATAGAAGTTTAGAAATATCCATGAGAGAGAGACATCGATCAGCTGCCTCCTGCACGCCCCCCACTGGGGATGTGCCCGCAACTAAGATACATGCCCTTGGCTGGAATTGACCTTTCAGTCCGCAGACCGACGCTCTATCCACTGAGCCAAACCGGTTTCGGCTCATCATTGATGTTTATCTCTCTCTCCTTCTCTGTTCCTCTCTGAAATCAATAAAGAAATATACAGTACATTTTTTAAAAATCTGTGACAGTAGTGGACACCCTCCTTAGAAGGCCCAGATTTATGTATTCATAGGACTTTTCGGACAATGGGATTCATAGATCCTTGCTCTGTAATTCCCACAAGTGAGAATTGTATGAACTTCTCAGGGCAAGAGTTTATAAAATGTTCCAAGTTCCTATAAAGCTGGAGCAGTGCCATTAGGATTTTGGTCGTTTTTAAGACCATTGGTGGCCTAACGTCAACCCTGAGATTTTAGTACAAGTGGTTGAGGGATATGGGGCATCAGAGCAGGCCACCAGGGCACGGCGAATTAAAGGCCACTTCCGGAGGCCCCATGGCCTCTTGTCCCCAGGGTTGCCCACATGGGAAAAGGGGGGCATGCACCTTCCAGCAGAGTGCCTCTTGCCACCTCCCCACCCTCAGCACTTCCTCTTCCTCTTTTTGCCTGCTGCCCCTGCATCAGAAACCAGAGAAGGGACAAGCAGGAGAGCCTGCTGCTTGTGCTTCCCCAGGTTCACTGGCTACTTATTCATTCACTGGAAATGTCCAGACCCATGAGGTGCATCAGGCCCTGAGCTGGACACAGGGAACATAAGGGGTGAGTATATACAGATCATGCTCCCTTACTTGATATCCCACTCCGTATATAGCCATTAAGAGTGAATTGGCTCTTCCACTTGTCCTTAGAAGACCTGGCATGTAATAAGCTTAATAAGGTGTCAATGATTATTGGCAACATCATTATTAAAGCCTTGTGGAAAGGGAGTAACAGGAGCATTTCCCTCATAGGATTAGGGTGCTATACACTGAATGTTTACATCATCCCCTCTAAATTCATACGTTGCAACCCAAACCCCTAATGTGATGATGTTAGGAGGTGGGGCCTTTAGGAGGTGATTAGATTACAAGGGTGGAGCCTCATGATGGGTTAGTGCCCTTACAAAAGAGGCTTCAGAGACTCCAGGCCTTCCACCATGTGAGGACACAGTGAGAAGATGGTGTCCATGAACCAGGAACATTGAATTTACAAGTGCCTTGATTTTTTACTTCAGAGCTGTGAGAAATAAATGTTGGTTGTTTATAAGTCACCCAGCCTGTGATAACCAATCTAATAAAAGAGCAAATTGACTATACTTCTGCTATGCCCATAAACCATGCCCATCAGCCAATCAGGAGCAAGTATACAAATTAACCCAACCAAGATGGCTGCGGCCAAAAAGAGAGCAGGAGGCTTGGGTTGCCCCTGGAAATGGAGGAAGCCATGCTTTCTGCCTGCCCTGGCAGGCCCAGGCCTCCACTCAAGATTCCAAAGTTTCAATTATAGAAGATAAATAAATCCCAACAAAAATGGCTGCAGCCACGAAGCAAGCAGAGGCTTGGCTCCACTCAAGACTACAAAATTTCAATTATAGAAGATAAGTAAATCCTTGGCTTGGTCGCCAGGTGTGTGTGTGTATGTGTGTGGCTGGCCTGCAAACTACCACAGGCCCCTTGCCCAAAAGAGAACCCCCATCCTGATCCGGGACACCCTTTAGGGTAAACCAGCTGGCCTCACCGGTACACCAGGCCTCTATCCTATCTAATAAAAGGATAATATGCTAAATGACTGTTACTCCAACACACAAGATGACTGCCTCCATGTGGACACAAGATGGCCATCACAAGATGGCCAGCAGGAGAGGGACAAGGTCTGCAGGGAAGGGCAACTGGAAGGGACCAGGTCTGCAGGGGAGGGCAGTTAGGGGAAAACAGGTTGGCAGGGGAGCAATTAGGCATGAATCAGGCTGGCAGGAGAATGGTTGGGGGTGATTAGGCTGGCAGGCAGAAGCAGTTAGGGGCAATCAGGAAGGCAGGCGGGTGAGCAGTTGGGAGCCAGCAGTCCTGGGTTGTGAGAGGGATGTCTGATTGCCCTTTCAGGCCTGATCCTACCAAGATCAGGTCTAAACGGGCAGTCGGACATCCCTTGAGGAGTCCCAGATTGGAGAGGGTGCAGACTGGGCTGAGGGACACACAACCCCATACACGAATTTCATGCAATAGGCCTCTAGTTCTGTTATAATAGCCCAGAAGGACTAAGACTAGGATTAAATGAGGTTTGACATATAAGTGTTTAACACAGGGCCAGCCCACAGGAGGTGCTCAATCAATCTCAGTTATAAAGAAAAATGCAGGGCTTGAAGTGGAAGAGAAATAGCCCCTGGACACCCTCAGCTCAGGCTAGAGAGCTGACCCCACATGCCGATGTCCTACCCCTTGGGATGGGAGAGTGCCTGACTCCCACTACAATCTCTGGGCACAAGCAGAAAGTGTGTCCCAAATCACACCTGGACAAATGGCCACACCAGCAGGACAGAGACCACCTCCAGCAGATCATTTGTCACAACCACGGGCCTCAGGGCTGGATGCAGACACAGCTGGCCTGGGGACACCAGAACTGGCTAGCCCTCCCCCAGCTCTTGGGCCAAGGAGAGGCTGGGCAGCTCAATCTGTGACACTGGGCCCGCAGAGGAAGAGGAAGGGGCCCGAGGCCCTGCTCTGGAAGAAACCCCATCACCCTTGCCGGACCCTACAATTCCTGGAACTTCGACCACACAGACTGGCTGTTTGTATCGTTCTCACAGTAGGGATCAAGTTCTGTGCCATGGGGCTGCATAAAGGAACGTTTGGCATGAAAATTGTTCACAGGAATAAAGCCACTGCTTTTTCCAGGATGCTTCCCGCTTGGGAAATCTCATGTGAAGGGAGCGTAAAATCACAAGGGCCGCATGAACCTGGCAGGCAACTCCCAGGGCCCCAGCTGAGTCCGGAGCGATAGATCAGATTGCAAGCAGCTTCACAAGGTAATTATAGATGGAGTGCTGGGTGAGTTAACCCAAAATAAACAGCTCACATCCAGTCATGGGCCTGTTTGAACCTGGCCACAGGGGTCCCAAAGGGATAGGAAGGGTGAGAGACTGTCAGCCCCACCTCACAGTGGTCCATGGATTCTCCACATGTGAGATTGGGACACTGAGATGCCAATTTTCAAGCATGAACCAAGAAGGTCATGTGATTCTGGGAGGTAGGGCCTGGTTGGCTTTGCCAGAGAGAGTCTGCTCCTATGCCTGAATACCAACCACCTCTCATCACTCCTGCTGGGCTCCATAGAGACCCTGGCCACCTGGCGCCTGGCAGCCCAGGCCCTTCCGAGGCAGCCCTCCTACGCTTGGCTAACCCTAGTGCCCACAGCCAGGACACACAGGACTCCCCTTTCCCAAGCTTGGGCTTCTCTCACTTTGAGGAGGGTGGCTGGCTACCGCCTGGAACAAGACAGCTGCCAAGCCACAGTCACCCAGGCTCACTCGGAGCTGTCTGAGCCTGCCGGTCCCATCTCAGATGTAAACCATCTATTAAGAGAGGGCTGAGGTCCAGTCCAGCAGTTTACAAACTCTTTTGACCACTACCTCCAGTGTGCCAAATGTTTCTATAAATAGAAACACACACATTTATAACAGAAACTAAACTTCCAACAAACTACACATCCCTAAAAGCACCAACAAGGTCTATTTTTACAACACAGGATGCATGCTGCTACTTTCTATTTCATTCCATTAAAAAAAAAAATCTGGTTGCAACTCACTAAGTTCATGCCATAAACCACGGATTGGAGGACAAGGTGGAGAGAAGAGCCATAGACTTTCTCTTCCATCTGGCTAATTCCGACTTCTTTAGATTTTACCTTCCAAGTCACCAATATTCCATGGCCTCCCGGGTGAGGACAGGGTCATTCATTCATTCATGGAAATATTTATTGAGAACCTACTATGTGCCTGAAAGGTCTTAAGGCTCTGCTGGAAAGAAAGCAGAAAGTCAAAGAGCCAACTCCCTATCCCAGGGAGGAAGACAGGCACTGAACATTTGCAAAAATAAGTATTTTCAGGATGTGATAAGCATCCTTCATCAATGCGCCTCCACCACCACACTTTACTGAGCATGTTCTGAAGATGTAAGGATACACCATGTTTCCTCCACTCCACTCTATTTATCTCTGTTCCTCCAGCACCCAGCACTGAGCCTGCCCCTTTAGGTGCTTCTGTAAAAGAATGGTAAAGAAATAAAGAGAAGTAAGACCTAATCTTCAGGTATTTTAACCCAATGTATCTTACAGACTAGTCGCCTATGTAATCCACTGGAAACCAGAAGACCATCTCAGAACTTCTAATGAACTTCTTACTTAGCTCATTCCTTTCAACTTCAATATTGTATTTTTATGTATGCTTTATTAGAATGCATACCACCATAAGGTATGACACACATAAGCATACAAATACGGAGGCTAGTACTAACAATTTTATAGATATACATATTTATTTATTTCAGAGAGGAAGGGAAAGGGAGTGATAGAAACATCAATGGTGACAGAGAGTCATTGATTAATTTCCTCCTGTACCCCTCCTACTGGGGATCGAGCCAGCAATCCAGGCATGCACCATTGACCAGAATCAAACCTGGGACTCTTCAGTCCACAGGCTGATGCTCTATCCACTGAGCCAAACCTGCTAGGGCTAGTACTAACAATTTTTGAGCAAGGTGTGAACTAAAAACTTGGAGACCATCACTGAGACCAGGAGATGGCAAACTGTGGCCTGTAGACTACAATTTTTGTAAATAAAGGTTTATTGGCAGGCACACCCATTCATTTACATATCAACTAAGCTAAAATGGCAGAATTCAGTAGGCACCACTGAGATTGCATGTTCTGCAAAGTCAAAAATATTTACTACTTGGCCCTTTAACCAATGATCCCAAAGAGGACTGTCCAGTCATAGTCCCAGGAGATTCTCCTCTGAAGAAAAGTCCCTGTTCCTATCAGGCTGAGACATCCCTTCTGGAGAGAAGTCCCATCAGAGAGAAAACAGCTGCCTTTTGTTTAAGCTTTCTCAGTTCTATTTCTCCAAGTCCTCCCACTTCCTCATTGATTCCCATAGCGACCCCTTGGGAACCCTAGAATCCTTCACCAGGCCGGGACCCAGGAACCAGCAGAGGTAAAACAGATGACTACTGAAAATTCCAGAAATGTGCCACAGGCACTTGTGAGCTTTTATAAAAGGCTTTTTAGCTAGGCAGGGAGCATCATCCCCTCGGGCATTCAGCAAAATTCCATTTATACACAGCCCAGAATGCAGAACTGGACATTTGGAAGACTTCAATGGCCCAGTTATCAGGCAGCTAGAGAGCTGTAGAGAGACTGTAACTGAACAGAAAGATCAGCGTTTGAATTTTATTAGCTGGGCGATCATAAGCCTTCCTTTTCCTACCTACATAGATTTAAAGCTGTTCTGAGGACTCAATAAGACAAAGAAAAAGGTCCAGGCACACGGATGGTGTTTAGCAAATAGTAATATCATCAACATTATTCTAGAATTCATCCTGTAACTCCTCTGTTCCAAAACCTTCTATGGCTCCCTATTGCCTATACCAGAGTTCAAACTCTCTAAATAGCCAGTCAAGACCCTGAACCATCTTCCTGGCTAGATTCACCTTTCTCTACTACTTTCTTTCTTTTCTTTTTTTCTTAAATATATTTTTTATTGATTTCAGAGAGGAAGGAAGAGGTAGAGATAGAAACATCAATGATGAGAATCATTGATTGGCTGCCTCCTGCATGCTCCCTACTGGAGATTGAGCCCACAACCCAAGCATGTGCCCCGGACCGGAATCAAACCCAGGACCTTTCAGTCCATAGACCCGATGCTCTATCCACAGAACCAAAGTGGCTAGGGCTTTCTCTACTACTTTCCCACACCAACTCCAGCTAAGGCAGCTCTTCTGCCTTGCCCCGAGACCCTCTGATCAGAGTGCTCTTCCTAAGCCCTAACTCTACCACCCTCAAGGTTTAGCTGGAATTACATTCTTCCAAATCAGTTATCCTAATAAAAGCAGTCCCCACACCAGGAGACCAAGGGTGAGCAAGATTCCTGGGTACTCAGGCCAGATATATTTTAAGATGCTCCTCAACTTACAATGGGATTACATCCCAATAAATCAATTTTAAGTTGAAAATACCACAAGTCAAAACAGCATTTAATACACTTAACCTACCGAACATCATAGCTTTGACTAGCCTACCTTACATGTGCTCAGAACATTACACTGCCTTACGGTTGGACAATATCATCTAATGCAAAGCTTATTTTATAATAAAGTGTTCAATACCTCATGTAATTTGTTATCCATATTACTTTTGCACTATTATAAAGTTGAAAAATCTGTTCAATCAAACCACTTTAAATTGGGGACTGGCTGTACTAATTCAATGAATCCTCACCCCCACCCCATGAGGTTGGTACTACCACTACCCCCATTTTACAGATGACGGAACTGAGGCCCAGAGACATTAACTGACTTCCCCATGATCTCACAGTCGTAAGTGGAAGAGCCGGGATTTGAACCTAAGATGCTTGGTTCTTACTTTGAGTCTCACAGCAATGGCACATCATGGACACAGGGTTCTGCAGCTTATCAGCCAGGTAACCTCAGGCAAGCCATTCAACCTTCCCTAGGTTGTGTGAAGATCACAAGACATGGTAACGTACAATACTTAGCACAAGGCCAAGCCTATTGCAAGAGCCTAAGCAACAACAGCAATGACCGCTACTAGTAATGAGCACTATGAGAAGTGATAGTAATTTCTTACTCATCTCCATGCCCCTGGATTCTGAACATGTTGCAGAGGCTCAATAATGTCTTATGATTTGAGCCCTATCTTCCAACGCATTTTCACAGAAATTCCAAGCAACTTTTTTTTTCTTCTTAACAGTAACTGGTCCTCAAGTAAAAAAAAAAAAATAAATAAATAAAATAAATATATATATATATAAAATTGATTTTTTACAGAGAAGAAGGGAGAGGGATAGAGAGAAACATCGATGAGAGAGAGACATCAATCAGCCACTTCCTGCACGCCCCTACTGGGGATGTACCCGCAACCAAGATACATGCCCCTGACCGGAATCGAACCTGGGACCTTTCAGTCCGCATAACGACGCTCTATCCACTGAGCCAAACCGATTTCGACTCCAAGCAACTTTTGAACCCCTTCTGGAACCTGGGAACAAAAGGGTGCTGGCGGGCAGAGAACTTGAGGAGGAAGATAATCCAAAAATAATTGATCCCAGGTCATGGAAAGCATTTTGTTTACAGCAGCAGGCTGACCTTCCCAATTATCTTCTGCTTAGGCTAACGTTACAGCCTGCCCTCCCCACAAAACCAAGACTGCCACGTGTGCTTGTCACAATCCTTTAAGTAACAGAGTTAGGCCAAGGCTGACAGCCTCTCACTGAGAGATAAACCGAGGCACAGATGGCTTGAATCATAGCCCTCGTGGGTACCGATGGCTCAAGAGCACCTGCAGGATGCTGATCATGCGCCACATCCAGGCCCCCTTGTTCAGAGTCTGGATGCTGAGCTCAGACAAGGCCTGTTCTTTCTAGAAATGCCATCAGGAGCAGGAATCTTGTCTGCAGACTAAAGGGTCCAGTTAAGGTGTGCATACATCACATCATCAGATGCTGAAAATTCTTCAAGCTGGCATGTAATGAACCCTCAGGCAAGTCCCAGGGAGAGGAATGTGTTCCCTCTGTACATATGACAAAACTGGCCCCAAACAGTAAAGCCGCTTGTCTGAGGTCCCACGGCCTGACTGGCCTATAGCACCAGCACATGAGGACACCTGGTCAGGCCCTTCCACCCACTGGGGAGGAAGTAGGTCTCTCAATCCCTCCATCTCACCTGGAGACCAGGTGAGCCTGGCATCCCTGCTAACTCTATCCCTGGATATCAAAGGTCACATTAGTCCCTCTACTTTTCCAGGTCTCTAGGCAGGGAGCCCTAGGGGGCAGGCAGCTGATACTGCTGATCACAGGACCAGGGAGAGTAGTCCAGGAAACTCACTCACTCAGTTTCCATGGTGCTAGGCTGCGTGGCACCCCTTCCCCTCAGAGCAGTGGTTCTCAATCTTTCTAATGCCACAACCCTTTAATACAGTTCCTCGTGTTGTGGTGACCTCCAACCATAAAATTATTTTTATTGCTACTTCATAACTGTAATTTTGCTACTGTTATGAATCGTAATGAAAATATCTGTGTTTTCCGATGATCTTAGGCGACTCTGCTAGCGATTCTCAACCTGTGGGTTGCAAACTCAGCTAGTGCCAGAAAAGGATTTTTTTTAAAGCAAAATAAAACTTTACAGTTTGGGGGAAGGGAGTGACACCAGTGTGGGTGGTGAACAGGTCATGACCCACAGGTTGAGAACCGCTGCTGTAGAGCCTAAGACCATCGGAAAACACAGATATTTACATTACGATTTATTTACAGTAGCAAAATTACAATTATGAAGTAGCAACGAAAATAATTTTATGGTCGGGGTCACCACAACATGAGGAACTGTATTAAAGGGTCGCGGCATTAGAAAAGTTGAGAACCACTGTCTCAGAGGCTCACTCACAAGGCTGGGTGTCTGTGGTGGAGGTGGGGTGCAGGCAGACTTGCTCTTACCCAATCCCATCTCTGCCATAGATTGCCAGGCACACGGCAAACACAGTTACCCTCTTGTCACTGCTTCCCAGAATGGAGGCTGTCATGGGATTCAGCCCTTTCCTGCTGGCAGAACTTGGGGGGATTCCACCAACAGAGCCAAGAAGTCTTTGCCTCTCAGACCAGGGAAAATAAAGGTCCCCAAGAGATATTCTGGGTGAGCCAAGGCCCACTCAAGGCCACTGCCTGACCCTGCCTCCTACTTCCCCCACTCTGTTTTTAGTAAGAGGAAGAGGGAGGTGACATTTGTTTAGAAGGCCTGCTTCCTTGAGAGGAAGAAAGGACTAGAGAAGGCAGGAGAGTTATCACCCTTTGGTCCTCACTTTTCCTGGAGTGGGAAAGGGGCCTGGGCAACTGTGAATTTATGACTACAAGAAAAAGGGGAACAGAAATCCCACTGTCTTCAGAGCACTACCTTAAAGAGCTGATAATCACTGGTGTCACTCCCTTCCCCCCAACTGTTAACATTTTATTTTGCTTTAAAAAAATCCTTTTCTGGCTCTAGCCAAGTAGCTCAGTTGGTTAGAGTGTCGTCCCAATGTTTTGGGTTCAATCCCCAGTCAGGGCACTTACAAGAACAACCAACAAAAGCATAAATAAGTGGAAAAACAAAATTGATGTCTCTCTCTCTCAAATCAGTAAACACACACACACACACACACACAAACTTTAAAAACAAAAATGTTCTGCTCTATTTCTTATTGTCTCTAGGAGGTCGGTTCTGTGCCTGACTGGGCATTAATCAGAGCTCCACATACACAAATGACAAAAGTGCCAAGAGAGTTCTGGGTGCCAGCCAACCCGGGTTCAAATCCCACGCCAGCAGCCTGGCTGAATGGCTTTGGGAAGTCCCAGGACAAAAATCACCTCAAAGGGTGGTTACGGAGTTAGTGTAGAAGTTAGGGAACCCCACACAATGCCTCGGACAAAGTGAGTGCTTGGCAAATGTCGGCTCTTCTTACAATCTTCAGGCAAAGGCAGAGAGACTCGTCTCTTGGAATCTGGCACTGATAAAAAAAAAAGTTTTATCACATCAGTTTCATCACATCAGCCTAAACTGAAAAATAGAGTGCCACTCCCTTACACACACACACACACACATTCTCTCTCTCTCCTTCAATTCACTCTTAAAGTCAGAGAAACCACATCACTTCTCAGCCTTCGGCTAAGATCACGTGAAGTCAGAGAATCTTCTTGAGCAGCGCCTTCACGCGCCAATTCAGAAATCAAGGCGCAGAGAAGGGTCTGTCTGAGGTCACACAGGCAGCAAGTGCCCTCATCAGAGCTTCTACAAGTTCAGGCTCCACGGTCTTGGCCCACTTGTTTGGCAGAACCCTGGGAGAGTAGCAGACATACTCCCTTCCCAAGAAAACACAAAGGGTGTATGTAGCCACTCCCTCCCTCAGGGCTAAAGGCTGAGCTCACTCACTCACTGACAAGCAGCCGTGCTGTGTGTGTGTGTGTAGGGCGGGGGGAGATGGGGTGCAGACCCCATGCATGCAGGCAGATAATCAACAAGTGTCCGGCTGCACCCTGTCTGGGGAGACGCCAAGGTCCCAGGCCAGAAGGCATCATCCCAGGGCCCACTTCTCCGCCCGCCAGCAGCCTGGCCCACCCCGTCCCTTTTTCCCCCGCCACGCAGCCCCCTGCTCGGGGAGAGGAAAACGATGCCTACCCCCCAAAAAGTCAAGAGAGAGCCCATTCACGGGAACACCTCCCACCCTCCTCCCACACACACCCAGTGACTCAGTGGCAAGTTGCTGGAGAAGAGACTGAGAGTGGCGGGCGGCTGTCAACCCCCCGGCTGCGGCTCTGGGCAGATGCCGGAGGGGAGAGGGTGCCAGGAAACCCCCTTTACCGGGTGACAGGAGGACATGGCCAATACCTCTGGCCTCAAGTGTAAGGACGGGCGCGAGAGTGAGCGAGAACTCGGGGTTCACCTCCTTCCCCCCACCTCCAGACACCTGCTCCCAAGGAGATCAGACGCTGAATGCCCTGCCTTTCCGCCCCGCCCCCCCTTCCCCCCCAGAACAGAGGTGTTCTTGCAGACCCACTTCGAGGGTCCCGCTGTCCTCGCTCCTTGCTGCATCGAACTTGCCCATCTGAGGGCACCCGAGCCCCCACCCCGACTCCGGCTATCTGCAGGGCACCCAATCGCCCCCGTCAGGTGTCACCTGCCGCCTCCTCCCCTCACGTCCGCGCTGGCCTTCTCCCAGCTCTCCCCCTCGCCCTCAGCCCGCCCGGCCCGCCCAGCCCGCCGCCCCGTGGGCCCCGTCGGGGCTGAGGGCGGCAGCCGCCGGGGCAGGAGAGGGGGCAGGGCAGGGCGGCCCGTGCTCACCATGGCGAAGCCGGAGAGCAGAGCCGAGGTCCGGCTGGAGGCTTTGAGCTTGGCGCGACTCAAGTAGAGCTTGCGCCAGGACAGCGCCTGCATCGAGTGCTCGTTGAGGCTCATCACCTCGGAGTAACTCTGGCTGATCCAGTCCGGGTAGGTGACGGCAGGCGGCGGTGACGACCCGGGGGGCTCGCCGTCTCCGCTCCGGCGGCGGCTCCGGTGGCTGCCGCTGGCGGTGCTGCAGCCGCTGAGGGGAAGCTCGGGACTGTTGTTGCTCGGGGGCGGGGCGGCCTCCGGATGCATGGAGCACGCTGCAAAGGCGCGGGCCGGCCCGGGCGCCAGCAGCCCCACTCCCCGCCGCGCCTCCGCCTCCGGCAGCCGCCGCCTGTCCTTGGCGCGGGCCTGGCCTGACGCGCCCGGCCGCCGAGGACGCCGAGGAAGGAGAGGAGCAGCGGCAGCCGCAGCTCGCACGCACGCAGCGCCGCTGGCAAAATCACGGGCGGCTGCTACGCAAACTTGCGCCCGAGCCAGCGTCCCGGATCCCCGGCCCCAGACCCTCGGCGCGCGCCGCGATTGGCGGACGCCTCCGGCTATTTGCATGCGCCCCGCCCACCAAGGGGGTACCCCCCCGCCCACGACGGGTGGGCGGTGTCTGTGAGAGTCATGTGACTCTCCTTCTCCGCCGGCCCCGCCCACAGTGCCTGGCGCGAAGCCGCGGACGCCCGCGCCTCTTCCTGGAAGTGCCGCGGGTCCCCGGGTGCCGCCGGGCTTCGGCTGCCGGTGCCTCCGCTCTCCTCAGCTGCTCCGATGGCCCTTCTCCAGGACTTCGGACTCCTTGGTCGGGTCGCCTGAGGTCACCTCTGGGCGGTTCCTGAGGCCCGTTTTCCTCTTGGAACAAGGTAGCTCAAAGTCTGCAGGGAAAAGCAGGCTGAGACCTAGAGTGCATTCTGTGGTTATGGAGCATCTACTGAATGCCAGCACCGTTCTCGGCTCCGAGTGGGGTCAGGGTGATGAACCTAGTGGGCAAGGTCCCCTGCCCTTGTGGAGCTGTCATTCGAGTTGGGGAGACATACCAAGAAGTAAATGACGACTATAGTTTAGAAGGTAATAAATGTATAAGAAAAATAAAGCGGAGTAGAGGGGATGGACTGGGCTGCAGTTTTACACTTAGAATGCTCTTGGCAGAGATTTTTTTTAGTCTTTTGGTCCGGTTCCTTCACTTGACACAAAGTAGGCCAGGCCGGCACCCTGTAACACATCCAATTCAACAGATGTTTATGGAGCACCTGTGAAGGGCTAGGCTGAAGGTTCCAGGAAAATGGTAACTTTCATGTAATCTTATATGTTTAGTGGGGAGAACAGGCAGTGGACAAACAGAGTAGGTTCACACTTTTCTTGCCTGGTCATATTTGAGCTGAGATCTGAACCAGGAAAGAGCCAGAGACCTGTATTCCAGAGGGAGAGGAACAGCAAGTGCAAAGTCCCCGAATCAGCATTACGTGGGCTGGAGCCATTAGGCGGCCAATTTAGCTGCAGAATAGTGGGGGACGGAGGGGGAGGTGGGAGTGGAGTACTGGGCTGAGGATTGTCCCCTAGGATGTCTGCTCCAGGAAGGCAGGATCCTTATTTGTCGAATTCTATCCCCAGCATCTGGAATATCCCTTGGTATATATATACATGGTGCTCAGTAAATATTTCTTGCACGTGTAGGAGACAGGAATGAGAGGCATTCCAGGTCAGCTGAGTGAAATGTAACTGTTGTTACCACTAGAGAGCGCCCCTCCACTCACCTAGGGATAAAACTGATGCAAGCACCCCTTCCCAAAAAAGTCTTCCGAGGTTACCCCAGAGGCCGGCCTTTGTCTTTTTATGAATTCTAAGATAGAGAACTTGAAACGTGAAATCTCACCCCTCTAGACTTGTTTCTTGGGTGGCCTTGGTACTTGTTACTCCCTCCACTTACCATCTGTGTCGCAGCTCCAGTATCACCTCCAAAGAGAGCCCTTCCCCATTTCATGTTCTATCACCTCACCTGATGTTTTACTTCCTTTATAGCTCTGATCATTACAGTACCTGGAATCACCTAGATTATGTACTGACCAGTTTGCCCGTGCCATCCACTTCCCTACAGATGAGTGTTCTGAAAGCAGAGTTCATGCGTGTTTAAATTTTTCTACCACCCAAGGGCCTTTCAGGGTCTGGCACACCACAGACTCCCCATAGAAAATGTGTAATGAATAAAATAATGAAATGTTGTTGGTTCGAAGAAACCCCAGCTCAGAGTTGGTACACACAACATTTGGAGGCTGATAGGGCCTGAAGGTCTAAAAGGGGAAGAGACTGGAAGCTGGGAGGAGAGAATTGCCAATTAAGGAGAACAAAAGGATGGGAGCTCAGTAGGGTTTTGGGGGTTGGGGGTTGGGGAGGGAACTCAGTAGGGGTTCTGGGGGGATGGGACCAGGTTTCCTTTCTCCTGCTCTCTATCATGCCCATCCCCCCTCCTTTTAAAATCTGGGGTTTGAATCCCACCATCTGTACAGAGCAAAAATAATAATAATAAAAGTGCTATCCAAACTTGAGGGGGACCTGTCTCCCAGCCTAGGGCCTTAAAGTCCTGAAAGGCCTATGTGGTTAGTAGCTTTTCCCCACCCTATTAGAGCCAGGTGTGACCAGGAGATGGGCAACCCATCCCGAACACCTATTTAACAGATGGAGAAACTGAGGCTCCAGAGAGAAAGCACCTTGTGAAAGGACACCAAAGGAGCCAAAGAATCTTTTGGAACCCAGGATGCCTATCCCAGAAGTGCCTCCAAGCATCCTGTGTGGCTCCCCCTAGTGGCCAGGGAGGTGTGCTCTCAGCCTTTTGGGGTTTATATCCGAAAAGACCAAATCGAATTTTTCAATCAACTGTGCATGAGGGTGTAAAGATCCAGCTGAAAGGGCTGTTACAACCAGCTGCAACACTTTGCCCAATGGGCAGAGCCCAGGGCTGGTCAGAGGTGGCATGGCCATCCTTATCAAGTAGCAAGCTCACCATCATATGGGGTAAAAAAAATAGTTAACACTTACTTAACCAACGACAGGCACTATTTTAAGCCCTTTATTGTTAGATAATTTATATAAATATATAAATAAAATATATTTAAATAGAAGTATATATTTTTATAAGAATGACCACCTTCCATTCTTTTTTATCTTCTTTTTATTTTGAGAGAAGAAACATCTATTTGGTTTTCCACTTATTCATGAATTTATTGGTTGATTCTTGTATGTGCCCTGATTGGGGTTCGAGCTCGAGAAACCTTGGCATATCAGGATAATACTCTAACTGAGCTACTTACTCAGCCAGGGCTTAATAGAAGTATATATTAATTATATATCCATATTATATATTAAATTATCTTATTATTATTTTATTGTATTGAGTATATTTCATAGAACTTGGAAATTCTTTATAACCCATGGTGTTACTGTTACTATATTATAGTTGAGAAAACTGGACAGAGAACCAGTAAGTAGTACAGGACATTAAACCATCCGGCATCTGTGCTTAACCACCACCAGAGTCACCTCCTCCTCTGCATCAGAATCTCCAGAGATTTTTGTTAAAATGCAAGTCACTAAAACCTACCCAAGCAGTTTATTTTTAGCAAGGTCTTCTAGTAAAGTTTGAAACTGAATTAGAGGAGCTTGAATTTTTAACTCTTTTTAGTATTTTACAGTGATTCAGGTTGGCTGTTCCCATGGCCACTCAGTTGTGGTGTGACTTGAATCTTTCTGAGCTCCCAATCTTTTGAGCAGAAATGAAGACCTTACAAATACCTATTTCTGGACCCTGAATTTGGACACCCAGTCACCACCTCAGGCAGATTTTTAGGAGAGGTAAATGCCCAAGTGAAGAGGAACCCTCCATCTCTCCCCACCCCCACCCGACCCCCACCCCAGCATCCTGCCCAAATAGAACCTCAAAGAAGTCATTATTTGCACTTCAATTCAAAAAGAACATTTTGCTACAGCCCATCATTGTCCTTTGGCTTGCCTCTGTTTACCCCCTTTCCCATCCATGCCTCCCCTCTGCTCTGAGTCTCGAAATCTCTAAATAAATAATAAAAAGAGCCACCATTTTCTAAACACTTGCCTTTATAGAACAAAACTCCCCATTCCTGGGCTCCGCAGGCTCATGCTTCCCCTGGTCAGAAGCCATTGCTGGGTCTGTGGCTTCGTGCCCATGCCTTTTATGGTTAGTGCTTTTTGTATCCTGACTGAGAAATCTTTGCCAGCTTCAAGGTCATGAAGGTCTTCACCTATGTTTTAAAACATAGATTTAAAAAGATAACTGTGCTTGTATGTTCAGGTGTATGAGCCCATCCACTGATTTTTGAGTGAAATAGATTTCTCCATTGAAATGTTTGGACATTTTTGAAAAAAATGAAGTGTCTCAATAATGGATTTGGAAAACTTTGTACCAATAAAAAAAGAATGTAAATTTTCTCAAAAAAAAAAAAAAAGAAAAAGAAGAAGAAGTAACTGTTTCTGGACTCTATTATAGTCCATTGCTTTACATGTCTTTTTTTTTTCCTGCCAAATCCATTATCTTGATTACTCTAGCTTTAAAATAACTCTTCAAGTCAAGTAGATGAAGTCATTGCATCTCTTAAAGGGGTGGGATGTCAGCAGAATTAAATATCTTCCTGGAAGATCTAATCCTCCATTAGCAAAACAGGACCACTGGGTCATACTGTAGAGACGGAGCACCTGAGATCAGGGAGGACTGATGGGGGTTGAATGGTGTCCCCCAAAAGAGACATTTAAGTCCTAGCTCTCAGCACTTCAGAATGTTATCTTATTTGGAGACAGGTTTTTTATAGAGATAACCAAGTTGAAATTGAGGTCATTACAGTGTGCCCTAATCCAGTATGACTAAGTGCTTATAAAAAAGGGAAATTTGGACACAGATGTGTCCAGAGAGAAGAGAGTGTGAAGAGACACAGGGAGCCCTAGCTGGTTTGGCTCAGTGAATAGAGTGACCACCTGTGGACAGAAGGCTCCCCGTTTGCGGGCTCTATCCCCAGTAGGGAGGTGTGCAGGAGACAGCCGATCAATAATTCTCTCTCACTGATGTTTCTCTCCCCCCCGCCCCTGAAATCAATAAAAAATATATTTTAAAAAGAGAGGGAGAAGATGGCCATCCACAAACCAAGGAATGCCTCTGGCTAACCGAAGCTAGGAGAAAGGCTTGCAATAGATCCTTTCATAGAGTCTAAAGAGGGAACATGGCCCTGCTGACACCTTGATTTCAAACTTCTGGCCTCCAGAATTGTGAGACAGTGCATCTCTGGTGTTCTCAGCCACCCAGTTTGTGGTGCTTTGTTACTGCAGCCCAGGAGGTTCATGTGAGTACCCTGGAGAGAACTGAGGTGGGGTCTTCAGTCAGCCAAGGAAGTTGAGTTCTCATGGGCTCATTAGGGGTTGTGTATTTAGGATGTCAGCAGAGATTAGAAAAGGGCTCAGGCTCAGTGGATAGAGCGTTGGCTTGTGGACTGAAAGGTCCCAGGTTCGATGCCGGTCAAGGGCATGCATGTACCTTGGTTGCGGGCACATCCCCAGTAGGAGGTGTGCAGGAAGCAGCTGATCGATGTTTCTCTCTCATCAATGTTTCTAACTCTCTATCCCTTCCCCTTCCTCTCTGTAAAATGAATCAATTAAATACATATACGTATAGAAAAGGGCACAGACTTTGGAATTAGGCCTATCTCAATTCGATTCCCAGCTTTGTTAATTTAGAACTGTGTCACTCTGGGCAAGCAACCCAACCTCTCTGAGCCCCATCTGTCAGATGGGAATGGTAGTGGGACTTGGCAGAAAGGGTTGTTATGAGTGTCCCGTGAAAGCACATTTGCCTGGCAGTTGGCACAGTGCTCAGTAAATGGTGGGTAGTATTTTCCCTCTTGTGAGATCTTCTGTGCTTAGTGAAAGGAGTATATCTCATTCCAAACCTAAGGAGTTGGTTATTTCTAAATCCAATGAATAGGCTATTTACAAAAGGCAGAATATCAGTGAGAATCCAACTAGGGAAAACATACCAGAATAGAGGAATTTACACAGAGACTTGCTTCAGAGGTAATGGAAGAACTATGGAAGAAGGCAAATTGAAGGGTGACTCACCTACAGGTTTGAAATAGCAAGAGGGTAAGCACCACTCCTGGGTTGGAAGGACAGAAGGAGGAGGTGTTCCTGGGACCCAGGAAGGACTGGAGTCACCAGATAGAAGCTAGACCCACAGTGGGCCTGTGTGGTGAGAGATGGAGACACAGTAAATATGGCTGCTGTTGGAGACACTACCCAAGGCTGAGAGGAGGAGAAATACCCTGGCTTTTCCCTTCCTCCCGCCCACCAGGCTCCCATCACTGCCTCCCATTAGTGGATCTCTGCAGGAAGCTAGTTGATTGACAGCCTGTAGGGATTGGCCTCCCTGTGATAACAAAGCAGAAGGAGGGCAAGGAATGGTTTTGAGGACAAAGAAACCCAGGCCCAACACTGGGAAGTTGGGGTTATGTTTAATCTCCCCAAGCCACAGATAACCCATCTAGAAAATGAGGATCATGGTATATGAGTATCTACTCATGGAATAGTAGATACAGTTCCATAAAACAGTTTAACCCAGTGCCTGGCACGCAAGAGGGAGCACCTGGTAAATGTGAATGAAGGATCTAGTTAGCTATTTTCTGCTCAGAGGATGAAAGGAGGGAAGAGGACAGAGGCCTGGGAATAAACTCAAGGTGCCAAAGTGGTGCTGCTGCTGGTGGTATTTTTATCTCGGAGACCTGCCCATCTGTCCTCTCTCTGTTCTAAGCTGGTGATTCTGTGAGTCTCCTTTTAGAAATCCTGAGTCAGGGCTGAGTACACTGAGTTTGGGGCAGTTGGGAGTTTGTTCTCCAGCTCCTTCCAAAAGGTTTCAAATCCACCGGATTTTTATTTAGTGTCTCTGCCTCCAACTGCTGCCAAACTTTCCTTGCCTCCTCCATCCCGGGGCTGAGTTGTCTCCAGACTCTTTCTTTGTATAATTAAAAAGAAAAATAGAACAGCCGATGTTGCCAAACATGTATTTAAAGTGACACCCTGAGTCCAGGAAGTGAAAAATAAAAACGTTTAAGGTTTAGATTAAAAGGCTCCATGCTCAGCTGTCTCCTGACCCTGGGCCTCCTTTAATCCCTTGGTTTGTAAAAGCCTTTTAACTGAGGCATTTATTTCCCAGAGAACTAATCACACAAAAATGCCCAGCCTCCCAGGAACCGCCTGTCAAGTGCAATGCGGTTCTATGAGGCTCCTGGGGAGGTGGGGAAATTGGGGTGCTGACCACCCTAGGAGCCACCCTGAATCCTTGCTTTCCTTCCCCTGCCCTTCCCCCACCACATCTAATCCATTAAAAAAAAAACTCTGTTGAATGTAGCCCTTAACATTTTCTTAAAATCTGTACCTTCTTTCCAGCATCCTCTTCCATCTTCTCCAGGTCACTGTTACCACTTGCCCAGAAAAACCTGCTCCTCCCTGGAGTCTGCTTGTGACTATGCTTCCAGTTGAAGTCTCTGCTTCCAATGGCTTTGCATCTGAGTTAGAATAAAATCCAAGCTCCTGCCTGGCTAGTGTGGCTCAGTGGTTGATCCTCGATCTATGAACCAGGAGGTCACAGTTAGATTCCTGGTCAGGACACATGCCTGAGTTGTGGGCTCGATTCCCAGTGTGGGGCATGCAGGAGGCAGCTGATCAATGATTGTCATCATTGATGTTTCTATTCCTCTCCCCCCCTCCTTTCTTCTCTGAAATCAATAAAAATATATTTTAAAAAACTATGCTTCATACCTGCGATGGGAATGCCCTATCTGATCTAGTCCCTTTCTATCTTTCCAACACCATTTCACCCACCCACCGCCTCCAACTTACTTGCATAGGATCTACTTGCTTTTCATCGTTCTTTCCATAGGCCAAATCCTCAAGGCCTCTACACATGCTGTTCCCACTGTTTGAAAGCTCTCTCCCTGCCCTGGCTGGTTTGGCTCAGTGGGTAGAGAGTCCGCTTGCAGACGAAAGGGACCCAGGTTCAATTCCTGCCAACGGCACATGCCTGGGTTGTAGGCTCAATCCCTAGTAGTGGGTGTGATGTTTCTTTCTCTCTCTTCTCCCTTCCTCTCTGGAATCAATAAAAATATATAAAATAAAATGATAGTTATATAGAAGTCTAACCATTTAGGAACACATTATCACCTGGTAAAATATTCCCTTTAAAAAAATAAATAAAAGCTTTTCCCCTAGATCTTCTCATGGCTGGCAGCTTCTTTCCTTCAGAATTTAGCTCAATATCACCTTCTCAGAGAGGCCTTTCCCTGATTAATCTATCTCATTCCCCTACTCGCTACAGTCTCTCACATCACCAGGATTTGCTTAATGTCAACAGAAGCCCTTAACATTGCCTACTTGTTTTTAAAACTTATTTACTTATTCAGTGTCTCTCTACCCCACGGATGTGAACAAATGAGAGAAAAACCCTTCCTTGCTTTATTCCCTGCTTGCATTCCCAGTGACTGGTGCACAGTCCAGCATTGTAAAATGCTTGTTGAATGGATGAGTGGATAGGTGATGGTCTGGACCTCCCGTTTGGTCTCTGGACCTCAGTTTCCAGGATTTAGGTTCAGGATGGAGGCAGATCAGAGAGGCAGGAGGGCACAACACTGAATGAACACTCCCTGTGTGCCAGGCCCTGTGCTGCTTCTTCCTTTGTGAAGTTCAACATCTTTATTGAACACCAACTGTGTGCTAGTTATTTATTCAATTTAAGGAACATTTATTGAGTACCTACTGAATGCTGGATACTGTACATTTGTTAAAGCATCTACTGTATGCCAGCTGTCCTAAATCAGTGCCTGTGTACACAGTAGTTCCATAAATGCCTGAATCAATGAATGCCCTCAAGAGACCCCCATTCTTCTTTCTAAAATGGCCTATAAATAAATAACTCCTAACACTCAAAGGTAAGGCTATAATGTGGGTGTGTCCAGAGTGTAGAGGGGCCCTTATCACTTTGTACTGCCAGGTACCTTTCCCAGAGCCGTATCTCCTCCCCTGTGACCAACTATTTGAAGGGCAGGTTGACTTGCCCCTCACTCACCTGCCTGTTCATCCCCAGGGCAGCCAGGAAGGACTGCCTGTAGCACAGGTTCAATCTGTGCCTGTTTCTGATTCCTGCTACTTTTCCTGGCAGTTGTTTGTCATTCACACACCAGACAGGCGGGCAGCAGGCTGGTCCTAATCCTGAGGCTGCCAGGGAGTTGGGCACCTCCGACAGGCTGCCCACCCTCCCATTTGGCCTGACTTTCCCAGCTGAAAAAGGATTTGATTCTTCCTCCTTGGTACAGCCCTTTGCCTGGACCTCTTATAAAAATTCAGACAATGCATAGAAATTATTAAAGCCTAAAATCCTTACCATAGTCACAAGGCTTTGACTAATCTGACACTTCCTTCCCTCCTTCCGTCCTCCTCCTCCTCCTCCTGCTTCTATTTTAAATTGTGGTAAAATACACATAATAGTTTACCATTTTAAACTTTTTATTTTATTTTATTTTTAAAAAATATATATTTTAATTGATTTTTTACAGAGAGGAAGGGAGAGGGATAGTTAGAAACATTGATGAAAGAGACATCAATCAGCCGCCTCCTACATGCCCCCTACTGGGGATGTGCGAGCAACCAAGATATATGACCTTGACTAGATCGAACCTGGGACCTTTCAGTCCGAAGGCCGATGCTCTATCTACTGAGCCAAACTGGTTTCGGCCATTTTAAGCTTTTTAAACTGTATAGTTCAGTGGCATTAAGTACATTCACTTTGTGGTATAACAATCACCACCATCTTTCTTAACATAAGATAATTTACTCATTTATTCATTATTTTATATTAAGATCTTATATTTACTAATCAGTTTGTTTAGAACAGTGGTCAGCAAACTCATTTGTCAACAGAGCCAAACCTCAACAGTACAATGATGGAAATTTCTTTTGAGAGCCAAATTTTTTAAACTTAAACTTCTTCTAATGCCACTTCTTCAAAATACACTCACCCAGGTCATGGTATATTTTGGAAGACTCACACTCAAGGGACCAAAGAGCCGCATGTGGCTTGAGAGCCGCAGTTTGCCAACCACTGGTTCAGAACATTTACAAAGATAACTTTAAAAATATACAGATTAGCCGAAACTGGTTTGGCTTAGTGGATAGAGAGTCAGCCTGTCGACTGAAAAGTCCCAGGTTTGATTCCAGTCAAGGGCATGTACTTTGGTTGTGGGCACATCCCCAGTGTGGGGTGTGCAGAAGGCAGCTGATTGATGTTTCTCTCTCATTGATGTTTTTAACTCTATCCCTCTCCCTTCCTCTCTGAAAAAAATCAATAAAATATATTTAAAAATATATGTATACAGATTATTTTGGTAATAAATGGCTAATACTGTAAGCACGTGTAAAAAAAAACACAAGAATATTTTGCAGTTGTAAGCTTTAAATAAGAAATAAACATGTAAATGAGCCCAGCTGGTATGGCCCAGTGGTTGAGCGTCGACCTATGAATCAGGAGGTCACAGTTCGATTCCCAGTCAGGGCACATGCCCAGATTGCAGGCTCAATCCCCAATATAGGATGTGCAGGAGGCAGCAGACCAATGATTCTCATTATTGATGTTTCTATCTTTTCCTTTACTTTCCTCTCTGAAATCAATAAAAATATATATTTTTTAAAGTTATAGAGTTGGATGGTGCTGATAGTTGCACAACAATTTGAATGTACTTAATGCCACTGAACTGTAGACCTGAAATACTTAAAATGGTAAATCCTATTATGTGTGTGTGTGTGTGTGTGTGTGTGTGTGTGTATAGACACAATTAAAACTAGTGCTCAATTCAACAGTACTTTTACTAAAATTGGAACAATACATAGAATATTAGCATGGCCCTACACGACGACAACATATACATTTGTGAAGCATTTCATAAAAAAGAAATAAAGAACAATAGAACACCAAAAATCTTTTTCTTCCCCAAAGTCTACTATCCTCAGGTTTTTTTGGTTTTATTTTAGTATGTGTTTTTAAAAATCCTCACCTGAGAATATTTTTCCATTTATTTTTAGAGAGAGTGGGAGAGAGAAAGACAGAAATATCAATGTGAGAGAAACACATTGATTGGTTGCCTCCTGGGCCCAGGTGGGAGAGGAGCCTACAACCTAGGTATGTGCCCTTGACAGAAATTGAACCCGGGACCCTTTGGTCTACAGACCTATGCTCTATCCACTGAGCCAAACTGGCAAGGGCCACTTTAAAAAATTAAGTCTTTGTCGAGACCCATTTGACTCAGTGGATAGAGTGTCGGCTTGCAGATTGAAAGGTCCCAGGTTCTATTCCGGTTGGGGGCATGTACCTTGCTTGCAGGCACATCTCCACAGTGGGGCATGCAGGAGGCGGCTGATCGTTGTCTCTCTCTCATCGATGTTTCTGACTTTCTATCTCTCTTCCTTCCTCTCTGTAAAAAATCAATAAAATATATTTTTAAAAAATTAAATCTTTTTTGTTGAAAGTATATGTTTCTGCCCACCCAAGTACCCTCGTGTTGACTCACCTTCTTTCCCTGCCTCAGTCCCTGTTCCTCACTCTTGCTTCCCCAATAAAGTTGCACCACACAAATTTCTGATTCACTCTCCGCTTCAAGGAACCCAAGAAAGACATATGCTGCAGTCTCTCCACTCTCCTGTTGATGAACATTGAGGTGGTTTCAAGTTTTTTTGAGATTGCACACGGTGCAGCTAGGATAACATCCTTGTTGGTGCTTCCTGCTGTACTTGTGTTTTTGTAGAATGTCCCTAGCTGTGGAACTGCTGGATAATAGGTTGCACACTCCTTTAGCGTCACCAGATATTACCTGATTGATTCCCAAAGTGACCACTTATATTTTTCCAGTTCATTTCACCTTAACCCCTGCCTTCAACTCACCGGATTTGTTTGGGTCATTCATCTGGGTCTTCTTTCAGTTCCTTTAGCACATGTCATCCCCTCCCCTCCTCCCCCACATCATGAGGCTTCTGCCATCTCTTTTTTCTGCTGAGAACCACATGGCCTAGCTAAGACCTCCTCTTTCCACAGAGATCAGCCAGCTCAGTGCCTCACTCCCCAGCCTTTTCAACCCCAGACCAGGACAACCCCTTCCTCCCCCTGCCCATTTTATATATCTCTTAGTCTCATATACCTCTCTGTTGTGATACACTTAGCAGTTGCAATGTTTCGCCTATCTGTGCAACTATTGGAACAAGGTCTAGTCACTCTGCTAAGTTTACTAGCCTAAAAGTAGTGAGCTCTATGTTTAAGTTCACTAAGTTCATATTTAGCACTGAACACTGTGCCTGGCGCACAGTAGGCAGTTGGTATTATTCTAATCGCTATTTTTATGTTCTTATTCATAATTGAGTTCAGCATGTAATTTTTCTAGCATGTTAAACATGAATTAGCATTACTGGGACCTAAAATCATGACAGTGTAAAGAAACACAATGTCTTTCCTTGAGGAACTCACAGATAAAGGTCAGTAAACATTACTGAGCTGGCTGGAGCCTGACATGTTTTAAGTGCTTAGCAACTGTTGAATTGACTCAGAAGTCACGTCTAGTCTGAGTCTTACTATAACATGTAACCATGGCTATTGTTTATTGAACACTTATTATGTGCCTGGCACTCTACTGGGTGCTTTTCATTTGCCACCTTATCCTATCCCACATCCTGCCCCGGAGGTACTGTTATTATCTCCATTTTACAGACTAGGAACATGAAGTCACTTGTTCCAATTTAAGTAACTAGTAAATAGTGCAGGCAGCATTCCTCAGCCAGAGCTCCTAACCCCCTATCATGGTGCTAATTTTCTCCTACCCCAATTACACTCCTTTCAGATTCCAGAGGCTGAGTTCTTAATCACAAGGGTAAATGAGTGATATGGGGCACGTATTGAATATGAATCACTTTGCATCCATCCATTCACCTATTCAACAAAAGTTTACTGGGAACCTACCATGTGCCATGCTATGTGTGAGGGGCTGGGGAAATAGTGGTGAACAAAACAGAATAAAACACCTGCTTTGTGTTGTTGATATCCTAGTACAGTGGTCGGCAAACTCATTAGTCAACAGAGCCAAACCTCAACAGTACAACGATGGAAATTTCTTCTGAGAGCCTAATTTTTTAAAACTTAAACTTCTTCTAATACCACTTCTTCAAAACAGATTCGCACAGGCCGTGGTATTTTGTGGAAGAGCCACACTCAAGGGGCCAAAGAGCCGTAGGTGGCTCGCAAGCTGCAGTTTGCCGACCACTGTCCTAGTGTGAGGAGGAAAAAAGAAAGAAATATATATATAATGATCAGTGCTACAGAGAAAATTAAAACAGAAACAGGAACTGTGGAGTGGGATGGCTGGGGTTTCCGTGATCTCATTTCATTCGACCAACAAGCTATTATTTTTCCCATTGATAATGAGATTCAGAGGTGAAGACGCCTCCTCACAGGCAGACAACTCATAGGCTGACAAGTCAGGACTCTGAAAGGACTAAGAATCCCATCACTGTCAGTCACTTTTTTAAATATATATATATGCTTTTCCCCTAACCAGTTTGGCTCAGTGGATAGAGCATCAGCCCGCAGACTGAAAGGTCCTGGGTTTGATTCTGGTCAAGGGTATGTACTTGGTTGTTGGCTCCATCCCCAGTAGGGGGCCTGCAGGAGGCAGCTGATAGATGTTTCTCTCTCATGGATGTTTCTGAAAACTATCCCTCTCCCTCTCATTTTATAGGAAGGGAGAGGGACAGAGAGATAGAAACATCAATGATGAATCATTGATTGGCTGCCTCCTTAATACCCCACATGGAGATCGACCCTGCAACCTGAGTATGTGTCTTAGCTGGGAATTGAACTGTGATCTCCTGGTTCATAGGTTGATGCTCAATCACTGAGCCATGACGGCTGGGCATGCCAATCACTTTTTGTTGTGTGCCTACTGAGTGCCTAGATTATCATGGTGGAGACAAAAGGAATGTCATCATTTTCTAAGAGTTTAAACTCAGACAGGCAGGTAAGTAGACCCAGGTGACTGGAGGGTTCAGACAGCTAGATGTAGTGTCCATGCTGTGCCCAGGGCAGACATTAAGTGTGATTGCCTATGGGAGATGCTGAGGCTGGAGACCAGGATCAGGAAGACAAATCAATTACAGAGACCAGGAGC
Organism: Lasiurus cinereus; assembly: GCA_011751065.1. NCBI lineage: Eukaryota > Metazoa > Chordata > Mammalia > Chiroptera > Vespertilionidae > Lasiurus > Lasiurus cinereus. The sequence goes on along the minus strand of JAAGEH010000417.1, from coordinate 14,282,070 downwards.
AGAAGACTAAGGCCCCATATGCCCTTTGGATGTTGGTGATTCACAGGCCCACCAGTCCCTGCCCTGTCCCCACAGCCAGCTCTACCGCCCCTCCCTTTTCCACCCTAGGTCTCCAGCCCTCCAGGCCATCAAGCATCGAGAAAGTGGCTAGTGACCAAGTAATAAGCTGCTGCACCCTGAAGCCACATGCACAAGCTAATAGCTGCTTCCCTTTCTCCTCATGCTGTATCAGCTGCTTGAGGGACCTCCCAGGTAGGGGTTTCTGGGGTGATGCCAGCTGGTCCCTTGCCTCCACATGGCCCCAGGACTCAGTTTCTGCCCAGCAGATCACATGAACTTGGGAGGCCACCTGCAACCCAGGGGAGGAGAGTCTGAGCTTTGGAGCTACGCCGGTATAGAGTTCCACTTCCCTCTGGCAGGCTACCTTGTTGCACTTCCAGCGGACCTCTTAGAACATTTGCATGTTCTTCAAAGAAGAGCACTTTTAGGTTTAGCTGATCAAGCTGAAAATAGACATCTTTTGGAGTTTGTGAAATTCATTCAAACAGCCTAAACCAGTTTGGCTCAGTGGATAGAGCGTCAGCCTTCAGACTGAAAGGTCCCAGGTTTGATTCCGGTCAAGGGCATGTACCTTGGTTGTGGGCACATCCCCAGTAGAGGGTGTGCAGGAGGCGGCCGATCGATGTTTCTCTCTCATCGATCTTTCTAACTCTCTATCCCTCTCCCTTCCTCTCTGTAAAAAAGTTAATAAAATATATTTTTAATTGATTTTTTACAGAGAGGAAGGGAGAGAGATAGAGAGTCAGAAACATATATGAGAGAGAGACATGGATCGGCCGCCTCCTGCAAGCCCCACAGTGGAGATGTGCCCACAACCAGGATACATGGCCTTGACCGGAATCCAACCTGGGACCTTTCAGTCTGCAGGCGGACGCTCTATCCACTGAGCCAAACTGGTCTCGGCATAAAATATATATATTTAAATACATTTTATTGATTTTTACAGAGGGGAAGGGAGAAGGATAGAGAGTTAGAAACATCGATGAGAGAGAGACATCAGCCGGTTTCAGCATAAAATATATTTTTTTAAAAAAGAAAAGAAATTCAAACAAACATTTGTTGAGTATATTTTATGAGCCCAGCTCTAAGGGCTAAGGATAGACAGTGAACAAGACCAAGGTCAGTCTTCTCAGGGACCTTTTCTTTTTTTTTTTTCCTAATTATTGATTGAATGATTGATCTGAGATAGAGATTTGTTCTATTTATTTAAATATTCATTAGTTGATTCCTGTATGTGCCCCGAAAGGGGATGGAACCCACAACCTTGGTGTAAGCAGATGATACTCTAACCCAGCGGTTGCCAACCAGTGGTCCAAGGACCAGTCTAACCTTAGCTACCCGACCAGGGCAGAGACTTTTAATTTAATAGACAGACATTAGACTATTAACGCATGAGTATTTTATTAGAATTGTGAGAAATATTCTAAATGAGAAAGGGTTTCGTGCTTGGGTAAAGTGGGCAAACCGCTGGCCGTTGAATTTCTAAGGGCCACGTCAGAGATGTCTCCCTTCAGACTGGGGCTAAGAACCAAATCTCCGTCTCTTTTCAGAACATCCTCACCTTACCAGGGTGACAAAGGCCTCCTTCCTGCCATGAGTAGGTGCAGAGGGGCCAAGAGGAGGGTTTCCTATGGATGCTGCTCTGTGTGTGAATCTAGAAGGCACTCAGTAAATAATTGGTGAGTTAATGTTATTTCAAGGTGGGATAAAAAGCTACTGACTCCGTCAGCAGAGGCTGAATGGCTCGCTGGGTAAGAAGAAATCTCTGCAGTTATTCCCAGATTTCTGGAAGGATGAGGGATTTGGGGATTAGGGGAAGCACAATAGGGATGCTGGACTTCCATTAGACACATCCTTTTAAAATAGGCGCTGGGACCATACAAGGTAGAAGATGCATCAAGGGAATGAGACAGGTGGGGGTGGAAGCGGGGGAGTGGGGGAAGCGTTCATGCCCTCCCCCAACTCACAGTCTGGTGAGAGCCAAGGCAGCAATATGGTAATGTGATAAGCATTATGAGGGGGCAGGAAAAGAGAAGGTAGCTAAGTTGACTGTAGGAAGATAAGAGTTTTGGAGAGGAAGAGGGCAGGCAGGAGAAAGTGCTCAGGGCGCAGGAATCAGCATATGCAAAAGCCTGGGGGAGAGAAAACAACTTCAAAGAACTTAAAGCAGCTCTGGAAGTTCAGACCGACGGGGAAAGAAAGGATGTTGGGGGGAAAAGCAAGGCTGTTCCACCCTTTCAGCTCTCCCCTTGGGGGAACACTGTGTCCCCAATCCACAACTAGTTAGGGTTATGGAGTCCAGGAGGTGGACTCAATTTTAATGAAGACCCATCATTTACTGACCACCACGGTATAGAACACTGGCTCATTCAATCCTCATACAGCTCTTACAGGTTTGATACCATGTCTCCCATTTTACAGAGGGCACAACTGAGACTGGGTGCCTGGTCTAAGATCACCTAGCTCTCGGTGTTCGGGTGTTTAAATGTTGCTTTATGCAAATGCTTCTGTTCTAGCAGTTCCTTTTACATGAGGTAATGCATGTAAAAGCTTTTTTGTAATAGAGCCATGTAAACACGAGGCATTATTAGTTTTCGGTCTGCGGCATTCGGGGAGCCCAGGAAGGGGCAGTAATGAAAGCTAAAAGGCCCAAGGGCCTCTCTTAAAATCCCCCCGAGCCTATTCTAGTTCCCTCTTTGGGGCACCTCCAGATATTATCTTTTGCCAAGTAGAAAGTTTCTCAGAAGTTGCAAGACGTGGGAGGTGGGAAAAAAAAAAAAAAACAGCACCAACAACTACAAAAACCCCTGCAGCAGCCTGCACACAAAGAGTCTGAATTTTGAACAAAGGGCAGGGTGAGACCCAAAAGTAAATGCTGACACATCCTCTCTCCAGCTGTGAACTGGGGGTCTGAGGGCTGCGGCAAAGGTCATCTGTCTCCACATCTTTGGGCAGGAAATGCAATTCAATCCTCTCAGTGACTGATGGCTCTGCAAGATTAATGGAATCATCTCCAACCCTGGACTCTCTTCTGACAGCACAAAAAGTGAATCAAACCCCCACCCCGCCTTTCCTCTTACTAAGCGAGGTTCACTGATTCCTCATTTTAAAAAGTTCAAAACTTTTCTCCCGGAAATTTGTCCCCAGGTGTCCTTTTGCAGGGTGAAACTCTGCCTCTTGGGGTGAGATTCTGATGGTCTGGGGATCTTTCTAGGCTTTTCCTCTGTCTCTACTTCATCTTTCAAAATAAAAATTAATGTAAGGGGGCATGACTGTCCCGGAGAGGGTTAACGCCAGCCCTGCTGTCCAGCCCTTGGGGATTGGCAGCCAATGACCACTTAGCACGATGAAGTAATTCTTGTATTTTGATTTTCATTGGGTAACACACTTGTCCATCAATCCAAAGATGCAAGTTTTAAAAGTATCTTTGAACTTCTGTGACTAGCTTCCTGGCATTAACCCCTTAGTAAACTCACCTGTTATTTCCAACTTTCCTTCCAATGCTCACACAGGAAGAGAGATTAGAAAAATGCCGAACTCTAGACATCAACTTAAGTTTTCTCCAAATGACCAAAGCTCTATGTAATCCTGCTCTTTCCTACTCTGATACTTCAATCTACAAGGTACTGAAGAATGAAAAACCAGAAAAGGTCTTTGGGAATTCCAAACATTTTAATGGAAATAGTGTGGTATGTTGTTCCCCCAAATATTTTTCAGTTGCAAGAGTAATACAAAATATGGCAAAACTCTAAGGTTTGGCCAAGTCTGGTACTAGAAACATCAGTCCTTGTTATGTTTTTTATGATATTTATTTTCTATCTCTTTATGTTTGAAGTATTTGATAAATTTCAAAGGACACAGTGGTAACTACAAATACAAATCATATTTAAGTATAGTCTATATAACCCCTTCAAAAATTTCCTCTCTATGTTTTTCTTTTGTGTATTTATACATCATCTATATGCAGTTTGTTTTAATATAAATGGGATCATAACATACAAATTATTCTGAATTCTTTTTTTAAAAATCATCACCAGAGGATATGTTTTTATGGATTTTAGAAAGAGAAGAAGAATTATATTTGGGTGACCACCATATAGATTCAGAAAGAGGAAATTACTAGTACCTCTCACTGTTCACATTATCCCCAGAGTTGAGTCTTTTCCTGCATTTTGTGTTGATCACTCCTTTGCTTTTATTTATGCTTTACCACTTACCTACATATAGCTAAGCAGTATTTATTTGGTTTAAATTTGCCTGATTTTGAAACCTAGAGCCTCAAAAAGGGTGACTAAAATGTAATTCCTTTTTGAATAGGCAATATATTTACATAGAACAAAATTCAAAAGGTACTACAGTATATAAAATGAAATGTCTATAAGGTTCAAAATCAGGAAACACTAATGTATACATGTGGTAAGAATTTCATGCTATACCAAACAATAAATTTTCTTCCCTTTTCTTTTTCCCATTAAAATTTTTAAAAAATTTATTTTAGAGCGGGAGAGAGAGAGAAAAAGAAAGAGAAAGAGAAAGAGAAATATTGTATGGCTGACTCCTGCATGTGCCCCTACCAGGTATCAAACCGAAACTTGGGTATGTGCTTTGGGAATTGAACCCGCCACCTTTTGGGGTATGGGATGACACTCCAACCAACTGAGCCATACTGGCCAGGGCTTTTCCCGTGTGTGTGTGTGTGTGTGTGTTTTCCTATTTTTTTCCAAAGAAAATTCTGTGCATATAAAATATAGGTAGATATAGACATATCCCCTTGCTTAACGAAAGTGGTAAACACAATTAAATATTAGTATTCTGTACCTTGTTTTGTTATAAGGCTATGAGACCATTCCTTCCATATACAGAGCGACATTATTCATTTTAATGATTTAATAACATTTCATCGGGCATACAAATGGTCCAGGAATTATTTAATCAGTTCCTCAACTTTTAGGTTGTTCTCCATCTTTTTCTGTTTCGAACAGGGCTACCATGGATTGCATCTTTGCGTTTGAGTCTATCAGTAGGAAATGTATCAGAAAGTGGTTATCCCATTCTAAGGCTTCCCACCCCATCACCACTTACCTGTCCTTGAGAAGTTTGTCAGATCCAGGCAGATGGCACAGTCTTGTATGTAACTGTCATTCCCAGTTGCCTACAGTGCCAGGCTCTCGGCAGGCACTCAGAGTGAGTGGTTTAAGGGCTAACACTGCAAACATTCACACTGTACCAGATGGCCCCTTCTAGGAAACCTTTGTAGATATCCTGGGCTCCTCCCCCCAATTCATCATAATAATACTTCATTTTCTTCATTCATCCCACAAATATTTGCAGGAGGTTGATGGGGGACAAAGTGCCAAATCAGACCATGAGGTAGCCTGGTAGGGGAGTTGTGACAAATTCTGGGAAACCCTGGAAATCTGCACTCTCCAATAAGGTAGTCACTAGTTACATAACTATTTAAATTTAATTACAATGAAATAAAATTTAGCATTGGTTCCTTAACCCCACTACCCACATTTCAAGTGCTTCAATAGCCACATGTGGCTAGAGGCTCCTGTATTATCACAGACAAAAAGCATTTCCTTTGATAGCCCTGCAGAGAAGCAGAGTGGTAAAGCCTGTGGACTCTGGATTCCTACAAGCTCGGAGTTCAAGTTCTGTCTGCTATTTCACAGCTGTGAAATGCGGGCAAGTAGCCTGACCTCTCTTTGAGCCTCAGCTATAAAAGTGGGGCACTACAGACCCTCCTTCACAAAACTTTGATGAGGATTCAGAGAGATAGCAAAGGCGAGTGGCTTTGCTCAAAGATATAGTAAGCTCTCAAAGATCAGGATCGATTGTAATTCTATATAAAGATGATAACAGCTTCACTTTCTAACAGTTTGAAAATCCGGAATTCTGAGGGTCCCATCCAGTATCATCCCTTCCTAACTCCCTTGGGAAGCTGGTGGTCCACACCCTGCCCAGCCTGTAGTATGTGTACAATCGGAGCTGGTTCTTCTATACCCCCTGTCTTAAAGCACACAGCTGCTCAACCAACCTTTGATGAATGAAGAAATGAATGAAGGGGGCCAACACAGAATCTGACTGGGCTCCTGTAAGAAGGAGCTGGAGGGCCCAGGAGATCAGTATTACGATGTTTCCAAAACAACTCTTTTTTTTTTTTTTTCTCCTTCCCTCAAGAAAAAGTACTTCTCTTGGAGAATTATCTAATCTTCCTTCTCTCACCTACTGCCCACTCCTCTGGGACGATTAGCCAACACCGGGAGCTCAAGGGTCTTGGCCCTTCCCCCTTTGGCCCCAAATTACCACCTCCCCCACTTTGAGCAAATGCCTGGAATTCTTTCAACAGGAGGACAAAGCCTTTCATCTGCCAATTACTGATAAAGGGAAAATGCAAATATCGCTGGGGAAGGTTATCCATCAAGGGCTCAACATTTATTGAGTGACCACTTAGGACCAGGCTGCAGGGTAGGCATTCTGGGGGAGTCAGAGGGGAACAAACCCCCGGCTGGCCCATTCTTCTCTCTGGTCTTCAGTTTCCTCAGGGTGTGTAAAGGGAGGGGATTAAATTAGGTAACTACCCGTTCCCACTCTGGCATGCCAGGAACTGCTCATCGGTGTAATATATGGACCTAACTGTTTTTTCCCTAAGGTGCCTGTCATCGGATCTTTTCCTGATACCACTTTCTGGGGACACCATGTGGCCACCTGGGGAGAGAGATCTTTAGGAGGAAAGAAGAATTAAGATCAAGCCTTCTATTTCAGTTTTCCTTTTTTCCCATGACCCCTCCATTCCATGCACCACCCTTTGAACACGTTTGTTTCATGATGTGGGAGCAATATAAAGCATGGGATGTCCGAGGCCCCCATTTGAGCCCCAGCAACACCACTTCCAAGCTGTGTAATCTTGGGTGAGTGGCTTCGCCTTTCTGAGTCGAAGTTTCCTCATTTGCAAAATGAGGAATCATAAGACTATTTCCCTTAAAGGGTTCTTGTGAGAGAAGGAAATAAAATGGTCCCTGGTTTTTGATAGAGGCAAAAGGCAAAACCCATTTCACTCCCACTGAGCCAAAGTGAAACAAATTTTTGATGTTTGCCAGCTAGGGGACTTGGATTAAAACAACTTCTAAGTAACCTTGGGCGGAGGTGGGGAGATAATACAAAAAGATAGGGTAGGAAACTTTAAGGTGAATGAGTGGGAAGCTCTCTTCGGGTGACCAATAGGAGCTGATGGTTCACATCCAATCTCTGATGAGGAAAGCCACTTCCTCTCCACACGTCTGTCTGATTGCTGTGTTGACATGGGGATGACAGGAGGGCAGAGCAATCTCCAGAATCATAACTTCCCTGAGCTTCAGTTTCCCTATCTGCAAAATGACCTGCTCTAGCTATCACACAAGGTTAGTGGCAGAAAAGATACAGTATTTAAAAGAAGGGGAAGTATTTTTACAACGCCTGCTGTAAACATCCACGAAGTCCCTTTACTTATTGCCCAGCCCCATGTCATCTAATTGTGATACTTACTCCCAGGATCAGGCCTACGTGGCCTGGAGGACTGTTTAAGGCCAGCTTTTCTCACCACCAAAGTTGACCTGACTATTCATTTAGGATTTCAGTTTTGGGGGCGGTCACAGCCAACCAGGCATGTGGACAGGGAAGCACACCCAGGTCTAAGGATACTCCATATATGTATAGAGGGGGCCCATATCTCCGCCAAGAAGCCCCGCGTCCCCTGTGCCACATCCCATAGAGCCTTGCATCTTTCCGCAGACTTTTCTCTTATAAATGGCCAATAAAGGCTTACCCTCCGCCTGTTTGCCAGCTGTGTTAGGAGGCGCCAGATCCAATTCTCTCGGTATTTCACTCCTGAGCCTCTATTTCCTCCTGTTGGCGAGCGCAGGGACCTTTAAAAAATGTTCAACTTCTGTTCCAGGGCTCATCGCTTAGCAAAGCAAAGGGACTCCACAGACGCGGGCAGAATGAATGAATGAAAGGCAACATCTTCCGGTCAGCTCGGGTCTGAAAAGGCGCTGGTCTGGCTGTATTTCCTGCACGTTTGTGTGTGTGACTGTGTGTGTATGTCCATATCTTTTGAGTCCGGGAGTTTAGAAGTTACGCAGTTCGTACAGGTATGGAGCTGTGCTAATTTCTTCCTGAGCCCTCAAATGCTTCTTCCTGCTGGTAGGTCCGCATATGGGGGGGTCTAGGAGGATCGTCCCCAACCCCAAAAGAGAAGACTTGCAGCAGCAAAAAAAAAAAAAAAAAAATTATTAAAAATGCTTTGAATTTCGCTCGGTCCCGTACGTAATGGGATGGGGCGGCTGAAGGAAGAGGAAGGGTAACCCGTGGGCGGGGGAGGGGGACAGGAGTTGAGCCGGGGGTCATCTTTTGGGGTGCCAAGCCCCAGGGGCTTTCACGCCAGCTTGCTCTGCTTGCATTTCCGTGCCTCCCACTGAGGCCAGCCGTGCAAATCTGCACCTCTTCCCCCACCCCCTCCTCCTCCTCCTCCCCTCTCCCTGCCCCGCCATCTCCGGGATGCGCCCTCCGCCTGCAGCTCAGCCTCCAAAAGTCAGCTCTGCACACAACTCCCCGGCGGCGGCGGCGGCGGCGCCTGCGTGCAGAGCCTCACTCGTGACCCAACAACAAAACAGCGATGCCAGGGCGCTAACGGCGCCCGGTGCCTCCCGGGCGCCCTTCCCGCCCCAAACCTCTTCGGGCCGCCGCCCCCGCCCCCCCGGGTCCCAGGCCGAGTGCCGCCCCCCCCCTTCCCCAACCTCTAGCCCGGCCGCGGGCTCCGAGCGCGATCGGCAACAATGTTTACGTTCCGGGGATTATGACGTCGACGCCTCCCCCCCCTACAACTGCTGAAAATGGTTTCCTAGGACTTTGCAAACGGATCTGCTTAAGTGTTGGTGCAAAACTTTGTAGATCTCGGCTCTGGCTTGCTTTATTTATTTATTTTTTTGTTTGTTTTCTTTGGTCTTCTCTCCTTACCCCCTCCGCCAAAATGCAGGGGGCAGGAGTGTTGACAATTAATTGGTGAACTCTCCTAAAAAAATGGAGGCAGAGAAAGACTCTGGAAGAAGATTGGTGTGTAGCTCCCCCCCCCACCCCGACCCCCAATCTGTATCTGGTATATGATAGATCTATTTTTTGTTGTTGTTGTTTCTTGCTGTCTTTCCTTTCTTTTCTGTTTTGCAAGAGGACCGGAAAAGAATTATAATAAATTGCATGCGAAAGGAAGGCAGCTCACTCCTCCAGTCCCTTGTGAGGCTCAGAGTCTCAGACACTTCAGTGGCGAGGTGGTCGCGGGGAAAGGCGTAGAAGGGAGCTGAGCGGGCTTAGGGTTCGCCTGGAACCCGGGGGGCTGCGGGGTCGGGCGCTGGGCGGTGGAGGGAGGAGGCAGAGGATGCGGGGAGTGACGGGGGAGTCTCCTTAGGAAGTGAGTGTGCGCGCGCGCGCTTGTGGGGAGATGAGGCAGCTGCTGGTGCGTTTTGGGGTCTCGGATGGGAGCTTTGTGGCGGGCGGTCTGCCTCTCTCCCACTCAAGCCCAGCACCCCCCCCCTCCCACCTCTTCTTCTTGCACTGGCGGGCGGGCGGCGGGGGCAGCTGGGGTCTCAGTCCTTTCATTTCAGCTTTCCAGCGTTCCCGGTAGGTCGGGGGCAGCAGCTCCAGTCTCAGAAATGCCGCCGGCCCCGGCCCCGGCTTCCCGGCTCTGCCGCCGCGGCCGCCGGGTCGCTGTTAGCGCCGAGCCGGGCGCCGCCGCGGCTCCACCCGGGGCCTACAAATGCCCCGCCAGCCCGTGCGCGGAGCCCCCCTCGCGGGTTACATAACTAGGCTCCGGCAGAGCGGGCAAAACTCCACACCTCTCGGGGGTGGCGGGCAAGGGAGAGCCCCCAGGTGTCCCCTCCCATGGCCTCCCAAGATGCGGGAGGGGGATGCTCTGTGTAGGACGCAGACAAGACCCTGGGGGTGCGGCCCCTCTCCTTATCCCGATTTTCAGCATCTTTGGCATTTGCGCAAAGTTGCTCGGGTGGCCGTGGTGGGGTGCAGGGGGCGCGCGGCTTCTGCACCTGCTCGAGCCGGCCTCTCGGTGAGAGACGACCCCCAGGACCCCCCCCCCGCCCCCCGTAACGTCCCGGGCTCTCTGGCTTGGGTCCCCGCAGCGCCCGATTGACCGCCAGAGATACGACGAGAACGAAGACGTGTCGGACGTGGAGGAGATCGTGAGCGTCCGCGGCTTCAGCCTGGAGGAGAAGCTGCGCAGCCAGCTGTACCAGGGCGACTTCGTGCACGCCATGGAGGGCAAAGGTGAGCGCCCCTCCGGCGGCGCCCTCCACGCCGCGGCCGAGCGCACGTGGGGAGGGCGCTGCCGTGGTGGCCGGGTTCGTATTTCGCGCCCGAGTCCCCCGTTCCAGGGGATCCGGTGACGAAACGAGGCCGAGCCCCGGGGGGGTGGGGGTGGGGGGGCAAGAGAGGAGGGCAGACCAGCACCGGGGCCGGGCGTGGGCCTATAGACCCGGCCCTCGCCCACCATCAGCCCTAGGGTGGGCAGAGGCAGGGGTCCGGCCCGCAGAGGGACCCGGGGACGGACGAACGGACGGAGAGGCGGACGCAGGGAAGGCGGCTGCCCCGCGGTCCACCCCTCCCGGAGCCGGCCCAGCCACTTGCGCGCTGCCCGGCTGGAGTCTGACTGGGGCGAGGCCCCCCCCCAAGCCTGAAGCCTCCCCAAACCTGGTTATTTCGGGCCTTGCCAGTGCGGAACTGGCGCTGGGGGCGCTCAGGGATCACTGAACGATGGGCCTCCTCAGGCCTGGGGTCTGTGGAACCCCATCACCTGGGGGCTGGGCCAGATTGGAGCAGGGTTCCGGAGGACTCCAAGTTGCTGGGCGGAGCCCCCCACTTCAGCCTGAGGCCTCTAGCCCTGCAGCCCTGACAGTTTGAAGTGGGGACTGGGGCTGAGGCAGTGACAACCCTCTGGCTTAAGGCTGAGTTCCCTGGCACTTTAAACAGAAGTCTTGGGGCACCCTTCTAGGATACGGGGTATCTGCTGGGGCCTGAGACCTTGAGAACTCTGTCCCTCTTGAGAGCCCTGCCAGTTTAAAGCAGAGCATTTTGGGGTGCACCCCAGCCTGGTACCAGGAAGGTGTCTGGGGATGTCCTCTGGACGTTGGGGTGATGCTCTGGTTTGGGTCTCGGCCTCCAGAAGCCCCGTGGGGTTGGTATTGTGGAGGTGCCCTTGCCTACCGAGGCGTCTGCCTCCCTCTGCCCTCCTGGGGTTTGTGAGTTTATCCTCCGCTTCGGAGACCCGAGTTTCCTCTATATTACGCCGCTGCCACTTGGTTCGTCCCCCATCCCTCTGGGAAACCCGTTCCCTCCATCCCTCAGTGAGCTCATCGCCGAGCAGCCCTCCCGCCCCCAGGTTCCGCTTGAGTGGCTTGCCTGTGGGGTTAGCCTCTGGAGAGACGGTCCAGGCTTTGCATTTTGAAGTTTCTCTTTTGTGCCCACTGTTTCCTGGGGCGCTGGGCTTCCGTAGTAAGGGGGAGTGGTGGGGGGAGTTGCGGGGTAGGGTGGGGGGAGATTTCTGCAGCCTGCCTGGTTGTTCTGGGCATCTTTGCAACCCAGGAGCAACCCAGGAGCCATTCACAACTTCATTTAAATTTCCTTAGCACAAATGGGATTTTAATTCCTCTCCTCTCCCTCCCCCTGGTTCTGAGGGTTGGCAGATCCTATGAGGAAACAATATGCAAACTCTGCCTAGGCATTGGTGAGGCATTGTCCGCCTGCCCGCCAGGGACCTCTGGCTTGTTTGAGAAAGCCCAAGCCGATTCTCCGGGTGGACATGGGGGGTGTGTGTTCCCCAAAAGGGGAAGGGGTTCCAGCAAGGGAGGTTCCTTAAATCTGCTGTCCAAGCTCCTTTCAAAGGAGAGGGCCCTAGGGTTTTGGTAAGTTCATTCAGATCTGGCCCCCCAAAACTCGGGGGAGGAGCTGCGAAACAGAAGGAGCCCTGAGCCTGGATTCAAAATAGAAGCTTCTTAAACTTCTCTGCCTTTAAATCCTCAGGAATCCCCATTCACGCCGAGCCCCTGGGGATCTGAGCTGCTAAGGTCAGGGCTTTCCCCAGCGCTGGTTTTGTTCTCTCCCTCCCCGGGCTGAGCTGCCTGGGCCTCCTCCCCCTCCAAGTGGCCCCGGTGATCTGTTTCCCTGGGGCAGGAGCTCCTGTGACCCCAGAGCCCTTCTGTCTCCCCTTCAGCCCTGGGCCCCTGTGGGTTGCTTCCCTTCCTTGAGGATTGGGGGATGTCAGAGTTTCTCTCAGCCTCCCTCGCCTCCAGACTTAGGGTGAGGATTTGGGGGTCTGCACTCGACAAACCCCAGATGGAAAACTGCTGTGGATTTCTCTGGGCCTCTCCGCGTCCCCTTCGCACAGCCTTCGCCTCGGGAGCATCCCTCCCGGTCACCCAGCGGGAGCAAGTATTGTGACGCTGCAACAGCATTTCACTGTTCAGGCAACAAAGCGGTGCCCAGTTTCCTAGTTATTTTGGCACCAAATACACAGTTTCCAGGGAAACCGACTTTTCCCCCCCCTCCCCTTAACTATACAGGATATTACAATAAGATCTTCCCCGATGCTCAGCCACAATGAGAATCCTCCTCCCAGCCTCCTCTCTGGGCCTTCAGATCCTCCCAGGTGGCATTCTTCAATGTTGCAGTCCCTTTACTGTCTGCGCTCAGCTGGGGATGAGTTTCTCTGTCCCTCTTTCTCAGCACTAGCCAGGGCTCCTGTGTGGGGCTCTTTCATGAGTCTCCCTCCCCAACCCTCGCCATCCCTGAGCTATTCATTGACAAGTTCTGACCCATGGGGCATGCCGGGAATGACTGAGTAGGCAGAGGAGCTGATAGTTGGCATGGTTTCTCCTAGACTTCGCTTAATCCATTTTTCCCTGTCATTTCCAGGGAGCTTTGGCTCTGGAGTTGGTGTTTGCCTCTAGTGTAACCCCTGCCTCTTCCCGCCGTCATTTTTCTTCTCCTAACCAGTTGACTGTGGATCTTTTGCTCCTTCATGACTTCACCAGCTTGTTTTAATTCCAATATCCAAACAGATTTCAACTATGAGTACGTGCAGAGAGAAGCTCTCAGGGTTCCCTTGATATTTCGAGAAAAGGATGGACTGGGAATTAAGTAAGTTGCTGAAACTCATTGCTTCCCCTCCTCACCCCGGTCTCCCTCCCTCACACAGTTTATACCTGGGGATGGATTTCTCATAGCATTTGCTCCATCCATCTTTCATCACTAAGACGGCTCTTTCTTCATTATCTGGGGGATATAGTATCTCTTTGTTCAAGATCCGACACAGGGGAAAAAACTCTCTAAAGACTGGTCTTTTTCAGAGGAGTTGGGAAAAAAGGATGTAGGGTGCGCAAACAGTGTTGACTTTCCCCCCTGAGCCACTCCAGTTAACATACAGTGACTTTCTTAAGGAGAGAGTGCCTCCTGCCCCAAATTAGGGAACTGAGGCAGGGCCTGGACTGGGAAGGATTGGCCAGCCTCTAGGTAGGCCCCAGGCAGGGCACCCGGGTACATATATATATTTTTTAAAAATATGTTTTTATTGATTACTAGAGAAAGGGGAAGGAAGAGGGATAGAAACAGTAATGACAGCCCTAACCTGTTTGGCTCAGTGGCGAGAGCATTGGCCTGCGGACTGAAGGGCACATGTACCTTGGTTGCGGGCACATCCCCAGTAGGGAATGTGCAGGAGGCAGCTGAATCGATGTTTCTCTCTCACTGATGTTTCTAAGTCTCTATCCCTCTCCTTTCCTCTCTGAAAAAAAATCAATAAGTCAATAAAATATATTTTTTTTAAAAAGAAAGAAACATCGATTACCTGCCTTCTGCACAACCCCCACTGGGGGATCGAGCCCACAACCCAGGCATGTGCCCTGACTGGGAATCGAACCTGGGACTGGTCCATGGTTTGGTGCTCAACCGCCGAGCCACACCAGCAGGGGACTGGGTACATATTTCCACTCAGACTCTCACTGTGTGGGAGTTGGTCTGTTTCTGTGGAGGACGGGTTCCTAGGATACTAGGCCTCTGCCTCCCCTTTCTGAGCCTGCCCAGCACCTGCTTCCTTACTGGGACTTGTTTGGTTTACTTTCTCTTGGAGACCTGTCAGAGCTCCAGGTGGGGAGACATCTGGAAGGCAGCCTGGAAGAACAGGTTTCCGCCCGTTGGACAGGGGTGGGAGGAGGCTGAGGGTGTCATCTCAGCCTGGTGTCCTCTCCGGCATCTCCGGCTGCCAGACTTGCTCAGGCCTCTCATGCCTATGGATAAGAAATGAAACCTGCAGCATCGTTGTTAATTAATAGTGAAGGTCACCACAATCATTATCGTCCCCTTGCCGTATCCCTGAAGTTACTCCCCTCCCCCGCTAAACTTAGAGGGGTCCCTCCCACCCTCTATAAAACTCATTATGCAGAATATTTTTTAGAGGGAGACACAGAGAGGGGTACCTACACTAAAAGAAACAAGTGTTTGAATGCTCAGCTCTGGCTCTTACCCTTGACACTACCCTTCAGACGTCCCTGAAAAAGTGGGTGGACAGTGGATGTTCCCTCTTTTCTGTAGCAGTGTGAGTTCAGGAGTCAGGGAGAGTGTGTGGGTTTGGTTTGCCCATTGGTATGAGGAAGGGGCTCAGCCATGACCCTCCCTCTGGATTATCTCAATTTGGGTTCCCAAAATAAGAGCAAGGACCTATCCGTGGCCAGTGGTTGAGCATCAACCTATGAAATCAGGAAGTCACGGTTTGATTCCCAGGCAGGCAGTGTGGGGCATGCAGGAGGCAGCTGATCAATGATTCTCTCTCATCATTGATGTTTCTATCTCTCAAATCATTAAAAAAAAAATTAAAAAATGAGAGCAAGCTCTAACTGGTTTGGCTTAGTGGACTGAAGAGCATTGGCCTGTGGACTGCAGAGTCCCTTCTCATTAACGTCTGCTCCTCATTTTCTAGGATGCCTGACCCTGATTTCACAGTCCGAGATGTCAAACTCCTAGTGGGTAAGTTGCTTGCTGTGTGTGGCTCAGAGATGCTGAAGGGTGGGAGGGGGATAAAGAGAAGGAGGCCTGACCAGCTGCCTGCTTAGGTTTTAACTGCCTCTGACAACAAAGTCCCTTCCGGAGGAGGCAGGAGCAGGTGTGAGTGGCACCCGCGTCATTGTGGGGAACAGATCAGCGCAAAGTCCTAAGAAGCTGGATCCAAGGGTGTTTGTCAGTGCACAGTTTGACAACGCTGATTTGGACCCTAGCCTCCAACTTGGGTGTCAGAGACCCAACCTTAGATCTCTCTTTTGAGTTTGCTGATGAGGTGCAGGGTAGCGTTCGGCGTGCTTTATGACCCCTGGAAGACGTTTAGACTTTGCAGAAGAGGGATTGTTCATTCTTTCCTGCTTCCTTAGGGCTCCAGGCAGGGCTGGGGCAGGCTGGCCACTGATTGCCCAGCAAATGCCGATTAATGCCCTGAGTACCTGCAGGGTGGCTGCTCACTGAGAGCTCTCAACTCCTGGTAGACCAGGTGGCAGGTGGCATTTCAGATTTCACAGGAAGTCATTCGATAAGTCCATTATTTCCAGGCATGTTTCCCAAGGAGCTCCTAAATGGCAGGCAGGTTCAGAGCTGAGACCATGACAGACAAGATTGCTACCCTCGTGGTTGGAGTGATGGGCAATAAAGAAGTCAAAAAAAAAATTTTTTTTTAAATAACTTTTATAGAAAATTTTCAGAAATCAACTGTTTTTAAAAATATGTATCATTTACCCTGACCGGTTTGGCTCAGTGGAAAGAATGTCGGCCTGCAAAATCGAGAGTCCCAGGTTCTATTCCAGTCAAGGGCATGTACCTTGGTTGCGGGCACATCTGCGGTGGGGGGTGTGCAGGAGGCAGCTGATCGATGTTTCTTTCACATCGATGTTTCTAACTCTCTATCCCTCTCCCTTCCTCTCAGTAAAAAAAATCAATAAAATATATTTAAAAATATATGTATCATTTGAAGGGTGACAAAGGCTAAGGAGAAGTAAATCAGAGTAATGAGATGAAGTGTGATGGTGCTTTTAAACCTTTTTTTAAAATTTATTAATTTTAGTGAGAGAGAGAGCATGAGAGAGAGAGAAACATTGACTTGTTGTGTCGTTCATTTATGCATTCATTGGTTGTTTCTTGTATGTGCCCTGACTGGGGATATTGGGACGCTGCTCTAACTAACTGAACTACCTGGGCAGGGCCTATATGATGGTGTTGTAGATGGGGGTGGGGAGGTATTCAGGGAGAGCCTGGTTAGTGGTGGTGTGAGGACATTTGGAAAGAGATCTGACTGATGAGAAGCCAGCTGTGGGAAAGAACTTTCCAGACTGTGGGATGAGCAAAGGCAAAGGTCAGGAAGTGTGGGAGGAACAGAAAAAGTGAGGGGGAAAGTAGCATGAGACGGGAGAGATCACAGGGTCAGGTTCATTTAGGGTTAAACATTTTTTCTAAATATTGAGATAAAATTCCCATACCATAAAATTTGGAGTATGTATACAAACCAGAGGCTTGCAGTATATCCATGTAGTTGTGCCACAATCTTATTCCAGAACATTTCTGTCACCCCCAAAATAAGCCCTGTACCTCCCAATTCCTCTCTGCCTCTATCTGCTGTTTGCCTCTATGGGTTTATCTATGTGGACGTTTGATAGGAGTGGAATCATGTAATCTGTGCTCCTCTGTGTCTGGCTTCTTTCCCGGAGCATCACGTTGTCACAGTACATCCTCATTTAGCCGGTGTCAGCACTTCACTCCTTTTCACGACTGAATAATATTCCATTGCATGGACAGACCACATTTTGTTTATCCCTTCTTCAGTGGGTGGACATTTTGGTTGTTTCTAGTTCTTAGCTATTATGAATGATGCCGCGTGCATATTCATGTATAAGTTTTGTGTGGGCAAACGGTTTTATTTCTCTTGGGTATTTAGCTAAGAATGGAATTGCTGGGTCATTCGGTAACTATATTTAACCTTCTGAGAAACTGCCAGATTGCTTTTCAAAGCAGCTGCACCATTTTACATTCCTATTAGCAAAGCATGAGGGTTCCAATTTCTCCACATCTTCGCCAACACTTGTCATTGTCTGTCTTTTTGATGAGAGCCATCCTAGTGGGTGTGAAGTGGTGTGATCTGATTGAAGTTTTGTAAGAGCCCACTCTGGTGGCTGCGTGGAGGATGAAGACAGCTGACCAGTGGGGGTGTCAGCTAATCCGGCGTGAATAATTGATCCCAAAGTGTGTCATCTGATACTCAGAACGGAGGCCGGATCAGCTGGAAGGAGATGACACTGATGACAGACGGATCTCGGTTAATTGGCAAGGGCTTGCTCAAAGGACAGATTTTTCTTTTATCGGAGGGATTAATGGTGATGGGAAAAAATAAACAACAACAAAACTATTTTTTTTTAAAAAAGCAGGGATTCCAAAAGTGCTGAAGGAAGTGAAAATCAGAGCTAAAGGGAGCAAACTTCTTAACGCTGGGCAGATGGGATGATGGACCCCATAAATCAAGTCTTGGCCCAGGCAACCCGCTCTGGTGCCTCCACCCAGCCACAGCCTTTGCTGTTAAACAGCCCTGGGTTGAGGTCCCCCTCGGTTGGTTGAAGGGTGATTCCGGGAAAGCTACTTAACCTCCCTAAGCCTCAATTTCCTCATCTGCAAAGTGGAGCTAATTGGCTAATCGCAGTATCTGCCTCCAGGGAGGACCCTCTGCAAGAATGAATGCACACTTAGAATTATGCCGGATAATGAGTGCTCAGTAAATGGTCCCCGTTACTCTTTATTGTAAATGCAGGACATCGGGCTGATGAGATGCTCTTTATGAACAAGGATTAAAGCCAGATTCTCAAATCTGGTTTTCAGGCATCATCACTGCCTTACAGACATCACTTTTAGCCCTTTTGAGGAATTTTCAATCCTTGGCGGTTTCATTATGGTTTCATTATGGTGTGTCCAGGTCACCTCTTCTTTCCCTGAGCTTCATTCTTCTCATTGTGGAAGCAAATCACTGGTCCCTGTGCCCTGGCCAGCTCTTGGAAAGTCCAGGATGGCAAAGGAGGCAGGACTAGTAAAACCTGCACAGTCTCTCCTGGCATTTCTGTGATGATCAAATGATCAGTGAATATCAAAGTGCTTTGTAAAGCTATAGTGAGCTCTGTCGCCGGGAGGGAGGCCTGTAATTGTGGTTAGCGTGGGGTGTTATTATGCCCATCTTAGTGCACGCACACATCCAGAGAGCGGCAATGGGGCACCTTTGTCATAGCCGCTGAAGGGATCAGTGTGACTCCAGCTGGCCTAAGCCGAACAGAATGAGTTCAAGGGGTGCCGTCCAGGTACTTCTTGATCTAGGTGCTCCAAGAAGATCTCAAGAAGTTGATGCAAATTTTTTCCTTTCTGCTTCCTTTTTCTTTCTGCTTCATTCTTTGGCAAGCTTTTCCCCATGTGGTGGCAAAGTTGGGGAGCTAGCAGCTCCAGGCTTCTGTCTTACCAGCTCAGGGGCCTCCTCCTCAACCCCTCAGTCATTCCATTGGATGTCTCTGAATGGGCTCTGATGGGCTTGGCACCCCCCACCCAGCAGAACCACATGCACTAAACATAGAAAGGAAGAACTCTCCAGGCTGCTGGGCAATAAGAACATGCCCCTACCGCACATGGGAGTTCTGCTTTGGAGTGCAGTGTACAGGGGAGGGTGGACCACCCCTCCCAGATAGTGTGGGACCTCAGGCTCTGTCTTCCAGCCTCCTGCTCCCTCCCCAGGTCACTGAGGATTGAGATGGCCTACAGCAATGTGGTCTTGCATATTGTCTCTTTCTTTTTAAATATATTTTATTGATTTTTTACAGAGAGGAAGGGAGAGGGATAGAGAGTTAGAAACATCGATGAGAGAGAGACATCGATCAGCCGCCTCCTGCACACCCTCCACTGGGGACGTGCCCGCAACCAAGATACATGCCTTGATGGGAATCGAACCCTGGACCTTTCAGTCCGCAGGCTGATTCTCTATCCACTGAGCCAAACTGGTTTTGGCCATATTGTCTCTTTCTAACTGGGAATCATGACCTCCTGGTTCATAGGTTCATGCTCAACCAGTGAGCCACACCAGCCGGTGCATAGTATCTCTTTATTGTATTTCTCTCTACTAAGGATGCCCAAACCAATTGATGCTTTCTCTGGCCCCCTTTCTTCAAATATTTTCAGGATAAATCACCTCATTCAATATTCATTTATTCTTTCTTTTTTGTGTGTGTGGTTGGATTTTTCCATTTTATTTCTTGTTCATGTCAATGGCCTGAATCATGAGAATACAACTGAGAAGGGCTATTTCCGCTCTACAGGGTTCTCAGGAACAGTAGGTTTGGGGTAAACTTGAATTCTGTCCTGTTTGGGGGGCTGGGTGTCCCTAAAGTCTCCTCAACGCACCATCCCCCTCTAAGGCAGAGCCACCCGCTTCCCAGGGCTGTCTCAGTGCTGCGAGGCTTCCCACCTAGAAGCTGGCCCTAAACATGTTCTCTTCATTTATTCTTTTAATTACAGAAATAATCACCTATCTTTTATTAGATGTTTACTATATGACCTCATTTGGTCCTCACCAATAATCATATAAATTAAGTGCTATTGTTCACTGTTCCAGATGGGGGATCTGCGGCTCAGAGGGAACAAGCCACACAGATGGTGGGCAGTGAAGCCAGGCCCTGACCCCAGCTCTAGGTGTTTGCAAAGCTCACGCTTTTGCTTTTATGTTCACAAAGTGCTCTCAGTAACTATGGCAAGTCACGAGGACAAGTCTTTCTCTCTCCACTTTCCAGATGAGGAAACTGAGGCCCAGTAAGGTCCAGGGTCTCACTGCTGGGAATTGGAGAGGGAGATTTGACCTGCGGCCAGTGTGCTCTTGCCTCTGTGAAAGACTCGCCAGGAGAGACTTAAAAAAAACAACAACAACAATCTAGCCTGACTGGTGTGACTCAGTAGTTGAGCACCAACCCATGAACCAGAAGGTCACAGTTTGATTCCCAGTCGGGGCACATGTCCAGGATGCAGGCTCGATCCCCAGTGTTGGGCATGAGACAGTCAATCAATGATTCTCTCTCATCATTGATGTTTCTTACTTTTTTAAAAAATATATTTTTAGTGATTTCAGAGAGGAAAAGAGAAGGAGAGAGATAGGAACATCAGTGATGAGTCATTGATTGGCTACCTCCTTCACGACCCCTAATGGGGATCGAGCGCACAACCTGGGCATGTACCCTTGATCAGGAACCTGAGACCTTTCAATCCACAGGCCTACGCTCTATCCACTGAGTCAAACTGATTAGGGCTCTTGTTTTTTTTAAATATATTTTTTATTGATTTCAGAGAGGAAGGGAAAGGGAGAAACATCAATGATGAGAGAATCATTCATCTGCTGCCTCCTGCACACCCCCTGCTGGGAATTGAGCCCACAACCCAGGCATGTACCCTGTTCTGGAATTGAACAGTGACCTCCTGGTTCATAGGTTAATGCTCAACCTGAGCCACCCTGGCTGGGATTATCATTGATCTTTCTATCTCTTTCTATCTTCCCCTCTCCCTTCCTCTCTGAACTTAAATATATATATAACCACTGCAAAAGAAATCAGAAACTTGAGGATGATAGAGAAGGTTCCAGAACCATGAAGAGGGCCATTGCGTGCACTCTCTGAAAAGCAGGCTGGGGGGAGTTTGGGGTCAGGCCCCATGTGTGCTTTATATCAGTGTTCAAGGTCACCTTGAAGCCTCTCCCCGGCTCTAAGCCCGTGACTCTTAGAACCGACTGATGGCGCCTTCAAAGCAGGGCCAGGGCCACGGATTAATTTCTGCAGCTGGAATTCGGTGTGTGTGTGTGTGTGTGTGTAGCCTGTGAGCCCAGAAACCAATGAGACTGGGAACAGGGAAAAGGAGGAGGAGGAGAGAGACAGAGGGCTAAGATGTTGGCCTACTTAGAAATGCCAGGCCCCGCAGCTCCCAAGCGGAAAATTTCTCCTGGAACCCATTGCCTTCGTGGGCCGGAGAGTTCCACACTGTGGGTCCCTTGCAGGCTCCAAAGGGCAGCTTGTCCCTGTCACCTGCTCCAGGGGTGGCTGTCCCCACAGCTTGGAGGACCGCATTCCATTTTAGCACTCATCTGTCCCTTTTGTCCCTATGGGCATTTGTTGGGCTTCCTGCTCAGAGACAGGGCACTTGTACCCAGCTCTCCTTTGCCACCCATGGCAGAGCCGACTGGGAACCTGAGAAGCCGGAGCGCCGGTTCTTAATCCCCCAGCTCAGACCGAAAGACTGGCAGGCCCCAAGTGTCCCCAGTGACTCCTCTGGGTCTCTTCTGCCTCCTACCTTCCCCCATTTCACATGGAAGGGATCTGATCTGAGGATTTAAGAACTGGGTTAAAAGTCAGTGCGGCTGCCCTGGAAGAGAACCCACAAATGACCTAGCCCAGTGGTTTTCAGAGGGGAAATCCCAAGAATCTGGACGTGAATTCTGAGCACCCCCGCCTCCTACCCACTTCAGCCCGAGCTCTTGTTTTTGTTTATGCATTTGGCTCCGGTCAAAGCTTCTGTTTGAAAAAGAAAGAGTTTTGTGGCAACCAAAAATAAAGTATAAAGGTCAACTACTTCCTGTCTTCACACACTAGGCAGTTGAGGCTTAGAGCAGGGTCAGTTGGGGTGCCTGGGACTGAAACTCAGTCCAGGGCTCTTGGCACTGTCCCAGGTGCCCTTGACACACCCCATATCATCCTGTGACCACATGTGGGCTGTCACTAATCGAGGAACAAGTCAGGCACCTGTGCTTCCAACATGGTTCTTCAAGTGAGAATAAAAAAGCTGGAATAGGCTCTGGCTGGCGTAGCTCAGTAGTTAGGGGATCGGCCCACTCACCAAAGGGTCCCTGGAATTCTAGATGCAATTGGCTGATTGCTGTGCCTACCTGTGTGCCTACCTACAGGCAGGCACTTCTCAGAAGTGTTGCATGTTCATTATCTCATTTCAGTCCCAGGACAACCTCAGGGGCTGGCTACCACTTTTGCCTCGGTGTAGTAACTGATCCTCAGAGAAGCTAAGAGGCCCAGCTGAGGTTTGAACTCATGAAGTCTTTGCTTTAATCACTGCTTTGTGTCAATGGGGGCAGATGAGCTCTGGGCCTTTGGTGCTGACTTGCTCTAAGCTCTAGGGGTGTGCTTCCCATCACCTGCCTGCCAGCAAACCCTCTTCCCAGGCAGGCGTGACCTTGAGCAAGGTTAGGGAGGAGAGGCGGGAGGTGGGAGGCTGGCAGAGCTGTAGGGATTTGGGGGAGCCTGTTCTGCCCCCACCTCCCAGCCTCTTAACAGCAGGCTCTCTGCCAGGTTGGCTTTCCAGAAAAGCGAGCAGAGCCCACCTGTTCTGGGAGCCCTGGTAAGGAGCCAGCATGGCCAAGAGCACACCAGAATTTCCAGCAAAGTTCAGGGATGCCCCCTGGTGGATCTGCACTCCCAGCGCAGAAATAAAGCTCTTCTCCCAGGCTTCCCAGGATCCCTGGGTGCCGGAGCCAGCCACTGAAGAAGGCAGGATCATTTTTCAGGCTCAACTGGTGATTCAGTGTTGCATAGAATGGATGGGGGTGGATGGGGTGGGGTGTGGGGTGAGCATTCCATAGAATTGGGTTCAAATCCCACCTCTGCTGCTTGCTAACTGGGCATTTTGGGGCAAGTTAGTTGTCCAAGCCTCAGTGTCTCATCCATCAAATGGGTATAATTGAAGTTCCACCTCACAGAACTCTTATCTCAATTAACTTAAGATAACCTGTGTAGAGAGCTTGCCTGTGCTAGCATGCTCATTAAATATGAACTATTCTAATTGTAGAAAGAGTATGTTCTGGGGGAACTTGAGCCAATCACATCCATCTCCAGACCTTGGTTCCCTCAATAGTAAGACAGGAACAATCCTAATTAGCTTCCGGGATGGTTGTGAAAATTAGATATTGAATGCAAAAGACAGTAACCCCAAGTTCTTTTATTCACTTAAGGTATTACTCTTTAAAAAAAAAAAATCCTATTGATTTTTACAGAGAGAGGGAGAAAGAGAAACATCTATTTGAGAGTGGGACATGGATGGGCTGCCTCCTGCATGCCCCCAGTGGGGGACTGAACCTATAACCTGGACATGTGCCCTGACTGGGAATTGAACCTGCAGCCTTCCAGTGCCTGGGACAATGCTCAATCTACTGAGCCACATCAGGGCTTAAGGCATTATGTTTATTATTCACTTCCAACCAGGTGAAAGGCACTACTTATTTATTCAACAAATACTTAATACAGGCCTGTCATGGGCCAGATTTTGTGTGCAGAGAGCTATGTTTGCAGCAGTGAACAGATGGGAATATTATGCGCATCAGAGTGTAAGCTCTATGAGTTCAAAGGTCTGCAAACTTTCTCTGCAAAGAGCCAGAGAGTAAGTATGTATTTCAGGCTTTGCCTGGCCGTTGTAGCTCGGAAACAGTGAGGGATGTGTGAATCAATGAGTGGGGACGGTGTGCCCATAAAACTTTATACATAGACCCGGAAATTTGAATTTCATGTAATTTTCATATCACAAAATATTATTGATTGTGGGCCATACCGGAATTGGTGGCAGGCCCATTTATTGCTTAGTTTAGTCTTAATTCTCGGGGTAGCTTTGAACATGGCTTTTCTCTGGTTGACACATTTCTAAGTCTTCATAGACCGTATATTTGTCACAGTTAACAGTGGGCTTCTCGTTGCAGTCCTAGCAGACGGAGGTATGAGCTTTCATCCTAAAGCCGCATGGAGTTGGCAGTCTGCTTTGTGTCTTTCTCCCCTTCAAAGTGCATCCGCGTAGCTTCAGTTGTTGCTTCTGCCTTCGCTGGGATTCCCATTTTACAGATGGAGAAATAGAGTCCCTGGAAGGGTCATAATTTCCTTAGGGTTTGTGGCCAGTGGTGGCTCCAGGGCTAGCAGCGGTGGCCCTGTCTCCTAATTCAGAGCTTGTCCCCTTCTCTCCTGGAGCTCACTGCTACGGTGAAGGTTGGGCTTTCCTGAGGAGGGGCACGCACTCTCTGTAGTTCCGTTATTCATAGGAGAAGGCATGCCTCACAGCCTACATTCATCGTTTATTTGTTCCATAATAAACTGGATGCCAAGTTCCCTAGATACGTGGGGTAAAGATGTAAACAAGACAGATAAGACTCCTGCCCTTGCGATGATTGCCAAGTAGTAGGGAAGAAAGAGCAGCCAAAGAAACGAATTTAAGAATTGTGATGTGTGCCAGGGGATAACAGAGGGACCCATTCATTTATGTACCAGACACAGTGCCGAGGACTTCAGTAATCATCGTCTGGTTTAATCCTCACAACTAGCTCATGAGGAGAGATGGCAGGATGAAGACACGGCTGTTCAGAGAAGTGAAGTAACTTTCTTGGCCTTACAGACCAGGCAGGCCTGCGGCAGGGAGCAGGGTGAGGGCAGGAGGGAACCACTAAACAGTTAATTATCTGTTTAAGTGCTATCCTTAAATAAACAGAAAGGCCATGGGATTATTTGATTGGCAGTGGAGAACCCTTTCTGATGGGTTTAAGCAGAGAGAGGAGTGTCTATGGTCAGGTGTCTGTCTCAGAAAGCTCATACTGGCAGCGGTATGGAGGCGGCTGGCAGGGGGAGGGCCATGTAGTTGGAAGATAGCAGCGAAGGTGGACTGGACTAGAAAAGAGCGGTGGTGGTGGAGGAAGCAGATGGATTGGAAAGAATCACTAAGGGGAATGGACATGGCATGGGGGTGAGGTGTATGGGGGAACCCTGGAGGAGGAGGAGGCTTTGTTTTATGGGGCTCCCCAGCAGGATCTGGCCCCCAGGCGGCAGGAGCTACCAGCATGTGGATTCTGCCCCCAGGCAGCCGGCGGCTGGTGGACGTGATGGATGTGAACACTCAGAAGGGCACAGAGATGAGCATGTCCCAGTTTGTGCGATACTACGAGACACCGGAGGCTCAGCGG
Organism: Lasiurus cinereus; assembly: GCA_011751065.1. Taxonomy (NCBI): domain Eukaryota; kingdom Metazoa; phylum Chordata; class Mammalia; order Chiroptera; family Vespertilionidae; genus Lasiurus; species Lasiurus cinereus. The sequence goes on along the minus strand of JAAGEH010000417.1, from coordinate 14,256,935 downwards.
GACAAGCTGTACAACGTCATCAGCCTGGAGTTCAGCCACACCAAGCTGGAGCACCTGGTCAAGCGTCCCACTGTGGTAGGTAGGCCCCTGGCTGCGGTTCCCTCCCAGACACCCTCCACCTCCTGCCCTCACCCTGCTCCCTGCCGCAGGCCTGGGGCCTGGTGGGGGGAATGCTGGGGACAGGAGGAAGGCGTTGGGTGATTTGGGAGCCCAGCAAGTACTTACGGGGGTCTGGCTTTTAGGTAGACCTGGTGGACTGGGTGGACAACATGTGGCCGCAGCACTTGAAGGAGAAGCAGATGGAAGCCACAAATGCCATTGCAGAGATGAAGTACCCGAAAGTGAAGAAGTAAGACTGCTCGCTGGCAGTGGGAGCTGGGAGGGGTGACTCCCAGCTGGGGGTTGGGGGGGAGGGTGCTGAAAGTGAGCCACCAATGATGCCACAGCGCTGATGAGATGGGAGGGATGGTGTGGGCAGGTTGGCATCTTGCTTCCCTGGAATCCAGAGGGTCTGCGTCCTGCTCTGGGGCTGCTGTCTCCTTCCAGATGGTCCTCTGGCCTCGCTGCCAGCTGTCCCCAGGGGGTGTGATCTGAGGAGGAGGAAGATAATGGGAACTGTCTCTGTGCCCATGTGTATGTGCATGTGTGTTCATTCACGTGTGTGTGTGTGTGTGTGTGTGTGTGTGTGTGTGTGCATACTTATCAAGTCTTTGTCAACTCAGAGCAAGCATTTTTAGGGAGACAGGTGCCCCATAAACACTGCTTTTGCTGAGGATTGGGGAGGGTCCAAGTGTCCTGCTTCTGGCTGTTGAGAGCAGGGCCTCTGATCCAGAAGAACCTTTTGCAGAACCTGGAAGCCACTTCTTCCCCAGACGTCCCGTAGACATTCCTCTAAGTGTGAGGTTGGGGCTGGGGAGGTGCCGACATTCGGTTGCAGGGACCTCACTACATGCACCGTGACCAGCAAGTCATGAGACCTATTGCTCATCACGGGCAGAGACACCAGTCCCTGCACGATGGAGCATTTGAGTAACGGACCCTTGGGAGGAGGAAGTCACCCCGGGGCTTCCAAAACGGAAGCAGATGCTGGCTGTCCCAGGCAGGACTGTTGCTCTGGGTTTCCTGGAAGAATTGGCTTTGGTGGCCCGAATCCATTAGCATCTCTCTGCTCCGCTCTGCTGCCAGGAGTACCCCCAGGAGCTGAGAGGCTGTGAACTTTTCATTCATTCTGTCCTTTATTCAGTGCACACTGAATGCGGACTCTGTGCCAGGCTTTGTAAGGGAGGCCAGCATGCTGGCCTTGGGCTTCTCAAGGTTTTGCTTTCAAGCTCTCTCTCTTTCTTTAATTACTTCTCTGGCGTTTTCCCTCCCCTCAAAGCTGAAGCCCCGTACACTCCTTGGATCTGGGCCCCATCAAAGGCAAGGGGGTTCAAGGAGCCCCTGGGACAGGGAAGTAAAACGATGAACAAGACAGAAACTCCTACCCTCTGGGGGACACACCATGCAAACAAGGGTGAAGGTGCAGTGCTCATGCCAGAGAGGGAAACAGTCCTTTCGGCTGGTGGCTCTGGGAAGTCCTCTCAGAGGGGACATCAAACACCGGCTTTAAAGGACAGAGGAGATGGGAGGGACATGGGCAGAGATGGAGATAGGGAAGTGCCGAGGGACACGAAAGAATCATGAGGGTCAAGCCTGAGGAAAGAATGTGGGGCTCAGAGATCAGTTAGAGGCAGATCTCGGCTCATTGATTGAGTGAGTGATTTCATTCATTCAGCATATGCACTAAACATCTAATTGGTGCTGGCACTGGGAATGTAGCCGGGAGAAAATTGTGAGCTCCCTGCTCTCATGGAGCTTACAGTCTGTTTGCTCATCTGGAGACAGACATTAATCCAATAACCAGAGAAACAAGCGGAAACTTGCAGCTGTGATGAGACCACAAGGCAGAGACCCACTGAGCTAAGGGAGCACGTACCAGGGGATCACCTGGTCAGAACAGCAACCCCGAGCTGGCGTCTGAAGGGAAAGGGGTTACTTAGGGGAAGAGCCGTTGTAAGAGCTTTCCTGGTTGTGCAGAGAGCCTGGGTGGCAGGGGGGATGCGGGGGAAAGACCCCAGGAAGGATGGCAGTGTGGCTGGGGATTGGGTGCAGGATGCTGCTGCTGGTGGAGTGCACCAGGGTGAACAGTCCCTGATGCGCCATAGTGTGGCGTCTGTATTTCTCCTAAGAGCAGTTGGAAACCTCTCTGAGATTTTAGATCAAGAGGGATGTGTTCAGAGTTGCATTCTGTAAATTCTGCTGCCGCTGTGTGAGTTGAAGGAAGTGGAGATAGAAGACTATGAGGAAACACTGTGTCGTCTAGACAAGGGTGAAGGATGGGCCAGGGGCAGGAGAGCAGAGAACCAAGTGGACACGTAGAAAGGTAAAATAGACAGCAGTGGGTAACACTCAGGTTTACCTGGGTGAGTATGTGTAGGAAGGTAAAATAGACAGCAGTGGGT
>JAAGEH010000417.1:14205413-14248796 GCA_011751065.1 Lasiurus cinereus | reverse complement strand
CCCGGCCCCGGTGCCAGCTCCCCGGTCCCGGGCGCCAGACCTTTGCCCGAGGGGATGTTTGCGGCGGCGCGGCCGGGGCAGTTTGGAGAAGTTGGAGGGAAAGGGGCGGGCTGAGGCCGCCCCGCCTCCCCGGACCCCAGACAGCACCCCGAAGTTGGTGCGGCAGGTGCAGCACCCCCTCCGCCGCCAAGCTCCTCCCTAAGCCAGCCCTGGGAGGCGGGAACCCCGGAGAGGCTCAGCGCTGGGGGCTCCTGATGTTGAGCCCTCTAGGACGCAGGGTGCCTGGGACACCGAAGCCACTGGGCCGGGGGTCAGGGGGGCGGAGGGGGGCTCGGGAGCGGGGGTGTCAAGGGGCGCGGCTCTCCAGGCAGGGGGCGGCCGCGGCGGAAGCCAGGCCGGCCGGCCAGCCGCAGGGAGAGCTCAGCCGCCGTGGCACCGAGCCGGGGTGCCCATGTGACTGCGGTGTGCTTTGGAAGAGGAAGCTGTAGAGGTCAGTGCAAAGACGTCACGCCAGAGCGGGCGAGAGCAGCAGGGAGGGGGGAGACCCGCGACGAGTGCGGGGAGCTGGGCGGGAGGCGGGCGGCGGCGGCGGCACAGCCCGGACAAAGCTGCCCTGTCACCGCCATCCTACCCGGGACGCCCGCCCTCACGCCTGCCACCACGGAGGGCCGGGAGGGGCGGCCGGCCCGGCGGCCAGGAAATGAGGGCCGGGGGAGGAGGGGCCTCCCAGGACCGGCGGGTCTGGAAGTGGCGTCCGCCAGCTCCCAGGGGCCTCAGAGGATGTGGCAGGGTGACGGGGAGGGCAGGTCAGGCACAGACTCAACTTGGAGAAGTTTGGCGGCACCCAGCAGCTGCATGCCGCTCGCAGGCGGGCCGTCTCCTCACGTGCTGGGCAGGTGGGGGCTGCAGGCGGGAGGAGGTAGGGTCGGGTGGTCATGGGCCAGGCAGGCCTGCTCCCCGGAGCCCCAGAACCAAACTGCCGTCTTTTCCTCTGCCATGTGGGCACCTGGGTGGGTATCTCCAGCTGCAGACTGAAGGAAGTGTGTCTGGTTCCACCCATAGACACTTAAATTGTTTTCCTTAGACTGTTCTGCTGAGGCGTGGAGGGGGTGGAAACCAAGGTTAGTTTAAAAAAAGAAAAGAAAAAAAAAAACACCGAGGGGAAGAGGTGGGTTTTAGGAGCTTGAGGACTAATAATTTGAAGTGGTGCTTAGAGAAAAGAGGCCAGTGTGGTCCATGGAGTGGTGTATCAGTGGCAGGGTGTGTGTGTGTGTGTGTGTGTGTGTGTGTGTGTGTGTGTTAGGGCTTCAGACACCCCCTCCCCCAGTTCGCCTAGGCCTGCAGAGTGAGGACACGGCTGGGGCTGGGCAGGGTGTGGAGCTGGAGTCCCCAGCTGGGACTCTAACAACCCCAGCCCCTGTCTTCCTGACAGGGCTGTGTCCTGTGCTGTCCACTACACCCCTCCGATGGGGTTGCTAGGCAGCGGGGCTCTGATGTGCGGGAAGGCCTTCTGATTTGTCAGCCTCCCGCAGACACATGCTTCAGGCTCCTTCCAGCCTATCCCGATGAGGGACGCGGCACGCTGCCTGCAGGCTGCCAGCCCCGAGCCCCGGTACACCTGAATGTGAGGTGCCCAAGGCAGCCAGAGGGAGGGGGCACCGGGAGCCCCACAGCCTCCTAACCCAGCTCAGCCCCACCCTTTATTATCTCCACTCAGCTCCAAGCTGGCTCCTCCTCCCTGCCCCTCCCCGCCCCATCCCTCCCCTCTCCCCCAAACCACGGAAAAGCAAAGTGCTCGGGGAAAAGAGGTCAGTGGGGTAAGCATGTGTGTGGGGGCCTCTGGAGGTGCCAGGATGCATGTGCGAGAGCCCTGGGAGGCTGCCCTGACCGTGCCTCCAGGGGCTCTTGAGGGAAGGGCTGGGGGGGAGGGAGCGACCCTGGCACCCCTGTCTGCCAGGTCTGGAGTTGTAAGCCTGCTCCGTGCTCCCTCCTCCCCCAGCACTGCCTCCCTCCAGGAGGGCACATATTCCGGGAGGAGGATGGAGGCTGGGGAGTTCCCGGCAGGAAGGGCTCAGAAGGGGGCTCCTGTAGGCACTCTCCCAGCCCCCGCTCCTAAAGCCCAGACCCTCCCTCTTCTCCCTCCCCCTCTGCCTGTCTACCCCCAGGGTCTTCTCTTAATCCCTTTACCTTTTTTAAAGCAGCTTTACTGAGATAAAATTCACAGACCGTTCATCCGTTTAAAGTGTACAATTCAGTGGTTTTTAGTGATGTTGACGGAGTTGTGCAACCACAATCAATTGTGGAACACTTTTATCACCCCCAAGTGGAACCCTGTTCCCTTTCGCAGTCACACCCAGCCCCTGGCCACTACTGATCTACTCTTGTCTATGTAGGTTTTTCCTCCCCTGGACAGGTCAGCTACGGGGAATCATCCGCGGTGTGGTCTTTTGTGGCCGGTCCCCCTGAACTTTTAGCTTCTTTGCCGGCTCCGCAGTCCCTGGCAGTTGGTCTCACCCTTTAACGTTTCCCTGTGCAGTGCTCCAAGAGTGTCCCGTCCTTACGGGCAAGGTCTTTGCCATTCCTCCTACGTGCCGGGCCTCGCTCCGGGCGGCGGCAGCGCTGGTTGGCTCTCAGTAAATGATTGTTGAATGAATGTGGAGATGAATGGGGACTGGTAATTGGCAAGCCACGCAGGTGGTTTACAACGGAATTCCGGGGCGCCCAGCTGCTGCGGAGGGGGCTGGCAGCCGGGCGCGCACTGGATGGAGGAGTTTCTAAGGAGCAGAAAGGAGGACTCTTCCTTGGGGAGGAGCTTGGGGGAGGCAAGAGGAGAAACCTGCCAGGAAGGACTCAAGTGGCCCTGGCTTGCCAGACAGCTCTCTTGTGGGAACCTGAAAGCAAAGTGCCTCCCCCAGCCGTGGGGAGCAGATGGCCAATGCTTGAGATTGGTCACCTGATTGCAGGGGCTTCCCCCAGGGGGAACTCTGATTCAATTTGGCTTTAAAAATAAAAAAGAAAGAGAAGGAAATTCCCCAGTGTCCACATGTATAAAAGGGCGCAGGTCAGACGTCTCCGAGGTTGTTTTCTCACTTCTCGTGATTCAGGCGTTGACTTGTTTTTTTCTGCCCCCCCCCCCTGCTTCTGCGCTGCAGGTATTGTCTGATGAGCGTGAAAGGTTGTTTCACTGACTTCCACATCGACTTTGGAGGCACTTCCGTTTGGTACCATGTTTTCCGGGGTGGGAAGGTGAGTCGAGTTGAATCTCTCCAACTCTGTGTACATCTCCAGCTGTTTGCATGGCAGGGCTCGCTCACCTTCCCCCTGCCGTACGCGGCCCCCCCCCCCGCCCGCCGGTCCCGGGTCGGGGGGAACTTTCAGGGGGTCTTGGTCCCCCTGGGGCCACCTCTTCATTCTTGTCTTCTGGCAGGAAAGGTCAAGGTCACCCCTTGGGTATCACATCCGGTCACCCGTTCACACTTGTTCACCCAGAACAGTGCTCTCAGCACGGTAGGCCAGATTGGAACTCCAGATTTCGGCTCCCAAGAACCCTGCAGCCTTCGTTTCCCTCAGCTCCAGGGCTTGAGACCTTTTAACTTAAAACTCCCGTTGCCAGCATCACCTGCTTCCAAGCACATTTTACATCAGGCACGGACGTCACCCAGAGAAAGGTCACCCAGAGAAAGGCCATGTGGGACCTGTGTGCATGGGCTCAGGATGCTCCTGCTGTGTTTGCTGCTGTGAGCGTCCACGTGGGGACGCAGGCGTCCCTGGGAACACGGGTGTGCCGCCCGGCTTGTCTGGGTCTCTTGTCAGGAGAAATTCTGGCTAGGATGCCATCCCGCCTGGTTCCAGATGTGTTTCCTCCTCCTCCTGAGTGAGCCTCACCTGGGTTTACTTATTGGGCTGCTTTATTATAAACCTTTGGAAATTGCTCTTCTCCTTCCCCCACCTTCCTGACAAGCCTGTGGCTCAGGAGAAAGAATGTTCCACGAAATCCAGGAAGTCTTCCCACCCTGGCGTTTCATCTAGAACAGAGATTCCCTAAAGGCGTGTAAGGGACATCCCCGAAGGGTGGCACAGCCCTCCCTTCACCCCAGAGACCCTTTGGGCCTGGGCCTGGAGGGACCCCTGGGGGTGAGTCCCCCCCCCCCCCCCCCCGCTGTCCCCCCACACCTCCCCCTCTCCTGGGCCGGTGGGGCTGTCCCCTCGTGCTGTGGCAGAGCCTGGAGGAAACCGGAGACTTGGCCTGTGTTTCAGCTGACTACCTCCTTTTCCTCCCAAGATCTTTTGGCTGATCCCTCCAACCCTGCACAACTTGGCGCTGTACGAAGAGTGGGTGCTGTCAGGCAAACAGAGTGACATCTTCCTGGGAGACCGTGTGGAGCGCTGCCAAAGAATTGAGCTGAAACAGGGCTACACGTTTTTCATCCCTTCCGGTAGGTTCGAATGAGGCTGGCGCTGAGCTCGTGTGTTCCTGTGTCCCCAGAGTTTGTAGACTGGCTCTCTCTGGGCCTCCTGGCCATTGGCAATCCCTGAGAGGAGTGGTTTTGGGCTTCAGGGAAAAACAGTTCCCTTTTCCTCTCATATCTTACCTGTATCTCTCTGCCTGGGGGCAGAATTCTCTCCTGGGGGAACACCCAGGGCCCTCCCTCAGGACTTCCTGCAGGGAGGTTTCTGGGTGATAGCCTGGTCCTGAGAGGGTGGGTGGGGCAGGGGTTACCCTGAGGACTCTGAGGCAGGCAGGCCCTGGGAAGGGGCAGACCTGGGTCATGGGGGAAGGACCCAGAGTGGCAGCCTCCTTCCTGAAGAACAAGATGAGATGTAATCAGTTGGGCTCTCACCCTGAGACTCCCCCCTCCAAAACCAAAATTAACTCCACAGCTACAGCAGAGGGTGGTAATTAAGAGCATTAGCCCCAGAACCAGACTGTATGGCCTTGTTTCAAATTCCGGCTCTGCTGTTTACAGGCTGTGACTTCACAGAAGTGACTTATCCTCTCTGTGGCTCAGTGTTCTTATCTGTATAATGGGAATACGATTGTCCAAGGTGGTTTGTGAGGACTGAGTGAGTGAAGGCCTACTTGCCTACAGCATTTTGGAAACGGACTGAGGGCTTTTGGTCAGTTCTAGGCTGAGTCACTGGTGGATGTGGCAGATGACCTAGGCGTCCGGGAGTACTCTCTTTTTAAAAAAAACACACATATTTTGTTGATTTTTTACATAGAGGAAGGGAAAGGGATAGAGAGTTAGAAACGTTGATGAGAGAGAAACATCGATCAGTTGCCTTCTGCACACCCCTTACTTGGGGACATGCCTGCAACCAAGGTACGTGCCCTTGACTGGAATCTAACCTGGGACCTTTCAGTCCGCAGGCTGTTGCTCTATCCACTGAGCCAAAGCAGTTAGGGCGGGAGTACGCTCTTAGGCTGCGTTAATAGAAGAATTTTTCAGGATGAGGGTGGTGACAATCCCACCATGTGGAGTGAGGGCTTCAGGCCACATGGAGAGGTTGTATCCTTCTTTGATTAGGCTCTATACCAACCTATGGGTTGAGAACTGCTAGCAGGGTCACCTAAGACCATCGGAAAACATAGATATTTACATGATGACTCATTAACAGTAGCAAAATTGCAGTTATGAAGTAGCAACAAAAATACTTTATGGTTGGGGGTCACCACAAGATGAGGAACTGTATGTATTAAAGGGTCGTGGCATTAGAAAGATTGAGAACCACTGCTTTAGAGGGTAAGTTGACCTGGAGAGAGAGCAGTCTGGGTATCACCGCAGATGAGATGAATCGGAAGCAGGAATTGGGCTGTTTTGCCCAGGGAAGAGAAGGTATGATCATGCAGTCAGCCAATTGAAGGATTGTGTCCTGGATGGAGAGCTAAAGCCAAACAGCATTGGGATGACTGGTTCTGCTTTGGGATCTGCTAGGTAGTGAGTTCCCTGTTACTGAAGGGACAGTTGGGATTTGTCATGTTCTCAGAGATGGGGCACATGTGGTTCCCGGGGATGGACTTCATGGACCAACATGGGGAAAAAAAGTTGAAAGCTAATATAAGATTACTAACTTGTAGTTTTGCTAAAGGTGGACATTAGTTAAAAAACAACAACAATAAAACAAGAACCTGGAATCTACATTTACTGGTATTTCATAAAAAGAAGACGATTCTGACACTAAAAATATTGGAAATATTTCAGAATCAAGGACAGCACTTTAAATTGGATAGTGTTGAGTTTATGAAAATTTACACCATCTTCATCCAGGGACTTGGCCTTCCCCTCTGGCTACACCTGCTCAGGTGAATTACAGTTAATAGTAATAATAACGGGTACTGCTGAGCAACAAATATTTTATATTTTTATTGTCTCTGCAAGCAGGTAAGAAAAAACATCTCACCCCCCCTCCTTTTTTTTTTTTAAATAAAGAACGTTCCTGAGGCCCAGAAAAGTGAACAAACTGGCCCAAGGTCACACAGTTAATAAGTGACAGACAGGCCAGGTGTGTGTCCTTTCAGAGCCCACCTGGTTCCCTGTTAGCCTGGAAGTCAGCAGATTTGAGATGTAGTCCCCCTTCTCAGCTCTGTGTCTTTGGGAGAATTATTTGCTCATTTAACAGGACTTTCTTTCTTTTTTTAAAATATATTTTTATTGATTTTTTACAGAGAGGAAGGGAGAGGGATAGAGAGTTAGAAACATCGATGACAGAGAAACATTGATCAGCTGCCTCCTAACGGGACTTAATCTTAAGGCTCCACTTGGCAGTCCAGAAGGTGCTGGGGAGGATGTGAGGTTCTCTGTCCTGAGAGAATGCCTAGCCAGGTTGCAGCCAGGGTGGTGGAGCCTAGTATAAGGACCTCAGAAGAATGCTGGGGTCAGTGACTTGGGCTGGCCTGAAAGTATTTCCCATTCTTGCTCTAGAGTAAGAACTACCCAAGACCCCAAATTCATGGCGGCTCCATATGTTTCTTAGACTCAGGTAAGTCTGAGAAACTGTAACCAGCAGCTGCTTATAAGCGTAAGTTGGCTTGGACCTCAGATGATCCATCTGTGAAATGGGTACAGGGCAGTGAAGCAGGCTGGAAGTGAGGCAGAGAGCAGTGGGGCGGTGGAAACTGGGCAATTGTTGCCCAGCTCCAACTAGGTAGGGTCAGGCAGGAATGGGGCCCAATGGGCCCATCTTCTCATTTTTCTCGGGAAGGAAGCCATTCACATTGACCTGTGAATTTTCCCCATTTTTGTAACATGTCAGTGGGGGGAGGGAGGCAGGGAGTGTAGGGGTCAAACTAAATACTCCCCTGAGTCCCGATGCAACCCGTGGCCTGCCAGCTACCAGGTCCCACAGAATTGAGGCCCCTCATGCTTCATCCTGGCAAACACAGACCTGGCTCAGCATGGAGGCAGGTGGATGCAGGGGAAAGAAGCAGGTGTGGGCCTCTGTGAGGTGCCCCTGAGTCCTCTGACCTTGGGTTTGACCCCTGTAGCAGCCACAAAGAGAGACAAATGTGTGTCGGGAGGAGCCTTTGGATTCTGAATTCTAAACATCTAATGTGCAGGCGAGACTTCCATGTGTCCCTGCTGTCGTCCTCGGCTCCCTCAGGCCCCAGAGAACACCTGTGTCAGTAGGTTTTTGTGGGTCGCCTGCTTTCCTTCCACGAACTGGATCTGTCCCTTGTTGTGTGGCCTGAATAGCCTCTGTTATTGCCTTTATATTGTCGGTGACTCTGGCCTGGGAGCAGGAGGCAGATGCCAGCCTCCCCGGCCCAGTCATCAGCCAGGGACACCTGCTCTCTCCTGCTTTCTGGGGTGCGGCCAAAAAGACACTGTAGAGAGGGTGGGTATGGATGGGGCTCAGGAACAATATGGTTTGCCCTCACTCATTCTTCTGGCGGTAATCGTTTAAGTAATGAAGCCAACGCATGGAGGCCCTTGGCCGAGACACTAATCCAGGGAGGCCGCCTGACCCATCTTTGAGGGCCTGGCTCCGGGAGGAACAAAGAGCAGGGAGAAGCCTTTACCTGCTCGAATGGGGGGATTGCTGGGAGTACAGGTTCCCCTCTTTGCTCACACAGGAGAGTAACAGATGTAAGTCAGGTGTGTCTACTATGCCACCTGCCAGGAGAGCAGGCAGAGGCGGGGCTGCTCAGTGCCTTTCACGTGCTCTCCAGAGCCCTGCAGGGGACAAGGCCCCATGGACATTGATGGCAGTTGCTCACATGGAGTGAGTTCTTGCTCACCAAGTTGCCCCTATGGAGGTGGTGGCTGAGAGAGGGGCAGTCAGGTGCCCCGCATCACAGGATAAGTCGGCACTGGGGACAGTCTCTAACTCAAGCCCCCAGACCTGGCTTCTCTGTAGGGCAGGAAGTGGATACACCTGGCGCATAGGAACAGGACCCAGAAATCTTTGTGCCTGTTCAGGCTTCACCCCACCACGTGCATCCACAGAAATCGCGTGGTCCTAGGTCCAGTGGTAGGAAATACTGCTTAAATCATGCCGAGGATAGTAACAGCAGCAATGGTAAGAGTGTAGCTCCACTAGGTAGAAACAAGCAAATGTTGACAAAATCAGGTGGTACACAGCTGAGGCGGAGAGGCTGGAGCAGATGGGGACTCTGATATTTTAAAGGCATCTGTACACCGGGGGTAGGTATAGGGGGAGGGGACAGAGACCCAGGTGGCTTGACAAGGGCACACCAGCAGGCAGAGCTGCTCCCTCTGCCTCCCCAGAGCCAGACATGCGGGGAGCTAACAGCACAAGCGGGTGACATAAAAGCCTTCATTCCTGTGTGCATGGCAGGCAGCCTTTCCCTGCCCTCCCCCCATGACTGCCAGCTCTGTCCCGCTGCCATCAGTGGCCTGTACCACTCTCCTCTCAGGCACCTTTGCCTAGGCAGCCGGGGCTGGCGTGCGTTTGCTCAGGGGGAGCAAGAGGCTGGAACAGCTTCCGCAGCACCTGGCTGGGGATCCTGCTTGTCCCTGCCCGTCCCCTGTCCCCTCCGCTCATCATGTGTCTCTCACCGTGACTCTCCCACCCTGCCTGTCCTCACGGCCTGAGGGTCTGGTTTCTCTGCGCCCCTCTCCCTCTGCATTTGCAGGCCTGTCTCCTGGGACCCGCAGGCCTGCGCTAAGCCTTTGATGCAGTGACAGTGCAGAGGGAGCTGTTAGAAAACGGAGGCGCTGTCGCTTACCGGCTGTGTCTGTATTCAGCAAGTGACCTAGCTTCTCTCAGCCTCGGTTTCAGCACCCCTAAAGGGGAGTGGATCCGATGTTACCTATTCCCCAGCCCTGTGCTGTAGCCAGGAGCCCTGTGCCGTCCCTTGCGGTGAGCACTTTGGAATCTGGCCAGTTCGAGAGTCGCTGACAGAATTTGGGGGCCTGCTTAGTCCCTGTCCTTTAGGGACCGAGTGGAGGCTGACTCCCTGGGTTCCAGTCGTGATATGTGACTTTGCTCTGCCTCAGTCTCCTCATCTGTAGATTGGGGATGAATATAATATATACTTTTTGGGGGGATTTTGCGGGAATTTAATGAGCTCAGCCCTGTTAAGCCCTTAGACTGTGCCTGGCCCAGGGAAGCACTCAGCATTTCCATGTTTACTGTGCCAGGCTTTGGGCTAGGAGCCCAGGGAGAGACATGTCAGTGGCTCACAGGCCTTCAAGGATTTTGATGGCAGAAGATGGAATCAGGCAGAGAAAAGTGTCTGGGTCCTGCAACCCTGGCAAGATGTCACTTCTGAGTTGTGGCCCCGAACAATCCTTTGTGACCCCACCTGAGACCGGCGGTCCCTGGGATGTGCAGGAAGAGGCTCAAGGACATCTGAGCAGCCTGAGTGAGGGCTTTTCAGCTCCTTGGCCAGCATGGGAGGGCCTAGGTCTCTGCTGGCTGCTGCAGCCAGGTTCGAATCAGCACAAGGAAGCCTTTGTCATTAAGGTCCTCAACAGGTAGGGGCTGGTCTACAGCTGCCTATCATCCCACCTGAGCTAGCCAGCATCACTGTCTGCAGTGGCCCAGCTGGCTGCAGGCCTGAGTCCAGCTTTCTGCATCAGGCAGGCCTGAGCATCCTTCATCTTTACCCTGGGAGCTCACCTGGGCCTCCTGCGCCCTTCTACACATGGCCATAGGTGGGGCTGGTGACTGACCTTCTCTTCCCCCCACCCCCAGGCTGGATCCATGCAGTCTACACCCCTGTAGACTCTCTGGTATTCGGTGGAAACATCCTGCATAGCTTTAACGTGCCCATGCAGCTGCGGATTTATGAGATCGAGGACAGAACACGGGTAAGGTGGCTTCCTTCTCTCTGGGTGGGCGTACCCAGCCACTGAGCTCTGCTGAGATTGATGAGGATGTTATGTGGACAAGTCATTCTGAAGCCTCCACAGTGCCTCTGCCCTCCCGTTCCCTGCCTCAGCCCCGACCTTGGTCCTGGTTCTGCCCACAGGAGCCTCTCCCAGAGCCCTGGGAGTTTCTGTTCACCTCCAAGCTGGTGGCGGCCAAAACCCCCTAGCCTAAGAGGAACTGTCTCTTGAGAAAGCACCCTGACATGTCAGGCAGTCTGCTGCCGCCTCCTCATGTGGAAAAGGAATTGGAGGGAGTAGGGGGATTTCGTGGTTGTTGATGTGGTTTGCAGGGAACCCCAAATGTGATGTGGAGCCTGAGGAAGCCAGTGTCTGTGATTCCCCCAGATGCTGCCTCTGAGATCTGTCTCAGTATCCACTGGGGGGTCTCTAGCTCCCCCCTGATAGTGATGGTGATGGTGTCTCAGATATGGATTCCCCCTAACCCCCAACCTCTAGCCTCCACCCCCCACCCCTACCTCCCAGAACCTGGCCTGTGCTCTCTGCTCCACTCCATGAGTGTCCCCAGAAAAGCACTGGCTACTTGGAACATGCCACCCTCTTTTCTATTCTGGAACTTGACCAAGTGTCCCCAAGCATTTGAGACAGGTCCTAGGGTGGGAAATGGGGGCAAAAAGGGCTCATTTCCCCCCCTTTTTTTTTTTATTATAGTTATTCAGCTATTTCTGTTCTTTATTGAGAGAATTCAGATTTAAATTTCACCATTTAAAGTGCACAGTTCGCCGAAACCAGTTTGGCTCAGTAGATAGAGCGTCGGCCTGTGGACTGAAAGGTCCCAGGTTCGATTCCGGTCGGGGGCATGTACCTTGGTTTCGGGCACATCCCCAGTAGGGAGCGTGCAGGAGGCAGCTGATCAATGTCTATCTCATCATCGATGTTTCTAACTCTCTGTCCCTCTCCCTTCCTGTCTGTAAAAAAATCAATAAAAATATATATGTTTAAAAAAAAATAATAATAAAATAAAGTGCACAGTTCAGTGGCATTTCACAATTCCTAAAATTATACAGCCATTACCTCTCTCTAGTCCCAGGACATTCATCACCCCGAAAAGAAGCCCAGTTTCCATTAGCAGTTAACTCCCTGTTCCCCCTCCCCCAGCCTCTGGCAGTCGCTAATCTGCTTTCTGTCTCTGTGGATTCGCCTGGTCTGGACATTCCATATAAATGGAATCATAATGATGTGGACTTTTGCATCTGGCTTCTCTCACTCAGCGGGATGACTTTAAGCTTCATATGTTGTGTCAGTGCTTTATTCTTTTTCACGGTTGAATAATACTCCACTGGATGGACGGATTACACATACTATGTCTTCCTGGCTTTGCCACAGAGATGACTTTCTTTTGCCCCAAAGATGTGTTGCTGTGCTTGGAACCTAAAGAAACATGTTATAGAGGCAGGAGGTCTGGGCCCAGGATCCCCTCCTTTCTCAGTCTTGCTTTCTGCCCTCGATCTGCCTGGAATCACATAGATGAGTGGAAGTCTTAGCCACTCTATGTGTATCTGACCTTTTTAGCAGCCCTGACATGGAGGGACCCCAGGCAGAGGTTCCCCAGGCACCACTTTAGCCACCTGTCGTGGCCAGGTGCACAAAAAGGAGGACGCATCTTCAGACAGTAGGTTTGCTGCCTGGGAGGCCCAGGTCTGCACAGACTGGGTCTCATTTGGTGGATGTTCGTGCCTTTCTTCTCTGCTGCCCGCCCAACATCCCTTTCCTGGTTGGGGGTGGCCAGCCCAGCGCTGAGCTGGAGGTTGTCATTCTGTGGTACAGGCTCCAGTTGGGTGCCAGTGGTCATCTCAATCTGGACCAAGTGCAGTCTGGGCGCTCTGGCCAACTGTTCTTTGCTTTGACTGGTCCCGAAGAAAGGGCCAGCTTGTTTGTGAGCAGACCAAGAAGTGTGGGACAGAAAGGGAAAATCTAGAACGGGAAGTCGGGCTCATGACTTTCCAGGCTGGGATTTCTATAAGCTTCAGCCAGTGGATTTGGGCCTCGTCATCCCCTGAGGAGCCCAGGTCCCCACCCTACTCAGCAGGAGGTGGGGGGTGGGGGAAAGATAATGGAGCTGAACACTGAGTGCCTGTGGAATATCACACCCACATCCCAATGAGCGTGGCAGGGTCCCCTCCCCCCAGGCCCCTGTCCCTGTCACGTGAGCGGGTACCCATCTGGTTTCCCCCCTGAACAGGCTGAAGGGCAGCGGGGCTGGTGGGCAAGCTGTTCAGTCTGCTTTGATTTCTGGTCCTTGGTGAGGGCTTGTCTACGAGGTCCAATTGTTCGTGTCTTAGGAGCTAAGGGAGACAAAGGATGCTGAAGAGGGAGTGCTGGATGCCAGAAAAAGTGCCACGGCTCCTTGTCAGCTCGCTACAGCTTAATTCTTTCTGTCACTGGGAGCTGCTGAAGAAGGTTGTGGCCATTTAAAAATAGTTTTTCAGGAGTCCTAAAACATGGCTTTGCTTGGAAACCAAATACAGGGGGCGGGGCAGAGGATATTGTCCGTCTCTGAGCCTCATGGTGTGAGTTTGTCTTAGAAAAAGAATCTGCCTTCTGTGGCCCAAGGTGGGGGACTACCCCCTCCCCATCCAGACCAGGGGAACCTCATGATTCTCCTAGGTCTAAGAAGCCATGTCTTGCTCTCACAATTTAAATTTTTCTGGGCTGGATGACAGGTGACTTCACCTGCTGCCTCAAAGGCAAGCACAAACAGGTGTCTGCGACTGGTGGGTTTCCATTTCCTGCCCCCTTTGGGACTACATCCTTTCCCCCTCCTTCTAAGAATGTGCAGAGGGGTGGAAGGACAACACCAAAGAAGGGACAGGTTGCATGTGTATTATTTGAAGATAACGTCTTAACAAGGATCACTACATATTTTTAACTCCAGTCAGGATGGTCCCGATGATCATTAAAATGCCATTTTTCCTTTATTTACCCTTTTTTTTTTCTTTTCCCTAATGGTTCTAGTGAAAGCAGCCTTCTCAGGAAAGGTAATGCCCGCATGCCCCATTTCCTCTCAGCCAGTGAATCTATTTGGAAATTGCAAATATTTTACCCTTCCTCTCACCTGTCTCCTACCATTGGGTTTCTTTTTTTCCCCATTGCCTCTCCTTCCCCCCACCCCAGGAGAAAAACAAAATTTTTAAGATACTTCCACCCACCCTCCTATTTTACCTTTTCAAATCCTGAGGCCCGGGAGTTCTCAATGCCCCGAAATGCCCGGCGGTCTGACCTCCTGCGGTCTCTGCTGTCGGAGGAAGGGCTGAGGCCAGGTGCCACTCCACCGGGCCTTTGGGACCTCAGACCGGGCCCTGGCGGCCCGCTGACACATGGATGACCCCGCAGGCAGGGAGCATCGCGTGCTTTCTGAACAACCGCCTTGCCTCTTGGTGAACAACTCAATTTGATGAGGCTCCGATTTTTGTCAACAATTAATGTTGAGCAATCGTGTGTTTAATGTTCCCAGGCATGTGGCTGAAACCTTTTGAAGGCGAAGGGTGGAAGGCGACAACCCGTTTGTAAGTCAATTCTTTGCCAATTTTGTTTCCTGCGGTGCTCTCTTGGAGAGAAAAAAAGAAAGAAAGAAAACAAAATGAAAAGAATTTTAATTCCCTCATCAGCATTTGTTTTCACCCAGCTGGTTTCTCTTGGGCTCAGCAACCATGAGGGGAGACTTACCTTCCTCTGCTGATAGACAGCCAAAAAAATTCCCTCCCCCCTAAATCTACAAAGATTCTCGGGTGCCATGGTGCCCATCAATGCAGAATGGCTTGGGTGATCTCCCCAAATTTGAGTTTTACCGATGGAGCCTGAAATCAGGAAATGTGAGTGAGGGTCTGAGAAGAGGAGGGAGGGCCTGTCTGTCCTCTGCTCTAGAAATTGGCAATTTGTTTCAAAACCACTGGGCCTTTGTTCTGGAGTAGGGGTGGGGCGAAGACGCCCAAACCCTTCTTCCCAGGAGGTCAGGATCTGCCCCAGGCTGAAGGGCCTCTCTCCTTTTTAAACTCCGGAGGGCACTGATCTGGTGGCTGAAAAAGTCATTAGTCGCCTGCGATTCCAGCAATAAAACTGGCCTCTTGGGAAAGCAGCTGGAGCCAAGGAAACCGCTAGATGATGTTCCCGATGCCATGCATCCCCCGCCCCCCGAGGAGCTCAAAAGCATGCGGCAGCCAGACTCATTCCAAAGCATACCATCCACCAGAGGCAGGGAGCTCAAATGGACCCAATACACAGATGGGAGAGGCGAGGCCCCAAAGAGGGGAAAAGGGCCTTGCGTCTGGAAACTGAATCCGAGGGGCCTGGATGAGGAACTGAGGGCTGGGTGGGGGCCCTTTCCAGTGGGCACCGTGAGAGAGGCAGGACAATAGTCTTTAAGGGCACGTGGTGGACCTGGGTCTGCTTGTATTTGTTTTCGCCCCACATGTAGGATGTTGCCAGTTGATTGTCAAGCAGAGAACGTTAGGAGAGTGTACTTGGCTTAATTAACATCCAGCTGCCTGGGTAGAAGAGGAGGAGAGGGGTTCCTGGCCCCTGCAGAGGTCTCTTGAGGCAGACACACTCTTGGTGAGAGGTCAGGAGTGAGTGTGGACGTGGGGAAGAGCACCCAGAGACGGGAGAGGGACCACCCTCCCACACTGTCAGTCCTCCCTTGCCCGCTCAGGATGCAGTTTCCGGAAGGTTCATCTGTGCCAGGGCCAGCAGTGGTATTGCTTGCTTCCCATCTTTCGCTGCAATCTCACCCACATAAACCCTGCGTGCTACCACCCATCGGCCTTTCCCTGGGTTCCAGGCCTTTTCATAGTTCTGATACACAAAGCTGTCAGCCCCTATCCTTCGTCCCCTATAAGGAACAGCCAAAGAGATCTCTTGTCCGAACTCCTGCTCCAGACCTGGGGTGTGTCCCTTGGTGTTAGAGCTACACCAGGAACTTGTGTCCAAGGGAGTCACCTGGGAATGCAGTGGTGGTGATGAAGGAGCTGTAGGTGGACCCCTTTTAGGCCCCGCCCCCAGGGTGGAGAGGCCACACCCCTCCATCTTCATTGGTCCGCCTGGTGTGGCCTTTCCCACAGTACAGGAGATGCTTGACAGATAGCCTGTCTGCACATGGACTTGGGTAAGGTTTGGGGTTGATTTCTGTTTTTTAGGGGAGGGTGGAATAGCAGAGTCTGCGAGAATTTTTAAGAACGACAGGAGCCCGTTTCTGTGGTAGCTGGAATCAGGCAGTGGCTCGCATTCGTAGGTGCCTGCACCCTCCTCAGCAGGTTAGGGGACAATTCTGTTTGTCAAAGCACAAAAGCCAACCCCATCCGGTGGCGCGCAGCTCAAGGAACCTTGAAATGCTCTCGCCTAGGTCTTTTCCTCCCCTCTTCCCTCTCATTCGTGCATGCTACTGGTGTCTTCCTCCATCCAGCGCCTCGCCCTTGCTCTGCAGCCCCTCCCCATTTTTTCCTCACACCATTTGTGCTCTTTGCTAAGAAGAAGAAAATAACTCCCACCCCCAGCAGCCCCCACCCCCTCAATTCTCTCCCTCCTTTTCCCTTTGCCCTCCAGAAACTGACCTCCACCCCTGGGTCTTTGTTTTCAGGTGCAGCCCAAATTCCGTTACCCCTTCTACTATGAGATGTGCTGGTATGTCTTGGAGAGATACGTGTACTGTGTGACCCAGAGGTCCTACCTCACTCAGGAATACCAGAGGGAATCCATGCTGATTGGTGAGTGGACAATGGGGTCAACCGCCTTGACCCCTCAGCTGGGGCAGAAACCATTTTTTCAGTGGGACCCTTGAGAGGGTTTGGGTTCTGGGAAATCTCTTGAGCCAGAATGTCAGGCAGATTCCTAGAGGCACCTTCGCTGGGAAGCCATCCTTGTCAGATTCCCACTTGGAATGCAGAGTCCAAAAAAATGAAATTGTGATCCCCAACCGAGTCACATCGATGGCCTCCAGGTCACACTGGTGACCTTGCAGATGTGGGGAGGGGCCAGTCCTGGGCGTGGTTGCTGAAACAAGATCCCCACAGAGCAAAGCACCCCTGCTCTTTTTATTCCTCAGTAGCTACCAACTGACCTTCCCCCTCCCAGTGCCCTGGGGGTTGGGTTTCTGTCTACATAAGAGCAGGCCCACGAGATACAGCCGGTGTCCCAAATCCCAGGCCAGCTCTGAGCCAGCCAGAGGGGTGACCAGGACTGGAAACAAGTCTGGCAGAGCAGTGGGTGGTTCTCAGCAGCAGCTGTAGCACCCTGCCCCGCTGCTGTTTTCTTAAAGGGACCCCCTCCCCCCAAAATGCTCAGTCCTTGCATCCTGACTCACAGACGCTGCCCCAAAGCTGCATCTGGCTATGCCAGCCCCACTTCTTCCCCTCTGCCTCTGAGCTGTCACTGCTGCAGAGTTTTACAGGATGCGGACCTGCTGGGCCTCAATTATTGCATCTTTCTCCTCACGGGACAGGGAAATGCAATAGAGCCACATGCTTACTCCTGTTATCTCCAGGATTTCTAGGTTCTTTTTTTCTCTGTCATTAAACCTCCTCCTTCCCTTGACTCCCATCCTTCGTGCCTTTGGGGGTTGGTTTCAGGTGGGCATAGGATCGGGAACATGTTTCTGCTGGGGTTTTATTGGGAAGTGCTCATTTGCCTCCTGAAAATTCTGTTTTGTCGGGGGGTGGTGGTGGTCTGTTTTGAGTTACGTTCCTGTCAGATGATACGATATTCAGGTGTGAAAAATGCCGAAACCCTGCAACCCGCTCTTCTGAAGTCTCCAGCCGGGTGGGGATGGAAATGATTTTGAAATACCGTGAGGGCTGCTGTGATTGTAGTCGTTACAGGACCCTGCGGGGACCAGACGTTGATTCTGTGGCAGTCCCAGGCCAGGAAATGACAGTCACTTCTCTCATTTGGGTATTAGGCTCAGAAGAGAACATTCCTGATTCTGAGAGGCAACCTTGAGCCAGAGTTTGGGTCATCGGTGCCCATTTTTTTCTTAAGTTTTCTTGCCACTGTTTCCCCCACCTCTCTAGTCCCTCAACCAAGGAGAAAGAGGGGAGGCGGGGGGTGTTAGTGAGACATACCTCATTGATCAAATGCTAGCTGTGTGCCAGGAACTGCCCTCTGCAAGGCCTTATTTAATACTCACAACAGACCTTTGGAGGAAGGTCAGTGTTTATACTATATAATCCTATATAATAAAAGGCTAATATGCAAATTGTCCCCTCGACCAAGAGTTTGACCAGCAGGCAGGCCGGTCAACCGCCCATATCTTCTCCCCCTGGCCAGGTTGACCGGACCCCACCCATGCACAAATTCATGCACCGGGCCTTAATGTATATATATGTGTGTGTATACACACACACACACACACTAATGTATTTATATATGCATTCAGAGATCATAATAATCTGGCCACTCAGTGTTTATAAATACATTAGTGTGTGGTATTATGATTAGAGATTATTATGATCTTTGAATGCATAATAATCTGGACACTCAGTGTGTGTATATATTATATGCATTCAGAAATCATAATAATCTGGCCACTCAGTGTATATAAATTGATTTCAGACAGAGGAAGGGAGAGGGAGAGAGAGAGAATCATCAATGAGCCCAGCCGGGGTTGGTTCAGTGGTTGAGCATCAACCTATGAACCTGGAGGTCATCGTTCAGTTTCTGCTCAGGGCATGTGCCTGTGTTTCGTGCTCGATCCCCAGTGTGAGGCATGCAGGAGGCAGTCAATCAATGATTCTCTCTCATTATTGTTGTTTCTATCTTTCTTTTCCTCTCCCTTCCTTTCTGAAATCAATAAAGATATATATTTTAAAAAGAAGAAGAAAACAAAGAAACATAATGATAAGAGAAAATTATCCAAATGCATGCTCCCTACTGGAGATCGGACCCACCATCAGGGCTTATGCCCTTACTGGGAATCAAACTGACCTCCTGGTTCATAAATCAATATTCAACCACTGGCTGGACTGCCTTATATTTTTAAAGAGCATAATGGAGTTATAATTCACATTAGTAGCCCTGTGCAGGAATCTGTGCGCCAGTAGGTCACTGCGCCCTCCTGTAACTTCCCCCACACCCTTCCTCCCTCCCCCACTCATAGCTTGCTGCCCTGCCCCCTCCTGTAGCTCTCGCCGCCCGCTTGTAGTTTGCTGCCCCACCCTCCTGCGATCCGTGATCTGGGCTCTCTTATTATATGGGATACCATACAATTCACCTATTTAATGTGTTCACTTGAATGGTTTTTAGTTATTCAGCCATCACTACGGTGAATTTTTTTAAAAATATATTTTATTGATATTTTACAGAGAGGAAGGGAGAGGAATAGAGAGCTAGAAACATTGATGAGAGAGAAACATCGATCAGTTACTTCCTGCACACCCCCGACTGGGGATGTGCCCGCAACCAAGATACATGCCCCTGACCGGAATTGAACCCGAGACCTTTCAGTCCACAGGCTGACGCTCTATCCACTGAGCCAAACCGGTTTCGGTACCGTGGTGAATTTTTAAAACATTCATCACCCCAGAGAGAAACCAGCAGTTGCTAATCTACTTTCTGTCTCTGGATTTTTCCACTGTCTGAACATTCCAATGAGTGGAATCATACATCATATATGCTCTTTTGTGTTATTTTTATATGTTGAAAAAATAAAATGCCAGAGAGATGAAACATCTTGTGTGGGTACACATGGCTGGAGGAAGCTGAGCTGGGATTTGAACCTGTGTCTGACTGACCCCAACCTTTCTAGAAGTGAGGGAGGCATAGACCTTAGAACTATTCAGAAAAGCTCAATCTCCAGTGTAAAGGGTGGAGGCAAGTGAATGGAGGTCACATGACTTTCAGCATTGAATCTAGGGTGTTCATCTCAGTCTTCCTTTGTGATTCCTTCACCCGCACCCCCTGTAGATGCCCCAAGAAAGCCCAGCATAGACGGCTTCTCATCTGATTCCTGGCTGGAAATGGAGGAGGAGTCTTGTGAGCAGCAGCCTCAGGAGGAGGAGAAGGAGGAGGAGGAGGAAGAAGAAGGTGCAGATAAGGTGCTCAGGCCACCTGCAGATGGCCCTGCCTCACCCACCAGCATCCCCTCGGAGGACCAGGAGCCCCCCGGGAAGAAGCCCAAAGCACCTGCCCTGCGGTTCCTCAAAAGGACTTTGTCTAATGAGTCCGAGGAAAGCATCAAGTCCACGACGATGCCCATAGACTACCCTAAGACGCCCACTGGCTCTCCCACCACCGAGGTCTCTGCCAAATGGACCCACCTCACCGAGTTTGAACTGAAGGGCCTGAAGGCTCTGGTGGAGAAACTTGAATCCCTCCCAGAAAACAAGAAGTGTGTCCCCGAGGGCATCGAGGACCCCCAGGCACTCCTGGAGGGTGTGAAGGTGGGCAGGGAGCCACGTCCGGGGCTGTACAGCGGAGGGCTTGGAAAGTTCTGTTCAAAACCTAATTCTTTGAGGGCAGCTCAGCACAGGTGGCTTGGAGCAGACCCTCCTTGGGATACACCCATGCGTAGAGAGGGGCCTCTGGTCCAAGTAAGCTCACCCAGGGTGGCCAAGTGGAGGCCCCCATGGGATCTGTGGGAATCTGGTGGAAGATGGCTTTGTGGTTGACCATGAGTTCTTTCTTGTACTTGTTGAAATGTGAGGATTTGCCAACAGTAGTTGCGATGGGCGCATCACGTGTGCTGCTGTTGGCTTTGGGGGCAACTCAGCCATCCTGGTGGGGAGACTTTGTGTTCTGTGTTGGCTTCCTCTGGAACACGTATCCACTTCACATGAGCAGATTGTACATCCTGGTGAGCCTCAAAGTGGCCAGCTAAAGCGAGCCACATGGTCACCCGGGGTCCAGAGTTCTCCAAGTAGAGCCTCATTATTGATCCAGCTTTCATTGAGCACCAGTTGTGCTATCTGTCCATTGGGGAACAGAAAGCAGAGGGTCATAGTCACCTCAGGTGATTCACTGTTTAGCAGGGAAGCAGGCAGGTGAAGAAATCAGGGAATGAAGTGCCACTGAGCATGTTGTGTGTATTCAGAGCATGGGAGCTGGCCAGGGCTCTGGGATAGTTATGCAGAGGGCATTTGAGCTGGGTTTTGAGGCTGCAGAGGAGTCCTCCCGATGGGGAGGGCTGCAAGAGGCAGAGTGCTAACACACAGGTGTTTAAGAAAAAGAAAATACACTGGCAAAATAACATGTCCTGTTGTCCTCATAATCCTAACATTTGTGGAAAGCGTACTCCTTGCCAGGCACCAGTGCTGGGTAATTGGTAGTTACCCTTATCATCTGCCCTTACAGGATGAGGAAGTAGTTTCAGAAACGTTAAGGGACATGCCTGAGGTGACAGAACAGGGATGAGGACGTGGGAATGCCTCCAGAACTTCTGGGGGATAAACTCCAGGAACTCCCTCGTGTCAGCATTGCTAAGGCTTTTTGGAGTGAAGCTTCAGAGGCATTTGAATTTCCTTCTGCAATGTCTGATTCCCAAGAAAAATCCAGCTGCCTGCTGGGATGTGAAACGGAATTTAAGTCTCTTTTTTGATGTCTGCAAACTCTACCCAGGGTTTGTTCATTAGTTCAGTTATTCATTTAGGAAACATTGTGTGGGGCCTTGGGAGGTAGAAATATTAAGACTGTCCTCCCCTTGTGCTCAGTGACCAGGGGTCTAGCAGAAGTGAGATGTGGGACCCACATCAGGTAGTCTGACAGAGACCACCAGTAGAGGGAGCCAGTGTACAGAATCACTAATCCAGGTACATTTCACTTCGATAGAGCAGGTACATCTACAGGTGTTGTAAAATTCAAGTTTTATAATCAGGGAAATTGTCGAGTAAGAGAACTCTATGGTGAGTATTTCTGTAAATATCAAATCTTTACTTGCTAATGCTTTTTTTTTCATTGACTCTTGACTTTTTTAGAGGTTGCTGGCCTCTCTTGAGATTTGTAGGAAAATCTACTTATATACACACAATTTTGCATGCAATGTCAGGGGGTTTTGGACACCTGGACCCCAGGTTAAGAATCCCTAATCTTGTGGCAAAGAGTTTTGTATATTGGGTTCCCCGGAGGAAACCTGAGAATTCTGTCATGTGGCTACGTTATTCTTCTGAGGTCCTGTAAAGTGAGAATAAGGTATTTTCATTAATAATTAAATCATTAATAGTATTAGGGTCTGGAAACATTGTGATTGAGTTAAAAACACATTCATTTCAAGAGGAAGTGCTGGGAGAGCCTTTTTCTTTTAAAGGTATCTTGTATGACTGACCTGCTTATGGGTACAGTGCTCCTGATTCCTGATTAGTTAGATTTCTTTCTGGGAGAGGGACTTGGCCGCTCCTCTCTCTCTCACCTGTATCCACCTGAGAGAACTCTGAAGGGCTGGATTCAGCCCCTCAGTGGTGTTTGGCCTGCATGGTAGTAAACATTTTTTTGTAATTAGTTGCCAACAGTTCATATACAATGTCCTGGCTACCCTGGCCCATGTTCCTGAGGGGCGGCTGACTTCCCGCACCCCATTCCCCACCACTCCCTACTGCCTCCCTGAGTGTGTATGTCCCACTAGGCTGGTACATCGCTTTTTCATATAACCTACCCACTTAGCTCATTTGTTGAACTTGACTGTCTTTAGAGATATTTTCCGTTATGAGCCTCATCTGAGGAGGCCCTTGTTAGACGAAGGAGTTTGTAAACTGGGTGGACAGGCCTCCTAGAGCCCCAGGGAAATTGGAGCTTTTGCGAGCGTCTCTAAGTGCTGTGTGGCCAGGAGCCTGATCGGGTGAAGTGGGCCAATGCTGTCCTCCAGAACAGGGGAGTTCCTGTCTGTCTGGCCAGGCCACCAGTCCCTCACTGGAGACCCAAAAAAGATTTAAGAAATACCACACACATATATTTTTATTGATTTCAGAGAAGAAGGAAGAGGGAGAGAAAGATAGAAACATTAATGATGAGAGAGAATCATTGATCGGTTGCCTCCTGCAAGCCCTCCACTGGGGATTAAGCCTGCAACCCAGGCAGGTGCCCTTGACCAGAATTGAACGTGGGATCTTTCAGTCCACAGACTGACGCTCTATCCACTGAGCCAAACCAGCTAAGGCGACCCAGGAAAGATTTTTAAAGCTAAAACTAACTTTTCAAGTAAGAGTGTTGTCACCAAGGGTGAGCAACTTCTTCCTGGCTGCACCCTCAGGGCTACCCCAGTCCTCTCTTCCCAGATGTTGGGGGTTCTTTTGCACTAAGAAATAAAAAACAGCTCAGGAATTTGGGTCCAAGGCAGAATCCTTAGCTGGTGCCCCCTGCTGCCACTACCAGTGAGTGAGTCCTGTTTGTGACTCCTGCTGTTTCGTCCTTGGTGATTGCCCAGGCACGACCTTTGGCTCATGTTACGAAAAGGCCAGGTCTTCCTTCCTTCTCTCCATGTCCCCAGCACTTCCCTCAGGACTGCTGCTCATGGTGGCTCACAGTAATCAGAGCTCCTGGGATTGGACACAGTTCCCAAAACAAGTCAGTCTCCAGATGGCTAGATTTTGGCTCTTATCAACCACTCATTTCCCCCTTTCATTTGTATTTTTTAAAATGTATCTTTATTGTTGAAAGCATTACAGATGTCCTCCCCACCCTTGACCCTTTGTAGCCCATACTCTCCCCTCCCCAGGCCTTCACCACATTATTGTCTGTGTCCATGGGCCGTGCATATAGGATTTTTTGGTTAATCTCTTCCCACCTGTATTTTTTAATCTTTTAGATGTAGCCATTTATGGAACCTGATCAGAGACTTCTGGCGAATTGTGGGTGGGAGGTTGAGAGAACGAGGAAGGGACATGGTGGCTCCTTCAACCTTCGTTTTCTCTGGCTGGTGATGAAGGGTGTTGTGGAGGGAACCCTGGTGGAGAGTCAGGTTTTAGCCGTGTGATTTGGGCTTCCCGTTGAACTCCTCTGAGCTTCATTTTTCTCATTTATATAATGGAAATAAACCTCTTGCCTTGTCTGCTGTCCAAAGGACCCAAAGGCCAAATGAGGACAGGCCTTTGAAATCATTGGATAAATTATAAAACCAAACAAGATAAAATGTAGGTCATTGTTGAACAAAGAGGCTGATGGGAACTGGGGGAGATGACCAGCTACCTGTTGCAGGAAAGAATAGTTTGGGCTTTTCTGCAGAGTAGACATTCGGTGCTAGTTTATGCACATGCGTTGGTTTTGTTTGGTGGGGGTCAGATGGGACTCCCTGATGATGTGCCGTCTATGACAGAATCAAGAAAACCCCAAGGCTCAGTGCTGGGATCCTTCCAGAACGGAACTAAAGGGGACAGGCTCTTGAGAAGCACATTCCTCATTCACACCGTAGAGGTGGTGACAAACCCATCTCACAGGGTGGCCAAGAAGATCGGGGGAGAGAGTGGATCTGACACAGTCGTTATGGTGCCCAGCATAGGGAAAGCACTCAGTACATCTTACTCTCATACATTCATGCCACAAACATGTATGGTGCCTGCCCTTCTGCCGTTGACATGGGCATCCCTCACCCAGCTAGTCCCACCGGTCCCGAGTGATGGACAGAGACGAGGAGGGGCCAGGTGTAAATTCTAAAGGATAGAATGTATTCGGTGCATTGGAAAACAGTAATTGAACATTGAAACCGATGAAAAGTTGTTGGCTCTATATTATCATGGGGACATTGGCAATTCTAAACAATCTCCTCCCCTAGACACACAGAGTTCCCACTGTCCCCCCATCCATTGGTAGCCTTCCTAAGTGCCCCATGTGAAGTACCCACCAGAGTTGAATCATATCCATATTCTTGGTTCCTTTCTGTTGTATATCTTTTCTTTTTTTTTTTAATTGATTTTTCACAGATAGGAAGGGAGAGGGATAGAGAGCCAGAAACATTGATCAGCTATCTCCTGCACACCTCCTACTGGGGATGTGCCCGAAATCAAGGTATATGCCCTTGACCAGAATCGAACCTGGGACCCTTCAGTCCACAAGCTGACGACTATCCACTGAGCCAAACCGGTCAGGGCTGTATTTCTTTTTTATAAAAGTATTTTTTTTAATTGATTTCAAAGAGGAAGGAAGAACGGAGAGAGCAGTACAAACCTGAATGTTGAGAGAGAATTCTTAATAGGCTGCCTCCTGCATGCCCCATAGTGGGGATCGAGCCCACAATCCGGGCAATGTGTTCTGACTGTGAATCGAACCTTCTGGTTCATAGATTGATGCTCAACTACTGAGCCACACAGTCGGGCTGTATTTCTTTTTAAATATGTACATAGTAGAAAAATTGGTACCCTACACATTCTATTTTACCTTATTGTAACTGTGACTGTCTAATTGGCGTTTTAAAAATTGTTTTCTGTCAATAGACTTTATGTTTTAGATTTACAGAAAAATTCAGCAGATTTTTCCATTTACCCTGCACTTACTCAGTTTCACCTATTGTTAACATCTTACACTACATTTGTTATAATTAATGAGCCAATGTGGATGGATACATTGTTATAACTGAAGTCTCTAATTTGTCCACATCTCCTCAGTTTTTACCTCTGGCCTTTATCGGTTCGGGATCCCAGCCAGGACACCATATTGCATTTCCTCTTCTGTCTCCTTAGGCTCCTCTTGGCTGTGACAGTTCTCAGACTTCCCCTGTTTTTATTGACTGTGACAGATTTGAGGCATACCGGTCAGGCATTTTGTAGAAAGTCCCTCTTTGGGAATCTGTGGCTTTGTGTATTTATTTTCAGCTTACTATAGGTTAGTCATAGTGTGAGGCTTTAGGGATATAGCAGGGAACCAAGACATTTACAAACAACATTCACACGTTAGTGACATGGACTCAATTTCTTCTAGCTTGTGGGTGGTGGGGTGGTGGTGGACTTTGTGGAGAGCTCTCAGGGTATTTCTAAATGGCTTAGGTCTGGCCTCCAGCCCCCCTCTGAGGTCTTCCCCCCTATCCCAGGCTAAGATGGCTCCTTTGTTTGTCCACAGAATGTCCTGAAGGAGCATGCTGACGACGACCCCAGTCTGGCCATCACTGGGGTCCCTGTAGTCACCTGGCCAAAGAAGACTCCAAAGGTAAGACACAGGTTTGCCCGACGCTGGGGGACCATTTCCACGGCCTTTCACATCGGTATGGTGAATGTTGACATTTTCAGGAGGGATTCCTGGGAGAGAGCACTCCAGTTAAGATGGTTTTAGTGATTTGTTCCTTGCAAGTGTTTGGTTTTCGAAAGGGATCCTTTTCCCTAGCGTGAGAATTGCAGGCAGTGCCCCCTGGTGGTCACTCAGGAAACGGGGAGAGTGATGCCTCACCTGTCCCTGCCGGGAATTTTCTTTTCCTTCCCTTTTTTCTCCTCCCTCCTCCCCACTTCTTCTTTCTTTTCTTCCTGCTGCTTCGTGCAGTTTTCTCCTCTTTTGAAAGTGACTTTTTGTCTTTGTGAAATTGATGGATGCTTACCGTAAAAAAATTCTAACAGGAAAGGATAAAGACACTGGGAAGAGCTCTAGCTGGTTTGGCTCAGTGCATTGAGCGTCCGTCCATGGACTGAAGAGTCATAGGTTCGATTCCAGTCAAAGGCATGTACTTCATTTGCAAGCTTGATTCCTGGCCAGCCCCGGTAGGGGCAAGTGTGGGAGGCAACCAATCCATGTGTCTCTGTCACGTCGATGTTTCTTTCTCTCTGTCTCTCCCCCTCCCTTCCACTCTCTCTAAAAATCAATGGAAAAATATCCTTGGGTGAGGATTAACAAAAAAGGAAGAAGAAAAAAAATACGCTGGGAAGGATACTAGAGATATCTCTAGAACTTATGGGAGCAGGTTTCTCTGCCTAGTCCTCTACCTTCCTTATCTTATTTAGCCCCCACCTTGAGGTCCACCATCCAGAGGAAACCAGTCAGGTGTGGGTGTGTGTCTCCTGAAGACTGTGTTAGGCTGGGATTCATAGGTTCCACCCAGCCATCTACTATCAGTCTGTCTGCACTCAGCTCCACTACTTTCTTGAGCAAGTGAGATAAGCCCCCAGATCCTTACCTTCCTCATTTGTAAAAAGGGGTTGCACCATATATTCTTTGAATGGATGTGGTGAGGACTAAATGAGATAATGCACACTAAGTCCCTAGGACAAGGACCGATCGATGGTGAGGGCCTCGCAAACGTTAGTTGTAACTTCAGCAACCTTCTCCTGGATGGGCATTTTGCTCATTTCTGATTTATTTTCATTTTATTTTTTTGCCCTCCTATAAATTACTGAGAGTAACATTCTAGATCTGCGCATTCCAAAATGGTAGCTACTAAGCTGTATGTGACTGTTGAGCACCTGAAATATGGCGAGCAGTGCTGAAGGTGTAAATACACAGCAGATTTCAAAGATTTATCCCAAAAAAGAACACTGCAAAATATCTCATTAATCTATTTTTTATGTGTTTGCTTATGGAAATTAGGGTTGCCAGATTTTTTAAAAAGATGTCCATTTACATTTGTTTTTCCGATAAACAACAAATAAAATTTCTAATATAAGTATATCCTACATATTACTTGGGATATATTTACACTAAAAAAGATTATTCATTATTCATCTCAAATGTACTTGTGGGTACTGTATTTTTTAAAAATCCTCACCAAAGGACATGCTTGTTGATTTTAGAGAGAGGAAGGGAGAGAGAAACATGAATGATGAGAGAGAATCATTGATTGGTTGCCTCCTGCATACTCCCCACTGGGGATCGAGCCCACAACCTGGGCATTTGCCCTGACTGAGAATTGAAATGTCAACCTTCGGTGCCCAGGAAGATACCCAACCAGTTGAACCACACCAACCAGGGCTCTTTCTACCCGTTTAAATGTGGCTATAAAAAACGTTTAAAATCCGTATGTGGCTCACATTTTGTTTCTGTTGGACAGTGCTGTTCTAGATTATTCTTTTTACCTTTGTTTATCTCCTTAGGGTACATTCATTCCTCAGTGTGGATCCACTGGGGAAAAGGGCACTCGTTCCTTGTGGGTATTGGATTCTAATATTCCGAAGCTTAGTGGGAATTTAGGAGGCAGTGGGAATGGAAAAGGACTCACCTCCCTGACTTCTGCCTTGAGGTCCCCAGTCCGTGGAAGAGTTGTGGGGTTTTAAAATTGGCTTTCCCCGACATGGGCAATAAATATAAATGCCATTTAGCAGACCACAAACTGTTCTTGCAGACCTAGCACCTTGAAACAACCCAGCCAGGCCCCACAGCTGTGCTGAACCTGAAGAGGAAGCCGTGGCTTTGCCTCACTGCCTCCAGGGGAAGGCGTAGGGTCTGCAGAATGTGGGCTGTTAAAGAAACAAACTCACCATTACCCACTGTCAGCTCACAGTCCATGGAGAGGTCCAAAGGGGAAGTCACTTCAGGACCACAGATGTCCCTGTCGTCTATGCCTGAGACCCTCAGCCCACTCCTCAGGGGCATACGGGCATTAAAAATACACACACACACACACACACACACACTCTCTCTCTCTCTCTGTCTCTCTCTCGAACCTCTGCCCTCTTTCCTCCAGAGGCTGGAAATGGCAAGCTGCTTCTGGAGGGAGTAGCCATTACCTCAAGAGGGCCCTTACCCTGAGAAGGACCGGTTATAGCACTGGTCTATACCCAAATTGGGCCTGGATGGGAAAAGTTGGAGCCCTTAGGATTCTGGGAAAGAGTGAATAGGAGGGAGAAGGAATAACCTTTATACACACACACACACACACACACACACACACAATAAAATATATATATATTTTATTGATTTTTTACAGAGAGGAAGGGAAGGGGATAGAGAGGTAGAAACATCGATCAGCCGCCTCCGACTACCCCCTACTGGGGATGTGCCCGCAAGCAAGGTACATGCCCTTGACCGGAATCGAACTCGGGACCTTTCAGTCCGCAGGCCGACACTCTATCCACTGAGCCAAACCGGTCTCGGCTAATTTTAGGACATTTTTGTACCCCCTTCCCCTAAGCTTCCTTTTTTGTTTTTGTTTTTTTGGAAATGGATTTTGCAGATCTTTCTGCGTGCTGATGCCTCTGCAAAGGTGGCAGCAGTGATGCCAGAGCGTCCTGAAAAGAAAACCACTCCCCCGACCCCGCCAAAGGGGGCGCCTGGATTTGGGGGACCGTGTGTGGGGGGTGGGGGGTGGGGTTTAGCCAGGTGGGAACAGGCCTGCCACGGCCCCCTGAGCCCTGTGCGGCCTGGGAACCTCGCCCATTCCCTGCCGGGGCTCCAGCTCCTGCGGGCGGTGCCGGTGGAGACCGGTTAGGGGGCAGCTTCCTTCTGTCGCTGCCCCGGGCCCTCGGGGCGCACCCTGGTTCGGGGAGCGGGAGCCAGGAAGGGGAGAGCCCACCCGGGTCTCCCCAGCCCCCGGGCCCCGGGGTCCGGCGGGGACGGGGCGCCCCAGGCGGCGGACCCGGAGACCTGATCCAAACACGGCGCTGGCGGGGGGCGCGCGTCTAGACAGGCGGCGGCTCATCTCCCCTAAGCTTTCTTTTTTGTTTGATTGTTAATCCTCATCCGAGGATATTTTTTCCATTGATTTTTAAGGAGAGAGGGAAAGACAGAGGGAAACATCGATGTGTGAAAAACACATGGATTGGTTGCCTCCTGCACGCGCCCGGACCAGGGCCGAGGCCAGGGAGGAGCCCGCAATCAAGCTACGTGCCCGTGACCGGAGTCAAACCCAGGGTCCTCTGGTCTGCAGGAGGCTGACACTCTATCCCTTGAGTCAAACCAGCTAGTGCCCCCCTAAGCTTTCTTTCCCCAGCCTTCGCTAATCTACTTTCCTCCTGCATGGATTTGCCTATTCTGGGCATTTCGTAGAAATGGAATCATACTGTAGATGGCCCTCTGTGATTGGCTTCTTTCACTTCGAGCACTATTTTTGAGCTTCATCCAAGTTCAGCCTATATCAGTACTTTATTCCTTTATATGGCCGAGTAATATTCTATTGTCCGGCCACATATCACATTCTGTGTGTCCATTCACCTGTTGATGGGCACGTGAGCCATCTCTACTTTATGGCAATGGTGAATAGTGCTGCTCTATTTGTGGACAGGTTTTTTACGTGAGCCTGTGTCTTCATTTCTCTTGGGCAGATACCTAGGTCTAGAACTAGCTGGGCAGATGGTACCTCTGTGTTTCACTTTTTAAAAAAATATATTTTATTGGTTGTTTTACATAGAGGAAAGGAGAGGGATAGAGAGTTAGAAACATCGATGAGAGAGAGACATCGATCAGCCACCTCCAGCACACCCCCTATTGGGGATATGCTCGCAACCAACATACATGCCCTTGACTGGAATCGAACCTTGGGACCCTTCAGTCCGCAAGCCGACGCTCTATCCACTGAGCCAAACCGGTCTCAGCTATGTTTCACTTTTGGAGGAACCAGCAGGCAGCTGTCCACAGTGGCCGCCCCTTTCTCCATTCCCACCGGCTGTGTCCGAGGGCTCCGATTTCTCCACATCCTCACCAACACTTTCTGTCTTTTCAATTAGAGCCATGCCAGCTTGGTCGTCCTTCTTTTTAACTTAGTTTATGTTTTCCATCATTTCTTTGAAGTCTGTGGTATGGGTTTGGCAGGGCCACCCCGACAGCGTACCGCAGATCACGTGGCTTCAACGGCGGGAGTTCATTTCCTCGCCGTGCCGGAGGCCAGGAGTCTGAGGTCCGGGTGTCAGTTGGCGGGGCCTGTGTGTTTCTTCCGAGGACTGTCTTTGGCCTGCAGATGGCCGCTGTCCCCGTGTCTTCACATGGTTTTCCCCTTTCTGTGTATCTGTGTCCTAACCTCCTCGATTTATAACGACACAGCCATTCCGAGTTAGGGCCCCACCATCATAACAACGGGTTTTAACTTAGTTACCTTCTTAAAGACATATCTCCCTTTGGAGGTGCTGGAGGTTCCACATGGGTATTTGGGGGTTGGGCACAATTCAGCCCACGGCTTTTATTGTAAATTATTTCAGAGTCTAAAAAGGTATAGTAAAATAGACTAATGAATACCATGTCCTCCCCCCTCCTCCCCTGCCCCCAGTTCTAGAAAGAAATGATTTCCAGTACAGCCCAAATCCCCTGGAGTTGGTTCCTCCTCGGTGTTTAGATCTTATTTAACCCTTACAGGGAGGTTAGGAGGTGGGCAGTCTTGTCCCCAGGGTGCCGTGGAGACTGGGGACTCGGAGGCGTGCCCCGGTCCACTTTGGGGCCACACAGCTTGTGAATAGGAAGGCGTTTTTGTCCCCAGATGTGTTTCTCCGCTCGGAGGAACTCGATGAAATGTGGCCGAGGAGGCCCGGTGCTCTATTTATGCATTTCCTGGCCCGTGAGGTTAAAAAGTTAACGGGAACGGAAGGAGCAAGTAAACGACTGACTGCCGGGGCCGCCGGGGTCTCCTCGTTCCCAGGTTCGCAGTCGGCTCCCTCGCCGTTTCAGGCGGGTTGGGTCGAAAGATCAAGGGTGTTCACTGAGGCTGTCACGATGTGAGGCAGGGAGCAGCCCTGGGTCTGGGTCAGGTTACTTAACAAGTAATTAATGAGAAATGATGATTAGCCAAAAATGCTTTGATCTCCCACCTTGGCTCCCGAAGCACCGGGTCCCTTTCTGGAAGTGATTAGGCGCTGTGAGGTCATTTCTGATGTGGCGGCGTCTTCCACATCAAAGATGCTACTGAATCACCGTCCGTCACCACGCACTTGATTGGCTGTTTCCTCCGGGGGTGATGGGTTTTGTTTGATCCGTCTGCACACGCTGGCCGCTTCCTTTTATGACCAGGTGGCGGGATTTTGGGGGGCCCTGTCTGTGACCTTAGCACCCAGCCCAGGGAATTGAGCTCGTTTGAAGCCCAACCTGTGAACTCAGGAGCCAGTTGACCTTGTGCTCACTAGCCAGACACTGTGACCTGGCCGGCTTGCCGGTTCACTCCCGGGAAGGAAACTGAGGAAGCGGGAGGCCGAGCTCCGGCCGCTGGTGGAAAGAGAGCCTGCTGAAGCGTCCTGCTTCTCAATCCATTATCTCTAGTGGCCAAGGCCGGCTGCCACTTGAATTTCAATTATTGGCAGTTTCTGTGGAGTGCAGGAGCAGCGGAGCTGGCCTGTGTCTGAGCCGGTACCGGGGCTGGGGACCTGGGGACCGTCCTCTTCAGCAGGTACTGGGTCAGCTTCCTCACGAGGATGTCCGGGGCTTCACAGGAACCGCAGGAGGAAGCGACGCATGCACACCTGATGTGTGTGTCACCCTCGGCTCTGCTGTGCTGTCTCCTCCCCTTCCTCCGCAGTTGGTCATTTAGATCTGGGAGGCGATAAGTCGGGGGGGGGGGGGCGCGCCTCGGGAGTGACAAAGCCTTTCCCAGAAGGAGAGGCACAAAATGTGTTCTATGCGCTTCCTGTTCCTACTCAGCTCACGATTCCTGTCACCGCCGGAGTAGTGAGGTTGGTGAACAGTTGGCAAGGGGAATGACTGCCATCATGTCCTCTATGCAGGGCCAGGTGGCTTCCTAGACAGGCGGCGTGGCCCGGCGCGGACCAGCTCGCAGACATCAGCTCTATCTGGGGAACCAGGGAAGGACATGCAGCTTCCTGGGCCCCACCCCGGACACTGTGGTGTGGTGGGGTTGGGCGGGGCCCGGGAATCTGCACGTTCTAAATGCTTTGCAGGTAATTCTCCTGCACGACTAGGATAAACTCCGGGGTCAGATGCATCCGGGCATGGAATCCTAGCTCTGCCACTTAACTCACATGTGAAAGGGGCTAATAATGCTTTCTTGCGAGATGCTGTCTGTAAAATACCTCAATTAGTAGGTCATCAGTCACTGATAGCAATTAGATGGGTTTTTGCAATGACGTTTTCTAAGAAAACGATATCCCCCTGAATCTGTCCGCCAGAAGGCTGCTGGTTTTCTCAGTAGAAATAGAGGATACAGCCAAAACTGGTTTGGCTCAGTGGATACAGTGTTGGCCTGCGGACTGAAAGGTCCCAGGTTCGATTCTGGTCAAGGGCATGTACCTTGGTTGCGGGCACATCCCCAGTAGGAGGTGTGCAAGAGGCAGCTGATCGATGTTTCTCTCTCATCGATGTTTCTAGCTCTTTATCCTTCTCTCTTCCTCTCTGTAAAAAAAAAAAGAAAGAAAGAAAGAAGGAAAAAAAGAAATAGAGTATACAGAAGGAACAACTGGGAGCAGAGAAGGGGGAGAGCGGTCCAGAGACTTTTCCATCCCTAAGTTATTATTGGTTGGTGCTAACACTTAATTTCCAGCCAGGGTCTGAATGGCTTAATTTCCCTGCAGTGGTCACGGGCTGTGCCGAAATGGCTGGTTGAAGAGCATGCTTCGTGACCCCTTCCTCACGTCCCTGAAGGGGGAAGTCCTAGGCCCTGTGCGCTGGGGAGGGTGCCTGTGGTCTTAGAATGTGCCACTGGGCGGGGGGTGGGGGTTGGAGGGTAGGAGGTTGAGGCAGTTCCTTGATGGGCCAGAGTGGGAGCAAGAAAGAGCAGCTCCTGAGGGTGGGCCCAGGTGACGTTCAACAGCAGGGAGGAGGGTGCAGGGAGGGGAAACAGTAAAATATAACCTGGTCTGCGATCCCCAGGGTTTTCCTGAAGGACAGCTAGGTCTTTGGTAGAGCCCAGAGTTCAGCAGGATCCCGTGAGTGGAGCAGATAGCTTTGACAAAAGAATGCCCACAGCCCTAACCGGTTTGGGTCAATGGGTAGATCCTCGGCCTGAGGACTGAAGGGTCCCAGGTTCGATTCTGTCAAGGGCATGTACCTGGGTTGTGGGCACATCCCCAGTAAGAGGTGTGCAGGAAGCGCCTGATCGATGTTTTTCCCTCATCACTGTTTCTAACTCTCTATCCCTCTCCCTTCCTCTCTGTAAAAAAATGATTTAAAAAATTGTCCACAAAAGATAGTCTGTGCATTCTGAACAGTTGTTCACAGAATCAACGACAGAAGAATACAGTTGACTGAAAATTATTGGTGGTTCGAAAATGCCAGCTTCTTACAAGCTGGGACCAAGTCTCTGGCTGGTTTACATGAGCTCCAATTCTAAAATTTGTTAGTGGCTGAACCACAGGACAAGGATCCCCATCAGAGCCCCCCGTTAGTGGAGTGGACTGAAGCCAGGAAGTGGACGTTTCTAGCCACAGCACCGGCGGGATCTAGGCAGGATGGAGCAGTAACAGCTTTACCTGCTGGCTTTTGTAAGAGTTGGAGTCGCCTTCTGCCTGTGGCTTCACACCGTGCTCCTTCTCTATGCGTCTGTTCCCAAATTCCCTCTTTTTATGAGGACACCCTAATGACCTCATTTTAACCGAATCACCTCTGGGAAGACCCTGTCTCCTCATATGGTCACATTCTGAGGGTAGGACTTCATCAAAGGAATTTGGGGGGAAATACAGTTCAGCCGAGAACCCTGATATCACACCTTCCGTGACCCTCTGTCTTTAAAATTATCTCCCAGGCCCCTATCCTGGCCTGGAGTCTTCAACCATAGCTCTGTCTTAGGATCTACTGCTGTCTGTCTCTCTTCCTTGCAGGGGAACCGAGTTACTCCCTCGTTTTCATTTACTGGGTCTTTACCCCTTTTGGGGGATGGTCCTATTTTCCCACGTACAAATTCTCCACCTCTGGTCCCAACCGAATTCCTTCTTCACCAGGAAGCTTCCTGACTGGGTGTTTTCTAGTTGCACCCCCAGCCTCCCTGTCCAGCCTTGTCCAGCCTGCTCCGTGGGCTGCGTCAGAAATCAAAGGGCACCCGGCCTCTCTGGCTCCTGGTTGGGTTCAGCCATTGGGAGGGACCAGTAGGAGAATGGTGTCTGGGAGCAGAGAGAGGCTGGGGTATTCATTCTCCC
Organism: Lasiurus cinereus; assembly: GCA_011751065.1. NCBI lineage: Eukaryota > Metazoa > Chordata > Mammalia > Chiroptera > Vespertilionidae > Lasiurus > Lasiurus cinereus. Next base: position 14,214,613 of record JAAGEH010000417.1, on the reverse strand, counting down.
AGCGTCCTCCCCGCAGGATCCTTGCAGGTTGGCAGTTTCCTTCCATTGAGACCACCGCTCCTCTTCCATGGCCTTTTCCAGCTTTTCTCTTTGATTCTAGTAACCATTCCCACCCCTAGCCCATTGGCCAAAGGGACGTAACAGCTTATCACTGTCTGCAGCTCAGGGTGCGTCTCTCTGCCTTGTTGGTGTCTCTAACCCGACTGAACTCTGCTCTGTATATTGAGCCTCTGTTGAAGTTTTCTCCGTGAACCTGGTGGGAGAGAGCTGGGCTGCCATCCATTTCCTGCCAAGATCGTGTCTGATTTACTCCCCGGTTTCTCTCTCCACTGGATGTCCACATTCTGCTCTGAATTTTGTTATATGTCTGTCCTAAGCCTCCACTAGCTTCTCGAGACTGAAGCTCGCCTGTTAATTTTTTCCTTTTTAAGAATGTATTTTTATTGATTTCAGAAAGGAAGAGAGAAGGAGAGAGAGAAACATCAATGATGAGAGGGAGTCATTGATTGGCTGCTTCCTGCACGCCCCCTACTGGGGATGGAGCCCTGCAACTTGAGCATGTGCTCTTGACCAGAATCAAACCTGAGACCCTTCAATCAGCAGGCCTACGCTCTACCCACTGAGCAAATCGGCTAGGACTGGGGCTGATAATTGTTTATGTATTTTTGTATCCTGTCTTACATGATTGATCCCACATAGCAAGGGCCTGGGAAATGTTGGTTGAGTGAATGAACTTGATAGCAAGGTCTTCCTAGAGCTTCTAAAAGATAAAGTTGTATTCAGTCCCTTTCAGGCACTTTGATCTCCAAGTGCCTGCCCCCCCCACACACACACACACCGCCCCCCGCCCCGAGGCCTCCCTTAGGTGAGAGGAAGTGCCTCTCCTTACTTTAACTTTTGTTTCCCACTCCCACTAAGAAGGGCACCTTGGCACTCCCTAAACCCTCTCTCCCTGAAATGTAGGCCTTTCTCCCACCGACTTAGAAAGATGCTGTCTCACCTGGAATTTTGCAGCCATCACCTGTGTCGTTGCACTACCACTGCACTGGAACTTTAAGACAGCGTTCAGCTGAAAGAACCTGTAATTAAAGTCTGCAGCCCAGGATTTCTTTCTCCGTCTGATAACCTGCTTAGCTGTCTGTGTTAATAATGCCAACGACAGTTCTTGGAAAGCCGTTGCAGTGTGGAGGGCTCCTGCCCTCAGTGGAGTAATTAGAAAGCCAGGCCAGCTCCGGAAGTGATGGAGGGCCGTGATCATGGTTATATTTCTGGAATAATGGCCTTTCCTTCAGCCTTTTCTCTTTTGTCAAATGTCATCGTATATTTTCCCCGTTGAAAAGGAGGACACTTGATCACTGACACTGGGAGTAAGTTGTCCTGTTCTTTTTCCCCCCTTCTCTATAATTTGGCTTTGTTAGCAAGATGGATGGAGGTGCTACCAAATGATGTCAGGTAATCTTTCTCCAAAGTCAGCTGATCTGGAGAAAAAAGGCATGATTAGGTGAATACAGGTGAAATGTTTGCATTAACTTTGTTTTCGTGTTACAAAGGTGGGAAGGGCAAGTACTATATTTGTTGGGCCAAAGAAAGCAGGTGGGTACCCCTGAAACTAATACAAAATAATATTGAATGTGAACTGCAATTGAAAAATGAAATGTTAAAAAAAGTAGTGGGAAGTGAAAGTAACAGTGAAAGCTGCTCTAACCCACTGGCCTTCTCACCAATGAATGTAAATGACTAAACAGCAACTTTGCAGGAGTTCAGAAGCTAATTTCACGTGGACACTTGGTTGCTTCCTCTCTGTCTGTGTAAGTAATGCGGCCGTGAACACAAGTGTATAAGCATCTTCTTGAGCTCTTACCGGCCATTCTTTGGGGTATATACCCAGAAATGGAATTGCTGGATCATATAGAAATTATATGTTTACTTTTTTGAGGAATTGCCACACCGTTTTCCACAGCAGCAGCACCATTTTTTAAAAATATATTTTTATTGATTTCAGAGAGGAAGGGAATGGGAGAGAGAGACAGAAGCATCAATGATGAGAGAGAATCATCGATTGTTTGTTTCCTGCCCGCCCCTCACTGGGGATCGAGCCCGCAAACCCGGGCATGTGCCGTTGACTGGAATTGAACTCGGGACCCTTCAGTCGGAAGGCCAATGCTCTATCCACTGAGCCAAACCAGCCAGCAGCATCATTTTTTTATTTCTGCCAGCAGTATAGAGGGGTTCCAGGTTCTCCACATCCTCTCCAACACTTGTTATTCTGTATTTTGTTGTTGTTTTTTTAAATAGCCATCATAACAGGTGTTATTTCTTTTTGACTCACATTATTTTGTACGCTGAAGCATTGTTTAGAAAATTACAGACGTTCATGATAATTCTGCCTCTAAATACTTACACTTGCCTCTCTGAAAAAGAAGGAAAATTTCTGCATAGCCAAAGTAACATTATTACCCCTAACAAAATTGGTAATTCCTTAATGCCACCTAACGTCCGGTCACCCTGGTCATGTTCAGATTTTCCAAGTGATCCTTTATAAAAGCTGCACCACCCAAACCAGGATCCAACCCAGGACCACACATTGAGTCTGTTCTGAATCCTCTCTCTTCACCCAGACCTTTCTCAGGATGGCGATTTGTGAGAAGATGGAAGCAACCGTGGGGGCTGCAGAGCATCTTGTTGATGCGTGTGTCTGATGCTGCCTGGTGCTGTCATTTAGCTTCTTCCCTCTCTCTCGTAATTTCTGTAAATTAGGCATTAGACCTAAAGGCTTGGTAAGATTAAAATCATAATTAGCGATTAAGGAAGTGGTGGTCTGATCCTTCCCCCATTACTGTTATGTTCATCCATCTTTCTTCTGTAGAATAACCTGGAAGGCAATGCCTTGGCCCCTTGCTTCCCTTCGCCATTCACTGGTTTCAACACCAGGTGACCATTCTTTCCTGTATCCCTTTTACAGGAGATGTGGAGTGAATTTGCCGGCATCCTCTCCCAAGCTTTCCCTCATCCATCAGGCTTGCCCTTCTCTAGAGTTTCCCCCCCAAAAGTCAGTGCTCATGCTTATTCTGTCCCTTTAAAGACTAATTTTCAAAGGAAGGAGTCCGTTTAATGGCAGCTTCACATGGTGACAGATGAGTTTTGTAAGGCCTTTTCTATTTGAGTGTCATGATAAACTCATGGATTTTCATAGATCCAGGAGGATTTCAAAGGCAAATTGGCCCTCTGGAGATAAGCCGTTTTTGAAGAAAAGCAAGAATGGTACATGAAGAGAGGTCCATGATGGCTGTGTGAGTGTGTGTGTGTGTGTGTGTGTGTGTGTGTGTGTCTGTCTGTCTTCCCCCATTCTTCCCTCCGCCCCCAGCCAAACTAGACATTTGCATTTGCCAGGGGTGTGTGTGTGTGTCTGTGTGTACTCTACCAGACATACCAGAGCGAGCGTCTGCATTCACATTTGCCAGGCATGCCTCCCTAAGTGAAAGGCATGGAAGTTTGGTCAGAGCCCATCAGTGACTGTTAGTAGCTCATAGAAGATGTAGTTCAACTCTCTCCTTGGTTCGGTTAGTTTTAACATGCCACAGGGTGTAGGGCCAACATTCTCAAGCAGGTAACCTTTTAGGGATAGGAGTTAAGATCACTCTTAAGGATGGCTGTTATATACACTTTTTCATTTAGATAAAATTCACCTAACATAAAAGTAACCATTTTAGCCCTGGTCGGTGTGACAGTTGGTGAGAGCATTTTCCTGTGCACCAAAAGGCGGTGAGTTCAATCCCCGGTTAGGGCACATGCCCAGGTTTCAGGTTCTATCCCTCTTGAGGCAAGTGCGGGAGGCAACCCATTAATGTTTCTCTCTCATCTCAATATTTCTCTCTCTCCCTCCCTCCCTTTCTTCTCTCTAAAAATCAATAAAAAAAAACATCTTTCAAGAATAAAGGAGTTTATTGGTTTTTATTATTATTTTTAAAAAAATATATATTTTTATTGATTTCAGAGAGGAAGGGAGAGAGAGAGGGAAAGAGAGAGAGATAGAAACATCAATGATGAGAGAGAGTCATTAAATGAGCCCGCAAGCTGGGAATGTGCCCTGAAAGGTTGAACTGGCAACCCTTCTGTGCATAGCACAACACCCAACCAACTGAGCCACACTGGCCAGGGCAAAAAACACACCACACAAAAACAAAACATTTTCAAGTGAACAATTCAGTGACATTTAGTACATTCACGACATTGTGCAACCACCAGCTCTGTCTAAATTTCCAAATAATTTCAGAACTCCAGAAAGAAACCTTGTACCCATTATCCATCACTTCCCACTCTTCCCTCCTCCCCCCCACCCCCCTGCCCCAAACACCTCTCAGCCCCTGGCAACCACCAATCTATTTTCCCTCTCAATGGGTCTACCTATTCTGGACATTTCATATATATGGAATCATATAATCTGTGGCCTTTTGCGTGGCTTTTTGCACGCAGCATCATGTTTTAAGGTTTATCCACATTGAAGCAAGTGTCAGTGCTTCACCCCTTTTTGTGGTTGCGTGACATTCCATTGGTTGGGAAGACCGGATTCTGTTTGCTCGCTCATCACTGGGTGGAATTTGGGTTGTTTCCACATGTTGGCCATTGGGAACAGAGCTGCTATCAGTGGTGAATATAATTTTACCTCTTTACTCTCTGCTTTATCATCCCATTTTGCGTCATCTTTGGGTTTGGTCTTTTCTTTTGAGTGTAAGTTCCATACACAGAACTTTATATCCTGTTTCTCCAAAGTCGTTCTTTGGCAGATGGTGGGATAGACAATGTGATGACTAGTTTCATGCCAGGAAACCAAGGTGTGTGTGTGTGTGTGTGTGTAGGGGTAGATTTGGCCTTGTTATAAAAAATGTTTTTAAATTACAGAAGTCCTGGTTTTAGGAAATCTGCTGGCATTTTATGCATTTTATTTTTTTATATGTTTTTATAGATTTTTAGAGACAGAGAAAAGGAGAGGGAGAGAGAGGAGGAGAGAAACATTGATGTGAGAAAGAAACATCAATCGACTGCCTCCTGCATGTACCCCAACCAAGGATTGAGTCCACAACCTGTGCGTGGACCCAGACCAGGAATCAAATTGGCAACCTTTCGGTACATGGGTCGATGCTCAACCAACTGAGCCACAGGGGCCAGCGCATTTCATGCATTTTTAGCTCCTTATACTTTCCAGAGTTCGTGGGTAGAGTGGTTTGTCTAATGAATCCATTTGTTTCATCTGAATTCTCGGAGCGCTCAGCCTTAGCCTGGATTTTTTGTGGGGAAATAAATAGAGGAGGGAAATAACTAAGGTCAGCGAATGAATTGGAAATGGGTGGATGGTGGGAAAACATTTCTCAGATCAATGCCATTCACCTGTTAAACTAGTTAATTTTTTAAAAATCCTATGCACAGTCACAGATCTCCCAGTGACGGTGAATACTTATTGGTTGGTTTGGGTAGTGTAAGGAGACCTCATTAGCAGAGAAACCCCTTTTCACAGGAAGTTCTGTCTGTTGCAAGGGCTTATATGACTTAGTTTGTAAATGATCATGGAACGATTGTCTCCGGGGTAGGGTAGAAGGGGGGGAGATAAAAAGTAACTAAACGACATCAATAATTTCCTTAACAGAAATCACTGCCGCCTTGTTGTCACTCAGGCATTCTCTGAACCGTAGTTTTACCCAGGCAACCCTGCAATCAGCCCTAAGTTGCTATGTGACACTAGGCAAAAATTCCTTCTATTTACATTTTATTAGAAAAACAAAAAAAGCCCTTCTTTTGCCTTTTTTGGGGGGAGTGGGGAAGGGAAACCTACTGAAGAACAGAGAGAGGGACAAATGGTGCAGTGACAGTAAAGTAACTGAAGCATGCATTCTCTATGGCTTGTTAAGCAGAAATGAATACTTGCATTAAGAAGCGACCCCTTGGCGTGCCTGTTTTGTCATTTCTGTTCCCTCCTTAGGGGCAGGTTGACAAATGGTATCCCTTGCTTCAGGAGAGTGCCAGACCGTTCTTTCTTCCTGCCCTGATCCTCTAGAACAGTGGTTCTCAACCTTCCTAATGCCATGACCCTTTAATAAAAGCAGTTCCTCATGTTGTGGTGACCCCCAACCATAAAATTATTTTCGGCCGAAACCGGTTTGGCTCAGTGGATAAAGCGTCAGCCTTCGGACTGAAAGGTCCCAGGTTCGATTCTGGTCAAGGGCATGTACCTTGGTTGGGGGCACACCTCCAGTGTGGGGCGTGTAGGAGGCAGCTGATCGATGTCTCTCTCTCATCGATGTTTCTAACTCTCTATCCCTCTCCCTTTCTCTCTGTAAAAAAAAATCAATAAAATATATTTAAAAAAAGAAAGAAAAAAAAGAAATGCATTTGGTTTATCCATTGCTTAAAAAATATTACTTTCGTTGCTGCTTCATAACTGTACTTTTGCTACTGTTAATGTATCGTCATGTAAATATCTGTGTTGTCCGATGGTCTTAGGCTCTACAGCAGCGGTTGTCAACCTGTGGGTCGGGAGCAGGGTCACTCCCTGCTTGTCGTCAACCTGCGTCAGCCTGCAGTGCCCTTAGGTAGCTGGGCACAATCTCTCACCAATAGGGGTCATTCCTGGTGTCTCATAATCTGACAGGTCGACCAGAAAATTAAATGATACTCAGAGAGAAAGCAGGGGCATGGGTGAGGACTGTGATCCAGGCAGACTTGGCATCTATCTATTTTTATTTCCTCACATTTGGTGAAAGTTCTGGATCCTCTGGCTCAGGCAAGTGCCAACTGCCCGGTGGTGTCAGCTTTGGAGAGCGCTCTCTAAGAATGGAAGCCTAGGCTAAGTGGAGCCAGGAGAGTGTTCACTTTTTTAGGGTCACCAAAAGATGAGGTTCAGCTCTGGCCTGGCGGCTCAGTTGGTTGGAGCATCTCCCCATACCCTGAAAGGTCATCGGTTCTGTTCCCAGTCTGGGCATATCCCTAGGTTGAGGGTTTGTTCCCCAGGGCAGGGCGGGTATGGGAGGCAACAGAATGGATATCTCTCTCACTTAGATGTTTCTCTCTCTAAAAGTCAATAAAAACATGTCCTCGGGTGAGGATTAAAAAAAGAAGAAGAAGAAAGATGAGATCCAGAGGGAGGGAGAATGAGTTTAAGTAAAGGCTGAATTTTAAAGTGGCAGTTTTACAGGGCAAGGGCTGGTGTGATGTATTTTATATCCAAACTAGGCCACTACTAATACAAAACAAATGTTGGGTAATTGTGTGCATCAGTCAGCTAAAGGAAACAATTGAGAAAAATATAAGATACTCAGAACAGACTTGTTTCAGTAAAGAGCAAGTCCGATGGGATTTTTCCCTATAGTGTCAGTGGGTGTATACATTTCAATGTTAATCAGCTTAACAATAACCCACAACCGTCGCACCAACTGGGTGTATACATTTCAGACAGACTTTAAAATCCACTCTGTAGGGCAGGCATCCCTGTTTATTCTCTCTTGCTGACTCCCTGCTAGAAGCCTCCTGTGCCACACGTTCTGCCCTCCTTGAAAGACTAGGCCATGACCTGCCTGTGGGACCCTTCTGTTCTCACAGTGGATTTCTCAGCCAGTGGCCTGAGCACGAATTAACAGTTGGATGACACTGAAGAACTGACGGCCCGATTTCACAGCGAATGGAGGCTCTTTCTGGGGAAAGCCTCCGATCTCTTTACGGAAGCTCACCCATTCCTCTGCTGGGCAAACCTTCCCATTTTACCGATGAAGAATCCGAGCAGGGACAGGTATGCATGTTCCGTGTCACGTTGGGCATCCCTACTTAGGTGATGAGTATGCCGGCTGCTAGGCTGTCTTTCTGCTCCTCCGCTTGGGTCGAACTCTGGTCTTGATTCTTAACAGCTTTGACCACTACAGCTAAGGGTCGCGAGTTCCTCCTCCAGCAGAGTAAGGGCAGCTGGTGTGAGTGCCCATAGGTTTTTATTTATTTTTAAAATGAATCTCAATCTGGCTTTACAGTAACCGTTTTTCTGCGGGAGTGGGCTTCTTTTGGAGTAAGCAGCACTAGGAACCTTTACAGTTTAGAAACCCACACACCTTCCGGGCCAGCCCGGGAGTTGCCAGTCTCCAAGGACAGAGCGCATTCAGGGGTTCTCTCCCGCGGCCTCCGCGTCTGGGGCTCGGTCTGAACTCCCATCTGCACCACCCCACATTCCACGCTAATCCCCTCTTCCACTTGGAAAGGTAAACCCGAGGACAGAGTCAGGGAGAAATGGGCCCCCCAGAAAGATTCCAGGCCAGCGGGCCTGCAAGCTCTGGGCACGGGATTCTCGGGATCGCGGACCTCAGGTCCTGGCCCCAGAGCCTGTGCCAACCCGCAGCCCCGGTGTCCGCTTCGAGGGCACAGGGACCCTGCCTGGCGTCGCGGGCAGGGGCTGTTCCCCATCGGCGGCCCCTGCACCCACGGGACGCCCCCGCAGGACCACACAAAAGACCCCACCCCAGCTCGGGCGCGCATTTCCTGTTAGATCGGCGGCGGCGTGCAGCCAGCCACCCGTGTGTATCCCGGGGCGCACGGGCCGGGCGGGGCGCGGGCACGCCCCCACGCAGCCCCGAGTCCCCGCGAGGGCCGCCCTCGGCGGGCCCGCCCCCGTGTCAGCGCCGGCTGGGCTCCCTTTGTGTGCGGCCTGAGAGCCGCGGCCGCGCCATTGGCCCGCCGGCCCGGGGGGCCAGCCCCTTCCTGGCTCGCCTCATGCATATGCATGAGCGCCCGGCCCTCCCTCCCCGCCCCGGCCCCTCCCCGCCCCCTCCCGCGCGGGCGTGCGAGGCGCGCGGCGCGGCTCCCTCCTCGCGGCGCGGGAGCCCGAGCCCGAGCCCGAGCCCGGGCGAGCCGAGCCTGCTCCGGGCGGGCGGCGGCGGCGGCGGCGGCGGCGCTCCAGCCATGTCAGCGCGCGCGAGCCTGGGCCCACCATGAGCCATGGCCATGTCCGTGAGCGCCGAGGACGACGACTATGAATCGGAGCCGGACCAGGTCCGGGGCCCGGGGTGGGGCGGAGGGAGGGGACCCGCCACCCGACCTCCAGACCGACCGGCTGACGCGCCCCGGGCGGCCGCGACGCCACCCCGCCGCGATCGGGAGAAAGTTTTGCCGCCGCCGCCGCCGGTGGTGCCGCCAGGGCCGGGCCCGAGCGGGGCAGCGGGGAGCGCGGC
>JAAGEH010000417.1:14132974-14205013 GCA_011751065.1 Lasiurus cinereus | reverse complement strand
GGGCGGCCGGGGCGCGCCGCGCCCTCCCCTCGCGCCCTCGCCTGCGGCCCACGCGCGTGCCGGCCGCCCGGGCGCACCCGGACCTGCGGGCGCCGGCGCCTCCCTCCCGAACGCCCGCAAAGTTGCACCGGGACCCGCGGCCTCGGGGCTGGAGGACGCCGCGGCCCGGAGGGTGGGCGGTCCGGGCCCGTGGGCCCGACGGCCCGAGCTTTTGTCTGGGCGCTGCGCGCCCGCCGCCCGCCGCCCGCCGTGGGCCGCCGGGACCGGAGGGAGACAGGAAGGGGTGCGAGCCGCGGCCGCGCGGGGAATCCGGAACCGGCGGGTGCGCTCCGCGGCAGAGGAAGCCGCGACCCCAGATGGCAGCGGCCGGCCTCCGTGGGGTGTCGAAGGGAAAGCAGCCTCCCCCGGGAGCAGGGGGAGAAATGTGTGTGTAAAACAAAAGCCCTGGGTGTGTTGGGAGCGTGAAGGCGCTCCGGGGCGACTCGCGCCGAGGAGGAAGCGGGAGGAGAAAGTGGAGGCTTTTCGAAGTAGATCATCTGTGCCGCCGTAGGTGAAACGGGACCCCAGCGAAGGTAGACCTGGCCCCGAGAATTAAGCGTGGGGTGGTGCTTTTGCTGTCGTCCTGGGACGAGGCGGGTAAGGGGCGTGTTTGTCATCCCCGGTGTGTCCCCGTGAGGAGATAAAGATGTTTGGGGGTGTTCAGGCCTAGACCGAGGAGGACGCGGCATCCTTCCGTGAGGCGTGCCTGCGGAGGGGCTGCCTAGGTTGCCCCACACGTTATGGAGCGGCTGTCCCCAGCGGGGACGAAGTTCCATTGTGTATGGTGGTCTCCGTTTGGCCGGGTGTCCTTCAGGCACACGTACCTTCTGCGATGTTCCTGAGTCTCCCTGGTTTTCTGCGTTGGACTAACCCACAGGGGCAGCCCACGTGGTTTTGAAGGAAGCTTGGAACTTTTATCAGCCAGTTAGTGATGTCAGTGAATGGGTCTCATGTTCTGGCTGCTTAGTTCACACCTCCACTCTAGGTCTGAAGATTTCCGCGTAGTTTGGGTGTCCCGAACCCCTTGCCCACGGTTGACCATTTCTGTGGCATCTGGTCATTCATGAGACACTTTACGCAGGGTACTGCCCTTTGGTGTTTCAGGATCCAGGTTCCTGTTACCTGTTTTGGTTTGGGTTTTTAATTTGGCCCACACTCTCCGGCCTAGGATAGATACAATCTTTGACACGGCAGGAAGCCAGACGTGGTATGTCTCTGGGCTTACCATTAGGTTTTCAGCTCCTGCCACTCCTGAGAGAGACCGCCACCGAGAGAGGACCTGGACGCCTGTAGCCAGATTTTGTTTGCCTCCTTCTCAGGCAACAGGTTTTTCTGTCGCCCTGACAGCGAAAACGGTTGTCAGCTAAGATAACCCAGCATTGGGAACCCGCTGAGCTGTGGCTCACTGGCCTCGAGCCTCCCGACTTCTTCCTCATCGGTTTTTGTTTCTGTTTTCCAGTCCTGGGATTTCTTGGGCCTGCGTGGAAGAGTGGCTTCCTCCAAGGACCTCCAAGGCAGGTGTTTCCAAATGAAAGCCAGAGTCTCCAGGTTGCAGGTTCTAAACCCCACTCTTTAAGTCTCCTTCACGGAGGGCTCCTCCATCCCACCCTGCCGGAATGGGCTGGCACCAGAGGAGAGGCCCTTTCTGAGAAGGCGTGGGAGACCTGGCATGTGGGTGTGCAGGGGTACTTGCTCACCTGGCTTTGTGAAAAGGACCCAGGGGAGGCCCTGCTGGGAAGTTCCAGGTGCCCAGTCCATCTATCCCTGCAGCTGTGCCGAGCCCCTCACCCCTAACCCCATCAGAATTTTCCTGCTGTACGGGTAAAAGTGCGCGTCTCTCACTCCCACCCAAGTCCGGTGTCCGGGTCTGGGGACCTGCGGGCTTCCTGAGGCCTGTTCTGCTGGGCGGGCCTGCCTGTTCCGGGCCTTCCCACAGTGGCCAGGCTTCCCTCTGCTCCCCATGTCAGGCCTGTGGGACCAGAGCAAGGGGGTCATGGGGAGTGGAAGGAGACCCCTCCCACACTCTTTACCAATGATCACCTTAGTCTGGGCCTTCTCCCATTCACCCCTTTGCTTTTCCAGTGCAGATTGGGTCTGGAAATTCTTCCGCTCTGCTTTTCAGTTTGAGGAGATGCCCCTTAAAGAAGGGCTTGTTAGTGAGAAGAATTCTTGTTCCATCTTGGGTGTTTTGTTTGTTTGTTTTTACCCCTGACGTGAAAACAGTTTTATTCCTTAAAAAGAAATGTTTTTATTGATTTCAGAGAGAGGAAGGGAGAGAGGGATAGAAACATCAATGAGAATCATCAATCGGCTGCCTCCTGCATGCCCCCTACTGGGGATGGAGTCTGCAACCCAGGCACGTGCCCTAACTGGAATCAAACCGCAACCCCTGGGTTGTTGGGTGGATGTTCAACCACTGAGCCATACTGGCTGGACTTCTTTCTTTTTTTAAAAAATAAAAAGGATTATTGCTTGTTTAAAGAGATGAATAATAGAAATTTATGAAGAAAATATTTCATAAACTTATGCAGCCCTAATTACTGTGTTACTCATTATAGCTTCTTTATATATATACATATATATGTGCATATATATATATATGTATGTATATATGTATATATATAGAAAGATATCAGAGAAGAAAGAAGAGAGAGATAGAAACATCCATGATGAGAGCGAATCATGGATCGGCTGCCTCCTGCAAGTCCCCCACTGGGGATCAAACCCACAACCCAGGCATGTGCCTTTGCCCAGAATCGAACCTGGGACTTTTCAGTTTGCAGGCCGATGCTCTGACCACTGAGCCAAACTGGCTAAGGCTCATTATGGCTTCTTAATGACATTTTAAGAAGGGGTCTTGCCGATACCGGTTTGGCTCAGTGGCTAGAGCATCGTTCTGCAGACAGGAAGGTCCCAGGTTTGACTCCGGTCAAGGGCATGTACCTTGGTTGCTGGCATATCCCCAGTAGGGGGCGTGCGAGAGTCCTCTCTATAAAAAATCAATAAAATATGTTAAAAAAATAAAAATAAAAGACAGGGGACCTTGAATCTTCCTGAAATATACAAAAGTTTTGAGACTGTGCCTCTGTGTATTTTCCTGGAAAGAAGGTTTTTAGCTTTCCTCAAACTCTCCAGAAACCCATCTCCTGGGTTCTGGTACCTTGTGTTTTTGTTTTTTGGTGTTTTTTTTTTTTTTTTTTTTTGGTGTGTGTGTGTGTGTGTGTGTGTGTGTGTGTGTGTGTTTTGTTTCTATCTCTTGCTGTTTATCCTCAGCATATAAGCAGACTGAAGCCTTCCCTGGGGTCTGTCTATAGGGGATTAAGGGACCTCTGGTGCTGCTGAAATCCATCTTTTCCTGGAATGTCCATTTTGCTCCAAGATTTGGGAGCAGCTATAATGTTGACATAAGTCTGTTGTGCAATAGAATGCAACATTAGCATGACGAAGGAATGCCACTGCTCTGGGGAGCCTGTGGCTATTACCCCTTGTGGGGCTCCCTGGCAGTGCGCTGCTGGGAGGGTAGTGTGGCGGGAAACTGTCTCAGTTGTGAAAAAATCCACCCAGGCCCAGGTTTTACAGTTTTTCTCACTGATTCCCCTTGACCCTTGCAACTCGGGCCAGCTCCCTTCTGGAAACTGTTCCCTGGCTCAGGGTGCCACACCACCTGCTGCCTGGTCTGCCGCTCCGATCGTTCAGCAGCTTCTCTGTATCACCTGATCCTTGGATGTTTCTAGTCTTGAAGGTTCTGCTCAGGACCCTCTTTTCACTCTGCCCATTCTGCCCGGACAACCCCCTGGACTTAACTAGTTCACCGTGGTTGCCTGTTCCCAGCTGTGTGTGTCAGCTCCGGGCCCTCCTGCCTGCTGGCCGCTTTCCTTGCATGTCCCATGGGTTCGTCCCATTTCGCAGCGGAGCCATTGCTCTCAGTCTTCTAAGCTCCTGGTTCTCTTGTTGCTCAAGCCAGAAACCTCCAGGTTTTTCAGGACTCTGCCTGCCTGCATACCCCATGTTCACCCAGCCTCCCGGATCTTCTCACACTGGGTCAGCTTCTAAAATACCTCCTGAGTCATCCCCTCCTCTCATGCCTTCTATGGCTCCTATTCGTGCCTTCATAATCTTCAGCTGGACTGCTTGCTGTGGGATCCTCATCTCATCTCCCTGCCTTTCGTCTCACCCACTGCCCAAAAAACACTCCCCACATTCTTGCTGGAATCCGATCATGTTGCTCTGGCATATCCAATCCTTTGAGGACCCTTCTAGGGGCCACCGTTTCTCGTGTGGCACGCGAGGCCTGCGGGGCTAGGCTTCTGCCGCCTCAGGGCTGTTGGTCAGCAGCCATATCAAGTGATTCCTTCAATGTGCCGTGTTGTTTCACATCTCTATCTTACTCTTCCTTCTGCCTAGAATATCCACTCCCTAACCCCACCTCTACCCCTGGCCTGCAGAGTCCTCGTCCCCCTCTAAGACTCCACCTCCTGTGTCTGTGACACTTTCGCAGTGAAAGGAGACATTTCTCCTGAGAGCCGCACACCAGAGTGTCCGGGTTCGTATCTCGGCTCCTTCTTTCTCATTTTGTCTATGCTGCTGTGGCTTTGAGGAGGTTACTTGACTATGCTGTCCCCGGTTTCCTTACTGCTAAATAGAAACAATGATTCCCACCTCATTGATTATTGATACAAATGTTGAAAAGAGTAATTACTTCAGTAGATGTTAGCTTTTGATATTCTCATCATCATGTTGCATTGGGTTCACGTGGTTACAGTCTATATTCCTCCTAACCACCCAGCCACCCCACCCTCCCCAGGCTGTAGCACTTTTGAGAGTTGTGAACAGCTCTTACTCATCTTTATAATTCCAGCATTGAGTCTGGTACATAACTCATAGCCTGAAAACACTTGGGTAGGTAGGTGGGTGAATGTGTGAGTGAGCGGGTTAATGAACAAGTCTCACATGCGCATCACATATTCTTTTGACTAGTGGTGTTCAACATCTTTTTAAAAAAACATTTTATTGATGTTTTAATTTTTATTTTTTACAGAGAGGCAGGGAGAGGGATAGAGAGTTAGAAACATCGATGAGAGAGAAACCTCGATCAGATGCCTCCTGCACCCTTCCCCCACAGCCAGGGTACATGCCCTTGACTGAAATCAAGTCTGGGACTCTTCTGTCCGCAGGCCAGCGCTCTATCCACTGAACCAAACTGGTTAGGGCTCAACATCTTTTAAAAATATATTTTTATTGATTTCAGAGAGGAAAGGAGAAGGGAGAGAGAGCTAGAAACATTAATGATGAGAGAGAATCACTTATTAGCTGCCTCCTGCACACCCCCTACTGGGGATTGAACCAGCAACTCGGGCATGTGCCCTGACCTAGAATCCAACCGTGACCTCCTGGTTCTTAGGTTGAGCCACACGGGTCGGCCAGGCTTGAACATCTTTTTCTGTGCTTAGTGCCTACTTGTTTATCTGTTTTGGAGAACTATCTAAATCCTTTGCCCATTTTTAATTTGGGATTTATTTTTTTAATTGTTGAGTCGTTTGAGTTTTTTTTTTTTTAATATATTTTATTGATTTTTCAGAGAGGAAGGGAGAGGGATAGAAAGTCAGAAACATCGATGAGAGAGAGACATCGATCAGCCGCCTCCTGCACACCCCACACTGGAGATGTGCCCGCAAGCAAGGTACATGCCCCTGACCGGAATCGAACCCGGGACCTTTCAGTCCGCAGGCCAACGCTCTATCCACTGAGCCAAACCGGTCTCGGCTCGTTTGAGTTTTTTATGTATTCTGGATACCAGCTTCTTTCCAGATATATGGTTTGCAAGTATTTTCTCCCATTCTGTGGTCTTTTTCATTTTATAGAGCTCGTTAAGCACAACTGCTTTTAGGTTTGAAGTCCAGCTTATCTTTTTTCCTTTTTCTTTTTTTGAAGTCCAGCTTATCTTTTTTCTTTTGTTGCCTGTGCCTTTGACATCAGCCAGAAAACCGTTGCCTAATCCAAGGCCATGAAGATTTATCCTTAAGCTTTCTTTGAAGAGTTTTATTGTTTTAGTTCTTGCATTTAGATCTTCAACCCATTTTTCAGTTAGTTTTTATATATAGTGTGAGGTAGGGGTCTAACTTTATATTTTTGCTTACAAATAGCCATTTGTTGGAAAGGCCCTCATGCCCGGACAGCATGGCTCAGTGGTTGAGTGTCAGCCTCTGAACCAGGAGGTCATAGGTTCGATTCCCAGTCAGGGCATATGCCCAGGTTGTGGGCTCGATCCCTAGTAGGGGGCATGCAGGAGGCGGTCGATCACTGATTCTCATCATTGATGTCTCTATCTTTCTCTTCCTTCCTCTCTGAAATCAATAAAAATATATTAAAAGAAAAAAGAAAAGACCCTTCTCCTCCCCACTCCCCACCCCGAATTGTCTTGACATCTTTGTTAAAACTTGTGGCAGCAGCTGCATTTCCAGCTTGATTTGGCAGCCAGCTAGAGGGGTCGGAATCAAGGTCCTCAGATCAGGGGCTCCTTACACCTCTTTTGAGGCCTTATCTGTCATTTCTGTCATTTGCTCTGTTATATTTTTTTTATTTTTTTTGGGGGGGGCGTTGTCTCAGCTGCCATCGAGATCCAGACGGGCTTGCTTTTTTCCATAGATTAGAAAAATGCTTCTTGCGATAGGAATGCGCTTTGGAAAGCACGGGATGGTGGGCTTGTTTCAGTCATATCCAGGCTCCGGGACTCTGGCTGGACTGACCCAGTGTTTTTTCCGAGGGACACTGAGTTTGTGGCCAGTGAGGCCACAGGCCTGGCTCAGCCGCTGTTTATGCCTGCCATTCCTGAGTGGGAGGGGAGAGGCCTATTTGGATCTTGGAATTTTTAAAATTTTGTTTATTCAGTTCTTCACGAAAGGAGCTAGTCCTTGGAAGTTGGCCCCTGCGCTGCCCTCTCTACCTGACTGGAAGCTCTGGATCACCCCCGCTGCTTGCTCGTGGGTTGTGATGATTTGAAGAGTGAGTTGTTAACAGGCGGTGTACTCTGTATCAGAATGTGTTCCGCGCTGTGAAGAGAAGGAGAAACCGTCCTGGTTTCCATTTCTCTGGAAGTACATGTGCTTCTCTGCACCTCCTGTTGGCGCCCACATACGAAGGGTGTCCAGGTAGTAGCTGTGAACCCCTCCCAGGGGCGTGTGGACTCTGAGGGACTCTCACCCTCTTTAGTCCTAGTCTGAAGTATTCAGAGCATGGCGTGAGGGCATGCACAGCGTCTGCTGACTTCACGGCCACGGGCAAGCCACTTAACCTCCAGCTCCAGTTTCCTCATCTGAACAGCAGCGTGTCATTGGGCTGTTATTGGGAAAATTGGGAAATATGAGCACAATAGTGCCTACTCAGCAGATAGCCACCTTCTCTGCTGTCACCGTCCTTGTCATTGCTTAATGTTTAGGTCCACGGTCCCTTACGTTCCATTCTCAAATCCAAGGGCTCTGAAAACTGATCTTTTTTTTTTTTAACTGCTCCTCTGGCAGCAAGACCGGACCTGCACACTATTAAGCCAATTTGGCATTATCGCTGCGAAATGTGCAGCTCGGGGGTGCCCAGGCCTTCCTGGGATGTTGTGGAAGGACAGTGCAAGGAGACCGTGAGACCCTTCGCTGCTCAAAGGAAGAGTAACCGGTGTGAGGCTGCCCCGGAGGTGGGCAGGCCTGACTGAACTTGGTGTAGCTTGGCGGGAGATGAGGACAGAGGGGTCCGTGGGGCTGGGTTTAGCACCCCCCTCCCCGCCCCTGTGGACTTCAGAGCAGGTTGAGCTGGATTACGATCAGAGCAGCACCTCGTGGAGTGGGCCCCTCCGTTGTCAGAGGCCTTGCGGTCTCCTTGAATGCTGCCGGCTGCCGGGAAAATAAACCCGAGGGAAGGATCCACTCAGGTGTCCATACCCAGAGGTGCGTGGGGTCAGGGTATGGGAGATTTTCAGCTCCGAAGGGGCCGCTGCCCGGCAGAAGGAAATTGATGAGGGTGAGGCTTTACTCGCGGAGCCAGGTGCACTGTTTTCTCCCTGGTGTGGTGGTACGTTTCCAGGCAGTCCCGTGGCGTTGGGGGAGTTGTGTGAATGGGAGGCTAAGGAGGGCCTCTGCACAGCCGTGGTCCTGTGACCAGCAATTCAGATGCAAAGGCTGGGCCTGGACGGAAGCTTGCTGAGTTGGCTGAGAAGGGGCTTTGAGTATTAAGTGCCATTTGGATCTGATAGCAGTTTTGGGATGAGTCATGGTCTCTCTGACAGGGGTGTGAACCACTCTCCAGCAAACCCGTGCTTAGACAAGACACGCTCAGCATCCCGGTCCTTCCCTCTTCCGATCGTAGGTAGACAGGGGACCTCAGCAGATAGCGCCCCCCCCAGGGGCTGACCAGGAGCTCCACCACAGGTTCTCGTTGCAGGAGGCTCCGGCTGGTGGCTAGCACGCAAGGACCTCTGAGCAGGACACGGGCGCATTCACTGTTTAGCATTTAATCTACCTGCCTGTTTCCTCCTGAGTCACGGGGAAGAAGGGGTTTGGAGCCCATTTCGAGAAGGCCTCAGAAGTCAGGGCTCCTTAGGGTGACTGTCTCCTTCTCCTGGAGCCTGGTTGGTTTATTGAGCACATTTTGTGCCCATCGTCTTGTAGAAGGAAAGCGGTGACAAGACACCCTTGATCCCTGCCTTCCGGAGCCCCTTGTCTCAAAGGGAAGGCCTGCTGACAGGCAGGGATGATAAGTGCTGTGAGGGGCCCCGTGCAGGGGGTCAGGGAGCCCCGTGGGAAGAAAGCAGTGTGTGAGGGGGCCTGTGGGAAGAGCAGGCATTAGCCACGTGCAGGGGGGAGGGTGCTCCTGCCACAGGGAGCAGAGCTGACCGCGTGGCACTGTGTGGCCTCTCTGAGGCAGCACAGTCACAGGCCTGTCCTCCAGCGTGAGGTCACCGGAGCGTCTTGAGCCAGAAGCCGGCGTGGCCGCTGTGTTAGGTTCCTGAGGCTGCCCTATGAAGAACCACAACGGGGTGGTTTAAAGCAACAGCAACTTCAGCCTCTCACGGCTCAGAGGCCCGAAGCCTGGCATCAAGGTGTGGACAGGGCCTTGCCTGCTCCCCCGGCTCTAGGGAAGGACCCTTCGCATCTCTTCCAGCTTCAGGCACCGACTGGCCTTTCTCGGCTCCTCGAGGCCTCACTCCCACCACGTGGCTGTCCTCTCCCTGCGTCTTCACATAGGCTCCCTCTGGGCTGTGTCCACGGTGCCCCTGTACGAGGACACCGGTCATGGTGGGTTAGGGCCCATCCAATGACTTGGCTTTAATTCGGTTGCCTCGGTAAAGACCCTGTTTGCACGTGAGGTTCCATTCTGAGGTCCCGGGGTGACAACGCTGACATATATTTTTGGGGGGAGAAGAAGGAGATACAAGTCAACCTGTCATGCCATCTGCTGGGGGTCTGGCCCGCCCTGCAGCCTCGCGTTTCACTGGTCCTGTGTGTTCTCCTGCAGAACCGGGCCATAGGGAGGCCCAAAGGGAAGCTGGGCCCCGCCTCCGCCGTGAAGTTGGCCGCCAACCGGGCCACAGCGGGAGCTCGCCGGCGCCGGACGCGATGCCGCAAGTGCGAGGCCTGCCTGCGGACCGAGTGCGGAGAGTGCCACTTCTGCAAGGACATGAAGAAGTTCGGGGGCCCCGGGCGGATGAAGCAGAGCTGCATCATGCGGCAGTGCATCGCGGTGAGTGGGCGGGCGAGAGGGGCCCCGGCGCTCCAGGACCCGGCCCGCCTCTGCAGTGGGCCCCGCGCCCCTCTGCATCAGGCCGGTGGTTTCTCTGCTTAAGAGAAGGTTCCCGCAGCAGCAGCTCCTGAGAGACCGCCCTCTGGAAAGAAAGGGGCTCTGATGAGTGCTGTTTTCAAATCGCACGGGGCAGGGCTTCCTGCCGGGTGCCCAGGCTCCTTTTCCTTCATCGTCTGATGGTCTTACACCTCCTTCCTTCCCTCGATGGCCCGGTGCTTTGAAGTCTCGGCCATTAGAGAGGTTAGGGCAGCCTATCCTGTCTGTGACCCCGTTGCCAGCGTTTTATGATCCAGTTCATGTAGGCCCTCCCTTCCTTCCTGTCCTACCTTCAAAGTCAGAGGTCTGGGTGGAAGGTCAGTGCTCCTCCTGAAGGGGCAGCCCCGGAGAAAGAGGGCTGATTTATGGGGCTCCGGGCTGCTGCGAGCTTGGCCGGCCCCCCAGACCGCCTGCCTCCCCTCGCCTCGGGCGCTGCCCCAAAGCAGGTCAGGGGACAGACTCTGACCACTCGGCATGTCCCATGGCCTGCCTGTGGGTTCCCTCCTGCATACACCCACACAGTCTGGTTTCCCGGGGTCCTCCCTGCGGGGGTAGTGGTGTCTGCTCAGGCGGAGGGACAGGATCCTGGGCAAGCTCCTCGGAAGGCCAGCCTGGCATCCGCGACTGGCTGTGCCCTCCAAGCCCAGGGGCACCTCCCCCCTGTCCCGCCACGTGCACACACTGAGTTTTGTTTTTTTATTGTGAAAAATACATAACAGAATTCACAATTTTAACTTTTGAGGGTTTTTTTTTGGGGGGGGAATAAATATATTTTTGTGCTATATTCAGTACATATGTATAAGGTTTTTTGCATAAGAAACATTTTATTCGTGCTTAGACTTACTAAAAGTCAATAAGCTCCAATAAATTTTCACTTTCTTTTTTTTTAAAGATTTTATTGTTACTTATATTTATTTCCTATACAAACAGGCAAAAGTCCACACCCTAATCCACACAAGCTAATAAACAGATATATCAATTTTAGTGCACAAATAACACATTTTTTTAAACATTTTTATTCTGATCAAACAGGTGGTTTATGTTGTTCATCAATTATTTTTTATCTCTTATCTTTTTTAAAGGTTTTTTTGGGGTATTTTTAAATAGAGTTTACATTCAGTATTATTTTGTATATTGGTTTCAGGTGTGCAGCACAGTGGTTAGACAGTCATCTGCTTTACACAGTGTTCCCCCAGGTATTTCCAGTGCCCATCTGGCCCCGTATAGAGTAAGCACAGTATTATTGACTATATTTCCTATGCTGTACTTTACACCCCATCATTTTAAGCAGTTGTAAGTGTATAGTGCACTCATATAACCTATATGCCCATTGTTGTGAAACCGATCTCTAGGACTTTCTCATCTTGCCAAATGGAAACTCTTATCTCCATTAAACCACAGCTCTTTCCCCCTCCCCACCCGCCAACCCCTGGCAGTCACCTTTCTACTTTCTGCTGCTCAGCAGGACGCCTTTAGACACTGCATGTGAGTGGAATCAGACAGGGTTTCTCCCTCTGGGACTGGCTTCCTTCACTCAGCATAATCCTCTCAAGGCTCCGCCAGGGTGTAGCCTGTGAGGGGATTTCATTCTTGTTAAAGGCTGCATGATACTCCATTGTGTGTTATCAGCTGCATTTTCCTCATCCTTTCATCTGACACTAAAGTTGCTTCCTCCTCTGTTGTTAATGATGCTGCGATGAGGCCTCACTCCCACACCTCCACACCTCTTTGGGGTCTTTTTTTTTTTTTTTTTTTAGTTCTTTTATATACATTCCCAGAAGTGGGGTTGCTGGATCCTATTTTTTAAGTTTTTGAGGAGCCTCCACACTGGTGATCATAGAGTTGCGCCATTTCACATTCCTACCCACTGTGCACGAGGGTTCATTTCCCCATGTTTCTCATTGTCTCCACAACTTCTTGTTATTAGAAAGGCCATCCCAATGAGTATGAGGGGTGATAGCTCATATTGGCTTTGATTTGCATTCCCCTGAAGCCTCCCTCTTCTTACAGCAGCCTTCCCTTTGCCCCCTCTTTATTTACTTATTGAGTGATACTGAGCATCTTTTTGTAGGTTCAATACATGATGATGTCTGTGGGGCTTTTTGGGAGACATGACTTGATGTCCTTTTCCCAAGTCCTAAATTGGATTGTTCGTATTTCTGTTGTTGAAGTGGGAGCCCTTCGTGTATATAATGTGGACATTGAGCACTTACTCACACAAATGATGTGTAAATATTTCCTCTCATCCATAGTTGCTTTTTCACTCTGTTGATTATTGCCTTTGCTTTGTAGAAGTTTTTAAGTTTCATTGCTTCTGTTTTGGTAACATGTACCCAGGTCATTTGAATGGATTTCAGGGAATTTGAGATCCCCCTTGAAATTAAATACAGATTTGTATCCGTGTACATGCGTGGGTAGATGTGATCTTTTTGTAGATGTGATCCATGTGACTTGTGTTCTGTCAGGATTTGAGAGGTTGTCTGTAGAGACTGTTGTTTTTGAAAATAGTGGCACCTAAAACTTGGTGTGTTGGCCATGAGCCAGGACTGTCTCTCCTTTTTATCCTTGTTTTTTTCTCTTCCACCCTCTCCCTCCTGCCCAGTGTCCCAGGCCCATTTAGAGGAAACCTGTCTCTGGAATCACCTATTCTTTTTTAAATATATTTTTTATAGAGAGGAAGGGAAAGGGATAGAGAGTTAGAAACATCGATGTGCCCGCAACCAAGGTACATGCCCTTGTCCGGAATAGAACCTGGGACCCCTCGATCTGCAGGCTGACGCTCTATCCACTGAGCCAAACCGGTTTTGGCATCACCTATTCTATATATATATTAGTGATTTTAGAGAGGAAGGGAGAGGGAGATAGAGCCCTAGCTGGTTTGGCTCAGTGGATAGAGTGTCGGTCCTCCGGACTGAAGGGTCCTCCATAGCCCAGGCCCTAGTCAGGTCTCCTGCAGGAGGCAACCAATTGATGTGTTTCTCTCACATTGATATTTCTCTGTCTTTCCCTCTCTCTTCTAAAAATCAATGAAAAAATATCTTGGAGTGAGAATGAGAGAGAGAGAGAGAGAGATAAAGACATCATTGATGAGAGAGAATCATCAATAGGCTTCTACACCACATCGGGGATTGAATCTGCAATCCGGGTATGTGCCCTGACCAGGAATCGAACCATAACCTCCTGGTTCATAGGTTGACGCTCAACCACTGAGCCACGCCAGCCAGGCCTATCACCTTTTCTATCACCTATTCAGTTCTGGTTCTAGGCCGGTACCTGGCACAGTCAGTGCCAGTTGAAGGAAACCTCACATTGATGTGTCTTCCTTTCCATCCTTCTGTGGCTTTTGGAACTGATCGCAGATGCAGGCTTGGCCTGACCAGGAGGTATGGGGCAGGCTTCTTACTCTTCTCCCAGCCCTTCCACTTTGTCGGGCTGTTTTATCCACCCGTCCTCCTTTTCCAGGCCTTCTCTCTCCAGGTGCCAGAGCCTCCCTCTTCCCACAGCAGCCTTCCCTTTGCCCCCTCTCCACGAGGCTTCCCCACAGGCTTGATCCCTTCCCACCGTCCAGCACCATCTCCAGTCCCTGGGCTTCCTCTCCTGGGTCTGTACTCTCCTTCTGCTTCCACCCTACATCATTCTTTCGCAGTCAAATGCCTATCATCCTAGACCAGCGCCTCCAGTGTATCCCAGTGCGCTCCCCTCTTCTTTCCTCTCTAAGCCAAAATTCCCTGGCTCTGTGCGTCCTCCAGCGCCCGCCCACTACTGCTTCCGGTGACACCTATACATGATCTATCTCCGTTTCCCTAGGATTCCTGCATGATCTGCCTTCATCTTCCTAAAAACCTCCAGGAGCACTGTCTCCCTCATCACTTCCCCTCTCGGCCACTTGCTTCAGGCTTTAGCAGATGTCCCTTAAGTATTTGTTGAACGAATGGTGACTCTTACCTTCCTTATGATCTGTTTATTTGAATTTCAATGTTTGTGCCATGTTGTAGATTTTTTCCACTGAGATGTACAGTAGCGTGTAGATCTGCATATACCTGCACATTCGAAGCTCCTCCAACTCAGCTTATTAAATATCACCTGTGTAGTTCCTCTGGATCCCTGTGCCAGGTGCTGGGAGCAGGAGTCTAGGAAAGCAGGGGGTTTAACAACCTTTCCCCCTTCAATATCATTAGGACCCAAATAGCTTTTGCTTATGTGGCTTATTTACTTATTAAAATCACTATATTCAGGATTAGCACTGAATTCATTAAAAAAAAGAAAAGAAAAAATCCACTTCATGAAAACATAAATTTTTATGAGAAATAACTATATCTTCCAAACAAAAGTGGTTTGCGGAAAGAATGGCATTGTGTTATGTTTTTGTAAATCTCTTTCATGTCCGGTCCATTAGAAAAGACCTGGATTTTCCTGTCTGTTTCAATATTCATTGTGTTGCGATGTTTTAGAGGAATCATATGAGGACTCTCTGGCCTCACTCAGATGCGTGGTTGAAAAGGCAGGAGTGTTTTAACAGCCATTTCAGATCATCTTGGGTATTTTTTCAGGTTCCACCAGCACTCAATGGGTGGCAGTTTCTTAAAGGTTATTTGTGATGTGGACTCTGAGACTGTATCAATGAACTTTTTCGTAGTTTCTTAACTGCCATGAGTCTTTCTCGCCCCTGAAATAGCTCATTTGCTCATGAGTGATGTTGTAACATCATGCTTTAGCCATTTGGAAAATACTGAGTTATGCAGATTTTCTGAATATTGGTACACAGCATTATACACCGTTTAAAAAACAAAAGCCACTAAAAATCACATTTGCTAACACTGCTACCAATCTCGTCCGGAAGGTGTTTGAGTATTGGGAAGCTGTTGGGTTCACAGTGGCTAACGGAAGTTTTCTAAAATTCTAATTTCTCTTTGAAAATTAGCATGGTATCATTTGCAACCCATGCTGTAAGTTATTTCTCTGGAAATGACAGGCTCCCTTGTTTCGTCTTTGAGGAAATAATGCCAATATCCACGGGCTTTTCTAAAAGTCCTTCCCAGTAGCCCTAGCTGGTTTGGCTCAGTGGATAGAGCGTCGGCCTGCGGACTGAAGGGTCCCAGGTTCGATTCCGGTCAAGGGCACGTATCCAGTGGGGGATAGTAGGCAGCTGATCAATGTTTCTACCTCTCTATCCCTCTCCCTTCCTCTCTGTAAAAAGTCAATAAAATATATTTTTTAAAAATAAATAAAAAACAAATAAAAGTCCTTCCCAGTAGAAGGATGTTCTGAAGGAAGTGGCCAGGGGAGCCCTCAGCTCGGTCACAGGAGTGCTTCTGCTCCGATGACCACCGCTGGGCATGCAGCAGAAGCACTGCCCTGTTTGTCACACAGAATGGCAAAGGGACCAAGGGGCAAGGTTTCATTTATTTATTTTATTAAATTTATCTTTATTGTTGAAAGTATTACAGATATGTCACACACACACCCCGCCCCCGCCCCCGCTCATTGACCCTCTCCACCCTGCTCCCGCCCCTCCCCAGGCCTTCACCACACTCTCTGTCCATGGGTTATGCAGACATGCACATAAGGTCTTTGGTTAGTCTCTTCTTCCTGCTCCCACCTTTCCCTCTGAAATACAGTTACGTTAGTCTGCTTCATGCTTCAGTGTCTCTGGATCTATTTTGTTAATTCATCATTTTTGCTGCCTCCTCAAAGACACTCTTAAATGAAATGAGTGCGTGCCAGGAGGAGCTCAGGGGCTGCTTGTGCACTGTGAGCCCTGCCCAGTCTAGTGCCATCACCCAGCAGCGCATACTGTCCACGCGGTGAAAAAGGCGGGTAACGTCTTAGTATTGTTCTTTTTTTATCTGTAAAAATAAGTTTTATTGATTTCAGAGAGGAAAGGAGAGGGAGAGCGAAAGAGAAACATCAGTGATGAGAGAGAATCATTGGTTGGCTGCCTCTTGCATGCCCTCTACTTGGTATCGAGCCTGCAACACGGGCATGTGCCCTTCACCAAAATCGAACCCGGGACTCTTCAGTTCGCAGGCTGACGCTCTATCCACTGAGCCAAACTGGCTAGGGCTTTAGTATTGTTCTGAAGGGGTTTTGACCTACTTCCCAGTCCTTCTTCTGAAGGTCTTGGGGACCCCAGAGTCCATGGCCTAGGCTTTGATACCCCTGGGGAAATGCAGCCTCAGCCCCCAAAGAACTGGACTCACTCCCTACCTCCTTCAGGTCTCAAGTGTGAGGCCCTCCCTGACCTCCACGTTTCAGATTAGCCTGCCTTCCACCCCTCATCCTGGCCCTGCTGGCTGTATTTTTCTCCCTATCCCTTTTCACCATATAATACGCTGTATTCTCCACTTTGCCCTCCTCCCTCCAGTAAGATTCAAGCTCAGGGTAGCAGAGACGTTGATTGCTATACTCCCAGCACTAAGAGTGGTTAGTACAGGTAGTACCTGGCGCCCAGACGTGGTAGTCTTAAGTATTTGAATGAGTGGCTGGGTGATAAATGAATGACGGTGGCAGGGGGGGGGAGAGCAGCTCATGCCTTTGCCCCATTCCCCATGGGGTCCCAGTCCCTGTTGACTTCTGCTCTCTCCCCGGTTCTCCAGCCAGTGCTACCCCACACCGCCGTGTGCCTAGTGTGTGGCGAGGCGGGGAAGGAAGACACGGTGGAGGAGGAAGAAGGCAAGTTTAACCTCATGCTCATGGAGTGCTCCATCTGCAACGAAATCATCCACCCTGGATGCCTTAAGGTGAGTGGCTCCTGGCTATGCTGCTCGACACCCCTCCTCGGGCCTTTAGTGTTAGTGAAGCTTGGGGGGTAGGGGCGACTTGGATCCCTCCCATGGAGGGCCCTCATATCTAGGGGATTCTGTGTGTCAGATAGGAGCTGAGGGCAAGAAGGGTCTGGAGTAGCTCAGACCTCACGCACAGGTGCAGACACCCCGTCCCCGAGCAGCGCCAGCCAGCCAATACCTCAGAACTACAGAGTTTCCAGAGTCTCTACCTGGGCCAGAGGGAGATGCTGGCTGCTCAGGCTGCTTGCTGGACCCTGGCTTGGGGCTTCTGACAGAACTGGGGCCTGGGCAGGTGAGGGCTCATAACAATAGGGGGTTGTGTTCCTGGGTGGGGAACCTGCCCTTGGTGTGTCCAGCAGGGGCTGCCTTCTGGGGACTGCGTGCTGTTCCTGCCTGTCTCGGGCAGCAGGTTCTTCCTTTGAAAGGAAGAGACTGATGTGGGCTGGCACATAGCTCTGTCCCAGGAGAATGTCAACATACCTGGCACCTCCCTGTCAGCTTGTGTGCATCTGTGTGCTTTAAAGAGATCGGGGTGGGCCTGCCCCAAATGGTGCTTCGGCCCCGAGTGTCCCCCTTTCCCTGGGTGGTGTAACCGGTCTGTTTTGACGCTCACCGCCCCCTCTCTCACACTCACTCACAGGCTCTCACTCTGAAGGGGACGCTTGGCTATTCCCTGACTTTGGGAGTCAGACCACCCCGTCTTAATTGCCTGGTTCCTGCTCTCCCTCCCACATCAGAAGCTCCTCCAGGGTGGGGACAGCAGGTCTGACTTGCTCACACCCAGCACCACCCAGTACAGGGCTGCTGAATGAATTCAGAGTCACCTGTCTTAACCACTCTTGTTTTCTTTTAGCCAAAGATGGGCCGGAAATGGCATTTGGGGCTGGGGCTGGGGCGGGGCGGGGTGGGGGAGAAGGGGGAGAACTAATGCCCCTGGCAGAAGTGGCCTCTTCCAACCCCCTCCCTGTGTGCTGACTGGCTGTCCCTCGCAGATTAAGGAGTCAGAGGGCGTAGTCAACGATGAGCTTCCAAACTGCTGGGAGTGTCCAAAGTGTAACCACGCTGGCAAGACCGGGAAAGTGAGTGCCGGGCTCCCGATCCCAGGGGTCAGCCCGGGCGGGCGGACCTTGGCCTTGCCAGTCCAACCTGTGCCCACATGGTTGGCTGGTGGGTGCCCGGGGCTCAGGGAAGGGCGCTCGTCCAAAGATATACAGTTCGCTTGTCCCTTCTCCCTTTTTGGCCTACAAGCAAAAGCGTGGCCCCGGCTTTAAGTACGCCTCCAACCTGCCGGGCTCCCTGCTCAAGGAGCAGAAGATGAACCGGGACAACAAGGAAGGCCAGGAGTCGGCCAAGCGGAGGAGCGACTGTGAGGAGGCGCCCCGGCGCAGGTCGGACGAGCACCCCAAGAAGGTGCCCCCAGACAGCATCCTGCGCCGAAAGTCAGACGATGTGCACCTGAGGAGGAAGCGGAAATACGAGAAGCCCCAAGAGCCGAGTGGACGCAAGCGAGTAAGTCCTGGGAGGGGCGGGGCGCGGGTGGCCTAGCCGGTCCCGGGGGCGGGGGCGGGCCATGGGGAGCACGCGGGGGACCCTGGCCTCTGGCCGCCCTGAGAGCCCGGCCCAACAGAAAGGAGGGGGAAACCAGCCGGTCACTCCTCTTCCCACCCCTTTAGGCCTCGACGCTCCAGACGTCCCCCGGTTCCTCCTCTCACCTCTCGCCCAGGCCCCCTCTAGGCAGCAGCCTCAGCCCGTGGTGGAGATCCAGCCTCACTTACTTCCAGCAGCAGGTGCGCCCACGTCGCCCCGCCCTCCGCGGCCCTGGGGACTCAGCCAGCTCCCGGCCACCCTTCCACCTCCAACCCCGCCCCACGGGCTTTCCAGCCCCCGCAGCTTCCCGGGCCTGAGCCCCGGATCCCCGGCTCAGGGTTCTGGCGCGGGGCCTGGGGAGCCGAACTGCGGTGGGGAAGCCCTGCAGATCTGGGAAACCTCGCTGGCCCCGCTCCGCCCACTGGCCCTTCCGGCATCCGCCGCCAGGTGGCGCCGGGCTCTGTTCTCCCCGCGCTGGCCGCCAAGGCTCGGCTGGGAATCCCGCAGGCCCTGCCTCCGGGGCTGGCTTCCAGGGCCAAGTCCGCCCTCAACGGGCCACTGCCTACCTCTGGGTCTGTCCAAGGCAGGGAGGGCCGTTGGGTGGGAACAGTTGGACCACAGTACCCCTACTTCCAGCCTCTTCTTTAAACCCAGCCTGGCAGGGCCCACCATCCGAGTGGATTTGGGGGAAGGTGCCCCTCCAGCCCCTAGTCTGTAGAGACCACGGCCTGGTGGTGGGCTGGGTGTAGCGGGGACCAAACCTCTCGAGCCTGGGGCAAGCTCTGCATCCTCTCTGTTCTGTGACAGCTAAAACCTGGCAAAGAAGATAAACTTTTCAGGAAAAAGGTACCCTTTCTCCCTGCCCTGCCCTCCCCCTTCCTTTCCTTCACCTCCCGCCTGGAGTGGGGCAGGATCCTGGGAAGAGGGTGGGGAGGCCTGAGTGGGGGCAGCCCTGAGCTGGGGACTTACCTGCCCTTGCCCCCTGCCCCCTGCTCACCTGCCCCTGCCCCGTCCTTCCTCAGCGGCGGTCCTGGAAGAATGCCGAGGACCGGATGGCTCTAGGCAGCAAGCCGCTGCGGCGCTTCAAGCAGGAGCCGGAGGACGACCTGCCCGAGGCGCCCCCCAAGACCAGGGAGAGCGACCATTCGCGCTCCAGCTCCCCCACCGCCGGGCCCAGCACCGAGAGCGCGGAGGGTCACGACGAGAAGAAGAAGGTGAAAATGCGCCGGAAACGGCGGCTCCCCAACAAGGAGCTGAGCAAGGAGCTGAGCAAGGAGCTCAACCAGGAGATCCAGAAGACGGAGAGCAGCCTGGCCAACGAGAACCACCAGCCCATCAAGTCGGAGCCCGAGAGCGAGAACGAGGAGCCCAAGCGGCCCGTGGGCCTCTGCGAGCGCCCCCATCGCTTCAGCAAAGGGCTCAACGGCACCCCCCGGGAACTGCGACACCAGCTGGGGCCCGGCCTGCGCAGCCCACCCCGCGTCATCTCCCGGCCCCCCCCTTCCGTGTCCCCGCCCAAGTGCATCCAGATGGAGCGACACGTGATCCGCCCGCCGCCCATCAGCCCCCCGCCCGACTCGCTGCCCCTGGACGATGGGGCGGCCCACGTCATGCACAGGGAGGTGTGGATGGCCGTCTTCAGCTACCTCAGCCACCAAGACCTGTGTGTCTGCATGCGGGTCTGCAGGACCTGGAACCGCTGGTGAGGAGGCCGCGCCCCTCCGGGGCTGGGAGGCGGGGAGCTGGTTGTGTGACCGGATCTGCGCTAAGGGATGGAGTGTGGGTGGGAAGTAGGGTCCCACCTTGAGTCAGTCAGTGGTCAGGCCCTCCTCCTCAGCCCAGTCCAGCTGAAGTCTATCCTCCAAGAGCTCCAGCAGCTGGGCAGTCCGGTCAGCCTGGACTGGTCAGAAGAGGTGAAGCCTGTTTGACCTCTTGACTTAGCTCCTTGGAAGATCCATCTCGATGTGGCCTGAAAGTGCTAGTCCAGGTTGTTAGCAGCCACGATGCCGGGGACTGACCTTAACCCCCACCTTGCTATTTCCTAGCTTTCTGGCCAAGTTATTACCTTCCTTGTGAATGGGTAGGATGCCTCTGCTCGGGCTTGTTGTGAGAGGCAGAGCGTAGAGGGTGTGCTGAGCCCCCATGAAGTGCTTACTGGAGAACAGGTGCCAGCACCTTCTGGAGAGGGCCTGTGGCAGCCACAGCAGAGGTGCCCAGGTGCAGACAGACGGGACCTAAACACAAGGGTCCAGAGGGTGGAGTTAGGAGCCTGTCCCCGAGCTTGGAAGTGAGGAGTTACCACAAGTGAGATCCCAACTCTGATGGCACCCCCTCTGCTGGGTCTGGCCTCCAGGTGCTGTGATAAGCGGTTATGGACCCGCATCGACCTGAACCACTGCAGGTCCATCACGCCCCTGATGCTGAGCGGCATCATCCGGCGGCAGCCCGTCTCCCTGGACCTCAGCTGGACCAATATCTCCAAGAAACAGCTGAGCTGGCTCATCAACCGTTTGCCAGGTAAGCACAGGGCCAGGGACCCCAAAGGTGCGGGGGCTGGTGCACCACCTGATCTGTGACCCCTTCTCTGTTCCCCCCAGGGCTCCGAGACTTGGTGCTGTCAGGCTGCTCATGGATCGCGGTCTCGGCCCTCTGTACCTCCAGCTGTCCATTGCTCCGGACCCTGGATGTCCAGTGGGTAGAAGGGCTAAAGGATGCCCAGATGCGGGATCTCCTGTCTCCACCCACAGATAACAGGCCAGGTGAGCGGCCAGGCCTGGGGGCAAGGCCATGCGGCAGTGGTGTGACCAAGCGGTGTTGTTGAGTCTGATTTTCACCACAATGGCGTGTAGAGGGTGTGCAAAGCCCCCATTAAATGCTTAATGGAGAGCAGGTGCCATCTGGTGTGCGTGTCCTCCAGCCTTCTCTGGCCTCAGCCCGTCCCCAGGGGATGCCGGGCGGAGTTTGGCTGCTGTGTTCTCAGTTTGCTTCAGGCACCCAGGGGCTCCGAGAGCAGGCAGAGGCTCTTTCACAGCCACTCCAGGGGCCTCACAAATCTGACCGCTTCTCTGTTCATTTATCTGGCATCGGCCTCAGGCCCCCTGGAGCATCCGAGTCAGAGTGTCCCTATAGAGCTCTCCGAGGTTGGGTTTCAGGGGTCATCGCTCCCCGTCAGCAGCTTAAGTGAGAAAACTGTGGTGATTGAGATATGCTATGCTCTCTGATCCGTTTGGCCCAGTATTGCTGGGTGGAGAGTGGGCTCTGTGTTTCTAGGTCACCTGAACTCAAGAATCTCAATGTGTAAAATTTGATACACACACACACACACATTATTGATTTAAGAGAGGAAGGAAGAGGGAGATAGTGATATAAACATTAGTGATGAAAGAGTCATTGTTTGGCTGCCTCCTACATAGGTCGTCGATGCTTAACCACTGAAATATACTGGCCACCCGATCATCCGATTCTTAAATATTGGAACTGATTCTGATTTGGGGGGGAAACACTCAACAACGAACTGAAATCAAGTGTGATGTCTGGCTGGTAGGCCTTTTGTGTCCTGTCAGGTTGATACGCTGCCTCTCTCCTCCCTGCCCCTCAGGTCAGATGGACAATCGGAGTAAGCTCCGAAACATCGTGGAGCTGCGTCTCGCAGGCCTGGACATCACCGACGCCTCCCTGCGGCTCATCATCCGCCACATGCCCCTGCTCTCCAAGCTCCACCTTAGTTACTGTAACCATGTTACTGACCAGTCCATCAACCTGCTCACTGCAGTGGGTACCACCACCCGGGACTCCTTAACAGAAATCAACTTGTCAGGTCAGTCGGGGTCACCCATCAGGGACTACCCAGCACCTCGTGGGACAAGCTGGGAATTTCACATTTGTGCACCTGCTGCTGTTTTAGCATCCCAGTGTTTGGTGCTAGGACAGAGCAGTGATGAAGACAGATACCCAGCCCAGTTTAGAGGGGAAACCTGCTGCAGAAGTTATTACCAGATTTGTAATAGTTGCTACCAAAAATGCTAGTAGCCGTGAGCGCATAGAACAGTGGTTCCTGCCAAACAAGTGCTAGGGAAGCTCCCCTCAGTGGGCACAAGCTGCCAGCTGGCGGGATGAGTGCTGTGGGAGAGGTGGGGAGCAATGGGCAATAGAGCAAGGCCTGGCCCAGTAGGCTTTCACTGGGAGTAAGCAGCTTGCTTTCCCCCATTGTTGTCTTCAGTTTCTCGCACCCTTCCTGACCCTGCTGTCACAGGGTCTGTGGTTGGAGAGAAGACACCTCCAGTGCCTTTACGGTTCGTCGTCTTGTCACACACGCTGTGAAACCTCACACATCCCTCCACTTGCTGATGGGGCGGGAGTTTGTTTGTAAGGAGTTGGGCATGAGGGACAGTGAGATGGACAGAGGCATGATTTTTCTGAAAGAATTCCACATCCTCCATCACTTGTTTTTGCAGGAAGCTTATAAAGAGGGTCAGCCACTTGGTGGGGAGGAATTTGAGAGATTCATTGAAAGGTTAAGGGGTACCCTTGGAATAGGTGTTCAACTCCCCCCCAACCTCGTCACTTTTCCCATGTAACTGCCCAACACCGCTTGTAATGCAGACAGCATTCCATTGTGCTGGTTCCAAGTTCATGAAATCCTACTGCCTTCATAAGATTGGGTTATATTTACACCATCAGAAATGTGCATCCAAGAATCCAGGCGTGTCTGTGCCAAGATTTTGTGAGTGGACTGCTTGGAAGGGGCTACTCTGATTGTTTGAAAGGCGGTTAGTTATTTGGTGACTCACGTGGTGCTGTCACTTTACTTCCTTATGCCACCTCCTAAGGGCCTTTAATAAGACAGAGGCAGTGCTGCCTCCGTGTGCTTTACTGCAGGGGCTGGAATATGCTCAAGAGCTTCTCCTTTGTCCAGTTTCTCCTTTGCTAAGCGCCTGGGATTTGGGGGCCTTTGTTCAGGTTCCACGTTCCCTCGACCTCATATTCTGTCTTCTTCCCTGCAGACTGCAATAAGGTCACTGACCAATGCCTATCCTTCTTCAAGCGCTGTGGAAATATCTGTCATATTGACCTGAGGTACTGCAAGCAAGTTACCAAGGAAGGCTGTGAGCAGTTCATAGCTGAAATGTCTGTGAGTGTCCAGTTTGGACAAGTGGAAGAAAAACTCCTGCAAAAACTGAGTTAGTCTAAGGACTAGTGTGTAAATACAGGGTGGGTTGGGGGAAGGGACGGGGTCACGGGAGGGTAAAAGACTTTACAGAAACTAGGGCTTTTATTTTCAATTTGGAACTTGGAACAACAGACCACGGAACGATTCCATTTTGCAAGTCTTGCCAAGGCAATGCCGCGTTCCACCGCCCATTTTGGGGATGTGTGAGCCGGACATTTGGGTTATTATGAAGAGTAACTGCACTGCTTTCTGGACCATTTTTAAGGCGGCCTTTACTAAGAAGACATTCCTGTTGGAGAGGAGGATGAACTTTGGAGAAATTCTCTTACTGAAGCATGAGCTTAGGAGTTTTATCTGTTTGTGGGGTTTTTTTGTGATGATGGTGTTTTGTTCTTGACACCTCATTCCTTGCAACTCCGGGGTTTTTGGCGTTAACATTAAGTGGACCACACAACACATCTGCCGTCTTGACATGTTTTGTTTTGTTTTGTTACATCTTACATTATGAGGAATTATTTTTGTACAAATTGTTTAAAAGTTATTTATGCAAGGTTTGAATGCATACCAGTGTTTTTATTGTTTTATGATTGCCAACTTTCCTGGTTTCCTTAAGGTAGGAGAGAACTTACTCTGGACTTCATCAACACAAATAATCCATCTATACATGTGCCCAGACCTGGCAGAGCAGGCTGAGACTTCCGGTTAAAAGCATGTTTACCTGGAAGCGGAGAGCCTGCTTTGGACGTTAAGAAATTACATAAGCATGTTGTGCATATATGTAAAGTATAGTGGAAGTAAGACACTTTGCCAAGGTTCCCCTGTATAGAATTTACCCTTTTCTCAAAAATTTAAAACTGAACTTCAACCTTTGCACTCAGGAGGGTTTGCTCCAGCATGAGCTCTTGGACTCTACATAGATCTAATTTATACGGTGAGTCAAGAAGTAGAGTAAATGACCCAACGTAGCCTTTCTTTTGCTTTTCTTTCTCCTTTGAAGTGTGAGCAGAGTTCTCGTTTCAGGTTTATAACATGGCTATTTCCCAGTTGTAAAGATATGCATTCATAAGTGCCATTGTTGTTTGGTGGTGTTTTCCTAGACCTTCCCGATTCGGTTTTACCTTTGTTGAATTTGTATAAACAATTGTACAAAAAAAACACCCACTCTTGGACTTTGAGGGTTTCTGTTCTAGGAGTGGACTAGACATTTCATTAGAAAGTCTAGGGGCACTAATCTCAACACTAGTATATATTGTTTTGAAGCCAAACAAGCTATAATTTCTTATTCATCTGAGAAATTGCAGTAGTCCCTTGGGAGAGGGAGAGATAGAAACATTGATGACAGAGAATCATTGTCTCATGCACACCCGCCTACTGTGGATCGAGCTCGCAACCCAGGCATGTGCCGTTGGCCGAGACCTCATTTCGTACATAGTCGACGCTCAACCACTAAGGCACACCAGCCCTGGGCTTTCCCCATCTTTAGAGAGATATCTTGCTGTTTATGGCTGGCTAATAAAGGTAGTGGAAAAGAGCTATGCTACACCAATGTCCACTTGGGGGTTTTTTACTGCCAAAAGTGGGAGTGTGTGGAGTCCATTTTCTCAACCTCCCAGAGGGTACTCGAGGCCATATCCTGTGCTTTAGCCTTGGGCCAGGGATGCTGGTTATGAGATAACTTCCCCAGGTGGCAGATGCAGAAACTAGTGAGAAGTGATTTTAGATCTAATGACAGAGCCTTGCAACCTTATACTCAAATACAGAAACAACTGCTCTAGTAAATCTGAAAATGGAGAAGATAACCCCACTTCCTGCCTCCATAATCAGTAGCAACATAAAACTTGGGTCTCGTGGGGCAAGCCTTTTCTGCTAACGGTAGTTTTCATATTACCTACCTCTCCCGTTATCTTTCTGTTTGTCATGGCAAAAGGATTTTAGATCCCATCTAGGTTTGTGCCTTCTGTTTACTTAAATCCATAGATTCTTTCCGACTTAGACTGGAGACATCTGAAACTGTTGTATCCAGAATTTAATTTGGGAGATGCGTTTAACAGAGGATTAGTTTAGCACGCTGTGGGTTATTTATAAAACATGGCTTACCCTTGCAAGCCTGACAGTCAATCATGGAGCACCCCCACTAGTGGTCAAGTTTTGGTTTTCTTGACAGCCTGAGTTCTCCAAACCCCTGGGTAAGTTCCCCTGATGTCCAGTAGAGGCATCTTCTTCCTTGGGGATTGTTTTAAGGAACATCGGGGTTTTCAGGTAAAAACCTGTGTTAGAGGCCCCTGATTGTCCTATAATGTTTCTGGGAGCACCCAGGCTTGCTGTTCCAGAGCTGGGAGTCCATAGCTATCATAGGGACAAACCACAGAGCCAAGATACAGCATCTCACCAGGCTTGAGGCAGGTTGCCATAGTGCTTTTAACAGGTGAGCTCCCACGTACACGGAAAAATCCAGCTGAGATTTTACCCCGGCACCCAGTCTCTGCACAAACCTGTCATTTAAAAATGAGCTTTAGATAAGGCCAGGCTGAGGTAGATGCTTGCAAACAGCTGCTCTGAGCCCATACAACATATCTGATGATGTAATGAGAGTAACATAAACCAGAGGTGATGCTTCCTGTGTTAGATCACAGCTAAGAACCCAGGAAAAAGAGGCTCCTTCCCTTCGTCCTCTAGGAAACCTTATGTTTACAAAGGAAGACACCATGACTCCTTTAAAGCATCAAGTGCCATCCTTACATTGTGAGGACAGGGACAAGGAGATGTCATTGTATTCCATTTTAGACTTTGAGAATTTTATCCATCTGATATATATTCAGAAAATTAACTTCAAGAGGCATGATATGCCAGCTATAAAATGCAGACTTCAGAGAGAAATGTTTGCTTTTTGCCAAACAGGTTAGTACCTTGTAATTCAGTTTTTCCAAGTGTCAAGCCTGTTAGGGTAAATGTTTGTTGGCTTCTCACTAAACCAAGGTGACTTTAAAACACTATTTAAAAAAGATCCTCCATTAAGTTTTTATCCTTTTGCTAAAAACAAGCATTTGAAACTTACATAAATCCAAGAGGAAATCATTAAATAAGTTGTTTCAAGTAGAGACATGCAAATAAATCTCACTTTTCTAATTTAACCTTAGACAAACCAGCACCTACTGCTCATCTTCCAAATGTGCTTGCTATTGAGGGCTGGCCTGAATTTCTGGAGTTTACTGTCTCAATAAGTAAGGCAAGGTAAGTGTTCCTAAAGCTTCAGCAGGTGCAGTTTTATGGCTTCTGTAGGGAGACAATGACCTATGCTAGTTAGTGTGAACCACAACCGACACCCACCCTGGGCTCTTGAGAGCTACAACCCTAGTGGTTTGGCTCAATGGATAGGTTGGCCTGTGGACCAAGGGATCCTGGATTTGATTCTGGTCAAGGGCACATTCCTTGTTGTAGGCTCCTCCCTGGTCTGGGCCCTGGTCAGGACACGTGCAGGAGGCAACCAATCAATGTTTCTGTCTTTCCCTCTCTATTCCACTCTAACATCAATAGAAAAATGTCCTCAGGTGATGATTTTAAAAAAGGGGGAGGGGGAAGCTAGACCAGGTGTGGACACCCATTCACACTGTACCAAGTGAATTAGAAACTAAGGACAATATAAAGAAAAGCATTTTTGAAAAACCTAATTTTATTCCTAAAGTTCAAATTAGCTAGCAGTAGCACTGAAAATACACTTTCACTATACAAAACAGTGTAAACCAATTACACATCAGTAAAGAATTTAACACACACTTTTCTCTAGTGAAGAAGCTAGATGCAGCCCTTGCTATAAAAAGCTGTACCTGAACAGAAATGGACATGTTTATTAGTCTCTAAGGCCCTGGCAGTTGACTATATAGGAGGATGTCAGTGTTCTCAATGAAATTTAAATTCAGAAATAGCAACAATGTGGAAACTTACATTCATCAAATAGTAGCATTTAAAATATCCATGACTAATAAAGTGAACATTCAGAGGTGCCACTGCTCAGCATGTACCATGTTAGTCAGATGTGGACAGTGATCTCATCCAAACAGAAGTTTCAAACATCAGTTTAAGTTAAAAACAGGAGAACGGAGAAGATAAATGTCTTCAAAGGGAGTAGCTGATGCCATAAGCAGTCTGACTTCAGCAGTTACTGATCACAGGCATGTGATGAAGCCAGGCTGAACCTGGGAAACAGCATGTCCACTGGCTGACAGGCATATGGCATAGATCAATATTGACATAAGATGAATCTTTGTTCTCAGTTAGTAGTGAAAATAATTTTTAAAAATAACTTCAACTTTTGAACAGTAAGTTTCCAGTCCCTTCTGTGCACTGAACTCTCTGGTTTCAAGCCTGGGGGCGAATGTCCTGTCGGGGAGTGTCTACTTCAGGACTTGAACACGTGCACAGCACGCACCACATACTGTCGGCAGATGGGACACTCGCTCATGCGCTTGCCGCACTTGGTGCAGGTGACCATGTGCCCACACTCAAGCAGGACGCAGTCGATGACGGCATCCATGCAGATCCGGCACAGGCTGTCATCTTCCTCTTCCTGCAGCTGCAGCCGCTCGCCATCTGAAAGGCAACAGAGAGCTAGAACTGCTGCCAGATAGGCTGAGCAGCCACCTGAGTGGCCACAGTAGGCACAGCATGATCCTGCAGTAAGAAATAATCCCCCAACTTCTGTGCATTTCCCTCCACTAGAGTTGGTAATATTAACGCCTACACTTGGTAGAGTTTTGTGAGAATAAGTGAGAAATGCTTAGCTTAGGACCAGGCATGAAGTGCCCAACAAATGTTAGCTATTTAATTCTATTTTAATCTATATAATTCCAGGTTTTGTGAGGATTGCTTCTGTAAATAAAAATGGGGAAACCTAGGTTGTCCTTAATATGGGCCTTGGAGTTAGAACACCCTTGGAATTTTCAACCCACTTCCAACTTGGGAGAGGTGCAGTGTCTGGGGCCTCATCTCAGCAGGAAGAGAGTTATATTTCCATAGTGAAGTTATGAAGAGTTGTACATCAAGTAGCCTGTAGTTGGAGGAAGCTCCAGACTCCAGCCTTGGAAGCATCTCAAAAGCCACCTATGTTTCTGGCCATCCTGGTACAGCTGAACGGTCATGAAAAGGGTTGTGGGCCTTTTCTGGTTCTCTGGCCCAGATTAGGTTTTGAGAAAATCAAGAATCTGAATAAGAAAATCGCTAAATGAATTCTAAAAGTTAGCCTGCCTGCCAGGACTGGTATGACTCCTTCAGTTGGAATGTCATCGTATACTAAAAGACTGTGGGATCAATCCCCAGTCAGGTCACATATGGAAGGCAACCAATCCATGTTCTTGTTCTCTCTCTCCTCATCTCTAAAATCAAAAAACATATCCTTGGGTGAGGATTAAAAAAATTTTAAGTTCACAGCCTGAGATTTGGCCCTAGAGTTATAGATGTTCAGGCTTCCATTTCTTCAAGTCACAAAAGGATCAATGAGGATCGTGAATATGGTTTGGAAGGACAATAATTCAAGGTTGAAAAGCCAGTAATCCCTGGATTTAAGAGAAATAAACATTGTCACAGAAATAAATTTGACTTGTAACAGAAACAGCCCAGCTTTTAAAGCCTAAGGAAGGATACTACAGGGGAAGTAGAAAAAAAGAAACCTACATGACTTTTGGTTTTCTTCATTCTCTTTGTATAAGCGGTTTACTTTCTCTACCAGCTCCCATTTTTCACAACAGCCAGAATAGTTGACAAAATTCCGAGCCAGGATTTCCTTAAGCTGGCGCACACTCATCCCTTCCACATCTTCAAGGCTTGACAGGTCAGACAGCGAAGCTCTCAGTCGCTTCTTAGAGAGGCCAGGCGCCTGGAATTATACAGTACTTCTATTACCTCTGTTCCTACCAATTTAGACCCCCTACAGCAAGGAAAATGACATGCTCTCCTCACCCTACAGTTATCACTGGCCCTAGATATTCTTCCCAGATTTACTAGTCCTTAAAGTATCCTATATAATAAAAGGCTAATAGGCAAATTGTCCCCTTGGGAGTTCAACCACTTGAATGATGTGTGCTGACCACCAGGGGGCAGTAAAAAAAATGAAGGAAGGCTCCAACCGGTAGCCAAGGAAGGAAGGCCCGGACTAGCCCGGATCACCAGCCAAGCATAGGGACCCTACCCGTGCACAATTTCATGCACCAGGCCAAGTTATATATTGTGCTACATTCAAACCTGAATAAATATCCTCTGCTAATTAACAAAAGTGTACATGGGCCTTTTCCTGTCAGGTTGACATGTCAGGAAACTGAACTTTATAAAAGCTCTCACCCCTTCCTCCAAGTTGTCTTCTTCATCGTCATCGTCATCATCGTCATCATCATCTTCTGTGTTTGCTGATGCTATTTCACTTTGTACCTATATGCATAATGAATCTGGTTATGTCAGAAATCACCTTTCCCTAACAGTATCAACCCATGTTTATCACTGGAATAAAACTTTCCATAGACCTTCCCTAAGAATCCCCCCAAAAATGGGAATATTCCATGACTTCTTTGGATCCTGAATGCTTCTACCCCTTCCAAAGAGTCGGGCCCTACATGATTTCATCAATAACTTCACTTCCGTAAAAATTATCTCAAAAGCCAAATTCCTAGGTATATGTGAATTTATAAAACCTAACTAGAACCCCTTGAGGACAGTCCCATCATGGGACCATAGGCCAAAGCTATAAGCACTGAGTCATAATTAAAGGATCATTATTAAACCTACATATAGCTGGTTTAAGCCTCTAAAATATAGATAGAAACTAAAGCTCTCAGATCAGTACAAGTGTCAGATATGATTTGAAAGATCTCAATACTAATTCCAAAGAATGGTTTCTAGACTTCTTCACTGATGGCTGATGCTAGTTCTAGTTTTTAGAAATTCTTCAATAGTCAGAGGCACTCTTCTCTTTAGGAAGAACAGAAATCCATTTGATTTATGTACCTTCTTTCATATCTCTTTTTCTTGACAGCTCTACAACAGTCAAATATTCTACCTCGCTGGGAGAGTATTCTGCACTGGTACTTCTTTGAAATTAACAAATAACCACATTCACTCACTAATTCAATGGTTCTTTCCCATAATCCAAATTAAGACACTTTTACTGTAGCAAGGCAACCGGGCATTAAGTTAACTTTCACTACTGTTTCCATGGTCACTGACACAGTCTTGCAAATGTTTATATATGACTTTTCACAATCATTATTTCACTATATAAGATAGGGAAACTGAAGTAACTAAGGTCAAGAAACTGATGAGTTATTTAGGACCCTTCAAATAGCTGATTTTGGGGCCACCTAACACCTAAGCTTGGAAACTCACATGAGGAGGCTTGTTAAGTGCAAAGTTCAGCAGTGTGTAGAACCTCTGCTCCCACAAGGAGGCATCAACCTCTAAAGACCCCACCAAGAGTAGACATGCTAGGCCCTTAGCATAATTACCAATCATACCTGTGCCAAGGCTCCAGATCCTAAGGTCTGGTCTCTACCCATTAGTTCTCCCTGAAATGAAGACATGGTAGCAGAAGGGGCTGTGTAGCTTGAAAAAAATGAATGTGTAAAAAAACTAGAATTCTGGGACCTTGAGGAATTCAGACTGCTGGTGTCCAGGTCATCCTCAGAGCCCAGCCCATGGTGGCACAGCACTAAATCTACCAAGTCTTCTTTCTCTCGACAGGTATCAATGGGTATGTTTCTAAGAATGAGATACTGCCGCAGATCCTTCACTTTCAGTCGCATTAACTGAGGGCGCTGAAAGGCTGTCTCTTGTAATAAGTGACAGGTGGAACATCTACGAAGGTTTTCTTGTAAAACTGAGCAAACGGAGCAAAAATCCTTCTTGCAGTCACAGCATATGTGCTGAAGAAACAGAAAAGAAGCATTTAATGATAGCCAGCTATGACCCCTTGTGAAAGTACCAGTTTTCTTTCTTTTTGCCTTTTAACATTTAATTCTAATTCTTATGAAGTGTTCTGTGGCACCAGACTATTCTCACAGGTGTTTTTATGTTCCAAAAGCTATGAAAATAAAGAATAGTCACTGCCAAGGCAGTTTGGATTCACAGAAGTTCAAATGCAGCCCTTGAAAAACAACAACACACATACACTCTTGTGTTAATGAATTAAAACCTTTCCACCCCTTGGGGCAAACATGTAATTAGCAGAGAAGAGCTGTCTGGAACCACATGGAGCAGAAAGCACAACCACAAACATTTTTTATGTGAACAATTTCCATTTAAAGAGAAGCAGGGGAGGAGGGTGCGCATAACACAAGGAAAGAGAAAGGCAACTGATCTCTCAAGATCAATCCAAGCGAACAGAGGACCACACTAATGCAGTAATCTTAATCCTACACAGCCTTAATCACAGTTAAAGTAGACACTAAGATATGGTCATTTCCACTTGGTGCATTGTTCCCACAAGCTAATAACTTGTTCCTTAAGTATTTTAAAGGACTGAATTGAAAATCAAAGATTGTGAGAACCATTGTATGATGGTTCTCAGAAAGAACAAGTGTTTTATGTTGAACAGTAGTTACCTTAATACTTACATTTATTTCTTTAAGAATATGGTTAGGGATATATTTTTTTGAAACTTGAGATCAGAGTATATACAATAAATCATCTCTGAACAAAACTATAGACTAATTAAATCTCTTGCTTCAGAATATAAGCATCATTAGGAAGAATCAAGGTGTTCAAAACAGGTCAAAGTTCAGGAGAAAGGATGCCTGAGCAACATGACAAGTAACAATGTCTAATCAGAAAACTTGATTATTTAGTCCCTCCAAATGAGTACTTTCCTAAATGGGAAATGATTAATAGGACTAACTTTTTGGTATTTTTATAAAAAGAGATGAATATTCATGAATATTCAAAATTATATTCAACCAAGAATTCTGATGTCTTTTGTATATAACATAATCTAACTCACCTTCTTTCTAAAGACTGAAAATGAAAGTCCACAGGCTTTGCAAACTATATTAGGCCCTTCTGTAGGTGCTGGTGGGTAAGTAGTAGAAAAATCAGAATTTGGCGTAAATCTGAATGGACCAGTGCTTCCGGCAAATCCTGCCTGCTGGCCCCTGACAGCTCCAGTTCCCATGACTTCATTCAGCAGTCCACAGCATGAAGCCCACATAGATGTGGCACCTGCCTGGAAAGGAATATAAGAAGGAACCAGATTAAAGCTAAATGGAACCTGGGCTCTCTGAGATCCTCAGGGAATGCCATTCTGGAGAGGTATGTTTGCTCTAAATAACTTTGACATTATTCTTTAAATTTTTTTTTCATTTTTATTGATTTCAGAGAGGAAGGGAGAGGAAGAGAGAGAGAAACATCAATGATGAGAGGAGAATCATTGATCGACTGTCTCATGCACACCCCCTACTGGGATGGAGCCCGCAACCTGGCAAGTGCCCTTGAGCAGAATTGAATCTGGGACCCTTCAATTTGCAGGCCAACGCTCTATCCACTGAGCCAAACCAGCTAGAGCTGAGATTATTCTTTAAAGTGTCAAAATTTTAAGCTATTTAGAAAGATAACTTTCTAGTATTTGAAAAGAATATTTCCCATTGGGGATAATCATAAAAACTACTCATTTTTTCTGTGTTGGGGCAAATTTTCCCAGCTATCACTTAGCAGAAAGAATGTAAGTTCAAATTACTTAATTTCATTAAACTTCTGTTCTCATTTGTAGCTGGGCATAATAAACATGGCATAAATTTTTTTATTAAAAAAATGACTGGGAAAACATCAAAATGCCAACCTAATGAAGCTCTTTTATGTTTTTAATGTATCTTTGTATAATTTATTTTCTTGAGTTTTTCTCTACTTTCCCAAATCTTTAAAAAGAATATATTAATTGGACATTAAGTAAAATATCTTTTAAGAGAAGTTATTCTACTTTTTGTTGTTAATCCTCACCTGAGAATAATTTTTTCAATTGTTTTTAATGAGAGTGAAAGGGCAGAAGAGGGGGGAGAAACATCCCTGTGAGAGAGACACATCCATTGGTTGCCTACCCCATGCACCCCTGACTGGGGCTTGGGATTGAACCTGCAACCCAGGTACATGCCTTTGATCGGGAATCGAACTGAAGACCTTTCAGTCTGAGGGCCAACATTAACCACTGAGCCAAACCAGTGAGGGCTATTCTACCTTTCAAACTGAAAATAATGAACACAAAATGTGTGGGCTATCTGCCACTCCATTGAATGGCCTGAAAGTAATGTACTGCCTTTTATGTCTTTTTTCTTTCATCTCTTCCCTTCTGTGAACCACAAACTGCTATCACTATACCTACCTATTAATCTGTCTCCTTTTTTATTGCAGACTCAGAAACCAAATAACCAAGCTTGTTAGAAATATATACGTATATATATTTTTTTTCAGTGAGAGTTCAAGGTATTTTCCCATGCTTAAAGTAGAAAAGCTGTGCATTTTGGACCAATGTTTGTCCCTTGACCTAATTCTAAAGCATATTGTAGACTCTGGATAAGTGATAGTTAATAGAAGTTCAGTTAGGTGAGATCTTATATGTTAAAATGGCAGCACATGACCTGGCATAGTTCATTTATTTATCTAACTTGTTCAAACATTTACTGTTTATCCAACAAGTTCTTTAAAAACTTTTTTGAAACAATTTAAA
The DNA here is from genome assembly GCA_011751065.1 of Lasiurus cinereus. NCBI lineage: Eukaryota > Metazoa > Chordata > Mammalia > Chiroptera > Vespertilionidae > Lasiurus > Lasiurus cinereus. Next base: position 14,170,917 of record JAAGEH010000417.1, on the reverse strand, counting down.
AAGAGTATTTGGGATGCTATAGAAGGATCATGCTATTCTTGCTACTACCCAGAAATAATCTATAATAATATGCAAATAGATTGACAGACCGAACAGCAGAACAACCATCCAGACAACCTTCCAGATGACCTTTTGGATGGAGGCAGCTGGGGCCAAGAAGGCAAGGCAAGAGGCAGCAGGGGCTGCAAGGGCCCCCAGCTGGGGCTGGGAAGGCCTACCCTTAAACGAATTTCGTGCATTGGGCCTCTAGTATATTAAATATAGGGAAAGGAGAAAGTAAAGTAGTAAGAAACCACAATACAAGATTCAAACAGTCTTAAGTATCAGGGTCACTGACTTAAGTATTATATAGCTTCACACCCTATAATTCTTAAGAAACAATGATGCCTTTAAAAGTCTAGTTATTATAGTTAATAGTTCATACCTCCTAGAGTCATGGTTTGCTTAAACATAAAAGGATGAAAATCCATTTTTACTAACAGTTCATTTAAAGTGAGTATTCTTTTTTAAAAAATTGATTTTAGAGAGAGGGAAAGAGAAAAACCCATGTGAGAGAGAAACATCAATAGGGCCACCTCCCACACTCGCTCTAACCAGGGATAGAACCCTAGTAAGTGCCCAGATCTGGAATCGAACCCACTACCCTCTGGTGTACAGGACAACACTCCAACCAACATAGCCACACCAGCCAGCACTAAAGTTGAGTATTCTTTTATCAGAGTATTCCACCTACAGTGCTTTCAAAGATAAGTTCTTTTTTTTTTTAATGGTAAGCTCTTAAAACAAGTAAAATGTTGTTTTAAAAATTTTAATTTGTACATAACATTTTGGGGGAGTTATACATAACTCAAGTGTAGACTATACTACTGGAATAAACTTTTCTTCATTCCAGAAGTTTAAAGAAGTAAAGTTTTTGAAAAGCTTCAGCTTCCTGCTACCCTAACTACTAAACAATTAAACAGCTATATTAACTTTTATCCCTGTTCTGATTTTGGAGGATGTTGTCTTCCCAACTCCAGTAAATGTTCCTGGTAAACAGAATTTTTTTCTATTGCATCTATAGATCTGCCATCATGACTCTGATAAATAAGTGTGTAAAAGGTTTCTTTTTCTTTTTAAAAAAAATATATTTTATTGATTTTTTTACAGAGAGGAAGGGAGAGGGATAGAGAGTTAGAAACATCAATCAGCTGCCTCCTGCATGCCCCCTACTGGAGATGTGCCCGCAACCAAGGTACATGCCCTTGACCGGAATCGAACCTGGGACCTTTCAGCCCGCAGACCAATGCTCTATCCATTGAGCCAAACCGGTTTCGGCAAAAAATTTCTTTATATTACCTCTTGAATGGTAATATAACATTATTTAAAATTTCCATGCTACCCAGAAAGTTCAAATTGTTTTAATGAGAAAAAATAATAAAGGTAAAAAATGACTCTGACCTGGCAGGATAAAAATCTCAAATCCAAGTAATACTCCCTTTTAAAATCAGCACTGCCACACACTGTGTTCTTTCAGAAATCAGTTATGTAATAAGTTACAGAATACAAATTTCCAAACCATAAACATTAAAATTCTAGACTGAAAATGTTCACAGCTCTGATGAAGAGAATAGAAGAGTTTACTTTGGGAAAACAGGTGGAATCTCTGTGTAGACATCAATATTGGAGGGTAATAATTTTGTCCCATTCCTCATGTTTCTATAAAGGGGATGGAATTTCCTCTTCATTCACCAGAAGGGAAAATAATGAAAAGATCACTTCTATCTTCTTTTGGCTAAGTCATCAAAATTTAAAAACAGAGAGGCAAAAATATGTTGCTACACCCTATTATTTGGTACAACTCAACCAAAAATCAGAGCAGAGGGAAAGAGGAAACACTGAAAAATCTAGGTTTTGGCCTCATTAGATCTGTGAACTCAAATTTGGACAAAATCTCCCAAGAAGAAAATAATCTCCCAATAATACTCTTAGCACATCCTGAGAGTAAATCTGCCTACATATACTGTTAGCCTCTGACAGTAGTGTTTGCAACACTCCAGCCTTCTTGAAAGGTCTGAAATTTGACAGTAGAAGCCTCAGTCACTAGTTTGTTTGCTTTTAATCCTGATCAGAGGATATATTTATGGACTTCTTAGAGAAGAAGGGAGAGAGAAAGAAACATTGATCAGTTGCCTCCTGTATGTACTCCAACTGGGGATCAAATGTGCAACCTAAGTAATGTGCCCTGACCAGGAATGAAAGTCATAAACAAGAGCCAACCGGCTGAGGCAGCTCAGTCACTAGTTTTATTCGAAGTACCTTTCTTAACCCAGTTACCGTTCTGGTAGGGTAATAGCCAAAAAGCTTACCCTTTTGCACCCTTCCTTTAAGAGCTTTAGAGACCCAAGTTCTATTCTGTCTACCTTATCTTCTAAGATCTTCGTCCTGTATTCCCTTATTTTTTTTAAATTCACTCTTTGCTCATCTTTTAGTAGCAAACTTGAAGCTTTTCCCAAACCACTACATTTCCTTGTAGACTTTCTGAGCAAATCCAATTTCCAGACAGTACACAAGATAGACCTTTGGCTTTTGAATTTTAGTAAATTCACTGAGTTGTTGCTCTGCCTCAAATTCCAAAGAGGTATAATGCTTAAGTAAGGGTCACCATCCACCTTTTATTTGCTTTTAAACAAGCAAAAAACAAAACAAACAATAACTATTACCTTTCTATGAAAGAAGCCAAAGTTTGGATCTCTGAAAACTAAAGCTATGATCTGGGCTTATGTGACTACAAATTCTAAATCCTATTTGGGACCAGGGTTGAGAGCAAGACTCTATAGGCTAAACTACATGAATCAAGAGGTTAGGAAGAACAATAATCTGTAAAGCTGGCAACATTTCCTCCCTTGATCAAGAATGTAGTTCAAAACAAGAGAGAGAAAAACCAGGTACATATTCCGATGCTTGGCACAAAACTTCTAGTTCAAGGAATTTAGCTATATTTGCAATTTATTTTCTAGTCATCAACAACTATTAAAAAAAAATAGCTGAACAAATTTATTTTCTAGTTATCAACTATTAAAACCAAAGACAGTTTTCAAATGGTTTTTCTTTGATAACCCCTTTTCTACACAACCTCTTCAGCCAAAATTGTTCCTGAATAGATTATCGTTGAGACCATGGCCTTGCTTATATCAGTTAAGAACCAGGTATCATATTAAAAAACTTACATGGGCCTAATAAGAGATTAAGTTCCACAGCCTCCTATCTGGACTGCCAGATACCTAGATCCATGTTATTCTGACACTCAATGCCAGTTTTGGTGTGTGTTTTTCTTCTTCAAAGCCAGTGCTCCAAGATTTATTTTTAAATATATTTTTATTGCTTTCAGAAAGGAAGGGAGAGGGAGAAAGATCAATGATGAGGGTCATTGATCTGCTGCCTCCTGCACGGCCCCCACCAGGGACGAAGCCCACAACCCAGGCATGTGCCCTTGACTGGAATAGAACTTGGGACCCTTCAGTTCACAAGCTGATGCACTATCCACTGAGCCAAACCGGTTAGGGCTGCTCCAAGATTTTTCAGGGCCAATAACACTACCTTTTTTTTTTCACTCCTAATTTGGAACTAATCCTATATAATAAAAGCCTAATATCCTGTGTCCAGTCGGCCATTCAACCAATTAAAGTGTAATATGCTAATGATATGCTCAACCACTCACTAGGACATGCACTGACTACCAGGGGATAGACACTCCAACTGGTAGGTTAGCTTGCTGCTGGGGTCCAGCAGGTTGGGACTGACAGAGAAGGGCCAGCCACACCCTAGAACCCCCCCCGCAGTCCTTCCCTGGCTGGCCAACCTCCCGCATCCCTCCTGGCCCCCATCGTGCACCAGTGGGGTCCCTCAGCCTGGCCTGCACCCTCTCATAATTTAGGACCCCTCAGGTGATGTCAGAGAGCTGGTTTCGTCCAGATGGTGGAACAACTGGTCAATATGATGTGCACTGACCACAGGTGGAGCACCACTTAATTAGAAGCCAGGCTCTTGGCTGATGAACAGTGGCAGCGGTGGGAGCCTCTCCCTCCTCCACAGCAGTACTAGGGACACCCCCTGAGGGCTCCTGGACTGCAAGGGGACACAGGCCAGGTTGAGGGGCCCCCCACCTGAGTACACAAACTTCGTTCACCAATCTTCTAGTTAAAAAACAAGACAAATTTAAATGTTTGCTTACTAACTTGAGTCCTGTTGCACAAAATTTGTGCAAGGGGCTTGGCCCTCGCAGCTGTGGTGGCTTGCCTCAGCCCTCACAGCCTCAGCTTTGTCTGGAAGGTTGTCCGGAAGGATACCTGAAAGGTCATTCAGCTGTCTAGTCTAATTAGCATATTATGCTTTTATTATTATAGAAGATAACACCAATTGGAGAACATGACTTTAGCTCTGCAGGCAATTGGTCTTGATAAAAGGACACCCAGCTGACTAACTGCAGCTTACCATCTAGTTGACCATACTGCCATCCCCCACAGGAACAGATCAGACAAGTCCCAGAAAGGACTGAGCTAAAGCATGTGTAGTTCATTTGCTAAAACCCACCAACCTAAAAACTGCTTTTTTCCCTCTGGTATAGTGGTTTCAACCTAATGCCACGACCCTTTAATATAGTTCCTCATGATGTTGTGATCCCCAACCATAAAATTATTTTCATTGCTACTTCGTAACTGTAATTTTGCTACTGTTATGAATCATAATGTAGATATCTGTGTTTTCTATGAAGATCAAATACAGCCAAATACAGAGGAGAGAGTCAATGGGTTTAAAAGCAGCAGAAAACTAAATAATTATCTGGTAGGCAGTTAGATAGATATGAGCAGAGCAAAGATGATGAGCCCAGTATAAGTCACCAGGGTGGTAAGCCCTTGGTGTCTAACTATGTACAAAACTGGAAAAACAAGGACCTCACTGCCCCAGGGTAATCTTTCTTCCTCTAGCAAATCACTATGGTTTGGACTCCTGACCTTTCGTATCGTTGGTCATGTGGCTTGCATCATCCCTTGACCTTTCCTCCCCTGGCATGTCCATAGTCATGCAGTAGACCCTTCTGAAGGAGGAACAAGGAGATAAAAAGTGTCCTCTAATACAGGCCCTTGCACAATCACTCCCTTATGCACTAACCCGCATTAACCCGCATTAACCCGTAGGGATAACATCCAGGCCTCAGTTGTTTTAGCTCCAGGCTCAGAAAAGCTGCAAAACCTGACAAGCGATGCCAGGGCTAACATCAGGACCAGCTGCATTGATGAAGACCATGACTCTGAAAGGACACACCTGGAAAGTTGATGGATATTCTATTGGGACCTCCTCTAAGATCCGTGCCTCTAGAGAGGGACCTCCTTCCCTCTTTCTATAGAACACCCGCCCCCCATTCTCCACATCCCCTTCCCCAGGCACATTTTCCTTTCCAATACCCTTCTTTTGCCTCTTTAACTTGTTTCCTGAGCCCATTTCTTCTACAGCTCACTTCTACTTGTGACTTTGTAAATAAACTTTCTTAGCCAGAACTCAAGTACTGAGGTTGCTGAACCAAGGTCTGATTCCACCGTTGTAACAACTAGTTCTGTTTTGCAAAAATTACAGTCTAAATGATTTGCTTTTGATTAAACTAGGTAAGCAGCAGTAATCATAATGCCACCTAAGAGCTGCTTGCCACAACTCTAAATTAAATATGATAATATTTTACAGATATTTTAAGAATAACTCTAAGTTTCAAATTAAGAACATTTTCTTGGATATTGTAAGCTACAAAGACGAGGCAGGGATTCAATTTTTCCATCAATGAAAGTTTCCTCAGAGAATTCAACCACTGTAGACTTCTGTTTTAAACTCCAAACAACCTTCAGTTTGCTAAAAATTCAATATCCTGTGTTTAAACTATAAGAAAAGATATTTCAAATCTTAAAACCAGTAAATATAAAACAATGTTTTGCAGTTTCAATTTCAGTTGGTTAAACTTTCCAGTAGAACTAGAGCAAAGCAGAAGAAACAGTTGAGATAATAAGCAAAAATACTGATCCTATGTAGAGATACTTGAGCAAAATATGCTCCTTAAAATGTGAAAGGATTTCTTATTGAAATTGCTGCTTCAACTGAAAAATAATATGCAAGGAACTCTACTACATTTTTGACCAAATATCAAACTATATACGTACCACCAAGGAGGAAAATCTACCTACATCCTAAATTCTTTCTTCATACCATTTGGACATTAAGCAGGTTGCAAAAACAGATAGTAATCTTAAAAATGTAATATTTTTAGGTAAGACATTTGGTCACATCAATAGAGTTTTATAATAATGTGTGCTGGAGATCATACCTTCCTCATGTTTGGGTTTTGTTTTCTTTTTCTAAAACAGTGTACTTGATCCTTAGTACCACTTACTCACCTTTCAAAGAAAAAAAGGAAAGAAAATTAGTCAACATATTACTTTCTCCTTGATATCTCATTTTGAGCATGGAAGAATTAACGTGATTAATATAATTAAGGAAAGTTGAGATCAATATAAACATAGGAAATCATGGAGGATTAAATCAAATTAACATAGGATACAGATTTTGTTTTTGTTTTAAATCCTTCATAAGTTAATTACATGCTACTCTAAGGTTAGTTACTTGAGTCTTGAGAGGTAAAACTTATTTCAAAACAAACAAATTAAAGGAAGAAAGTAAATACCCATTCCACACACACTAAAACCAGTTGCTCCTGGGTTTGAGTGAAGATGCACCTTATCTGATTGCTTTGCTTTCAAAATAATTTTAATTCCACTGGAAGTACTTGCTTAAATGAACGTTCAATTGTTAGAATTCCATGACATTAGGAATTACTGACCCTGCCCAGAAATCCCCACAATTAAACAATTTCAATATAAAACAAAAATAAATAGCTCAAATCCTAAATTTTGTGAATCTGGTTTTCACACAAACATAAATGAAATGCAGTATCTTCATAATGTCATCTTGTTCAAATTGAAGTCCATTTAGATCCGCTTCATGAAATACATTTTTTCTACATCTTCAACCGCCACCAACCTTTGTTTCTAAAATTTCAACTCAGAAAGTTGTATCTTCCACCTAAATTAAAAAAACATTTGTTTTTAAAGAATTTGACTTAAAAATTCAACACTAGACCGTCCCTAATTCCTTCTACATCTAGTTCCTTGATGGGCCACAAATTTAATACTAATAAAGATACTGATGCTCTCTCTCTGTGAGGCATTCTATCCGCAGATCCCTGTTTTTGGAAGATAATGGTTTTCAAGAAACAAAAGCTAGTTTTAGACATTTTAATAAGTATTCTAAGTTGAAATATTTTATAAGTAAAGCTGGGAGTTAAAAATAAGCTCCTAAGATAGCCTCACAGTTTTAAAACACACAGTCCAAAAGTTACCAATTTGCAAAATTCTTCCTTGCTTCCTGCGGCCAGAAATAACCTTTCTTGCTCTTGAGGGTTTCAACTTTTTTTTTCCTTCTCATAATGTAGTTACTTGCAAATGTCTCTTCTCTTTGGATTGGCAAACTTCTAAAGGGTGGGATTACTTCTGCTAACACTTATCTCCCCCTCCTGACACATAGGAAAATGTTTGATAAAATAGATGTTGGGTTTCTCTAGCGACTGGGCACCCCCTGACCCATCTTCCCCAGGAAATAAATCTCTGAGACTCTGTCTAGGTCCAGCTCTGCGCCAGCCGCCCGTTCCGTCAGCTTTCTCACGGCATCAAACGCACCTCTCCATTGAGATGAATGAAATCGGCTTATGTCTCAAAGGGGGTAGCCTCACCTTGTGACTCACCCCACTTGGTTTGAGCTGGGCAAATGAGAATCAATACCTGAACTGACTGCCGTACACGGAGCTGTTGAAAAATTCTCAGCTCCCCCCCCCCCAAAATAGGCCCAAACCTGCCCCCTTTTCCCTTCAACTTCTCACTCGGCGGCGATGCTCCCACGCTCTCACACCCACCTTGAAGAACTCAAGCTGTCAAATTACTTGCTGCGTACCTACTGGCGATGCAGGCACATCCAAGTTTGCTAGCGTTTTAGATCGCGGCCCCCAATGTTAAACCTACGGGGAAAAAAAAAAAAAAAACCTTCGGGGTGGGATTCCCCGGCCCGAGGCATTTCTAACCGATTAGCCCGGTCCCAGCCGCACGGCTCCCCGCATCACTCCTCCTCTCTCCATCCTGCCTGCAGTTCGGGTCCTGCGACAGTCCCGTGGTGTTCCCGACAGTTGGGTGAGTTCAAGGACTCGGGGCGGGCAAGGGCACGCTGTGGGCAAAGCCGCGAGGGCCGAGGGTCTGCCTCAGGCCCCCGAGGGCACGGCCCGGGCCCGGCGCAGAACCAAGCCCTGAGGCGGGAGCGCAGGGGGCGCCCGGCCTCTCCCCGCTCCTCGGACAGGCTGGCCCGGAGGCGCTGCGGGAGTTGGGGAGACTGGGGGACCCAGGATATCGGTCGTGGATCGGTCAAGGACCCAGACGCCGGGCGGTCAGGTCGCCCCTCGGCGGAGGTCTCTGGAGAGGTGCCGCCGAGGAGAAAAGAAAGCAATTCGGGCGCTGTGGCTGGATAGGAGAGACGAGGAGGGACTGCCCTGCTCCGCCGGTCCCTCACCTTCATGGCCGCGACCGCCGCGTCTCGGCCGGTTCTCGCCGCAAACTCAACACCATAACAGCTCCTCCAAAGAGACGTGCTCCTTCTTTCTGGACCGCGATTACGGCGCCTCCTGAGGCGACCAAGCGTCCCGACGTAAGAGGCGTGGTCACGACCGCCGCGCGCCCCCGGGCTGAGCGCCGAGCGGCAGCCAAGTTGACCAATCCAAAGCCGGCGCTCGGGGGGCCGGTCACCAGAGCCAATCAGGGAGTGGAAATGGGGCGGGGCCTCTGGCGCAGCGGGGTGGGCGGAGGGAGACTCCATCCGGGCTGGAGCGGCTAAGGGCGGATCTGGGCGTGGCGGGAGGCTTTCTCTCGGCGCTTTTCGATCCCCTGAGGAACCTGTGCGGCTGAAGATTTGGCTGTAGGTCAAGTTCCCCGGGGCGGGAAGAGGCGTGATACGTTTGAAAACGCCGGCAGGTTTGCAGGCTTTTGTTATAACCGTCAGAGCGGGGGCCTCAGATTTCCTCTCGAGACTTCGGGGCCGCTCACGCTCGGTAATGACCTCAGGTCTCACCCGAGGGTCCGGGGGCTGCGGCCGCTGCGCACGCCCGGACGCCGCTTTAAAACGGCTTTGTTGGAAACACTGCAATGAACGGTCCTCCCATCCCGGCTGCTCTTTTAGGAGCGACGTTCAAAACAAACAAATTCTAGCACAATGAACGACTTCAGGTGAGCCCTTGGAGTTTGTGTGTTGTTGTTTTTTTAACAGAACAAGTAAAAGTATGTAGCTTGACTGGATGACACTCCGTTGGTTTCACTACACTCGTCCCTGTTCCCTCCCAACTCAACCAGTGTTTTAGTTAAAGAAGAAAGACGTGAAGATGCCGAGTCATTTGTCTTAAGGACCTACTCGGAAGTCCGCTGCATTCCTCTGGACTCGGAGGCTTGCTTACTTATATCTACTGTGTCAGGTTCAAACACGAAGCCACACCACTTCCTTAGGCTGAAATGATACTCAGTTTTTAGCTTGTTTTTTTTTTTTTTTTTTTTTTTTTTTGCTTCCAGCATTGATTTATCCAGTATAGTCCTGGATTTTCCTCCCTGCAGAATTTCGAAGAAAGCCTTTCTTCACCATGTAAAGAGTAGCTGCTGACCTTCCCTGGAAGGAATTACTAATTCTGCTAATGATCTAGGCACAAAGAAACTCAGTAAAAACCTGCTAATGGTACAAAGCCATACTTCTCATTAGAAAGGAAGCCGGCTGGTCAACCCCAAGAGTTAATAAGTACACGAAAAGAAGCTCAACACCATTAGCCATTGGGGAAAATGCAAATCAAAACCACAGTGAGATACCACTCCATACCAATTAGGATGGCAAAAATAAAAAAGACAAGTTGTTGTGGATGTGGAGAAACTGGCACCTTAATACATTGCTGATGGGACTGTAACATGGGGGCAGCTGCTTTGGAAAACAGTCTGGCAGTTCCTCAAAATGTTAAACATGGAGTAATCATATGACCCAGCAGTTCCATTCATAGGTATAAAATCAAGAGAAATGACCACTAACATCCACAAAAAAATCCTTGTACATGGATGTTTATGCAGTATAATTATAGTAGCCCCAAAGTGGAAACAACCCTAATGTCCATTATTTAATGCATGGATAAATAAAATGTGGTCTTGCTGTACAATGGAATATTATTTAGCCAAAAGAAGAATGAAGTAGTGGCTCTGGCCCAGTAGTTAAGTTGGTTAGAGTGTTGTTTCCCATATGCCAAGGTTACGAGTTGGATCTCTGGTCAGGACACATACAAGAAGCAACTGTTACTGTAGACAGAGGGAGTATTCGGGAGTCTCTCCCATTAGCCAAGAAGGCGGCAGGTGGAGGTGCTCCATAGAGTCAAACTTGGTCCTCCATGCAGAGGATATTAATCTGGAGGTCTCAGGAGAGTATCCCAGTAGAACATTCATCAGCTTTTCCAGGTGTGTCCTTTCAGGGTCGTGATCTCTACTGGTTAGTCGGTGCCAGGGCAGGGGGTCATGACTCAATGTAGCTGTCCTAATGTAAGCCATGACGTTGCTTGTCTGGTTTTGCAGCTTTTCTGGGCCTGGAGCTGAAACACAACTGAGGCCTAGATGAATTGGATGCGGGTCAGAACCTCACTGACCTAGGAGCTTATTGCTTAAGGGCTTTTTCCAGCCTCTTTGTTCCTCTTCTAAGGGAATCTAACCCTCATGACTAGAAACATGCCACCATGGAGGAAAGGTCAGGGGAGGGTCTGAACAGTATGACCAGTGATGTGCTAGGGGAGGACAGGTCATCCTGGGGGCAAGGTCCTTGTTTTCCCAGTTTTTCTTGTTGCTGGGCACACCCTGGTGACCTTCTGTACCTGCCCCCATCATCCTTGTTCTGCTCATCCCTATCTAACTGCTTACCACAATTCCATATACTAGTATGTGAAATGTCCAGAATAGGCAAATCCATAGCGATAGAAAGTAGGGTAGCAGTTGCCTAGAGTTGAGGGAATGGTGCGGGGGGTTATTGGGGGGGAGAGAGGAGGGAATGGAGTGACTATTAATGGGCACAGGGTTTCTTTGGGGAGGTGATGAAAATATTGTAAAATTGATTGTGGTGATGATTGCACAACTCTAAGTATGCAAAAAATATTGAGTTGTATAATCTAAGTGAGTGAATTGTATGTGTGTGATGTGTGAATTATATCAGTGTTTTACAATATGTTTTTCTTGATTTCAGAGAGATAGATATATCAGTGATGAGAGAGAATCATTGATTGGCTGCCTCCTGCAGGATTGCTCCCTGCAATTTGGGCACATACCCTTGACCAGAATCGAATTCAGGACCCTTCAGTATGCAGGCCAATGCTCTATCCACTAAGCCAAACCAGCTAGGGCTGAATTACCCTATATAATAAAGAGCTAATATGCAAATGGTCATCACACCCTTACACCCTAAGCCAAAAGGACTCAGGTACTCAACACTGGGGAGAGAGGAATGAGGACCAGCCAGGCTGCAGCCTGGAAAAGGACAAGCTCCCACCCCATGGTCCCGGGCACCAGTGCCTGTGTGTCCCAGGTGAAGCCTCCTGCCCATGGTCCGCTGCAGCTGCAGCCAACCTGGGTGAAGCCGGCCCAGGTCCTGGGTGCCTGGGACTGGCTGGAGGAGGGAATCCTGGGTTCCAGGTACAGGGCAAGGCAGAGGCAGTTGGGGGTAATCAGGTTGGTAGTGGAGTAGTTAGGGAAGATCAGGCAGGCAGAGGTAGTTAGGGAAGATCAGGCAGGCAGGCAGGTGAGCAGTTAGGAGCCAGTGGTCCCAGATTGCAAGAGGGGTCCTGGATTGGAGAGGGTGCAGGCTAGGCCTAGGCCCCCCCCCCACCCCTGTGCATGAATTTCATGCCCTGGGCCTCTAATATCTTAATAAAGCTATGATAATGATAATAATAAAAATATTGAGGAAAAGAAAAGTTAATAAAGCTAAAGGGTGTCCAGAGTAAAACAATTAAAAAAAAACAACACAACCATAAACAAAAAAACAACCCCAAAACAAGAATAGGTAGAGATTTAAGTATTGAATACCACTTTATTTTATTACTATTATTTCTTGTTATTAATCCTTACCCAAGTATATTTTTTTCTTTGATTTTTAGAGAACATGGAAGAGAGAAAGAGAGAAACATCTATGTGAGAGAGACACATCGATTGACTCACACACACACACACACACACACACACACACACACATGACCAAGGGTTAGGGCCTGCAATCCAGGCATGTGCCCTCAACCAGGAATTGAACCCAAAATCTTTGATGCTTGAGCCGACATTCTAACCATTGAGATGCTAGCCAGGGAATTTTAAAACTGCAATTTCTGTGAAAAACTTGTCTTAAGAATAAGACTTGCCTAGAATAAAGCAAGCTTCTAATAAATGTTTGAGTAAATTATTTCTTCTGGAAGACTGAGAGAGTATATATTTTAAGAAAAAGGAGTAAATAGAATGCAAGCGTTCACAATCTCTAAATGCTTGAAATTGGAACCCCCTAAACCTTGAGAGGCATTTTTTAAAAAAATGTATCTTTATTGATTTCAGAGAGGAAGGGAGAAGGAAAGAGAAAGAGAAAGATCAATGATGAGAGAGAGTCATTAATTGGTTGCCTTCTGCACCTGTACTGGGGATCGAGCCTACAGCCCAGGCATGTAGAATCAAACTCAGGACCTCCAGTCTGCAAGGTGATGCTCTGTACACTGACCCAAACTGGCTAGGATACTTTTTATAATAACACCCTTTTACAGGTGTGCACTAGTTGTACCAATTATGGTTCAGGAAAATGGTTTGTTTCCTAACATAGTCATAGCAGTTCAATACTTTGTCAAAAAGTATTACCAGAATGTGTGGGCGATCTGGCTGCGACACCTGTCACCCCATTGATTGCCAGGGTTTATTCGGCTGATCTGACTGGCTAGGCAAGTGTCCCCCCTCTTCCCTCACTAATCCATGTGCGTTTCTTCTGAAGCTACGTGCTCGGTCCAAGACGACGACCTTCCCCCCAGAGGAGAGTTCTGCTCTTCAGTCAAGGGTATATGAGTAACTGTGCTCCCCTGCTAGAACCTCAAGGTCCATTTGTAGGAGAACGTAGGGTAGTCAAGCTTCCAAGACTCCAGACATATCCAAATGAGGTGCTGCACGTGGCAGTCTGCCTTTCTCTAAAAAAAAAAAAAAAAGGTATTATTGCAGTTCAACTACTTGCTTAGGATGTATTGGGGCTGTTCTCTAATTTTTTTTTTTTATCCCTTACACAATTTTTTTTTATTGAGTTCACAATGTGGTTAAGTCAAATAATTTCAAAATTCTAAATTCAAGAAGCAGCATTTTAAAAAATATTTTATTTATGGATTTAGAAAGAGAGAAGAGAAGCATCATTCATTGGTTGATTCTTGTATGTGCTCTGACCAGAGATTGAACCCCAAACCTTGGCATATCAAGATGATGCTATAACCAACTGAACCACCTGGCTAGGGCTAAAAAATTTTGTAAGTTACTAAATAATCCATTTATTTCAATATCATATGTATTCATAAGACAGGGCAGAAAGCTAGCTATTCTAGCAATGATTTTTGTTCTAGGACTTAATGATAAATCATGGGAGATCTTATAAACTTTTGCAAAGTTGGTTAGCTGAACTATAATAAGCCATTTCTTATTTTGGAGAATTTCAAGCATACATATATGAAGCAAATAGAATGATGTGATGAAGTCCCATGTATCCATCACCCAGTTTTAACAATTCTCCGCATTCTATTATTCTGTCTCAAATCCAACACACATCTCTCTACCCACTCCCCACCCACCCCCATCTGAGTTAAGTTGCATTATTGAATTAGTGCATGACTGGTTGCCTAGCTATGATCCAAATGAAAGTATCTGAGAATTGGATCTGGCTTGCTATGTTGTTTTCATCCTTGGTCACCTTCACAAATTTAACTATTTACCCAAAGTAATCCATCTTCTTTGTGGCCGTTGCTTAAATATCATGACTTAAAAGAGTAAAGGGATTCTATAGCTATCCTCACTTAACCTGAGTTTGTAAATGCCAAAATTGTAGATAGGTCATAAAATTTACCCACTGGTGCCTTGACCTGTGTTGCTTAGTTGGTTGAGCGTCATCTTGTGCACAGAAAGTTCAATTCTCAGGTTAGGGCAGGTTTCTCCTCTCTCTCTCTCTCTCTCTCTCTCTCTCTCTCTCTCTCTTTTCCTCTTCCTCTCCTTCCTTCTCTCATCTCTCTCTCTAAAAAGTTTTATTTTAAAACTCACTGGTAGAGTCAAAAAGCATCTCTTCATTTGAATGCTTAAGCCAGGTCTTATCTGAATCCTGGCTGTCTGATTGACATCTGCTTCAGGAAAATCCATTTCAACAATACATACTGCACTTTAGAGAGTAGTTAGAGAACAGATGGTTCCACAGAATCATTTTTTTTTAACTCAGAATCTTTTTGGAATTTTCCTGGTTAATTACTTTGGTGTCTTGAGCATATAACCCATGTTCTGCCTTAAGTTTCTCCATCTGTAAAATAGACATAATGATTATTGACTAGCTTTGGTCTTACACTTAGCTGAATAGTTGAAGAACCCTGATACCAAAAGCAAAAATGGAAACAGAATTTTAAACTGGTTTCCAGAAAGTAAAGCAAATAATGTAGGGTCCATTTTCTATCTCTTTGATTGGAGCACTTTACAAGCTGCCGCCTGCCCCCCATGATCCTCCTGAGTAGGCAAAAAGGGGACAAGATTTTCCTTTTATGGCTTGGGAAACACCCACTGCAGTAAGCTCTCTTGCCTTATGAGGCAGTGATGGAAGTTAGAATAGCTGCCAAGTCTCCTATTCCTAGCCCAGTGTTTTGCTCATCTGTATTACTGTTCTTCCAATAAAGAGGCAGCTCTTGCAAAACAAGTTAATTTTTATACATTAGATCTGCATCAACATGTAACCTCTTTATGGATATTGTAAACAAGTAAATTATGGGGAAACAATTCACCTACCCCCGAAATGTGGAATTAGTACACTTTCCCACTGATATTGATGTATCGTTTGAAATATATTACATACCTACTATGTATCAAGCACTGAAAAGAAGGACATGGACTCTCTCCTCATAGAGCTTAAATGGCCATTATAAAAGAAAAACGTCAGTAGAGTATTGGTTTCCTGAAGCTAACATATCAAAACCCCACAAAGTTGGCGGCTTAAGTATGCAATCCAGTGTTTTAGTGACTAATACACCTATGTAATCACCACATAAAACAAGATATAAAACATTTCTATCACCCCAGAAAATTGCCTTATGTTTCTGTCTAGTCAACACCTCCTCCCAACAGCAAAGGCTCCACTGTATAATTGTTTATTTGTCTGGATAGACTGGAAGCTCCATGTCTACCTTCTTTAAATATTTCACAACCTAGCACATAATAGCCACTCAGTAAATAGGGGTGCATGAACGAACATATGGAACATGGATAGAATGGATAGAAAACTAGAGTGATGCCTGTACTTGTGATCGGAGTTCCCACGATTCCCTCCTCTGGCCTGATAATTTGCTAGAATGATTCACAAAGTGCAGAAAAAAACATTTATTTAGATTTCTCAGTTTATTATAAAGGATATAATGAAGGATTCAGAGGTACAGCCAGATGAAGAGGTACACAGGGTAAGGTCTGAAAGGGTCCTGAGTGCAGGAGCATCTGTCGCTATGGAACTGGGGTATCCTACCTTTCTGGCATATAATGTGTTCACCAGCCCAGAATTCCATCAATCTTGTTCAAGAATTTTTACAGAGTTTAATCTCCAGCACCTTCCTAAAGATTGGTGGATGGGGCTGAATATTCCAACCCTCTGATCACTTGGTCTTTCTGGTGACTGGTGACCAGCCCCTTCTTATGTTACCCTATATCACCTCTAGCATAAACTCAGGTGGGCTTATAAGGGACTCCGTATGCACAATAAAGAACACCCCCAATCACTCAGGAAATTTCAAGGGTTTCAGGGGCTCTGTGCCAGGAACCTGAGGACAAAGACCAAATATATGTATTGTATCACACAGAAGTTCACCAATAGATATTAGGGATAAGCCTCAGTTATCACACTCAGCATTTGCTTCCGGGCTAACAAGGTATGAAAAGTAAATAAAGCCAAACTTTCCCCACGCTCTTGAGAAGGGCTGGCAGGATCAAGACGGCAATAAATAAGACTAAGCCTCCCAAAGGTCACAATAAACATATTTATTAAATCTCTAATTGCATGTGGTGCTATGCCATGCTAAATGATTCACAGAGAGAATTAGCTAAACCTTGCCTCTTCTAACAGTTTATAATCCAAGGCAGACAGGCTGACGCTCAGTCACATTTACAGACAAATTGGACAGACACAATGGAATACAAACATTAAGTTAACTAATAAATGAACAAGGTAAGTAAATAGAGATAGAAATATTCAAATGGCTGAGGTAAGAAGAGTTGTCTTGAAAAATTCCAATTGCAAGCTATGCAAAATAAAACAACAATACTTTTCTCTCTTCTATAACACTATTTTTATTTATAACCATATAAAAATATGTATGTGCTTATAATTGTTCCCTAAAATGGCAATCTTTTGTCCATCCTCACTGTAAAAACCTTATACTTCTAAGGTCATGATGCTTTTAGTAATTTTGTATAGATCATGATTTCAAATGATATTCCCAAACACACATCTGATTGTCTTTGCTAAAATAAATAGCTTTTTCTTTTGAGCACTGTTGGAAAGATCTTGAGCTCTTTTGACATTACCTGGAACATTTTCTGTTTCAACTGGCTCAATTTTATTTGGTTCTTACCTTTTCTAATTCAAGGTAACTTTTGATTTAAAATGGCCTCTTTTATTTGAATAGTTAATTATTTAATCATTGACACTTCAAAAAATACTTTCATGTCCAAAGGGAAGAAGGATAAATTTAAGAGAAGAATGTTTTATTATTTGAGATATGGCATCTTGTTCAATGAGCTAAGATTGAAAAAAATATAAGCATGACCAATGTACAAAATAGTCATGCTTGATTTTAAATTATAATCTAGTGTATTTCTCATTAAGATTAAAATCTTGGCTTTTACATACTTTCTTTCTGAATCAGGATCCTTTAGGTACAAGAAATGGTCCAAATATGCTTGAGCAAAAAAAACAACAAAAGAGTCTAGAAGATACTAAACTTGACCAAACAGGCCAATCTAGCAAGACTCCTTCAAGTCAAGTTTAATCTAGTGCACTCACACTGGGACTGGGGCACAATTTATCTCCCCCATTTCTCAGCTACACATTCTCCATATGAGCTCCATTTTCAAGCCAGTTTTCCCACTAAAATCTCCAGATAGCAGCTTCCTACTCTGAGACCACATACTTTCTCAGGCCTTTTCAGTGGGAAACAGTTCAAGCAAATATCCAGAAACTGAATCTGATCTAATTTGAGTCATGTGCTTATTACTGTGGCTGAGGAATAGGAATGACCAGTAGCTAAAAGTGGGGCCAACCCCACTCTACCATATGGCTGGGAATTTCCCACTATTTGAAGATGGTTAAATAAATTCTTCCCTGAAAGGTTCCTGAGGTGTGTTTTTTTTTGTTTGTTTGTTTTTTCCCAACCACAGTAGGTCCTGCAATGATGGTGTTTCCTTCAAACCCTTTTGTTATAACGATGAAATGCCATAGAAACTTAACTTTTCTTTATGTCAATTGGCCTATGGTAAAATTGATTTTTGTTATATATCTTTCTCTGAATTTCTAATAACCTGTTTATGATGTTAAGTAGATATATTGTAGTGACATCCAAAGAACAGAGCTCTTGGAATTTGCTCTCTGGGTATGATCTTAAAGTCCCAAATCTGAAAGCCAAAACTCCAAAATTTAGATTGAAAAACAACCACAGTTCAAGCCATTCTTCAGAGATACATAAAAAATTTTGTTCAAATTCCTGCATGATCATAAATGCACACTAGTATTTTTTGATATAAAATAAAATCACAACACTTTGCATCAATTGAGAAAATGCCTCTCTGAATTAGTGAAAAGTCTGAATTATGATAATTTTGAAAGAGGCATGATTTTAGCACATTCAAATATGTGCAATAACTCTGAATAGGCCAAACAACATTTAGGGAAATTGAAATTCTTGAAAATTTGATTTTATGAATAGATAAATATGATTTTCCCTGCATTCAGTAACAAGTTTATGTTTGTATAGTGCCTTATCATTTTCAAAACACTTTACCTTTATGATTTATTTTGGTCCTCTGTCTCAGAAGTGAAGGAGGCAGCTATTATGTTTTTTGTTTTATTTTTAAAATATATATTTTTATTGATTTCAGAGGAGGGAGAGATAGAAACATCATTGCTGAGAGAATATCATTGATTGGCTGCATCCTGCATGCCCCACACTGGGGGTCAAAACCACAATCTGAACATGTGCCCTGACTAGGAATCGACCACTGAGCCATGCTGGCTGGGCTTTTTTCCATTTTAGAGGTAATAAAAAAGCTGGTGACTGACTTGGAATAGGTTAAAAAAGTCACTCAGCTTGTCAGTTTTTTGAAATGCAATAATAATAACAACTAACACTTATTATAGTTTATGAAGTCCCAGGCACTTTACCTCTATGTTCTTATTTAATGCTTAAAATAATCACTAAGGTTGGTACTATTTTTATTCCCATTTTATAGACAAGAAAACTGAGGCACAGAGGATTAAGTAATTTACCCAAAGTCCCATGACAGTAGTGGTTGAGCCATATTCAAACTAGGCAATCTGATTATAGGGTCCACACCTCTAACTATGATATTAAAAATAGTAGTCTCACTACAGATACTTCAGAAGGACAGAGACAATGTATTTCAGAGAGGTTAGCAGGTGCCTCCTATGGCTTGGTGTTCCTGGTTCATTTACTTAGAATTGCTTCCCATGCAGTGAGAGAAGATTCCTTAGAGTTGACTATCCAAATAAATGCAGTTTTTATAGACTTCTGCTTAGTGGTAGTTAACTGGATTACATTTGTACATAGCATTCTGTATTTACTAATAGCTCATTTTACTAATGTGACAGTTCTGTTTCCTAATATATATATTTTTTTGATCTGTGGTTTCTTGCCATCCAATTTTCATCTTGATATGGAATATCCAGAGCAGGTAAATTCCATAGAAAGTGAAATTGCTATGCCATATGGTAAATCTATGTTTAGCTTTTTAAGGAACTACCAAATACTTTCATTGCCACCAGCAAGGTATGAGTGTTTCAGTTTTCTACATCCTTACCAACATGTGTTATTGTCCATTTTTTTTATTATAGCCATCCTACTAGTATGGAGTCTTATTGTGATTGTCTCTATTTATGACTTCTGTATGTCTGAACTAGACTGTGACTTCAGTGACAGCCTGAGCTGAATTTTGTCTCCTTTACCCCTGTTTTACCAGTCAATGTCTAGCTAAGTTCCCAGCACACACTAGATGATAACTAAACTATTTTGTGAATAAAAGAATCAATAGCATTGTTATTTTTGTGTACTCCTCCAGCATAGTTCTTATGGCATACATAAATTTTGCCAAGGCTGGTCAGAAACATCTTTAACTGTAAAGAAGTTGATAAAGGGAATTAATTTGAATGTTAAAGTTTCCAAATCTATTTTTTATTTAATAAATTCCTCCTACAGTGATTTAATGTTTGTTTTAGAAGAATTCTAAAATTTCTTTTGTTGATTTCAGATTTATCAATGATGCTCTTGCCATGAGATACTGATTAGGTTGAAAAACAGCTTTCTTGAAAGTCTATTCCAAGGACTATATCCCAGTAGGTGTGGAGGGTAGGTAGGCAGCCCAGAAACTGATTTTTTTAAAATGTATCTATCTTAAACACACTTTCTGAACAAATTAATCTCATCTTTTCTCTGGGATAATGGCGGAAACCATTTTCTCTTCTTAAAGATGTCCATTTTTTAATTCATTAATTGACACAAATTAAGATCCCAAAGATCTTTCCTTCCTGTCTCTCCTACACGCACAATGAATAAAATACCTGTTTAAAGAACTTCAAATGAACAGAATTTTTTTTAGAGGTGCTCTGGCAACTTAATTGCTTTTGTGGTGCCAGGCCATTAAGAGCCTGAACATAAAGAACGAAAGAGTCATGACTAATGCTCAGAAGTTCCAGAAGCTTATGGGAAAGATGCCCTCCGATGCTTTGGCTGGGAAGCATGAAATCACTTTGAATTTCTTACAAATGTGCCTTGACAAGGACTGATTAATCAATCCTTCAACCTTTAGAACAAGGGAAGCTTTAGATCAAGTGTGTCTTATATCCTCAACTCTATTGGAAAGAGATGTGTTTTTAAAGACTAAGTAAGAAATGCTGTGGATATGTTTCCAATTTGTACTGATTAATCTCTGAGACTCCAAAGTTGAGTTCTGACTTTGATTTCTAATATTAGGAAGTTTTGTTCATAGCTGGTCCTAATATGAAGTGAGGGGGATATTTGGGGGAAATAATTTAAAAGGAATGAAGATCCTGAATTTGAAATGATTAAATTGATTTTTTTTGCTATAGAGTAAATTGTGAAGCCCTGACTCCCAAAATGATAGTGTTGGGAAATAAGCCTTTGGGAGGTAATTAGTTTTGATGAGGTCATGAGGGTGAGGCCCTCATGATTGGATAAATGTCCTTTTAAAGAAGAGATACCAGAGAGTTCATCTCTCTTTCTGCCATATGGTGAGAGTGGCCTCCTGCAAGCCAAGAAGAGAGCTCTCACCAGAGACTAAATTGGCTTGCACCTTGGTCTTGGATTTCCCAGCCTCCAGAGCTATGAGAAATTAATCCCTGTTGTTTAAGCCACCCCATCCATGGTATTTTGTTATGTCAACCTGAGCAACCTAAGACAGTCCAGGGTTCTACTTTATATATTTGTTTGGTGAACCTGAAACATACCTGAAAAAATCAGTCATGAACCCAATCTTCCCTTTGCCTAAATAAACTGAGGTTTAAGCATGGACTATGTTTGCTCTAGCTGGTTTGGCTTGTGGATAGAGCGTCAGCCTGAGGACTGAAGGGTCAAGGGCACATATCTGGGTTGCAGGCTCAATTCCTAGTGGGTGCATGCAGGAGATTGATGATTCTCTCTCATCATTGATGTTTCTATCTCTCCTTGTCTCTTCCTCTCCGAAATCAATTAAAATATATATTTTAAAAAAGAATGGACTAGGTTTAAGAAGGGGATGAGAAGGGACTGCCTTTACGAGATTACACTTTTGGCCCCAATTCTTTACCTCCTCGTGTATCCCACACTTGTTGCCATATGACTTTGCATCTCCTCTTGCTAAAGAGGAGTCTATTTCCTGACACTTGGATTTGGGCTGGCCTTATGCTTTAGCTAATAGAATGTGGCCAGAGTACTGAAGTGTGCCATCACTGAGCTTAGGATTCTAAGACACATTGGTTTCTACTTTTTCTCTTGCACCTGTGCCTCCTCCACAAGAATATTCCCTGAGGTTACCTACTGGAGGAGGAGAGACACATAGAGACATTGCAGTTGTCCCAGTCACATCCATTCCAGATCATCCAATCAGCCAGCCCTAAAATCTGTGCTTGAACTCTAACAATATTTTTAGAGCTTTCTACCCTACCATCCCAGATGTGTGAGCAAATATGCTTCTTGTTATACCTTTGAGGTTTCGAAGTTGTTACGCAGCATTATCCCTACAGTAGTGAACTAGGTACCTCACTATTTGGCACCAGATGTTCATCAAACATCACAGGACCAGAAACTCTTGCAAACTGAAATGTATGCAAGTTTTACAAATTAAGGATATAACATCCTCCAAGGAAGGGGAAGCAATGAGTAAATATAGTTCTGCTCCTGTTATTAAAAGCAGCCACTTCTACTGGAAACTGCCATTAAGTCAAGTATTGAGAATGAGTTAGGGTATCTCTGCAAATAAATGAAAATGATGAGCATAAAATGTACTCTTACACTTGTGAAAATTATGTAATGTATATTATCTTTCGCTTACCATAAGTGTGTTCAAGCAAACAAATTATGAGAGTTGACAATAGAAAGGTAAACTTAGCCCCGATTATTAATTTGTTCATTGACCTTTCCATCTGCACATGGTGACATCTGTTTTGGATGAAATAGGAGGTCGAGAGACAGCAAGGAAAGTTTCTTTCCGCAGGGAGGGTCAATGCAGTTTGTGAGCTTTGAGAAGTTGGAATGTTATCTTGGATCTGGAAATACTTAATGATGTTTGTCAGGCTAGAAATCAAATTACCCTGGGAGTTCAGTTAATGACCCAGGACTTTCTGTATTGATTGAGCCCTGAGACTCTGCATGATTTTCTCAAAGCCAGGGCTCTTTTATTCTATAAGAAATTTTCTCCCCTCTTAGCTGGATTATCTTAGATTACTGAAAGAAAATTTGCGCATGCACACAGGAGAGTTGCCTCACACATTTTATTTTCCTTGTTTAGAACAATCAGAGCAATTATCCCCATCTGTCATGGAGCTGCAGATCATGCTCTAGCACTTAGTTGCTGATGAGCTATATACTTGGTGCTCACAGTGTTCGGAGATACATGAAATCATGAATATAATAATCCATTACTCAAAATAACTTAAACACTTTTGATAAGTATTCAGTTCTTTCATAATCATGACATTGCTAATTATGATTCCTGATTAAATAGCAAACTGGACTCCTGGTCTTCATTAAAAGGTAGAGGCCATCTTCATTCATTGCTGGTGGGAATGTGAAATGGCATAGCCATTGTGGAAATGAGTCTGGCAGTTCCTCAAAAAGCTAAGCATAGAGTTAGCATATGACCCTAAAACTCCATTCATAGAATATATCCAAAAGAATTAAAAACATGTCCACAAAAAAATGTATACATGAATGCTCACAGCAGCATGATTCAAAGTAGCCAAAAGGTAGAAACAACCCATTGAGAGATGAGTGGATAAGCAAAACATAGTTTATCTATACAATGGAATATTATTCAGCTATGAAAAGAAATGAAGCACTGACAATGCTGCCATGTGGATGGACCTCAGAAACATTATGCCAAACGAAAGAAGCCAACACAAAAAGCCACATATTGTATGATTCGATTTACATGAAGTGTCCAGAATATGCAAATCTATAGAGAAAGAAGATTCTAGCTACCAGGGTTAGGGGAGGAAGAATGGGGAGTGACTGATAATTGGTATGGGGCTTTGAGGGGGGGATGGTCATTAAAATATTCTGGAATAAGATAATGGTGATCCTTGTGGGCTTCCTTTCCCAGATTCAAAGTCAACTTGCTGGGTTGTACTAATAAGGACTCTGGAGGGGAATTAGAGGGTTGGTGAAAGGAAGAAGCCATGATATTTCTTGCTCTCTCTTTACTGGGGATGGAAGGGTCAGTCACAGAATAATAAGATGAGATAAAGGTTCATATAGGATCAAAGCAAAGAGCCTGAAGGTCTCTCTGGAGACTAAATTGTTCTGGCAGGATGAATTGCTTCTAATATCTTCAATTATATATTAATAAAGATGACTTTGGTCACAAGAGGCAAAATCTTCCTCAGTCAAGCTAAAGCAAAAAAACAAACAAAACAAAATCAATAAACATTTGCTAATTTGTTATTGGTATTATATGCTAGGAAAGCTGATACAGTTGAAGAAAGCATTGCAAGAACTATAGTCTCAAGGTAGAAACAAAACTCAATGACCACAACTATTTCTCTCTCTCTTCCCACCCCCACCTCAATTCTCATTAGTTCTCTTTCTTTTTGAAAATTGATCTTGTTCTCTTTTCCTAGAGGTAGTTTTTTCTAACAGTAGGGAATATGACATTGATAGCCTTGCCTAGTTACCCCAAGACAAAGAAGGCTCTTCTTTCTCTAAAGTCCACACAGCAATCCCAGAGAAGAATCTGATTGGTTCAGCTAGGGCCATATGCCTATAGTCAGAGGGACATGTTCTGTAACTTTGTTTAAATTAAAGGCAACATATTTCTGGGGAGAACAGTGGAGCATGTTGGACAGAGAAACTGAACGCCACTGCAAGTTATACATCTCTGCTGCTTTTATTGTCTTGGAAGGCTGCTTTAAAATGTAAAAGGTGAAGAAGATCCAGCATTAAGTTTTCATCATTAAAAGTAAAGGAGGCCCTAGCCACTGGATAGAACGCAGGCCGGATGACTGAAAGATCACAGGATTTCTATTCTACCTTCCCAGATGTGTGAGCAAGTATGCTTCTTGTTATATCTTGTTTCTGTCTCTCCCTCTCCCTTCAAGGGTACATACCTCAATTGCAGGCTAGATCCTTGTGACAGAGGCAACCAATCTATGTATCCCTCTCACATCGATGTTCCTCTCTGTCTTTCTCCCTCCACTCTCAAAAATCAATGGACAAATATTCTCAGGTGAAGATTAACAACAACAAAAAAAGTAAAGGAGGCCAACTATATGTCTATAACAGCAGGTCCTTTTCAGTCTCTTGGAGACAGACTGGTTCATCAAAGAGACTTTTGATTTATGCCTTATGGCACCTTTTTTTTCTATCTTTCTGAGATCAAATTTCTAGTTTATTATTCACTGCTGTATCTCTAGGACTTAGCGTAATGTCTGGCACATTGGGGAGGTATAGATGAATGGAACCAGAGCTGTGACAAACTGTATTGAAAATATTGTATAGACCCATGGTTGGCAAACTGTGGCTCTCGAGCCACATGCGGCTCTTTGGCCCCTTGAGTGTGGCTCTTCCACAAAATACCACAGCTGGGGTGAGTCTATTTTGAAGTGGCGTTAGAAGTTTAAAGTTTAAAAAATTTGACTCTCAAAGAAATTTTAGTCGTCGTACTGTTGATATTTGGCTATGTTGACTAGTGAGTTTGACAACCACTGTAATAGGAAATTCATTGTGGAGGGCTATGAATTACAGACTACGGATTTTGTAGTTTATTAAGAAGGAAACAGACTCACCATACGGAGGTATTAGCTACTATTTCAGGTAAAAATACAAGGCCACTTATAATCTGATGGCTGTCTCCAGATGGCATTTGTGAATACTGAGAAAAAAAAACAAACGCTTTAAAAGAGGTAAATGAAAATCCTAAACTTTTATTTTAAATATTAACCATAACGAATCAAACACAAATTTTAAAGGTGCAAATTCAATTCCGTTGCTTTTTAACACAATCTTTTTAAAATTCAATTTTAATTGTTTTCAAATGAAATGAACAAATGGTAGCCCCTGTGAGGTTCAGCCCCAGCTCTCAAATGCGGAACCACTTAAACTCGGTCCTAGTTCAAAGTCGCCCAGGAACCTGCTCTCCTTCCGCAAGAGTTTCTATAGGGACTTAGTTTGTAGGTGCAACGCCTTTGTCCCCGCCCTCCGGCCCTCTGGAGCATTATGATTGGCTGTGGTTTTAGTATGGCTTCTCTGATTGGCCGACGGCATACCGCGAGCGCGAAGTAGCCCGTTCCCTGAGATACGGCTCGGGCTGGTTGAGGCTCAGGGCCGGCTGTGGTGTGTTTCAGCCGGAACTCGGGTGTGTGGTGGCAGGAGTCCGGGACACCATGGCCAGTGTCCACGAAAGCCTCTACTTCAACCCCATGATGACCAATGGCGTAGTGCATGCCAACGTGTTCGGCATCAAGGACTGGGTGACTCCATATAAGATCGCGGTGCTGGTGCTGCTGAATGAGATGGGCCGCACAGGCGAGGCTGCCGTCAGCCTCATGGAGCAGCGGAGGCTCAACCAGCTGCTTCTGCCACTGCTGCAGGTGAGGGGCCCCGCTTGCTCCCGTTCTCCCAGCAAACTTCACTGAGCACCTGCTCTGTGCCTGACATTTACTTGGGCCTGGGGATAGGGGGGCCCATCAGCTAACTCTTGGCCCTGGAGGACAGCAAAAAAGAAAAAGGAAAGATAATGTCACTAGCTAACACATAATGAATGTCTACTATGGGTCAGGTGCTTGACATGCATGTTTTTGCAGGTTCATATCTGGCTCCAGCATTTGTTTAGCTGAGCAACTGAGAGAAGAGTTACTTTTTCAGGTCTTCTGTTTTCTGTAGAATGGGGCTGGCTCTATGTAGTCCTGAGTGTGTGTGTGAGACACGTGAATCATGGGTTCTCTATCCGACCTAGAAGACATCGATAAGTAGTAATAATGACATAAAACAAACAGTGAACATGGATTGTGTGCTAAACATTTTACACATTTTATAGCACTTAGTAGTTGTGGAACTTGAGCAAGTTCTCCAGCCTATTTGGGTCCTGGTTTCTGCAAAATGGGAACAATAATAGAAGCTATGTCATGGGATGGCTGTATTAAATGAGAAGATTCATGGGAAACACACCACAGTGTGTGGCATATAGTAATTACTCAAGATTGGCTATTTTAATGTGTTCTCCTAGGGCATGTTCCTTCCCATATATCAGTTGCATTTTTTTTTTTATTTGTGATTATATGACTGCTGCCTCTCTGCTACTAGACTATAACCTCTGTAAGGGTAGTGCTTTGTCCTATTTTTCTTCGTTTTGTGCCCCGGAAGCTTAGTACAGCACCTAACTGAATATGTAGAATAAGTGAAATGTGGTATGCCCTTTGGTTTAGTTTCAAATCTCAATTAGATTGTAGTCTTTTTTTTAAGTTATAGATTGATTTTAGAGAGAAAGAAATATAGATTTATTGTTCCACTTATATATGCTTTTATTATATGTGCCCTGACTAGCGATTGAACCTGCAATCTTGGCTTATCGGAGGATGATGCTATTACCAACTGAGCTATCTGGTCAGGACCAAGATTGTAGTCGTCTTCTTCTTCTTCTTTTTTTTAAATATATTTTACTGATTTTTCACAGAGAGGAAGAGAGAGGGATAGAAAGTCAGAAACATCGATGAGAGAGAGACATCGATTAGCCGCCTCCTGCACACCCCACACTGGAGATGTGCCCGCAAGCAAGGCACATGCCCCTGACCGGAATCGAACCCAGGACCTTTCAGTCCGCAGGCCAACGCTCTATCCACTGAGCCAAACCAGTCTCGACAGATTGTAGTCTTCTTGATAGCAGAGGTCACATACTCTCTGTCTCTAATGATACCTTATATGGACTTGGACACATAGTATGTCTGCCTATCTTATAAAGTTTTGGGAAGGATCAAATGAGATATATTTTGAAAAAATAGGATACCTTTATTTGTATAATGTTTTCCAGTTCACAGAGCACTTTGCATTATCACTTAATCTTTGCCACAAACAAAGGAGATAATTATTATCTCCATTTTACTAGGGCTCAGGAGGCTACAAGTTTGCAGATTACAAAACTAAGAAAGAAGGAAAGATGCATTCTTGGACTACAGATTCAATGTATTTTCCCCCCCATTTTAAACCATCCCACTGACTAAATGAGAATGATTCGATTTTCAAGTATTACTTTATCGTTTTAGATAGTTTTCTTCCCCCTTTTTGATTTGAGATTTCATGTTTGGAATAATTGTTAAAGCAGAGGGGTTGATAAATGAATTCATGTTTGCTGCTGTTTATCATTCTCCTGTTCTTTCAGATTTATCCATAATCTTCCTATCTTCCTTTACTCAGGGCCCAGATATTACACTGACTAAACTATACAAGTTAATTGAAGAATCTTGTCCTCAGCTTGCAAATTCAGTACAAATCAGGTAAACATTTTTTTCCCTCTAGGTATGAAAAATTGTCAAAATAGATGAAAATTAGAAAAGGGTACATGTAAATTATTTAAAAAATATATCTTTGTTCTTTTAGGTTGTTTAATTTCTTTAAAAAATGGTTAATATTAAATGTACTGCTTCAAAATTTATTTTTCCATGTTGATCTACTTTTTCCTTTTTTTAAAAAATATATTTTATTGATTTTTTACAGAGAGGAAGGGAGAGGGATAGAGATTTAGAAACATCGATGAGAGAGAGACATCGATCAGCCGCCTCCTGCACACCCCCTACTGGGGATGTGCCCACAACCAAGGTACATGCCCTTGACCGGAATCGAACCTGGAACCTTTCAGTCCACAGGTTGATGCTCTATTCACTGAGCCAAACTGGTTTCGGCAACTTTTCCTTTTTTTAATTACTATTTTTTTAATCCTCTCAAGGTATTTTTCCATTGATTTTTAGAGCGACTGGAAAAGAGAGGGACAGAGAGAAATATTGATGTGAGAGAAACACATCAATTGGTTGCCTCTGGCATATGCCCTGACCAGAGCCCAGCCCGAGGAGAAGCCTGCAACTAAGGTATGTGCCCTTGACTGGACTCGAACCTGAACCTTTCGGTCTGAAGGCCTGATGCTCTATCCACTGAGCCAAACCGGCTTAGGGCTACCTTTTCCTTTTTAATTGTTGCAGAGAATTCCAATTTTATTGGCTGATATGTTACTTTGACAAGTTTTATGATCAAGAAAACATCAGCAATGATACTTTTCAGAATATGGGGGTGACATTTTGTATGATTAAATTTGTTTTATGTGCCACCATTTTTATGTGAAACTCTGAATTGCTTTTAAGTATATTTATTTTAGGTAAATATGAAACATGGGAAGGTGTTCAAAGGGCCTACTTAAAATACGTACCTCAATTTTCTCATTCAGAATCAAACTGATGGCTGAAGGCGAATTGAAGGATATGGAACAATTTTTTGATGACCTGTCAGATTCTTTTTCTGGAACTGAACCAGAGGTTCACAAAACAAGTGTAGTAGGTATGAAGTTATTCTGAGGAGAGCAGAGAATATGTTCATTGAAGTGAGCAGTTTTCTAGATCACATCTGTCATTACTCTGCAATATCTGAACGAACACATGTTTTAATTTGTGTTTATTGCCTTGCCATTTTGATCTGTGTTTAAACAATTGTCTTGTGGAAAGACAAGTTTTGTCTATGATAGCCAAGGTATTGACCTGGTTTGTGTGGGGGGTGCTCTTGGGCTTTCTCAGCTCTTTCTCATAGTGCTTTGGGTACACTTGTCTGCATTTCATAACTCTTAAGTTAGGGTCACCAACTAAACTTCTATGAAGAGCCGAGACCGGTTTGGCTCAGTGGATAGAGCATCGGCTTGCGGACTGAAAGGTCCCAGGTTCGATTCCGATTGGGGGCATGTACCTTGCTTGCGGGCACATCTCCAATGTGGGGCGTGCAGGAGGCAGCTGATCGATGTCTCTCTCATCTATGTTTCTGACTTTCTATCTCTCTCCCTTCCTCTCTGTAAAAAATCAATAAAATATATTAAAAAAAATAAACTTCTATGAAGAGAAGTAAGTAAATTTTAAGGTGAGGGCAAATGTGACATCTTTTGATGCTTTTCTATTAGCTTTATATCCATGCTCTATCCACCTGGCTTTTTTTTAATAGTAGTACTTGTTATTCAACATCAGTTATTTATTGATAACTTCTCTCCTATGTGCCAGGATGTGGATTTAAAATATAGATATGGACCTTCTTTTTTTTAAAAATCTTAAAAAAAGGATGTTTATTGATTTTAGAGAAGGGGAGAGAGAAAGAGAAAGAGAGAGAAACATCGATGTAAGAGAGAAACATTGATTGGTTGCCTCTTGTATGTGCCCCAACCAGGGATCAAACAGCAATCTAAGAATGAGCCCTCACCGGGAATCAATACCTTTAGGTATACAGGAGGACATCTGAGCCACACTGTCCAGGGCTGAACCTTCTTTATTTTTTGTTTTCATATATATATATATATATATATGAAATATATATTTTTATTTATTTTTTACAGAGAGAAAGGGAGAGGAAGAGAGAGTTAGAAACACAGATGAGAGAGAAACATCAATCAGCTGCCTCCTGCACACCCCCTGCTGGGAATGTGCCCGGCAACCAAGGTACATGCCCTTGACCGCAATCGAACCTGGGACCCTTGAATCTGCAGGCTGATGCTCTATCCACTGAGCCAAACTGGTTAGGGCTATATATATATTTTTTAAATATATTTTATTGATTTTTTACAGAGAGGAAGGGTGAGTGATAGAAAGTCAGAAGCATTGATGAGAGAGAGATATCGATCAGCTGCCTCCTGCATGCCCCACACCAGAGATGTGCCCGCAAGCAAGGTACATGCCCCAACTGGAATCGAACCTGGGACCTTTCAGTCCGAAGGCCAGTGCTCTATCCACTGAGCCAAACCGGTCTCAGTGTTTTCATATATTTTTATTGATTTCAGAGAGGAAGAGAGAGGGACAGAGAGAGAAACATCAATGATGAGAATCATTGATCAGCTGCCTCCTGCATGCCCACTACTGGGTTTCAAGTCCACAATCTGGGCATGTGCCCTTGACTGGAATTAAACTCAGAACCTTTCAGTCCACAGGCTGATGCTCTATCCACTGAGCCAAACCAGCTAGCGCTGGACCTTCTTTTTTATAGAGATTGCATTCTGGTAGGATAGGGCCAGATGGAAAAAGTAAATAAATAAGATAATTTCAGATAGTTTTAATAGTCATGAAAAAAATATATTGTGTGGATAAAGATGGTGGAGTGTGGGTGTGAGCACTGGGCCCTGAATAAGAAGAAACCAGACTTGTAAAGAGTGGGGAAGAACATCTGGGCATAAGGAATAGCAACTTCAAGTGTCTCTTTTTTTATTTTTTTGAAGGAAGAATTGCAACAAATAGTCATCAAATTTGTGCATCCCAATTTCATTTAATGCCTTCACCGTGTCTGTGTCTTCTTTTGTAGGCTTATTTCTGCGTCACATGATCTTGGCCTACAGTAAGCTTTCTTTTAGCCAAGTGTTTAAACTGTACACTGCCCTTCAACAGTACTTCCAAAATGGCGAGAAAAAGACAGTGGAGGATGCTGATATGGAACTGACCAACAGAGAAGAGGGCGAAAGAAAAATGGAAAAAGAAGAACTTGATGTATCCATAAGGTAACTTTGGTTTTTCGGACACGGGTCCCTTTCCTGCAAAATAGCACAATAAATAATTGGAGCAAACCAGAACCTTGGAGTATCAGGACAATGTTGTAATCCACTGAGCTTCCTGGCCAGGGCATGGTTATGGGAGCAAGGTTATAGTAATATTAACTCCTTCCAAAACCTCCCTTACTTAGAATTGTCCATAAAGGCTTCTCATCTCTTGGAAAGGCAGTGCAGTATGGGGTGAAGGGTCTGGCACTAGAGTCAGAATCCTGGGTATGAATTCTTGCTTCTTCCTTTACTCCCTGTGAGCCCTTGGGCCAGTTACTCAGCTTTTCTGTGTTCCAATTTTTTTGGTCTGCAATATGGGGAGATATCACCTCCTCAGAGGGTTGATGTAGGAATTAAATGATAAATTTATATAAAGTGTTTAAATCTGTTCCTGGTATGTGGCAAACATTCAACAAATATTCACTGTTCTTCTCTAATATCTCTTCTAGTTAAGTCCCCTAAGGAAGGCTTCCAGGCAACAGTATGGTCTTTGTTTGAGCTACTCTACAAGCTTAAAGTAGCAGAATGTCACTTCTTTAGAAATGTTGTAATTCAGACTTTTCATATTATGGTTTGGTTTTCTCCTAAATTTATCTGATTTAATTAGGTCTAACTGCATCTTTTTGTTTTTATTCTATTCTAAGAATTCATTTTTACTGTTAAGGTGCATGGTTTCAGAAATAGTGTATATTTAGTAAACTGAATTGCTCACTGATATGAAAGATACTCTTAAAAGTTATTTTAATTAAGTATTATACTTTGTCCAAAAAGAAATGCTTTTACTTGTTATAGGATATTTCTTTACTTTGTAAGATAGATTTTTATATACTTCTTGATTCTTTTAAAAAGGAAAATTTCAATTTTTTCTCTTTTTGTGATTTTTCTAATTTTTATTATGTTACTAGTGACATGGTGCACAAAATTCGTGCACATTAAAAGGGGATTAATTAGAGGAAATAATTTAATACTGCTATTTGCCCTTTCTCTATAATAGAAGTGTCAGAGATGAAAGAAAATTATTAAAATGTATATGAAAAACCTTTCTCCAGTCAGAGTCTGGGGCTCACCATGGGACCCAAAGTCAAGTCCCCGCCCATCCACATGCACCTCAAAATTGCATGAGACCCAGACCCAGCTGCCACCGCCGCCCCCCTTGAGCTAGATCCAGACCTGGCTAGTCCCACCCTTGTCAAGCCCTGCTGGGCAGGGGGTGTAGCTTCAGGTCCCCTGGTTCTGAGCCAAGATGGGGGCGAGGGCCGTGCCTTGAGGTCCTCTATCAGGCTCTGCCAGGTTGGGGACACAGCCTGAGATCCCCTGTCTAGCCCCACTGGGTGGGAAGCATGGCCTAAGGTTCCCCCATCAAGCCCTGCCAGGTGTGGGGGCACAGCCTCAGGTCCCCCGGCCCAGTACCGGGAGGGGAGTGCAGCCTCAGGTACCCCGTCAAACCCCACTGGGCAGGGGTGCAGCCTGAGTTCCTCTGACTCAGCACTGGGGGTGCACCTTGAGGTCCCCTGTCAAGTCCCGCTGGGTGGGGGGCATGGCCTGAGGTTCCCTGTCAAGCCCAGCCAGGCAGGGAGCCACAACCTCAGGTCCCCTGGCCCAGCGCTGGGGCAGAGGGAACAGCCTGAGGTTCCCTAACCCAGCACCAGGACGGGAAGTGCATCTTGAGGTCCCCTGTCAAGCCCTGTGGGGTGGGCTGTGTGGTCTGAGGTCCCCTATCAGGTAGGAGGAGCAACCTGAGATCCCCTGTCAAGCCCTGCCAGGTGGGGGACACGGCCTGAGGTCCCCTTTCAAGCCCCACAGGGATGGGGGAGGGCGTAACCTCAGGTCCCTGCTAATTGCTTGTTAAGGCTCCTTATGGGAACTTGGCCTCAGCCTGGGGTGCAGCCATCTTTGTGACCGAGTGATGGTCAATTAGCATATTCCCTCTTTATTAAATAGGATGAGAAGCTTCTCACTTTAGCCTTTTCTATTTTTTTTAGTTATTGGAATGGTTTTAAGTATGTTTTCTTCAGGGAAATTATTTTTCTTGCCCTGGAAATTTGTATTAAATTAGAAAGGAGAAAGTAATATTGAATAGCCTACAAATCTCCCATCTTACAATGAAATCATTCCTATTTAAAAGTGGGAACTAACTGGTAATTTGGAAGGGAGAGAATAAATATTGTTCAGGTGTTTTTAAAAATCCACTTATAGGTGGAAGTGCAAACTGAAATTTAGCTTCAGCTTTTCATTTGCTTGTTGTTGCCAAGGGGCAGCTCTGTGTCCTGCGGTAAGAAATGAGGCTGATAGGATTACAGCTCGTAAGGCTGCAGTGGAGCCTGCTAGTCTGCACACTGCTGGAAGCATCTCTTGCCTGTGCTGCTGAGCGGACCACACCAAAGCAGAAATTCTCTGGTACTCCTTCACTTGCCAGAGATTTGATATAAATCTCCCAAATTCATTAATGTGTTCAACAAATACCTATTGAGTGCTTCCTGTATGGCAGGCACTCTTAGGGGCTGTGCTGTCAGCAAAAAGGGAAAGTTCCTGTCCTCATGAAGTTAGGTGGGAGGATCAGGTAGTAGTAACTAAAGGAAGAAGTAGTGTAATTTCAGAGACTCTCAGTGCAGTAAGGAAATGAATAGGACACAAGGATAGAAGACTGTGGGGTGCTGTTTGGGAAGGTCTCTCTTTTAAAATATATTTTTATTGATTTCAGAGAGGAAGGGAAAGGGAAAGAGAGATAGAAATATTGATGATGAGAGATAATCATCGTTCTGCTACTTCCTGCATGCCTCCCCCGGCACTGGGGATTGAGCCCACAACCCTGGCATGTGCCCTGACTGGGAATCAAGCTCTGATCTCCCGGTTCATAGGTCAACAATCAATTGCTGAGCCACATTGGCAGGACAGGAAAGGTCTCCAGAAGACCAGGAGCTCGGTGACGAAGGAGCAAGTCCTGAGAAGAATCGCCAGAGCACAAGGCAGACACAGAGCCCCCAAGTCAGGACAAGCTGACATATATTGGAGGGACAGACAGAAGGAGGGGCTGGATCACACCCTCTGGTCACACAACTGGGAAGGGCTTATGTCCTCATGGCCTTAGGTGTTTAGTAACTGTTCTCTGTCTCGGTCTTTCCCCTCCCCTGGATTTGACCTGTCACTACACCACTCAGAAATCTCCAGAGATTCCACAATTCTCCCCACCCCCTGGTGTTTGAGGCCTCCACAGTTGATCTTTTCTGACCTTACCTTTTGTTCTCAGCTTGGATCCTTTACCCCAGTAGAGCCAAATATCAACAGTATAACACTGAAATTTCTTTTGAAAGCCAAAATTTTTAAACTTAAACTTCTTCTAAGGCCACTTCTTCAAAATAGACACACCCAGGCTGTCGTATTTTGTGGAAGAGCCACACTCAAGGGGCCGAAGAGCCGCATGTGGTTCTCGAGCCGCAGTTTGCGGACCACTGCTTTACCCCAGGTGTGCTTGTATGCCCCCAGGCTTTTTCCCTTTCTGTCTCTTATTTTCTTTTCCTGGAATGCCTTCCTCCTTCCTCATCATTTTCCCTACTCCTTACCAACTTTCCAGTTCCTCACCACTCTGGCTGGAGTGATTTCTCCCTTTTCTAAGTCCATACTCATCCTTGACATTTATCGTTTACTACCATTTTTGCACCTAGGCTAATCCTAGCCTTTACCAAGACTGTAGACCAGTCGTGTAAAATTCACTGGCTGTGAGTTTGACAAACTTGTTGTAGACCATTAAGATTTTGTATTCTGCCAAAACCGGTTTGGCTCAGTGGATAGAGCATCCGTCTGCGGACTGAAAGGTTCCAGGTTCGATTCCGGTCAAGGGCATGTACCTTGGTTGTGGGCACATCCCCAGTAGGGGGCGTGCAGGAGGTGGCTGATTGATGTCTCTCTCTCATCGATGTTTCTAACTCTCTATCCCTCTCCCTTCCTCTCTGTGAAAAATCAATAAAATATATTTAAAAAAAAAAGATTTTGTATTCTTCCCCCCACTCCCTGGCCAGGGCCTTGATTAGTGTTTTATGCCTTGCACATACTTAAAAAAACAAACAAACAAACAAACAAACAAAATCCTTGCTGATTGATCAATCCTGTGTAAAATGTAAAAATTTCCAATTATAGTGGTAGATTTGAACCCTTTAGAGCAGTTTACAGGCTTCTTTTAAGAATCTGATGAATGCCATGTACTATCTCCACATTAAAAATGTACATTCATACTGACCTGGCAGAGAAGATACCATCATCATGAGGATGGTTTTCCCAGGGCGAGGCTTAGCCATTGCACTCAAGATGTGCTGACCCCTGTGGTTTCCCCAAATGTGAGAAACTCGACCGCATCATTTGTGGTCTTGGAGGGCTATGTTCGTGCTGTCCACTGGACAGAAAAACACGCACACATTCATGCAAACTTCGGATGCAGTTTTACAAGGTCTATGGACTCCTAGCCCATCCACGAAACCAGGGTAAGTGCCCTTGAGATGTAGCACTAGTAAGTCTAAAAAGTCTGTCTCAGCTGATAACTGGATTCACAAACAAGGTCTACTTGAGCCCTTCTTCTAAATGGAATACCTCTATTGCTTCGTAAGGGCTACTTTCTCCTCCATGTATTTGTGAGGCTCTGAGGAAGCAAAGGAAGGGTCAGTGAAGGATAGCTTGGGCCACGATATTTTTATTTGCTCTTCCCAAGCTTGTTCATTCACATCGGCCACTGTTGCCAGTGTGGGAACCAGTTGAATTTGATCTTCATTTAAAATAACTATTTGTCTTCACTTGTAGCCATTTTCCTTTGCATCATTTTAAAAATATATATGTTTTATTGATTTTTTACAGAGAGGAAGGGAGAGGGACAGAGACTTAGAAACATTAATGAGAGAGATACATCAATCAGCCGCCTCCTGCACACTCCCCACTGGGGATGTGCCCGCAACCAAGGCACATGCCCCTGACCGGAATCGAACGTGGGACCCTTCATTCTGCAGGCCGATGCTCTATCCAGTGAGCCAAATCGGTCAGGGCTCCTTTGCGTCATTTTGATTTTCTCATATATTGCCCCGTGTCCTTTATTATAAGCTACCCTAAATCTTTTTTGGGGGAATGGATACTACTGAGTGTCATGGACTTTAGAGGAGAATGGGAACAATGGTGATGTGTCCAATTTCATTTGGATTCTCATCTGTCTCTAGCCTTTTTGTGTTCAGCCATATTTATTTCAAACCTTGGGCTTATTTTGTTTAAGGGATATGTTAAGAGAAAAGGGCTTATTGCCTAGACACTTAACTGTTTTCCATTTGAGAACTTGGCCTGTGAAATTTTTTTCCATTTCCCTCTAGGTCACTACTGTGTCACTGATCTTTGTTAGGTCTGGGTCAGGGCTGGTTCTTGGCAGCTCCAATATTTGCAAAAGCTGATCCACTGCCTTGGGGATCGTTAGGTAATATTTATCGGAAATGAAATTAGGAGAATATGAGAGCAGCTCTTCTTAAAATGTTTTCTGTGGGATACTAGTACTTCTTGAGAGACATGAGGAAAGGATTCTTTGTGCAAGTGTGGTACATGAAGCAAAAGTAAATTTTCTTTCTGCTGGATTTCTCTAATGTGTATCATGAATCTCCAAGCAAGATAGAATATAAACAACTTTCTTCAAATTTTTTAATCTCATAATTTTCTTAGAATATCCGTTTACCTATAACAGTTTGAGATCAGCTGTAATTAACACAGAGTGCTTATACAAATACTATTTCTGAATAAATACTGATTGTATACTTATTGTAATCCTATATAGAAAAGATTTTCTTCAGTGATAAAAGAGTAATATTCATACTTTGACCTCAAAACAAGATTGTTTCATACTGTTTTATAGTGTACATGTATAGATTTTTCAAGTCTGGGTTTATATTAGTACATTTCTTGTTTATCAATTCTGTGTAATCTAAGCTTCTAGGCAAGTGGTTATTTCTTAGGTGAAGCCTCCTTTTCCTGCTTTTGAATACAACACCATCTTGACTCTGTAGCATGGAGTTAGAAACTCTTCATTCATTTATTTCCCAAAATCTGAATGTGCCTATGTATAGCCCTGGATATTCACATGCAAATGCAGGTAAGAACAGCCCAGCTCAGCAGTGCATAGGTGCTATGATAAGCATCTAGGAGACAGTGGGAGCTCAAATAAGAAATGTCAGGAGAGCTTCTTGGAGGCTGTGACTCTTGTAATTTTGAATGATGGATGGTGTCCAATAGTCCAATTGTAGGTGGGCAAATGGGCCCTGTAGGTTGTGGCACCTTGTCATGACAGGAGACCTGCAAGGTACTCATGAGGCCTGGGGTGTAGGTGACAAAGAGAAGGCAAAGGAGAGAGGCAGGAGGTGAGATTACCCCTGAAGCACTGTACCTGCCCTGTTAAGCAGTGTGGACTTTATTCTGGAGGTGATGGGTACCACAGAGGGGCTTAAACTCAAGGATAGCATGATAGATTTGCATTTTAGAAAGATCTAAGAGCTGTGTAGAATTTAAGTCTATATTTGTCCACAATCATTGTGAACTTTGTCAGGTCATTCAACATCACTTTGTAAGTATGTCTTTTCTCTTCCTGAGAGGAGAGAATTAATTGTAAAAGTTTTTGGCCCTGGCCAGGGATCTCAGTGGTTAGAGTGTTGTTCCGATATATGCCAAGGTTGCATGTTCAATCCCCGGTCAGGACACATATAAGAATCAACCAATGAATACATAAATAAGTGGAACAACAAATCATTGCTTCTCTCTCTCTCTCTCTCTCTCTCTCTCTCTCTTTCTCTCTCTCTCCCT